>CM046475.1:13107280-14333420 GCA_025506415.1 Flaveria robusta
CCATCTTCCTGTGAGAAAAACAAGAACAACACCACCATCGCACCACTGTGACGATGGTGGAGTGGTGGTGTGGCAGCGTTGGATGTGGTTGTGGTGGTGTGGTAATGTTGGATGCGGTGGTGGTGTGCCGGCCGGTAGTGGAACTGGGCGGTGGTGGTGTGCCGGCGGTAGTAGTGTGCCGGCGGTAGTGGTACTTGGCGGTGGTTGTGTGCCGGCGGTAGTGGTACTTGGCGATGGTTGTGTGCCGGCGGTCGCCGGCACTGGGTGGTGGTTGTGTGCCGGCGGTGGTGGTCCTTGGGATGGTGATTGTTGTGAAGAGAAGAGGTTTGAAGATTGTAGAATTAAGAAGACCATGTCTACACTAAGAAGACCTCTCGCGGACATTTTTTAATGAAACGTATTCAAAAAAACAAACGCATGGCAGAGCCTTATGTCTGCGCGTGATCTGCGCGACGCAGACATAAGAGGTCACGCAGACCTTTTTGGAAAAAACAAACACCCCCGAACACACACTACTCACCCTCCTCCACACACACACCAACGATCGGCATACACACCCACCGCTACCATCACACAACTACCCACAACTCGAACACCACTGAACGCAGCCACCCTCGGTTGATATGCCCAAAGTTCCTGAACAGGACCGAAATGAAACAACGTAATGCAACTAAACGAAATGAAACACGATGAAGCTAAACGTTACCTATCGGTTAATGGCGGAAGAGCTCGAGACGGTTCCTGGAACAGGTTGTGTCAAGGAGGAAGGGACTGCCGACCGTCGGTTTCTCTCGCGGTTGTGGTGGTGTCGCAAGTAGGGTATCTGTAACACCCGAAAATTTTAAAAGAAAGGAAAGCAAAATAACCCAAGTTAAGGGGTTAAAGTTGTACATGGGACAAAGTTGATATTAATTTGTTCAAAAGAAGGTGTGGCCGCCCACACCCATGTTCCATCAACTTTCATTCGGATTTTAGAGAGAGAAAGAGCAGAATTCTCTCGGTTCTAGAGAGAGGAAGAAGAAGTCAAAATTCAGGTTAGTTTTCAGATTTTGGGGTGTTCTTCGCTGATTTTCAGCCTTGGGGTATGTGCTTATGTGTTTGTGTGTGCTCGGTTGTGTGTTTTTGGTGTTTTTAGGTGTCCGAGCTCATAAGCATTCGGGTTTGAAGGAAGTCTTACTCGAAAGTTGCCAGAGGTGAGTTCTAGATCCCCGTTTTAAATGTTTTAACTGATTTTAGGGCTGGAAATGCATGCTTAAACGTTTTTATAAAATTTGGGTGTGTGTACCCGTATGTATGTGAATGTGCCCCGTTAGAAGGGTGTATGTTTGGGAAATTTATGAGTATGTTCATGATTTTATGCTTGTTTGATGCTTAGTATGCTAGAACTAGGCTTGGAACAGGTTAGATTGATGATTTTGGGCCTGAAAATAAGGTTAGTTAGAAAGGTAGTTGGCCATGCGCCTAAGTGCTCATGCGCCTGAGATCATGCGCCCAAATAGTACCCAAATGCCCAAGGTTCATGGGCACAAATAGTGCCCAGACGCCTAAGTATGCCCATGCGTCTAAATCTGCCCAAACGCCTAAGTGGCCATGCGCCAAAGTCAGGTTCATGCGCCTGCATAGTACCCATGCACCTGGAAATCTGCCCATAAGCCTAAGTAAGGCTCGTGCGCCCGAATAGTGCCCATGCGCCTGTGTCGCCCATCCGCCTAAGTGTTCATGCACCAGCATAGTGGCCGAGCGCCTGCATAGTGCTTATGCGCCCAATGCCTTAGAAAATTTTCTGAAATTTTCGGGAAAGAGGGACTTTTAGGCTATGACTTGGAATGTTCCCGGGGATGATATGTGATAATTATGTGATGATTAGGGGTGTAAACAAGCCAAGCCGGTTCGCAAGCTACTCGGGATCGGCTCGAAAAAAGCTCGAATCGAGCCGAGCTTAAACGAGCTCGAGCCCGAGCTCAAGGTCAGATTATTGCTCGTTTACTAAACGAGCTCGAGCCCGATCTTCAGAAATTGAGCTCAAGCTGGCTCGCGAGCCTAAACGAGCTTTTTGTTTATATAGTTTTTTATTTGCATATTAAATATATATAAATACATATTTACATAAATTATATTATTAAATATATTATTATGATAAAAAATAGTTAAATAATATATATTATGTTATATATAAAAAGTATGATTATAAATAATTATAAAAGTAATTATAAAAAAATAAAAATTTAATAATTTAACAATAAACGAGCCGAGCCCAAGCCGAGCTCGAGCTTGAAAATTTTCTGACGAGCCGAGCTCGAGCTTTATAAATAAAACTATAAACGAGCCGAGCTCGAGTTCGAGCTTCCTAAAACCAAAACTAGCCGAGCTCGAGCCTAAGCGAGCTCGGGCTCGGCTCGGCTCGTTTACACCCCTAGTGATGATGTATTGTATGTTATGACCTGTTTTCTTTATGTTCCCTATTATATATTACTCCATGGCTTTATGTGGTGTGATTATGTTAATGAATG
This sequence comes from Flaveria robusta, assembly GCA_025506415.1. Classification (NCBI taxonomy): domain Eukaryota; kingdom Viridiplantae; phylum Streptophyta; class Magnoliopsida; order Asterales; family Asteraceae; genus Flaveria; species Flaveria robusta. The sequence continues at coordinate 13,109,791 of CM046475.1, forward strand.
TAAAGTATTATCTTAATAAAGCGAAAGATCTAAGATAATGAAAGTGGAACATAATGAATGAACGAATGAAAGTCTTGCAAGCAAAATGTAAGGAGGTTCACAACTCCTTGAGAGTTGTAAGCTCAACTGTGTGTCATACAGCATGCGATCTTGGCTGCCCCATGAGGGTTCATACACAGGGGAATCAATCTTGGTGACTGTTCCATACGTGCGAAACGGGATCCTTGTCGCTAAACCCTAGATTAGTTGGCTTCGTGCCCAAGAGGGGGGGTTTAGCATATGACAGGATCTAGATAGTAGTGAAAGATAATGTAACGTGCGAAATATACGAAACGTGCGATAAGTACAAAAAGAACGATGATGGAAGATAATAATGCTATTATCTATGTGTATGTATGATGTGTGATCACGTGCGAAAGTATGAAAAGGTTTTAACGAATGAAAGGTAATATATTTTTATAAAACTAGAACTCACTTAGCGTTGCTGACTTTTATGCATTTTCAGTTGGCAGGTAATGGTTGCTAAGGATGACATGGGGTGAAGCTACTTGGCAAAGATTTTGACTGGCATCCATTTTGTGTAACAATGATGTTTTGTGTAGTGACGAAACCAAAAGATGATTTGTAATGTAATGATGTTGTAAACAGTAAATATTAATATATGAAATGGTTTCGTTAAATTTTTCCGCTGCAAATGTTAAATAGATTTTATGTGATTTTGAAATAGTATGTGCGATGATTGTCCAACTGTGAGTGTCCCGGGAACGGGTCCTTACAGTATCGATGGGTGTACGGGACATATATATAATTTTCAATATTTGCATTTAGGTCACTGAACTAATCAGTAATTAATTTTGTATGGTTTCATAGTTCTTTATTTAAAACCTTAGACTTTTATTTCTATTTTATTTTGCCCAAAACTTTAACGTAAAATTTAACGAACCAACTAGAAGAAATTTTTATATACGCTTAACAACGTGACATAATATAATATTAGCACGTTCAAGATTCGCGACGCCGCGAGCATGATTTTCTAGGGTTTTACGTGAATGATAGTATCTTCCCTGATAAAGTACAATAATTTTTGCCAAATGTCATTTTCTCACAACTATTTTGACACATGTCACTATCATAGTAAGTCAACTCTTTAATAATAATATTAAATACTAATGATATTATATGTCCTTTCCGCATCATAAAATAGATTTTTTACAAAATAAAAAATATTTTTTAATGGTAAACATTCTTTTTTTAAAAAGATGAAATTTTAATTACAAATTATTTAGTTTAATAATTTTCAATTCAATCTGCATATTACGCGGGATCCTATTCTAGTGTGTGTGTATGTGTATTTATATATATATATATATATATATATATATATATATATATTACTAATAATTTTTTTAATAATGATAATAATAATAATAACAATAACAATAATAATAATAATCATAATATTGATATTAAAGTAAATAATATAGTAAATTACAAATTGTGTCCTTTATTAATATACAAAATTACATATTATGTCATTTAGTTTTAATAATTACATGTAATGTCCTTTTTTAAAATAATTTACACATCTAACATCCTTTAAACTAACATTCATTCAAAATTATAGTTAAGCCAGGCATTTGTCACTCACATGAGAGTCATTTATGTAGTTTACATGTCTACTGTTAGTCAAATATATAGTTACGTAGCTTCATTCACGTCACCTACATGCAGAGATGTTAAATGCTGGATATTTGAAAATTTCGAATAGTAGAAATCACTATTCATATCTGTATCCAGAACTGAAATTTCAGATATCCAAAACTTCAGATATGGATAGCAATTTAAGATCCCTTCAAAATTAATCATAGTGATATCAAATTATGCTTTAATTAGATTTAATCTGATGGGGGAAGAGGAAGATTATGGATTTAGCGATGTCGAGTTGTGCTTTAATTCGGTTGAATCCGAGGGAGGCAGAAGACGATCAATTCAATGATCGCGCAAATTAGCATTGATAATTGAAGTTGTTGTCATCACTCTAACTGTGGAATTCACCTAGACATCTAGTGTGTGCAAATAGTATAAATATTTTGATAAAGGTCTTTTTGCACGAGTTCAGTTTTAAATGGTTTTTACTTAAACTAAACTGCATACACAAAAGGCAAGTGTACCTGTCGTGTGATAATATAGTGTTGGTAACAACGGAGTAACAATCCGTGGACACGCCGAGCCAACTCGACAATCTTTATGATTGACTATTAGATTTAGTTTTGTTTTGGGAAATGATAAGTTGTATTGATGTAACCAAACTTTTAGGGTTTTTAACAACAATAATTAAAGTGAACGTAAAAGTAAAATTGAAACTTTTGGGTTTTAAAACAAAGAAACTATCATCCTAGTTAGATTACACTTATGTAACTGTGATGAATATCGTGATGTGATTAAAGATATAAGTTTAAGTAGTTACGTTAATGTTTATAAACATGAGCCAACGTGGATTTCTCCTCTGCCAGCTCCATAAAAAGGACACCAACATCGAGTAACTTACAATGTTGATCCTTCAAGCCACTAGTAATATAGTTAAATCTCGTGTAACCTTTCGACATACGATTTCTAAAAACATAACTTAATGTAAGAAAAATAGTTGATCATGTTCTTTGTTAGCGTACCATTAATTTTAGAAAACCATAACAATTACTATAGATTTTTCAGACTAATAGAAGGGAACCCAAAAATGATCATAAAGCTAAAGTTATACGATTTCTAATAACCATTTCTAGTTCATTAGCCATGTATTAGTTATGAAGACCAGTTTCACGAATAAAAGCTAGTTCATACATTTTTGTCAACCTTGTATGACATTCATAATTACAAACCATAAGTTTATAACTTTCCATTCAAATGTAGATGTTACCCTTTAAAAGTTTACCCAAGATTACCATAACATTAACATAACATAAGTCATACCATTATTTTATCACAAATTACATAAGTTTCATCCAATTAGGATTATAATGAGAGTTTAGCTCATAATGACTTGAACATAACAACAAACAACATAGAAGATAGATATGAAATCATTGGTGAAATGGAACAATCAAACAGGTGATCCATAATGGATGATGTTTAGACAATCTCGAGCTTCTTCTAAGTGTTGTATGCACCTCCCAAGCCTCCTAAGGGTCTTCAAGACTTGATTCCCAAAAAAAATCAACAGAGTAACCCTCCACCAAAAGCTCCCTTCAAAGTTGCAAATGAACTCCAATTTATAGCTTTCTAGACTGTTTAAAGACAACCTTGTGCCTAAAAGGCACAACCCCATGTTAGTACAATGCTTACAAAAGTTGGTTGACTTGTACATGCGGAAGTTGCTGGGCATGACCCCATGCTTGATGGGGCACGACCCCGTGATTAGGGTGGGGCACAACCCCGTGACTACTTTTGGGGACAATACTTTCTATCCTATCAGATGTCCTATCATAGAGGTATGCTAATTTAAGCACGGGGCGTGCTTCAGGCTTGTCATAGGGGCGTGCTTAATGAGACACGGCCCCATGCTTGGACTCCACAACTTGCTTTTCTTTAAGTTCTTGCTAAGTATGTTTCTTTGTCCAACTTGACCTTTTGAACATGTGAAAAGACAATTTAACATTTTTAACTTCATTTTCATCATTTTAGTGAAGATATTTCAGAAAAATTGATGTGCTTTTAATAGGATTTCTATGTATAATTTAGAGAACATCAACATCGAAGCATCATTCTCGCTTTTAGCTTCCTGATGTAGTGATCTGGACTTCTCTACTTCATTGTAAGATTTCAATTTGGGATTAAGAGTTTGTTCTATACTGTTTGTTCTTAAAGAAAAAAGGCATAAGAGTTAGATAATTTATTAAAGTCTCAATTACTTAATGTTTTATTAATTACATATTATCAAATTACATAAATGCCCCTCATGTGAGGGGCACATGCCTGAATTAACTCTGAATTTGGATGGAGATTAGTGTAAAAGACAATATGTGTGCTATTTTTAATAAAAAAGGACATACGGTGTAATTATTAATACTAAAGGACACACGATGTAATTTCATGTATTAATAAAGTACACAATTTGTAATTTACTCTAAATAATAATAGTAATGTCGATAATAATATATAACACTAATCTAATTTGTTATTTTATGAGTTCGGATCGAACGTGTCTAGCGAATGACATCAAAGACGCAGTCAAATTAGTTAGAGGAACATAAAATAAATGCATAATTGAGATAATGAGTTTTGGGTTAAATGACGGACTTGAGAGTGATAGATTTCACAAAATCAAAGGCGATTATAGTCAAAGTTAATGAACAAGCATCAAATTATTTTCCTAATATCTACAAGGTATTCTTTTATTTTATCAATTGAAACTAATATATTTGATTTAAACTTTCAGATGTATTTAATTACTTAAATGTAAACAGGATGTAAAATTATACAGCAATGTTCGTGTCTACATGTATTTATCAACATCTAAATTTTGTAGAACAAACAATAAATAGGAAAAAGAGATAACATGCTTTGTTATAGAAGCATTTTGAATTACGACAAGTCAAATTTAGATAATTTTATAGGAACTATAAATAATATAGTACGTTTACAAGAAACAAAAATAAAGGCAAGCTTTGAGGAAAGGCAAATTAAAATAAAACATTTACACAATAATAATCTATTTGTTTTATTGATAACTAATGCTTCTCTTGAAGCTCTAGATGTATTAGTTGGAGAGTTGAGGCAATCAATGAGATTCAAAGCCAATCACAAGGTTGTTTGGCTGCTATTTTCCTATTAGCTATGGTTTACCATATGCTTGTGAAATCTCATACTATTTGAAAGAAGGCGAAGCCATTCCATTACATTCGATAGATACATTTTGGAGGAGGCTTGACTTTTAACCGATATTGTTGAACCAAGTTGAAGAAGATACTCAATGTGATGACGAACTTTACATGTTCAAAGAAGCTTTCTAGAAACTATAAAGCTCCATGATGAAAAGGAATTGGTTAGAAAGGCTAAAAGGCATAAGGGATCCTAGCATCATAAATCCTAATAAGCCTATGGTGCAAAAAAATACTCATGAAAAGCCAAAAGTTAAATCTTAATAACGAAACAAACTAGATCCTTCACCTCTTTAACCTACCCTATGTCGTAGATACACGACAACATATAATTTTGCAAATTATGATTTTAGGGGTTGAGCCCCGGAGACACAGTTCATACATAGATAACACAACTCAGTCATCTTTATATTACTACCCTTTACTAACACATATTCCAAAAAAATTTCATCAGTACATTACGTATATAGAAAACATAAACAATGATGGTAACCGTTGGTTTCATGCGGTTTCCTTTTTCTTGGGATTCGGTGAGGAATATTGGCTAAACATGAGGTATGAGCTTCTAAATGAGTTACACAACAATTATAATTTATACAGAATTGCTCTTTTGGACTCACATGATAAGATAAAACGTACTTTATCATGACAATAACTAGGTTCGGCTCCTAATCAACACTAGATGCTCATGCCTTACATAGGAATTTTGATTGCTAACGGATTTAATGTAATTCTATAGTGCTTATCTCTCAATGAAAATGCGGCTTATTTTCCACTCTAGAAAGGTCCATAACAAACTCATATACAACCAATTCATTAATATTGCACATATCTATGGATGCCACTACGTCGCTATGCGCTTAAAGGGTGAATATCTAATGCCTCTAATATTGCTGTTGTGGAATTTTCACAAAAATAATAATGTATGAGGAGAGAATGTATGGGAGAATTCATATACTTCATCAGTACATACATCAAAATTGAATCTGTTAGTCGTTTCAATATAGATTAATTTCATTTTGTATTTTTTTAAGTATTAGTATTTATAAAGTTCAAAAATTATTCATTTATTGATTTATTTATCTATTTCATTGCTAATTATATAAATCAAATACGTTAAGTTATATACATATATAAAAATTTAAATTATATTATAAAATATAATATAAACTATGTAAATAGATATTTAAAGTTACATAATATATACATATATAATAAAAATTTTAAATTATCTTAATCTTAATATATAATAAAAGAAAATATATTTTACCACATGGCAAGATTTTAGCTAATGTATTGCCACATGGCATCTTCACAACATACAAATGTCATGTGTCATTTTATTAGTCATATGGTTTTAAAAGAAAATGCTTAAATAATATTTAATATCTAATTAAGCAACATTTCAAAATTAGATTTGTTGGAGCTCTTGAAGATTAGCATTTAGTCTTTATATTTTGTTTTTGTCATAGTATAGGGAGTTGTTGGTAAATATATGTTCCTTAGTTTTCATTGTTTAGTATAAATAGGATATTATGTATTTTGTGCAGAAAGACTTTGAGAGAATACTGTTAGAACTCACTCATTCTCATGGTACATTGTATCCGTTTGCATTACTTTCAATGAAAACTCTATGAATTTTGAAGTATTTGCATTTGTTTGATTACATTGTTCATATAATTGATAATTGCATCATAACATCAACACAAATCGATCCATTTGAACCTATCAAATGGTATCAGAGCTTTCGGTTCAGTGATTTGAAGCTTAAAATCGACATTTGAGCTCTGTGAATCACTTGAATCTGTGTTTGATAGCAATTGATCAATTAATTGTTGATTTCAGTTGTGTTTCATCATTAGAAGCATGAATTGAATCACAATTGAGTGATTTCACACATTCAGATCTGAATTTTCATCAGATTTGTGTGCGAAACTGTTCTTCGTATTCGAACTCAAATTCAAACAGAAATTCAGATTTATTGTTGTTAATTGAGAAAATTGATGATTGAGGATTGATTATTAGTGTATATACTACTTGATTGAAAGTTTTCTGATCAATTAATCAGTTTTGATGAATTTTATAAGATCAGGTTGTTATGAAGATGATTAATTAGGCGCTTGGAGTGTTAAAATCATCTGAAAATTGCTCAAGTGTTTAGGCACATAACAACTATTTAGGCGCATCAACACTGTTTGGGCGTTTCAGAGTTGGACGTTTTGACACTTTTTGGATGTTTTACCACTGTGTGGACGTTTTTGAAACCTATGAATTCTAGGCGTTTGAAGACTGTTTGGGCGCTTCAGGTTGAAATTTCAGAAATTTTGACCAAGTCCCAGGCGGTTGACAACTGTTTGGGTGCTTGACAACTGTTTGGGCGCTTCACAACTGTTGGGGCGTTTCACAACTGTTTGGGCGTTTCACCAATGGGCATATTCATTTGGGCGTTTCAGAATTCTACTAAGGCATTCCCTTAGGTGTTTCTAGTTCAAAGTGGGCGTTTCACAACTATTCAGGCGCATCAGAGTTCAGACTTCTCATTCAACACTTAGAAATTTTTCTAAAAACTAAAATCCAAAAATATTATCAATTCTTTGTTTCATTTTAAACTTTAAAACAACAAAAACAGTTTATTTTCTTAAACTCAAATCTTAAAATGGTTAGGTCTGAAGATTCTGAGAATAGAGTTCCTAAGTTAAAGAACAGAGCTGATTTCAAGAACTGGTCTCTCATATTGAAACATCATTTAAACTCTATTGATACTGATCTTTGGAAGTCAATAGAGAAAGGACCACATATTCCTGTTACATCATATGGTCCTGACAGAGGATTTGTTTACACCAAAGACTCTCAAGAACCCTATCCTGAAGATGGTCTACATGGTGATGATCTGAAGAAAGTAAAGAATGATATTAAAGCTTATTCACTCATGTGCAAGGGTTTACCTTTGGAGGTGCTGACAAGACTTAATAGTTATCAAACTGGGTATACCATGTACAAAGCTTTAAAGATAATTTGTGAAGGTGGTAAAGAAATACAAGATCTTAAAAGGCAGAAACTCAAAAGACAATTGGAATTGTTTGAGCATCTTTCTAGAGAAATAATAAATCAAATGATGAACAGATTTGTGCAACTTATTACTGAAATGTCCACTGTTGGTGTGAAGAATGAACTCAAAGATCTAAATGACAGACTTCTCAATGCTCTTCCATCTTCATGAAGACAAAGAGTCACTTTGTTGAAGCATACAGAAAAGTTTCGTATGGATCTTGATCTTCTGATCGCCAAAATAGAATCAGTTGAAATTGATGAGAGTTCAAGAAACAATGATATATCTACATCAACATCTCAGTATAAGTATGTTGCATCTCCAGCTAACACAGTGGAGAATGCATTTGTGGCTAAAGATGACAGTTCTCCAAAAGATGAGGGTGATTTGTTTGTTGGAGCTTGTTTCTTTACTGAGTCAACCTACACAAGTGCTCCTGTCTATACAAATCAACCTCAGTCTCCTCCTAAAACTCAAATACCTAAACCTCAAACTGAGACTCCATCTTCTAACTCTGTTAAACCTAGCAAAGTTAAAGATGTCATAAATATCCTGTTACAGGATGAAGAGTCCAAATCTGCTTTTACTGCTTTTATGGTAAGCTTTCAAGCTTATCAAGGTAGTCACTTAACTCAAGTTGATTTGATTTTGCAGGATTTATTTGAGATGGAGAAGAGATGGATTTGAACTGGCAAATGGTGATGATAGCTTATAGGACTCAGAAACACTCTTATATTAACAGAAATTACAAGCCAAGTGCAAACAAAACTGTTGGCTTTGATAAGTCAAAATCAAGGTGTTTCAACTGCAATAGCTATGGCCATTTTTCAAGAGAATGCAAAGCTCCAAGAAATCAAGGAGGCAATGGTCAAGCAAGCTCTAGTAGCCAAAGATATCAGCATCAGTCTTAGAAAACTTTTCAAAAGCCGTATCAGAGTCTTCCTATGCCAGAACTGAAAAAAGAATCAAAAACAAATGAAGAGCCAAATAAAGCTTTAGTTGTTAGCATTAACGATGGTTATGACTGGAGTGCTTATGCAGAACAGTTTACTGCTGATCTTACTTCTGGTTTAGCACTTATTGCTGAGATTAATAATGAAGACTGGTTAGAAGACAATGATCCAAAGGCAAATGATGATTCAGACAATGATGAAGGCTATGACTGGAGTGACAAATCTGATCCAAAGGAAGATTTAGAAGAAGTTGCACTCATGGCACAGTCAGAACAACCTAAGGTTGAACACTCATCATCTGATACTGAGACTTCATCTTCGTATCCTGAAATCCCATTGGAAGTAAGAGAAAAAATGCGCACTAAAGCATGTTTCGAACAAGTTGAACACTACAGAACATACTCGTTCAAAATATGTGATAAACTCAAACAAGAAGAGTTAATGCACAACAAACTCAAAGCTAATCATAAAATCTCTAATGACAAAATCATATCTCTTCAAACATCATGGAACAAAACTCTAAAAGAACTTGAACAAGTAAAAAGGCAACTTGAAGAGATGACTAAAACTCTAGAACAAGAGAAATTGGCACATGCTGCAACTCAGGTTGATCATGCAAAAGTAAAAAGTTCAAAAACTATTGTTGAACAATTGGTAAATGGTAGAAAGGACAAAGATAAAACGGGTCTAGGTTTCACACATGAGCCTATGCCTGAATCAATCTCAAACACCTTGCCTGAGAACTTTAACACTCATGATCACTCACCTGAGAATAAAGCAAAGCTTAAAGCCTTTCATGGAAAGAAAAAGAATGTTCCATCTAATGAAGAGAATGAAATTGAAAAGATAAATATTGAAATTTTTGAGGAACAAGACTCAAAAAAGATCAAAAATGGTCATCCGATAAAAGTTAAATCTTATGAGCCTCGACCAAAGACAAGAAGCTGTTTGTTCCCAAAGGATCAAATGATTGTGTTATTGAAAAATGTGTTGAAGAAGTCATTGAAATCAATGACAAGAAGAAAGGGAAAACTAAAGAAGAGAAATTAAAATCAGATACTTCATGTTCTGATGATTCAAGTTCTTATGAATCAAACCAAAATGATCAAAAACTTAAAGAATCTAAAAAATAATCTTCTCAAGATTCAGTTCCATCCCAAAGCAACAAAATATCATCAAGAACAAGAAATCAAAGAAGGAGAAAAACAAATGCTAAAGCAAAAAATTCTCAAACTCAAAGAACCGATCAATCAAATCAAGTTAAACTTGTGAAGTTTGCGTCAGCAGGAACTTTTTACATGAACACAATCTCTGAAATGACATCAAAACCAAAGATCAAATCTAATTCTGATCTGAAAACAGGTTCAGGTCCTAAGTCTTTCGCTGTTCATAAAAGATTTGTGTCTAAGGAGTCAAAGAATTGTGAAAATGTTCAAAAGCCAAAACCTAAAAATCAAAAGCATAAACTCTCAAATCAAAAACAACATATTAACATGCCTACTCCTAAATCTAAACAAGGATCAAATGTAGCATCCACATCTAGGGTTAATCATTAATTGTTTAAATCTCCATAAAGGTACTGTGACATATGTGATATGTATAATCATAACACATCTGAATGTTACTTTAACAAGTACTGTCACATTTGTGATATGACAAATCACTCAACTGCTGATTGTTATTTCAACAAATATTATGCCTTGTGTGATGAAAGGAATCAAAATACTGAAGATTGTTACTTCAGAAAGAACTTGCCAAGAAATGGATATGTTAATCCAAGATTTCAAAAAAATCAAAATAATGGTTTTCAAGATTTATCACAACAACCTTTCTTAGGCTTGAGATCTCTCAAAAGAATCAATTTTGATTATGATGATCATTATACTGTGAGAACAAAGTAGTATACACAAGAAAATATCATTCCACGATCTATGAGAATGAACAATGGAACATTTAACAAGCAAAATTTTTCTAAGAATATTTCAGTTGATAGGTTCAAAATTTCTTGATGAGGATCTTGAAAATCAAATCAATGCTTTGAGGATTAAACAAAATAAAGATAATCAAAAATTTGTCAGAAGAGGAATTGATAATCCTAAATATCAAACGAAACCTAATGTGAATAAACTCCATTTTAAGCAATTTACCATTGTTGATAAGTATGGCAAGCCCAAAACCATCTCGGCTTGGGTTGATAACTCAACTTAAATGTCTTTGAAATGCAGGTACACCCAAGAAGACCAATAAACATGTGGATGTTGATAGTGGGTGTAGCCGGCATATGAAAGGCAATCATGCCTTATTTCAAGACTTTAAGGCAAAAGATGGTACGCATGTAGCTTTTGGAGGTGATGCAAGTGGAAAGATTATCGGAGAAGGAACGGTATCAAATGGGATTATTAGCTTTGATAAAGTCAACTACTATGCTCAGTTGAACTTTAATCTTTTAAGCATTTCCCAAATTTGTGATAAATCATATTCTGCTTTATTTGATGACTCTTATTGTTATATTTTAAAACCAGGTTTTCAGATTAGCAAGGAATGGGTGGTTGTTAAAGCTGTTCGTGATCGAGATGTCTACAAGGTAGATATGTGTCAAGTTGATCCTTCAACAGAAACAACTTGCCTAATTGCTCACGCCTCAAATGATGAAAGCCAGCTTTGGCATAGACGTCTCAGGCATTCCAACTTCAAAAATATAAAGCTTGCTACAGGAAATCATGTAGTAGGCATTCCAACAAAGAAGTTTGCTACATCAGATCTCTGTAAAGCATGTTTGAAAGGGAAGCAACACAGAGCGTCTTATAAGTCCAAGCTGATAAACTCAAATTCCAAGCCTCTACAGATGTTGCATGTGGATCTATTCGGTCCGGTAAACATGCAAAGTATTGGAAAGAAATCTTATTGTTTAGTTATCATTGATGACTTTACAAGATTTTCTTGGGTTTTCTTTTTACGTGCTAAATCTGAAACGACCGAATTATTAAAAGAGTTTATCATTAAAGTAGAAAATCATCTAGATCAAAAAGTAAAAATCATTCGAAGTGATAATGGAACAGAATTTAAAAATGCTAATGTTGACATGCTCTGTGCAGGAAAAGAGATCGCTCATCAGTTCAGTGCTCCTCGAACTCCACAACAAAATGGAGTTTCAAAAAAGGAAGAACAGAACTTTGATTGAGGCAGCTCGTGCAATGTTAGCAGATGCAATGATTCCAATCACTTTCTGGGATTAAGCCACATCAACTGCGTGTTTTGTTCAGAATCGTACACTATTGGTGAAAGATAGATAGAAAACTCCTTATGAATTGATGTTTGGCAGGAAACCAAACATAGATTTTCTTAAATCTTTTGGTTGTCCGGTTTTGATTTTAAACTCAAATGATCAGCTTGGAAAATTTGAAGCAAAATCTGATGATGGATTTTTTCTTGGATATTCATCAGTTTCAAAAGCATTTAGAGTTTATAACTCTAAAAAGAATGTTATCATTGAAACTTTCAATGTTAAATTCCTTGAAAATTCATTTCCATCAGTTGCAAATGGTCCAACTTGGCTATTTGATTTAGATTCTTTGTCAAACTCATTCAATTCTAACCATTTTGAATCTTCTTGTGTCAACAGGAAACAGGTAGAAGATCTTGGATCTTTTAGTGATGATTTAGATTCTAATGATATGGATGATTCAAGCCCAAACTATCCATTCTTCTCATTTGTTAAAGATCCTTTATTCAGTTTAGAATCTCATGATCACCAAGCTCAAGAACAACATCCTATTTCTCAAAATTCAAATGTTTCTCAACCTATTCCTAATGATGGACCAGAAATTCTACAACCTGAGTCTGGAACTTCATCTGTATCTGGAGATATAGATGTTAATGACAAGCTTGATTATTTTATCATCTTACCGACTCAAGTTCCGAATTTCACTCCATATTCTTCAAACCTGTTGCATCAGCTTTCCAACTTGAACCAGACTAATCTTGATGTGAATGTTCAAGAAGATGAGATCCCAACATCTCGTATTCATAAGAAACATCCTATATCATAGATTATTGGTCCTTTGAATAAAAGAACAATGAGAAGTCCTTCCAAGCAAGCAAACATTTGCTTATACTCGTGTTTTCTATCTCAAATTATTCCTAAAAACATCTCTGAAGCGTTACACGACAATAGTTGGATTGAGGCTATGCAAGAAGAGTTACTACAGTTTCGTAAACAGGAAGTGTGGAAGCTTGTGGATTTGCCTGAAGGAGAAAATGCCATTGGCACAAAATGGTTGTTCAGAAACAAATCAGATGATCAAGGAATTGTTGTTTGAAACAAAGCAAGGCTAGTAGCACAAGGTTACACCCAAGAAGAAGGAGTTGATTATGATAAAGTGTTTGCTTCAGTTGCAAAACTTGAAGCAATTCGTGTCTTCCTAGCATATGCTTCATATATGAAATTCAAGGTGTACCAAATGGATGTCAAAGGTGCCTTCTTGTATGGACCAATCACAGATGATGTGTATGTCAAGCAACCTCAAGGTTTTGAAGATGCTGAATTCCCCTATCGTGTGTACAAGCTGAGCAAAGCTTTATATGGTCTACATCAAGCTCCTAGAATCTGGTATGATACATTGTCACAGCATTTGATCCAACATGGATACACAAGAGGGAAAATTGATCCGACTTTATTCATAAAGAAGGATGCGGATGATCTCTTATGTGTTCAAGTGTACGTGGACGATATCATATTTGGTTCTACAAGTCAGAAATTATGCTCAGTATTTGAAGAGATCATGAAATCTCATTTCCAAATGAGTTCTATGGAAGAAATAAACTTTTTCCTTGGATTACAAGTGAAACAGTCTGCAGATGGAATTTTTATCAATCAAGAGAAATTTGTTGACAAGCTCTTGAAAAAGTTTAAACTGCAAGATTGTCAATCAATCCAAACTTCAACTGAAGTTAACACCAAGATTGATCCTGATTTGAAAGGAAAATCAATTGAACAAACTCTATACAGATCTATTATTGGATCTTTGATGTATCTTACTACATCTAGACCTGTTTGTGTCTGTGCCAAGTATCAATCAGACCCTAAGGAATCTCATCTTATCACTGTCAAACGCATATTCAGATATCTCAAAGGAAAACTGGCTCTAGGGTTATGGTATCCTTATGAAGGAAACTTTGAGTTACATGGATATACTGATAGTGATTATGGGGGATGTTGCCAAGATCGTAAATCTACAACGGGTGGTTGTCAGTTTTTGGGTACCAGATTAGTCTCATGGCAGTGTAAGAAACAAACAAATGTCTCGGTCTCAACTGCAGATCCTGAGTACTTAGCTGCATGAGTAGGATGCTCTCAAATCCTTTGGTTACAAAACCAACTGCTGGATTATGGGTTCAATTTTCTTAAAACCCCTATTTACATTGATAACACCGCTGCTATGTTTATAACAGCTAATCCTGTCCAACATTCAAAAACAAAGCATATCAAAATTCGATATCATTTTCTCAAAGATAACGCTGAAAAAAGTTTAATTGTTTTGATTCAAATATCAACTGAAAAACAATTGGCTGACCTTTTTACAAAAGCCTTTTTACCAGGAAGGTTTGAGTATTTGGTTGAGTCTATTGATCTTATTAACTATGTTGAAAACTGATTTTAACTCATCAAAATGAAAAAAAAAGCCTCCCTTCTTTTTAATAAGAAAATTAAAAGCCAAACTGTCAAAGTTGACTGCCTGATTGTATATATTGTGTGTGTGCTAAAAGAAAAAGCAAATACAAAATTAAAAATTGCAAAATCAAAATAGAAAAATATAAAATGAAAATACAAAAATATAATTTAGTTGTTCCTTTATTATTTTAGGATTGAATCTGCTATTGCAATATGTGAGAAATGATAGTACATCAGTTTTAATCAGTTGCATACTTCACTCGTTAATAAAGTCTGACGTGATCAGATATGATGTGCGGGTAAACTTAAGCAATTATACTAAAAAAGTAGATTCTTGTGATTTAACTAAATCATTATGCATTTGTGTGTATCCATCTTAGTACTAATGAGTGGTGTTGACCTATCTGATTGAATGCTTGTCAATTCACAAACTAACACCCGGTGGTGATATGAATAACCGTGAGAACTATTTACCGCATCTGTTCACCTCTCTGTTATGAGTCATCATAGACCTGAAGTGACGAGGTATCCTCTGTTGTAAGTCATTACAGACCTGGATATTCTCACCTGATGCAAAAGATGCCAATTTGCATAATCCTTTCAAAAGTCCAAAATGGATGTCCTATGATTCTTTATGAATCATCTCTATCTATTTCTTTATGAAACGGATTCAGATATTACCTAATGGTTCGTCCATGGTGGTTTTCTCGGAGATTATCAAATGGTTTTACCATGATGATTCTCTCATTAACCTAAACATGAGATCTGGTTATACATATATGTCAGGTTTTTAAGTTGAGTAAAAGTGCTTGCTTGCATACCTTGACGAGGGTCAGACTCTCTAAGTCTAAGTGTGGGTTACATAATGTCATATCTAATCGAACCTTAATCAATCCAAGAATTGAAAAAGTAAGTGAGCTGATACTTTTGCCAAAGTACTCATTGTCTGTCCTTAGATCTAGTGTCTCCTCTGCTGCGGGAACGCTGACCTGGAACAACCTGATCAGGATTTAATCACTGTCTATGACTATCCAAAATTTTTTTTTGTTTAATGTGCTGATTGTTAACTGATATGATCTCACTACAGACATGTGATTCATTAAGTATATAGTAGAGTTTAATTCTGCTTTATTTTGATTTTTGCATGATTTTCTGTGTGCATGCATGTTGATAATGACTGGTTTGTCTTTATTTTTCATCAATCAAATAAACTTCTAAGTTTGTGAACTTAAAAGTTTAGGGGGAGTAAAGATTGAAAAAGAAAATCAAAATAAACGTTTTGATGAAAAGGATGATGCTAAAAGTTTACAAGTATGTGTGTGTTTGATATGATACAAAAATGAACCTGAAAAGATTTCAAATTAAGTTGAAATGTGGAAAAGCTTCTTGTAATAAAAAATAAAAGAACTGAGATTATTTGTAATTTTTGAAAAATTTCAAAATTTGAGACTAAAATGATGGGAAATTATTTGAGAAATAAAAGGTAAAAGTTTGAGTGAGAAATAGATTTTTAAATGTTAAAAGTCAAAAAGTCAAACATTTTTTATAGTCAAAAAGTCAAACTTTGACCAAAGGTTGAAAATTTCATGAAGAACAGTGACAATTTTCAAAATTAGGGTTTCGATGAATTTAGTGAAAATATTCCAAGTGTTAGACGTATGGAAAGGTCTCATACGCCTAAACAGTGGTAATAAGTCCATTTTAGGAGCATGATGAATTTTTAGATTTTCGTTCAAGTGTTGGGCGTTTTGGTTCCAACTCATGCGCCTAAACAGTTGTCATAAGTCTGAAAAATTGGTTAAGTGTTGGGCGTTTCAACCAAGCTCATGCGCCTTAACAGTACCAGACTTTCCATGTTGAAAATATTCCAAGTGTAAATGCTTTGAAAGTCCATGCGCCTAAACAGTTCTCATACGAACTGAGAGTTCATGAAATTGTCCAAGTGTAGGCGTTTCAGGCTAGGTCATGTGCCTAAACAGTGCTCATGCGCCTAAAACAGTGCTCATGCGTCTTAACAGTGACCATACGCCTAAGTCCTTTGATAAAATCTGACCAAGTGAGTTCGTGCGCCTAGGTCTCATGCGTCTAAACAGGAGTCATACGCCTGTACAGTAGTCATGCGCCTAAGTCTCATGCTTCTCAATAGTGGTCATGCGCCTTCACAGTGGTCATGCGTCTAAAAGTTTTTACACTTATATAAATTTAGCACTTGACAGAATTTCATTTCACTCGTTTATTCACACACTAAAACTCTCTGTTCTTATTCATTCGCACCCGATGATTATCAGTTTCATATGTTTAGTCTAATTGCCAGAGATGGTTTTATGATTCGAAAACATTTCAACTGAAGCTTGTAAGAAATGAAGATGACTGGGATAAAGATATGATAAGTCTTTTTGGAGTTTTTGAATTGAAATTGCTACATCCAAGTTACATCTCATTTCTATCCAATCAGAAGTTTGAGCGAGTATCGTTTGAAGTGGCAGAGAATGATAGAAAATATTTATGACTATAATCAAAGTGATGAATGCTGCCATGGAGCGAATTTCTTTGAGAAAAGCTCTGGCATATGCAAACATAGTCAAGAAAGACATAAAGAATATAGAGTTTATGAGGATCTCTAGTAAAGGAGTTTTGGAGATACATTCAAAAGATTATTCAAGTCCAATAGAATTTTATGCCAACATCGACATAGCTAGTCTTTCAAAGGAAACTTTGCTTGTGATGGATGCTATGGAGATCAAGACAAACGAATCAAAACCTGAACAAGGTATTTTGGCAATAAAGTTCAAGTCTGCGATAAAGAAAGCATTAAGAGAACTGGAGATGTATAAAGAGAAGCTGTTGTTCAAGATAAAAGAAGAACCTGAAGATTATTTTGACTGAAGACGACATGCAAATCTTAGGGGGAGTATTGTGGGAGCTTTTGAAGATTAGCATTTAGTCTTTATATTTTGTTTTTGTTATAGTACAGGGGCTTATTGGTAAATATATGTTGCTTAGTTTTCATTGTTTAGTATAAATAGGATATTATGTTTTTTGTGCAGAAAGACTTTGAGAGAATACTGTTAGAACTCACTCATTCTCATTGTACATTGTATCCGTTTGCATTACTTTTAATGAAAACTCTATGAATTTTGAAGTATTTACACTTGTTTGATTACATTGTTCATATAATTGATAATTGCATCATAACATCAACACAGATCGATCCATTTGAACCTATCAAGATTTTAAAATTTAATAATTGAAACAAGAAATTTAAAAACTTTAAATTTTTAAATTTCAAATTCAATCTGCAATTAAATCTAAGATTTTATTTAAAAATAATTAACTAATTTGTTAAATTTTAAAATTTAATACTAACAATTTGAGTATTCAAATGGAGCATATGTATCTCATAAATTTTAAATTATATTGGTAACAATACATCTAAGTATTTTGGATTATTAGTTTCAAATTTTAAAATCTTCTATATTTTAACAATATCGTATAATAATTATCTATATTATATAACATAATACCATTATTTTATTATATATATACAACAATTTTTTCTATTTATTATTCTTTCATTATCTCATATATTTCAAAAATATACAACTTAACTTCTCCTATGATCAAAGACTCTATGTATTGTGTATGAAAATTTGCTCTTACTTCTTCATTATTCACACAATCATTATGTTCAACTTATTTCGTATTCATTCAATTACAAGATTACATACACTTGGAATTAATAAAAATATGTTTTTAATGATAAACCTTAATATTAATATTTTTTCTATTATTACCATAACTTTCATTTCGTTTATTTTTTATTTTTTATTTATGTATACTGGTTTATACATTATTGATAAACCATCAAGTTACATTGCTCAACAGGACATCATTAGTATTATAATTAACTTTCTAAAAGAATCTTAACATATCATGTCATGATTTGTTTACGGATGCAAGCAATGTATAATAATCCGATAGAAAATTACTTTATTAAGTTTATTGTAGTTGATGATAAGGTATTGTTCAAATAATCGATTGTTATCTTATTCTTTTAATATTTATCTTATAAAACATATTTTCTATATATCCTTAATATTTTACATTTTTAATTATAGAAAGCTACAACACATAAGAATATTATGAAAAAAAACTAATTTCTTAAGTTTCAAAAGTTATTTAATCAATTTGGTTAAAGATTTATATATGAAAACGTTTTTAGATATTTATAAACATTAATATTGTTTTATATGTATTTAATTCTTTCATTTAATTTACATGTATACACATTTATTTAATCGACATTCGCATGTCTATATATTTAAGAGTTATTAATAGTAACCGATAATTTATGTTTCTATTTATTTTAAATAGTATATTACATGAATGATTCTTGTAGTTTGGTAAAAAAAATTGAATTTGGTTCTTAAACTTTTAAATTTCAAATATAGTCTCAAATATTATATTTATCTACCATTGGTTATTATTCTATAAGTTTAGTTACTAATGTTAAATTTTTCAAAATGACTATTTTACCTACAAAGATCATAAATGTAAATTACTTTTTATTTAAATAAAAATTATTTTTAAAAATATCATTTTTAAATTGTTCAGGTTTTTAAATGTTTCTTTAAAGATTTTGAATTTTTAAATGTCTCTCTTAAAACTTACTAATTTTTTAAAGATACTTTTTAAAAAGAAATATTGCCTTTCTTAAAACCATCAGGTTTTTTAAATTTAATTTTTGTAATTATTCATTTTCTAAATTTATTTATAAAAAAAATATTAGAAATGCCATTTGAAAATTAATTGTTTCTAAAAACAATGTTTAAAAAAGTGATTGTTTTTTATGGATCCTTTAAAATATATATGGTTTAAGAAAAACTTTAGAAAACCAAATAGTTTTATAAAAATATTTAAAAATATCAAACGGTATTAAGAACAACATTTCAAAATGGACGGCTTAAACACGTTAAAAAGCAAACATTTTATAAAATATTTTTAAAAAATTTATTCTTGAATTTAAAATGTATTTTATTATATAATAAATATATTAATAATGAAATAATAAAAATATTAAACTTTAATAAACTTTTGAAAAACAAGAATATAAAACTTTCCTTAGTAAAAATAATACTATAGTTTTAAAGATAAATTAAATTGATGGTCCGACACGGCTGAAATGTCAATTTCATAAATTTTAATATTATTAATTATTAACTAATAAAACTTGGGACCACAGATGAAAAAAAAATATTGATAATCATATTGAGAACTTTTAAACTTTAAATACCATATCTAAAATTTTTACATAACATAAGAACCATGCATGTAAATTACTTTATCTTAAATTTAACTTTTTTAACGCGTGTAACATACGGGTGTTTAGGCTAATATATAATAAAAAAATAGGTTTGCCACATGGCAAGATTTTAGTCAATACATTACCACATGGCACCTTCACAACATACAATTGTCATGTGGCATTTTATTAACAATATACTTTTAAAAGGAAATGTTTAAATAGTATTTAATATCTAGTTAAAAAACATTCTAAAAATAGATTTTTAAAAATGAATGATTCAAACATAAATTCAAAAATTTTAAATTTCAAATTCAATATGTAATTCAATCGGATATTTTATTTAAAAATAACTAACTAATTTAGTTAAAATCATTACTGTCTTTCTTAAAATCATTCGGTTTTTTAATGTAATTTTTATAATTATTCATTTTTCTAAATATTTTTTTAAAAGTATTTGTTTATTGAACGTTTTAAAAAAATATTAAAAATATCGTTTGAAAATAAGTTAGTTTTGAAAAAGATGTTTAAAAAAGTGATTGTTCTTTAAAGATACTTTAAAAAATAAATGGTATAAGAAAAAACTTTAGAAACCAAATAGTTTTATAAAAACGTTTAAATTATCAAACGGTTTTAAGAACATCGTTTACAAAACGGACGGTTTAAATATGTTAAAAAGCAAATAAATATATAAAATATGCTATTAAAACTTTTTTTCATGTATTTAATACTTATTTTATTATAAAATAAACATATTGATAATCAAATAATAAAAAAAATTAAAAAACTTTGGATAAACAAGAATATAAAGCTTTTTTTAATAAAAATAATACTATACTTTTAAAGGTAAATTAAATGGATGGTCGATACGGATAAAAAGTCTTTAATATAATTTTTAACATTATTAATTGTTAGACTAACAAAACTGGGGACCATAAATGAAAAAAAATATATATATTAGGGATCATATTTAAAATTTTAAACTTTAACAACTAAATCTAAAAAAATATAATGGATGGTCGATACGGATAAAAAGTCTTCAACCCGTGTAACATACGGGTGATTAGGCTAGTATAATATAATATATCATACAAACTAGGTAGGCGCTACCGCGCGTTGTGCGGTTTTTATTTAACACCATAGCTATGCAAACATCAGATGTGACATTCATAACATAATAGATGAAAGTCATGTTTATCTAATGTCAACTATAAACAAAATGTTTTCTAAAAATTCTACGCACATACCTAGAACCTGAAAAGCGACGATAAACAATCAACGAAGAAAACAAAAGGACAACAAACACTAATATACCATGTAATTTGCACAACATATGAAAAATAATACTTTAGAAACCCAAAATCAACTACCGACCAAATGGCAATCATGAATAATTTAAAAGAACCGGTACTAACAGAACAACCACATGTATTGCAAAACATGTCACATTATAGCATTAAAAAACATATAATCAATAAATGACCCACTTATCAACAATTGGAAATCAATGTACCAAGGAGCTTATGATGGGGAACTCAATTTATGTTTGAATACTACTAACAGTAAAGTAGAAAATTCCAAAGCAATCTAAATAGGTTTATAACTTTGTTTGAAGCACCAATGATCCAAAATAGCAAATACATTGCTAATACTTTTTTTTATAGAATAACCCCCTTATGATTCCAAAACCATCCATTAATAATTCCAAACAAAAAGTAATATAACAACACTTGTGACATCAACTGAGTAGTAGTAAAATGTAGTTAACAAAACAATGAAACTCCAAAGCTAAATTCTAAGGGGACGTTTGGTTCGTAGAATATTTTGCAAAGGAATTGGAATTATAAATGGAATTGGAATTGGAATCTTGTTAAAATTGACAACGTATTTGGTTAGTCAATTTTGAGTGAAATTGAAATATTAATTTTGAATATTCCATTGGATTGTTAAACATCCATGGGTAAGTGAAAGTAATGTGAATTCCAATGAATGAGTGAAAATTTTCCAATTCCAATTCCATCCATTGACCAACCAAACATAATTTTGGATGGAAAATTTTCCAATTCCAATTCCTGAGAATTACGTGAACCAAACGGGGCCTAATATAAAGCACATTATACAAATCAATAATATGGCTTTTAAACCTAAATTGTGGTATAAATCCATCAAAACCATCTCTAAAGGCACGATCGCTTTGTCCTCCCACCTTCTTCACTTGTTAAAGGATCGTCAAGCAGAGAAACAACAAGAACAACCGCAAGATCACCACCACCTAGGGTATCAGATGGGTGAAGAACCAACTAAGATAACAAACCCAAAATAGACTACAAGCAGCTAGGTTCCCAGAAATGATAACAAACTCCAACGTTTCATCATAAACATTTTGACAACAATAATGTAGAAACAACAATGAATGCAAGGTACATATGATGAATAGAAGCATGACCTTAACAAATCGATAAATAACAATCAATTGCAATTACCCGCCCCAAACATCTATCCAAGCTGGAAGAACAATTCTTATGTGAATCCAAGTCTTTCATGTAACTTTAATAGAGGCGGCATCTCCATTGTTGCATAAAACAAATAGTAGGTTATAATCCTTTTAAATGTAGAAAAATATCGCAGTCAATATCACATTTAAAATTGGCATCACCAGGCACCAAGAAAGCATACTATGTTCCTTAAGAAGCAAAAATAAACATCACCCTAATTAAAAAAAAAAGAGTTGAGTAATCACAAAACCAACATCAGATTAACAATTGGTCTACATAAGATTCCATAAAACCTAATATGAACTCTAAAATTAACAACCAATAAAAAGTAGAAGCATACCACAAAGCAAAGGTCGATTAGGGTAAAGTGCATATCGAGAACCATGAAACTAAAACCTAAAATCCGTCGACGATTAAGGGTTTGCGGTATCAAACCCTCCTTTTTCCTTCTCTCATCCTATTTCCTTTCTCTTTGAGACCGTGAAGCAGACCCAAAACATGGCAATGCATAGGAGAAAGTAGGTTACGTGGTGCGACGGGACAAAAGTAGTGGGCTTGTCAAACACCTATAATGAACTCTATCTCAAGCATAATAAAATTGTATTCTCTGCAATAAATTAAAGAGTGTACTATACTATTCATTCAGTCTCTTTTAATTATAGAGTAATTATATAAATAAATACTTAAAGTTACATAATATATACATATAAAAAATTTAATTTATATAATGTAACATATAATATAAATATTTTTTAATAACAATAAGTCTTCACAAGAAAAAAAATATTAAAAAAAGGAGTAAACAGTCGTTTACGACCAATGCAGTCGTTTGCTTCTGATGGCCACTTGACTGACACACAGCCAGTAAACGACCGTTTGTAGGCCCTAGACGGTCGCTTGTTTTTTGCTGGTGTTATATGGGAATCAGTGGTGTGAGAAATTCCCATATTATAAATACACTTTAAGAAGAGTAAAATGTCTTTTTCAACCGTGGCATTTTATTGAATTTGTCATTTTAATCAAAAGACCATTATTTTGTTATTTTAATCACTATAGTTTACCAAATTTTGTAATTTCCATCCATTCTAAAATCGTTAAAAACTCCACTAAATATGAGGGTATTTTAGTGTTTTTCAACACCCTAATTATCCAACTAAAACAACTTAACCAATTAATATTCAATCAAAATTAAAATACACATGACACGACTAGTGAAACCTAGCTCCTCGATTTAAAAGTTTCGATTAACCGTAATCCATGTTGTTTGATTGAGATATGCTATGGGATTTGAATTAATCTTCCCATATTGTTCAAACATGTACAATTGTCTGATTGAGGTATGCTATGGGATTGATGTAACACCCGGAAATTTTAAAATAAAAGAAAAGTGAAGAAAAAGAAAGAAAAGCGAAATAACCCAAGTTGAGGGGTTAAAGTTGTGCAAGGGGTAAACTTTATTATTAATTTGTTCAAAAAGGTGGCATGGCCGCCCACCCCTTTGCACATCACCTTTCTGTCGATCTTTTAGAGAGAGAAGAGTAGAGAATTCTCTCGGGTTTTAGAGAGAAGAAGAAGAAGAGGCTGATTTCAGGTTAGTTTTCGGTATTTTGTGTTGTTCTTGGCTGATTTTCAGCCTTCGGGTTTGTGCTTATGTGCTTGTATGTGTTCGGTTGTGTGTTTTGGGTGTTTTTAGGTGTTTGAACTCATAAGCATTCGGGTTTGAAGAAGTCTTACTCGAGAGTTGCAAGCAGTGAGTTCTAGATCCCCGTTTTTAAATGTTTTATACTGATTTTGGGGCTGAAAATGTATGCTTTAACGTTTTATTTGAAGTTGGGTGAGTACCCGTATGTATACGTGCGTGCCCGATGGGTGGGTGTATGTTCGGGATGATTTTTGGGTTATGATCATGATTTTATGCTTGTTTGATGCTTAGTATGCTAGAAACTAGGCTAGAACAGGTTAGATTAATGATTTTGGGTCTGAGAATGATGTTAGTTAGAAAACAGTTGGCCATGCGCCTAAGTGCTCATACGCCTAAGATCATACGCCCAAACAGTACCCAAACGCCCAAGGTTCATGCGCACAAATAGTGCCCATGCGCCTAGGATTATGCCCAGTCGCCTAAGTGTGCCCATACGCCCAACTGCTAAAACGTCTAATTGTCCATGCGCCTAAGTCAGGCTCATGCGCCTGCATAGTACCCATGCGCCCAGAAACCCTGTCCATGCGCCTAAGTAAGGCTCGTACGCCCAAATAGTACCCATGCGCCTGAGTCGCCCATGCGCCTTAGTATTCATGCGCCCGCATAGTGCCCAAGCGCCCGCATAGTGCTCATGCGCCTAAAGACTTAGAAAAATATTCTGAATTTTTGGGAAAGGAGGATTTTTAGGCTATGACTTGGGATTTTTCCGGGGATGATATGTGATGTTATATGTTGATGTTATGCATGTTTATGGTCTGTTTTCTTTATGTTCCTTGTTATGTAATATTTCGTGGCTTTACGTGGTGTGATTATGTTAATGAACGTAAAGTATTACATAATGAAAGCGGAAGTTAATTTTAATCAAAAGTGAAACGTAAAGAATGAAAGAAGAGTCTTGCAAGCAAACGTAAGGAGGTTCACACCCAATGAAGGGTGTTAGCTCAACTGTGTGCGGTTTAGCTAACCCAGAAGGATGCACACGGGGGTCTAATCCTTGTGATTGACCAAACATATGATATCCTTATAGTGAATTTATAATCGTTTATATCGATGATATCCTCGTATTCTTAAAGGATATTGAAACTCATTTCAAACATTTAGAAATTTTCAAAAATATAATTTTGAAAAATGGTTTAGTAATATCCAGGCCAAAAATGATGATTTTCCAAACAAAGATAAGATTCTTAGGTCATAATATAGACCAAGGTAATATAATACCAATTAATAGAAGTATTGAGTTTGCATCCAAATTTCCGGATGAAATTACTGATAAAACTCAATTACAAAGATTTCTTGGAAGTTTAAATTATATTCTTCCTTATTATAAAAATTTGGCAGAAGATACGAGTCTGTTATATGATAGACTGAAGAAAAATCCAAAGCCATGGTCAGTAGATCATACTAAGGCTGTTCAAAAAATCAAACAAAAGGTAAATAACCTTCCTTGTTTGATGATTGCAAACCCAGATTGGGAAAAGGTAATTGAAACAGATGCATCAGATATTGGATATGGAGGTATTCTGAAACAAATTTCTCCAAACAATAAACAAGAATATCTTGTTAGATTCCATTCAAGAAAATGGAATAATAGTCAAAAGAATTATGCTACTATTGCAAAAGAAATTCTAGCAATAGTTAAATGTGTTTTAAAATTTCAAGATGATTTATATAATCAAAAATTCATTATTAAGATAGATTGTCAAGCTGCTAAATATATGTTTAGCAAAGATTTTAAACATGATGTTTCAAAGCAGATGTTTGCTCGATGGCAAGCTCATCTAGCTCCATTTGATTTTGAAATTATCTATAAAAAGGGAACTGATAACAGTCTTCTTGATTTTCTTACCAGAGAATATTTAAATGAAGGGAATTTATAAGAAAATAATAAAACCCAGTCTCCGAAATAGACGAGATGAAATTTTACAACAATATTATTGGATTAATCGAAGGGTCGGGGAAATAGAACATGATCCTTTCTTATCAGGAAAAGCAAAGAGATATGCTTTGAACCAAATCAAATATCAAATATGGTCCTTAGATTCTCAATTAGAGAATCTGGAACATAAAAAAATAATAATTTCTTGTGCTTGATGTTTTCAGCCATGATATGCAGAGGACGTGGAAGAACCTCCTCTAATAGAGGAAGGGGAGCTGGAAGAATTCTCCATCAAATGGGGAATAAAAAGCTTATAGCTTATGATAATGCGTCATACGCATCATCCTTATCATCGACTAATAAGTCTGATGATAAACTCTATAAAGAGTTTTTGGCTTATAAAGCTGCACAACAGGGACATAACCCTGAAAAACCAGCATCATATGCTGAAATCACTGTCAATGATAGTGAAGATGAAAACTAGATTCATAATCCAAAGAAGGATGTTATACTCCTTCTCGATCAAAAAGATAAAAAATGGGATGACCAACCTTGGTTCATTATCAAAAGATATTTTGATCAGGGATACTATCCCACCGAGACTTATAAGTCCTGGATATATTATGAGGAAATCCTCGAAGCAGAAAACTGCGAAATAACCCATTATAGTGGGAGCAATAAACTAATAAGTTTTAGCAAAATTATAATCAAACAGATTATATCTGTTGAAAGCTGGGGAATATCTCCACTAAAGGATAGAGAAGTTCTCCATCCTGAAACTAAAATCCCGCTAAGATATAACTACTGGGATTACATAAATACTTTTCATAAAACATTTCTATTCGAAAACCAAAATTATAAACATTCTTGGTTTATAAAGATTTGTTCAAAAACATATGAATCGGACATTCCGATTTGGTTTTATAAATGGTGGCAATCATATGGTACCACTCCTGACATTTTTACAGGAGAATCCAAAAAATTCAAATCCTTTTATACTCAGTGGGTGGAGTTATCTCCTACTATCATTGAGGCTCAGCACAATAATAATTTCATCGAGGGAATGGCCTCACTTCATTTCTTTATCCAATTCAGCATTCCTTGGATATGGAAATGGATTCCAGTGGTCATACCCAGGAAAATATGTTCTGCTTAAAGAGAGCATATATGACTAAATTCTGGAAGAAAATGATGGATAAAGAAGACGACAAGATTAAATGCCAGGACACATTGGATCATATCCAGCAAACGATAGAGTCTTATAGAAAACAACAGGAAACCTGCAACAAAGAGAGGCTCCTAGCCCATTCCAACACATTATTAGAAAAATTAAAATGATTAAAGGATCTGATACTATCAGTGAAGAAGAGTTAATGAATTATTATCTTGAAGAAGTAAAAAAAGATATAGCTAAAAACTTCAAGAAGGTGAAATCTCCTTCAAACATGTCTGTATCAGAATCGTCCCAAATTAGGGATGAAGACCAAGATCAAGATCTTCAGCAGGATGCTCAAGACCCAGAGGATGAAATCCTTGATGACGAAGCCTATGCAAAATTGATGAAAGAACTGGATAGAGAGTTCGGCCCGGCAGATGCTGGAAAGTCAAAAAGGCAATAGTCACAATAGGCCCCACATAAAGAAAAGGAGTGCCAATAAGCACGAGATTCGTTCGACAAAATTTGTCGTAAAGTTGCATTATTGCAACCGCTTTAATTATTGTAACTTTACTTTTACTTTAATTATTGTACTAACATCCGCGTGATACGCATTATGCGAATATTTGCAATTATATGCGGTGCTAGAATCCCTATATAAGGGGTCATTAGTTAGCTTAGGAGAGCACCGAATGATATACACTCTCCCACTCTCTCTTGTAAAAAACTCTGCATAATAAAAGTTTAAAGCTTTGAAGCATTCATCTCCTCCTCTCTTCTTATTCTGGTAATTTTCTTATCTTATAAATATATATTAAATGATCGTCACCTCAATGAAAGGCTAAACATATAAGTGTTAAAACATTCACCATGCTCAACATGCTGTTATGGTTTTTATAAAAAAAAAAAAGTGTTAAATAAGAACCCTGAGCAGGGACAGGGTTCGAAGGTAAGTGTGGGGACAAGGTTTCGTGCCTATCCAGGGTGTTAGTGTGGGCGGCCGACCGCGTGGGGACCCGTTTTGCCCATAAGCCAAGAGAGCGTTGTGGCGTTTTAAGGGTCTGTCCATTACTGGTCACATATTAGCCCCCTCGAAATGGCTGAGTAAAATTACCTATAACAACCAACCTTATCTTTCGAATTCTAATCTCTGCTCAGACTTAGTGTTAAATTATTTATATTTTTTGTTTTATGTTTTAAATTATTTATAAATAAGTAGTACTTATTTGAATACTTAACTATATAATTACTAAATACTTTTATAATAATGATGATAATAATAATCTATATTTATATTATCAATGCTATTATATAAAGCATTTGAGTAGGACATACTTGTATTATTACTCAAAATTTAAGATACATAATATAATTTTTTTAAACATAAGATACAAGTGATATATACAATAGTTTCTAATTTGCCCATATTTAATAAATTTCTCCTAATTAATATATTATTTAATGTATAGATTTATTTTAAGTATTATCTTATTTATAATACTTTTAAATTTATATTAAAATATATACATGTATTATTTATATTTTTATAACTTAATACTATATGATTTAAGTATTATTTTATTTAAACACTTAAGTATATAATCACTAAATATATCAGTGTTTAAAGTAGGTCAGAAAAAATGCTCGATAACACCCGCCACATCTTTTTAAAATTTTATAATTAAGTATTCGAGTTATGTCAAATTTACTTTTAATTACCTGAACTTTTTTTTTTTAATTTTATACTTAATTATTCGAGTTATTTCAAATTTACATTTAATCACCTAAACTTTTTTTTTTAAATTTTATATACCAACCTTTGAGTTATGTCAATTTTCTTTCAACTAATTTAAAATAGAGCTCATTAATTAAAATAAAATCACCATTTACGCCTTCTTTATTTTTCTTCTCTGTTTTGAGATATTTATTTTCTTATAGTACTTTTTCTATTACATTTTTATTATCATTTCACACATAATATTTTTTTAGATGGTTAGCACTAACGTATAAAACATCAAAATTAAGGTAGCGTTTGGTATGCGGGAATGAGCGCAAGAATGAAATTAACCATTGAGGTTGAATGAATAAAAATATATTTGGTTGGTGAAAGAAATGAAATGGACCATTACAAAGGTAATCACATTCCCTACCAACACACCAAATTCATTACATCCACCCTCTTTTTTTTCATTCAATTTCATCTTCCATCCTTAGTCACCACCACCACCCGCCACCACCCGCCACCACCGGCGGCCGCCACCACCACCACCACCGTCCGCCACTACCACCGTCCGCCACTACCAACGTCCGCCACCACTAGTCACCACCACCAACCACCAACCACCAACCACCAACCACCAACCACCATTAGGCACCACCAATCACCACCCACTCACAACCGGCCACCACCACCACACGTTATTACCACCATGACCACTTTTGTATTTTTTTTTTTTCTATCTAACACATAACATAAAATAATAATTTATTACATTATTACATGTAAACAAACTGCTTAGTAAAATGTATAAAATGTAATGAGTCGTTTTATTTATTTACGTCCACTCATACCAAAAGAGACCCTAAAATTTTCAAACTTTTATAACATTCCTCAACATATTCGAGTAGAAAAGGAAAGGGAATAAATCGAAACCCATGTTGATGGTTTGAAACAGAGCGCAGTCGTCATCGGCATCTCTCCAACGTTGGAAGTTTCTCTCGTCTTCCCTGTCATCTACACAATCAATCCAACACCAACACCACCATCTGCTAAAAGCCTTTTACTCATTACCTATGGCGGCCACTGCAGCTTCATGGCAACCTCAAGAAGGAGGCTTCAAGGAGATCTGTGGGTTACTTGAACAACAAATTTCTCCTTCTTCTGATAAATCTCAGATATGGCACCAACTCCAGCACTATTCTCAGTTCCCCGATTTCAATAATTATCTAGCCTTCATCCTAGCTCGGGCCGAGGTAATTTTGCTCTTCTTCTATGATGTATTGGAAATTGGTCGCTACTATGTCAGGGTTTGATCAGCTGTATTAACATTTACTTGTGTAATTTTGCTTCTAGTTCATCATAGAGACCTCATACTTTGTGGGGTCAGTTTAATCAATCATATAGTGGGGTTTTGGTTGGCGTGATGGTTTTGCTTCAAGTTTCTGATTTAGATTACAGTACCTGATTTATGTCCTATCAAGAAACTACGATGCTATAGTTGTTACTTTTTACAACCCAATTTCAATCTGTTTAAATTGGAGCATAGATTAGTATTTGTATCAAAATGAGAAATTTGTGTGAGTTGAATAAACTGAAGTTGCAATAAGACAGTTGTAGGAGGATTCGGTTCTTGTTTTGGAACCTCTAGGTGGCTTTTGTTGGGTTATTATAGCTTACACACCCTACCTAAGTTAATTTCTGTTGCCGGACGTCTTTGAGTCAAATCAAATAATGTTAGGGAAATTATTCATTGTTGATATGTTAGAAAAGTAGAATCTTTGAGCTAGTTAATAATCTTTGAGCCAGTTAAAAGGGGTTGGTAAGAGTCTGTTGAACATTTATGGTTTTGCTTTCACTTCGCTCTACTTGTTTCCAGAAACTAGGAGGACCGTACTGTCATTGTCCATCATATGCCTAAAAGGTTCCAATGACCAAAAGTTAGAAAACTATGTAGTAACAACTAAACATTGTGTAAAAATAATCTCCAAGCATTTGATATTTGATATTATGGTTTTATATTTTTGTTTTGGAAGCTTTCTTTTGCAGTTTTGGTTTGTTGGTTTGGTCAATATTAGAAAGGTGACTCATCAGGTGTTTTTTCTTGATACAAACTTCTAGTTACCAGGAGTTATAAAGTTATAAGAAGTTGTTGAAGGCAAGTTATGATGAAGTATTGCCTAAGATTTAGTTAGAGTTTTATGAGAAGGTTGATGGAATATTATAAGGAGAAGAAAAAGGATCTATGTATGGTGCTCATTGATCAAGAAAGGTGTATGATTGTGTGTCTCGTAAACTAATTAGGTCAGACCTAAACTATGAGTCGATGAGGACATATGAATATTTGGAGTAGGTTATTCGTAATTGCCTCCGTCACATCATATTCCCATGAAAAGTTACATGATATTTGTAATTTTTAGTGGGCCTAAAAGAACTTTTGATCTTTACTCGATTGTTAGTTTCTTTCGGTCTTTACCCAGACTAGATTGAACCAAACCAGAAAACACACTAATATGCAAGACTGAGACCCATACTAAAGGCTTACTCAGGCGGTCGCGGGGTTGGTTCGGTTCGGGTTTTAGGGGTGAGCGGTCTTGCATGAGTCCTGCACACCCCTTAAGTGAAAGTACCTTGCAGTCACCAGTCGGTTTCTTGTGTATGGGATTGAACTATGATTGATCAAAATATTTTGTATTTATTGGTTTAGATGGCTACTGATTTGAGTTTCATTTGCTAAATCCCATGCATTCATATTTTCGTGTGTTATGTATAAAGCTTTTTGTGATCTTTATTTTGTAAGATTAGTAGAAAATTCTTGATGTTTGTTGCTAATGATGAACTTATGATAGAAGCTTTTGGTAGCCGGAAAACTATGTTAAAAGGACATCACTTTTCTACTTAATATCAACTCATGTTTTAACTAGAAACTTTTTGTTCTTGTCCTATTTATCCCTCTTTGATGTGGTGAATAAAATAATCGTTTCTTTCTATCATGTACTCGGTTCCAATTTGCAATGAAGAAAATAATTGTCATTTATGGACAGTAAATTTGTATATTCCCTGCCATTGTGGTGGTGCAAACGACTATTTAGATATCTTGTATGTATCCTTCATGTGGTCTCTTTTGATATTGAAGAAGCAATTGCTTGTCATTCATAAAATAGCTATATATGCCTGTACGAAAATAAAAATAAAAAAAAAATACTAGATAGGGTTTTCTTTTTATATGTCATCCTTTCATATCAATTTGTCGGTTTGATGTTTATTGTTTTTGTTGCAAGAGGGACTAGAGATGTTGTTTGATATGCATGTTTGTGCTGTATAATTTACAGGGTAGGCCAGTGGAGGTCCGGCAGGCTGCTGGATTGCTTCTGAAAAATAATCTAAAAACCACATTCAACACAATGCCTCCAACAAATCAGGAATACATAAAAGATGAGCTGTTACGATGCTTAGGATCAACAGATAGACAAATCAGATCTACTTCGGGAACAATCATCAGTGTTGTTGTTCAGCTAGGAGGTGTTTTAAGATGGCCCGAGTTGTTGCATGCACTTGTCAAGTGTTTGGATAGTAATGACTTAGTTCATATGGAAGGGGCTATGGATGCTTTGTCTAAGGTATTTTTTAATTTTTTTTTTGTTGTATTTAGATAATTTTTTCATTTCTTGTTATTTGTTATTTTAGTTGATAAATGTTTCTTCCGAAAGTTTTGTACATTTGGTACTTGTTTCTTTTGTTTGCTTCTATGCCTTGTGTGCTTTCTCATGTTTGAATGATGATTAATGGAACGGGATTTTTTAACTGCTTGAGCAGTTAATCACTACTTTGTTATGTTTGAGAACTAAAATGAGAATAAGAAATGAAAACTTTTTGTACAGCAAGAGTTATTTTTTAATGGTACCAGAGAATTCAGGTCAAAATTTTATATAATATCCTTGTTTGACATGAGCATTATTAATTTTTTAGATCAATAAACTCTATATAACACCACTGAAACATATTCATAAACGGCAGGGTTATTTTTTTAAGTAACTGCCGCAAACACGCTTAAGTAACTGTACATTGAGCATACAGATAGGACATGGTATGCATGATAGTTTACTCATGATACATATATATATAAAATTCTGAAGGTTAATTGACTTACTCATTGAAGTTATTGTAAAATACAGATTTGTGAGGATATTCCTCAAGTTCTGGATGCAGAAAATCCTGGATCATCTGAACGGCCTATTGATATATTTCTCCCAAGATTACTCCAGGTAAGATTATCTATTTATCAGCACTTTGTGTGTGTGTGTGTATATATATATATTTCTTTGTCTCTCTCTCTCTCTCTATATATATATATATATATATATATTATATTGTTCTTTACAACTTCTAAAGTTCCATGTTGCATGTATGGAAGTATGTTCTTGTTCACCTTCACATGGGCTTAATTCTTTATGGTGCTTTTTTCATACAGTTATTTCAATCTCCAAATGCCACCCTTAGAAAGCTTGCGTTAGGTTCCGTAAATCAGTATATTATGTTGATGCCACCAGTAAGTATTATTATCATTCTATGCAATAACTGCATTTTTCACTGCAGTATGCTAGTCATTAAATGCATTAACTTCCTACAGGTTTTGTATATGTCTATGGATACATACCTGCAAGGTTTGTTTGTTCTTGCTAATGATCCATCATCAGAAGTACGAAAATTGGTGTGTGTTTCTACCCTTGACAATTTAAATGCTAATCCTTCCGGCATAATATTTAGCAGGGTTTTCATTATAATTTTTACTTGTTTATTTGCGTGTTATGTGCTTCTTGGTCATTGATGTTAACAAATGCAGTTTTGTGCAGCAAACCTTTTTTTTTCAAAACAAGTTTTGCTTTTTTAGCTTTTTTTGTTATTTAACTTGTGCTTTAATTGAAATTGCTTTTTTTTGGAGTGTTGCTTTTTATCATTAATAATAATTGCACACATGGTGGATAGGTTTGTTCGGCTTTTGTTCAGCTAATTGAAGTTCGTCCTTCTTTCCTTGAGGTGGGATTTATCTAAATTTTTATTTTTCTACTTCCCATAATCATACTTTATACATCTTGCAGCTTTCTTATTACATCAGTAGTCCTACCGATTGTGATATTTCTCATTTATAAACTTGGGATCATCTCTCTTTTCTTATTTTATACTGTTCAACATGCCTTTGTGCTTGCAGCCACATTTGCATAATGTAATTGAATACATGCTACAAGTGAACAAAGATCCTGATGAGGAAGTGTCACTTGAAGCCTGTGAATTTTGGTAACCCATTGCTTGTAACTGTTCTCACTTGGTGCCCTCTAAACTTTTATTGTTTCGTTGTGTTAAAATTTATATATCTTGCATTCATTTTCTGTTTCAACAATGGAAAACATGTATTATATGCAAGATATAAATATAATTTGTGGTCATGTTATGATACAATCTATTTCTTGGCTTGAATAGCTTGATATCATTACTAGACTGTTAAGCTGGTTAATTTCTGTCATAAAGCGCTTACCATATAATACTAATTACTATATAGAAAAACATTCGCTTCTATAGGTCCAGCATGTGTGTTTTAAGTGAATTTTTCCATATTGAATATGTGCCTGTTTACAGTTCCATTTGAAATCACTTCTTTGAAAACGCATTTATCTATTTTCAAACCAACCACTTTGAAAAGAGTGCTATTGTTTTCTTTTATTGAAAAAGGAGCGTGATGTTAAGTTCTTTTACGACTCTTCTACTTTTATTCTTTGTTGTATATTATCTTAAAAGTTTATTTGCAGGTCTGCATATTGTGAAGCACCATTGCCACCTGAGAATTTAAGAGCATTCTTGCCACGTTTGGTTCCAGTATGTCATTCTTCTGCATTTATTTAATAATAGCATTAATTTATGCCTTACTTTGAGCCTATATGGTAGGTTTTGTTGTCAAACATGGCTTATGCAGATGATGATGAGTCGCTACTAGATGCTGAGGTCAACTTTTTCCCGTGTTTAAGATTTTTTATTATTATTTTAAATAACTGCAGCTTTTAACTTAACTTTTATTTTCAGGAGGATGGCTCTCTTCCAGACAGGGATCAGGTCCTGGTTTTTGTCTCTATTTAGAACTTTTTAGGATCATTCATAAAAGTATTACCATGAACAATTTTTGTTATAGTATATTTTGGCATTGCAGGATCTGAAGCCACGTTTCCATTCATCACGCTTTCATGGATCGGATGATGCTGAAGATGATGTATGTTTTAGATATACTTTTGTTAACCATTTCTTAGACAAGTAAGATCAGGTGGCATTTTCATCCCTTTTTCTAATGAAATGGCCTATTTGGGCTGTTTATTTTTTATTTTTTTTAATCTTAAACTTGTTGCATCATTCAAATAAAAAATTAACTGAAAGAGAACATAGTCGAAGGGGTTGAAAGTCTACCAAAGTCTATTTATAGTGCTTACAACTACCTAAATGGTTTTACTCACATTTTGATTATTATTGAATATCATTTTCTGACAATTGTAGGATGATGACATAGTGAATATATGGAACCTTAGAAAGTGCAGTGCTGCTGCCTTGGATATAATCTCTAATGTGTTCGGTGATGAGATTCTTCCATCTTTAATGTCTTTTGTCCAGGTAACTTTTTAAAATTATAGAATATTTAAAGTTGTTCTCCAAATAAGCTGTCTACAGTTGAATCACCTTTTTTTGTCATGAGAAATCATGTGAAGTTATGGTCTGTGCAGTCTAAGTTGTCTTTATTAGATGATGCAAGTTGGAAAGAGAGAGAGGCTGCAGTTTTAGCTCTTGGTGCCATAGCCGAGGGTTGTATTAATGGTCTTTATCCTCATCTTTCAGAGGTTAGCTCTATAGTTAAATGTTAATGAGCTTGTGCTTATAAAAAGTATTATTTGATGTTGAATACCAAATATCACTATTATATTTTACAAGAGTATATGGAAGAAATGTTTTCTTGTGATATTTTTCTATGCTTCTTGGTGTCCTCTTGACATTAAAATTATTCTTTTTCCTGCAGATTGTAGCTTTCCTCATTCCCCTTTTGGACGATAAGTTTCCATTGATACGGAGCATTTCTTGTTGGACACTTTCACGTTTTAGCAAATATATCGTTCAGGTATGATATAATGATTCATTCTGACACACTTAGCTGATATCACTTGTCTTATGACATCGTCTTATTACCAAATTTCCTTGAATGTGGCATATTAAAGCTATTCATGGCAGGTTATAAAGAAATCAGATGTTAATTTATTTGATTTTTTATTTCAGGGCGTTGGTCACCGAGAGGGACATGAACAGTTTGAAAAAGCTCTCACAGGTCTTTTAAGAAGAATTTTGGATGATAATAAGCGTGTGCAGGAGGCTGCTTGCTCTGCTTTTGCTACTCTTGAAGAGGTTGTTTTTAAGAGCAGATGAGTAGTTAATTCCTTCATCTGAATATGAAAGCATATTGTCATTGTTCTTTTAATTTCAGGACGCCGCTGACCTTTTGGCACCACATTTGGAGACCATTTTACAGCACCTAATGTGCGCATTTGGGAAATACCAGGTTGATTCTTAATCCGATGTTGTTTGCTAGTTGGCAAAATGGTCGGGTTGCATAATGGGTGAAAGTGGCTTTTCTTTTATTATCTTGGATCATTTTTTATGTCCAAAAAAATAATTTCTTAATTAACAAGTTAGTTGATTAGGTACTACAAAAATCTATCTTATGTCTATTTGTTTTCTGTGAAATGGTATGTAGAGGAGGAATCTCAGAATTGTTTATGATGCTATTGGCACATTAGCAGATGCAGTTGGTGGGGAATTGAATCAGGTAATGCATGTCTGGGTCATTTTTATTTTTAATTTTTTAAATCTATTATTATTTTTTGTCTTTCATGTTTTTCTCTGTTTCTTGCACTCTTCTCTTCATTGAATTAGTAATTTAGAGGATAATTGTACATTATGAACTTTGTGAATTGCAGCCCAAATACCTTGAAATTTTGATGCCACCCTTAATTGGAAAGTGGCAACAACTTTCAAATTCAGACAAAGACCTTTTCCCACTATTGGAGTGTTTTACATCCATAGCACAGGTACTAGGAGTAATTAATCAGTTTATCTGTATGCAGTTCACTTGAATACATGCTATCTTCCATTTTTAGTTATATAGAATCATTGTTATAGAATAAAAATTTTCATTGGCTTTCAGGCATTGGGTAGTGGATTCTCACAGTTTTCTCAGCCTGTTTTCCAGAGATGCCTGGACATTATTCAGACGCAACAGCTTGCAAAGGTTGTGGATAGAAAACGTTAATTGTTCCATTAATCATTCATGTTCTATACCGTTAATAGTTCATTTTTGTATATCCTTTGTGCGTATAATGACATATCTTGCAACACATCACATAACATTGGCAGCAAACTTTATTATTATTCATTTTCATTTACTGCATGTCACATTTAAACCTTTTTTTTGTATTATGGTTATAATATTAAGTTTAAGTTATTTGTTTTGACCTCATGTATAAACAACTATAGTGAATTTGATGTGCTTTTGTTGCAGGTTGATCCCGTTTCAGCTGGGGTTCAGTTTGACAAAGAATTTGTTGTTTGTTCATTGGATCTTCTATCTGGGCTGACCGAAGGTCTTGGGAGTGGAATAGAGAGTCTGGTAACTTCATTTTTTCTTTGCTCGAAATTTTACTCGATACAATTCTGAAGTTTCTGTGTATAATCTATAGGATACTATCATCTGACTTAATATTAATAATCTAATATTTTCACAGGTATCACATAGTAATTTAAGGGATCTCCTTCTGCAATGTTGCTTGGATGATAGTGCTGATATCCGTCAAAGTGCATTTGCATTGCTTGGTGACCTTGCAAGGGTAAGTTGGTAATTTAATTAGCTGATCTTAGCAAGCTTAGTTGTGAAACATACTTTATAATATTTCTGTGATATGTCATTGTTATATTTTTCTTTTGCCTTTTGGTTCTCATCTCCTGCCATATATATCATTTATGTCTTTAATAATTACTTAATTAACCATGCTTTTTCACTTGCAGATATAAACTTTAGTTTCAACATGCACATTAGTACATTACCAAATAGCTTTTTTTGTGTTCTATTTATTAGGTTTGTCCAATTCATTTGAGCCCTTGCTTACCTGAATTTCTTGATGTAGCTGCCAAGCAATTGGTATTTATGACCCTTAAGACTCCTTTTTTTTGTTTCTTTGATTCTTAGCATTCTTATAATACATGTACAAATTTACACTTTTTGTAGAATACACCCAAACTAAAGGAAACCATCTCTGTGGCGAATAATGCATGCTGGGCAATTGGGGAATTAGCAATTAAGGTGTGTTCTCTTACTTAAATTTGTCCTGGTTGGGTAATGGGTGGTAGACTCGTATTACATCTTGCTTAAAAATATTAGTATTTGTACAAGATATATGACCATGATATACAAAAAATTATTTATCATAATATAATATTTTGAAATTAGGTTCTTAGAGATTGTATGCATTAAAGTATATTTTGGCAACTTTTGACCTACTTGACCTTTTTTTTTAAAGTCGGATTTGCATATTCGCAACATAGTTCTTAACCAAAAAAATTACTTTAAGCAGCGGAAAACATTCAATCATGACAATCATGACATTCGAGCTGATTTCATAATTCTTAAACAAATGTAAAAGTTTGTATATAAAACATAAACATGGGGATCCTAGCAAGGTTTAAAAGTACGGAAACAAGCCTCGAGGCGAAACGAGGCGTAAACCTGAGGCGGAAATAATAAATAAATAGAAAAATTATAGATCTTATAAAAATAAAATACTAAAACATCAAACAAAGCATATTCCTAAGCAAATTCATCATCAAATTTAAAACTCATCACACATAACGTATCACAAAGTCTAAAACATAAAATAGATACGAAATTCAGCACACATTAAAAGTTTGTAATCTAATTCAACTTCAAACAACATAAAAGGCATCACTTTCTAACTCGTTATCCTCACAATCATCTTCTTCTACCCAATTCGTTTCACCATCATCATCCTCATCCTCGTCAATCAAATCTATTTGAACGCCTTTTCTTTTCCTAGATGACGAACTTCCTCCTGCACCGCTACTTCCCTCCCTACATGCTCCGCCACCTCCGTCCACACCTGCATCACCACCTCCAATTTCCTCTTCATCGGCATCAGTTGGGTCAGCTAACCACTCATCATCAGACAACACTTCTTCAACAACCAACGGGTCATCTTCTTTTAAAGTAGTCTTCTTCAAGTATTTCTGCCTCAACTTTTTATTGTACATAATGTAGACCAAGTTGTTCATTCTTTCGGTTGTCAACCGGTTTCGTCTCTTTGTATGGACTTGATTAAAAGTACTCCAATTACGTTCACAAGCCGAAGCGGAATACGTAAGACCCAAAATTTTTATTCTAAAAGCCTTGAGTTCAGGAGTCTCATCTCCATATTCGCCCTACCATTTAACTATATATGTTTATAAAAAATTAGTGAATAATTTAATTTATATAAAATACAAACTATAATAAAAAATATCAACAAATAATTTGCCCCGTGGACGTGTCTGATATGTCGCCAAAGAACCTCTATATCCAAATAATCCCGTTTTTTCTTTATACGCTATTAGTTGATCTTCGATCTTCAAATAAACACTAGGATCTTTACAGAGTCTATCCATAACATCATATAATCCTCGCTTGATCTCTGGATGCTCAGAAACATTGGGACTCCATCGATATTGTGGATTTAAGTAGTAGGCAGCCGCATGTAAATCACGATGCATTTGGAACTCCCATCATTTATCAATGATGTCCCATATCTCTTTATAAGAAGAGAGTTTATTATCCAAATTCTTTGCTATTTTTTCTTTACAACTATCCATCGCTCCATAAATAAATCCCATGGTTGGTGTCTGCTCCCCATCAACAATTCTCAAAACTTCAACAAGTGGCATTGTGGTTTTAATGGAATAAACCACACTAGGCCAAAAACTTCTCTCATCCATGATTATTTTTTTAACCTCTTTTCCATCAGCTTTCTTAGCCCAAGCACATGTCCCCCATTCAGTTGAAACAAACATTTGTTGTAAAGCATCTTTCGATTCATAAATGCTTTGTATAGTCAAAAATGTCGTGGCGAATCTTGTGGCAGCTGGTCGAATAAGATCTTTCTTTAAAATCTTTCGGGCTAAACTCAACACCCACCGATGGTTATAGATAAAATTGCTTACTTTTTTTGCTTTAAGCAAAGCACTTATGTTGCATCAAATTACCGATATCTTCAAGCATCAAATCAATGCAATGAGCGACACAGGGGGTCCAATACAAGCTTTTTCTCTTCTCCATTAACAACGCTCCAGCAGCTTTGTATGCACTAGCATTGTCGGTCACCACTTGAACTACAATATCTTCACCGATCTCTTCAACAACTTCATCAAGCAACTGGAAAATTTTTTCAGCATTTTTATACAATCTGATGCATCAACAGTTCTCAAGAAAACAGTACCATATTGATTGTTGACCAAAAAATTAATCAAACTTCTATTTCTCATGTCTGACCAACCATCTGATAACAAAGAAACCTCGGTGGTCTTCCATGTAGCTTTTATGTCCTCCACCATTGTAATGGTCGTGTTAACCTCTTCCTTAAGGATCCAAGTCCTTAACTCATGCATGGTAGGGGGCTTCAATCCCCGGCCGAAGTTCCCAGCTCAACGTAGCATACTAGTAAATGATGGACTAGCTGCTACGTTAAACGGTATTCCATTCTCAAAAAAAAATCTTTCAATATCCAAACAAACTCTGTTTTGATGCTCTTTT
The DNA here is from genome assembly GCA_025506415.1 of Flaveria robusta. Taxonomy (NCBI): domain Eukaryota; kingdom Viridiplantae; phylum Streptophyta; class Magnoliopsida; order Asterales; family Asteraceae; genus Flaveria; species Flaveria robusta. The sequence continues at coordinate 13,150,464 of CM046475.1, forward strand.
GCACTCGATGGTGTCATTTTTTCGGTCGGGAGTGATCCTTCTTCGCTATCTTTCGCAACCCCCACAAACCGATCCATTGGCCCCCTAACACCCCTAGATGTAGCACGTTGATCAACACTTCCCCCGCACTGCTATAATATGCCCCACTTCCCACATTTTCTTCAAAGTTTTGTTGGGCAGCAAACTTTGCATCCTGAAACTGCTTCAAATATTGCTTCATTTCATCATGTACTTCAGGGGGCACATTGGCACAAGGCATGACATCTTTATGTGTGCCAGCAAGATGATCCTTCATTCTTTTCACTCCTCCTTTAATAACTTTACTACAAAAGTTGCACTTTAGATACTTGTAACCCTTTTTGCCACCTTGCAGAGGGACCTCAATTTCTTCCCCGTACTTCCAAGCCGGATCTTTCCTCGCACCTTTACTAGCCATCGTAAAAAAAACTATGTACATAAAAAAAAAACAAAAGTTCAACATGAGTACACTTAAACCAATATACACAATCTACACACTAATTCTAGTATATACACATTCACAATTCACAAACCTAGTATATAAAGTATAAACCTTAAACCAATATACACACTAATTCTAAAGTAGCATACTATGATACAAATCTTCAATCTTTTAAAATCAAAATTATACAAAAGTACACTTAATTCTAAAGTAACAAATCATACAAAGTGAAGAACCTCTAAAAATCAGAAAATCAACAATATAAAGTAGCATACAAAGTACTAATTCTAAGACTAAGTGAAGAACCTCTAAAAATCAGAAAATCAACAATATAAAGTAGCATACAAAGTACTAATTCTAAGACTAAATGAAGAACCTCTAAAAATAAGAAATCAACAATATCAGAAGATCACAAAACGAAGATAATGAGCACAAACATCAACAATATCAGAAAATCAGAAAAGAAGAACCTTTGAAACGATCGCGACTGCTGTTGCTCCTCGATGGCCGATGGGGGTGTGAACTCACGATGACCGATGGGGGTGTGAACTCGCGATGGCCGATTGGGGGGGTGAAGGGTTTGCGACTGCTTTGATCTGAACCCAAATCGCGACTGCTTTGATCTAATTAGGGTTTCCAGATCACTTTTTTATTTTAGGTTAGGTGGTTTTTATTTTTAATTTATAATGTATTTTCTAATTTGGGTTTCCCGCCCAAACGTACGCCTCGCCAAAACGCACCGCCTCACCCGCTTCACGATCCGCCTCGGTATATGAGGCATACGCGCCATTTGATACCTGTGAGGCGCCGCCTCATATGCGTTTCTTGACCGCTTCGCTTCAAGCCCGCCTCGAGGCGTACGCCTCTAACGATTTTTAAAACCATGGATACTAGTCTTTAGGGGGGTCACTCCCTCTCTCACGCCCATCATGTCTTCACTAACCGTTAAGGTAAACCGTAAACCTACACTTAAGCTGATGTGCATGCCAAAAGTTCGCAACGCTTATTAAGTTTTGGTTTAATAAATCGTTGAAAAAGTGTTTATACTTGAAACATAACATTTACAACATGACATAACATTATCATGAAAACATGACACATGCATATTTTAATATACATCGTAACCCAAACATCTTAGTGCCTAAATTTGCAAACATAACATCGAGGTCATTGTTGTCAATAGCAGTAATAGCGGTTGCTATAGCGCTATGTAGCGTATAGGTAATCTATCACTATTTGGTTGTAGCGTTTACATAGCGAGTTTTTAATTTAATTTAATTTTTATTTTTTCTTATTTTATTTTTTTTGTTTCTATGAATATAAATAGTGAATATATATTTTAGCTATAAAGAAGCATGATTTAGTGTTACTTTAGTTATTTTAGTGGTGTAAATGTTTATTTTTTGTTTGTACTAGTGTATCGCTAAACATGAAATAACTGTCTCTATTTACCGTTATTTGCTACGTAGCATATAGGTAGCTTGTCGCTATCGACTGCTATTCGCTATTGACAACTATGAGCTCCATTCCATTCCGTTTCTTGCAAGACTTTCAATAACATAATTGGGTCTCATCTCCTTTCATTTAGTTCCAATGTGTTTTTTTTGTCATTGAACATTTTTCTTCGTTATACGTAATACTTTATTATTTCATACTTCATATCATGCATTCCATGCCATATGTAACATATGTACATATATCGGCTATCACATTGGAGAACAAGCAAGAAGCCATAATATAATAAGTCAAACTTTGGTCAAAAGTCAATTCTTGGTCAACTATTGGTCAACTATGAGTTAAGGTTTATATTGGTAAAAATATTCTAAGTCGTATTAGATTTGGGTAAAAAACAAAAAACGGTTCGGGTGAACAATCACATGCAGTTGAGTAAATCACCTACGAGTGAACAATTTCTTCTTAGTTTTGTCTAAGCATTGTAAACGGTTTCTTCGAGATTGCCATGCAGGAATGCATTTTTTACATCCAATTGGTGAACCGGCCAGGAGTTTGAAACGGCTAAAGACAGTACAGTGCGAATGGTTGCAGGTTTAACCACCGGACTAAGAGTTTCCATACAATCAATGCCAATAGTCTGAGATTTGCCATTGCAAACTAGACATGCTTTGTAACGATCTAATGTACCATCAGATTTAAATTTATGCCGAAACAACCACATCGACCGAATGACCGGGCTGTTCAATGGTCTAGGTACAAGCTCCCAAGTGTTATTAACCTGTAAGGCACTAAACTCATCGTTCATGGCACGAAGCCAATTAGGATCCGATAACGCTTTATTATAATTGGTTGGAATAGGTGAGATATTGGATGTGGTGGCCAAATTATATTTTGGGTTTGGTTTGAGAATACCAGTTTTAGCACGAGTTGTCATTGGATGAGCGTTGGATATGGGTGGTTGGGGGGTTTGGTCAGTGGGATGGTTGGGGGTTTGAGGTGTTTGGGAAGAGTTGTGTAGTGGGCTGGATGGGCCAGAGAGGTCGGTTGGGCCGAGAGGTGAAAGGGGTGGGCTGTTCGGTGGGTCAGAGTTGTTGGGTGAGGGGATGGGGGGTGGTGTTTGGGAGTGTTGATTGAGTTGTGGAATAGGTGGTTGGAAGATAGGGTGGAAATTTATTGGAAGGGAATCATCTAAAAAATCATAGGTCGAGGGTGTGAGAGGTTCAGTAAACGGGAATTGGTTTTCGTCAAAAATCACATGACGCGATAGGTGAACTCGACCAGAAACGGGGTCATAGCGTCGATAGCCACGAAAATCTGCTGGGTATCCCAAAAAAACACGAGTCGATCGCAACGAAAGTTTGTTGGTTTGGGTGGCAGATAAGTTAGGATAACATGCACAACCGAATACACGTAAGTGATCATATGTTGGTTGACGGAGATAGAGGGCAAAGGCAGGGGTTTGATAATGAAGTTTTTTTGTAGGAAGTATGTTGTGGAGGTAGGTGGCAGTATGGAGGGCCTCCACCCAAAATGTTGGTGGAAGATGTGCATGGATCAAGAGGGCTCGGATTATGTCATTTATCCGACGAATCATTCTTTCGGATTTGCCGTTTTGTTGAGAGGTGTGAGGACAAGAGAACCGAAATGTAAGACCATGTAAGTTGGCAAAATTTTTGAATTGGGTGTTATCGAATTCACCCCCGAGGTCACATTGGAAAGTTTTAATTGTTGAGTTAAATTGAGTTTGTATGAGTTTGTGGAATTTGGTAAAGGTGGTGAAAGTTTCAGATTTGAATTTCAAAGGGTACACCCACACATAATTTGTGAAATTATCTATTAAAACCATGTAATAGTTATAACTGGAATTGCTCAAAACAGGAGACGTCCAAAGATCACAGTGAATAATATCAAATGGTTTAAAAGTACAAGAAATAGAATCAACAAAAGGTAATCGTTTGCTGTTGGACAGTTGACATGAATGACAAACCGCGTGACCAACATGTTTATTACAATTATTAATAAGATAACGACTAATATAATTCAACACATTGGAGCCTGGATGTCCCAGACGATCATGCCACGGTGTGGGCGTAGATGAGGAGAACAATGAATACGCAGGTGGAGTGAACGGGTAGAGATCGCCAGTGCTATTGTGACGGGAAAGGAGGCGTCCATCCTTGAGGTCCTTCAAAGAAAAACCAAAGGGGTCAAAAGCAACGATGACTTGATTATCGGTTGAGAATTTTCTAACCGATAGTAAATCTTTAATAACACTAGGGGAATGGAGGATGCTATTTAATTTGTAAGTTTTGTTGGGAAGTTTATAATAAGCATGACCGGATCCTTGAATTGGTAATCGTTGACCATTACCGACAAAAATAGGACTTATAGGTAAATAACGAGGAGAAGTGATTTTACCTGGGTCGACAGTGATGTGAGATGAGGCGTCGGTGTCCATGTGCCACTGCGGATCGGTGTAGTTCAACTACAAGTTGGATAAGGCAGAACCTATATCACTGTAATTGAGAGCATTGTTTCCATTGTTGAATCCGAGTGGAGTTTGGGCCATTTGGTTTTGAGTGTGAAGATGGGCCTAGTAAGGTTGTGAGGGATATGGGCTCGGTGGAGGAGCCCACTGTTGTGGATAAGAGTATGGATTTTGAGATCCATGAAAAGGTGGAAGCTGCCCCCAAGGGTTACCGCGACCCGGATGTCCCTGGTGCCGGCCACCACTTCGACCGCTATGGTCAACATGTCGGCCACCTCTGGCCGCCGCTCCACGGGCACGAGCTGCCTTTGCCGGGTCATAATGCTTACCTTTGTAGCCATTGGGATATGGTGAGCGGACAGGTTCGGATTGCAACGGATGGTGGGTTTCCTTGCTTTCAGTACCCATCGACGGTTGAGAGTGCAACAGGGCAGCGTTGCGTTCCGGGTCGGATCTACCTGCTTGTCGTTGTTGTTTAGATTCCACCATGTTAGGAGCTTCATCCCAGGTGGGTTCACTTTGGTTGATAAGAGCCCCGATAGTGTCATATTCGCGGGGAAGACCACGGACTAGTTGGATGACCAACCGACTTTCGGTGACAGGTTGATCAACGTCGGCGAGTTGTCCGGCCAGATCCTTAAGAGTCTGACAATAATCGTTAAAGGAAGAACAAGATGACAACTTTGTGGTGATAAATTTTTCTTCTAAAGTGGCTGCCCGGGCATGCTTATTGTTGATGAAGATCTTTTGAACCCGAAGCCAAGCCTTCCTAGCAGTGGTGACCTCTTCCGGTATGCGTTCCATGATGTCATCAGAGACGGAGTTGTAGATCCATTGAACAATCAAGGCATCAAGGCCGGCCCATGTGGGGTATTCGGGATCGGATTCAAGGGGTGGTTTGGTACCGTTGATGTGGTGTAGCACCTTGAAAGCTCGAACATGATGCCGGAACAGTTTGACCCATGTAGAGTATGAAACCTTTTTGCCATCGAGGGTTCGGATTTTAGTGGTGATGTTGCCAACGGAATAGGCAGGGTGAAGAGGTTTGGTATCAATGGTGGTGGCGTTGGAGGAAGACGAATTTTCTTCTTCTCCTGCCATGAATGGAAAAAAAAAAAATTAGGGTTAGAGGTTATTGGCTCTGATTACCATGAAAGATAATGAAATTGTTTTTATTGATTGATTAATAAAGAACATTTGACCATATATATAATTGTTGCCAAACATAAATTTAGGCTTAAACATAGGAACTAATTAAGACTCAATCAAAGATAGATATAGATGAATATGTTCCGTTAATACATATATCGGCTATCACATTGGAGAACAAGCAAGAAGCCATAATATAATAAGTCAAACTTTGGTCAAAAGTCAATTCTTGGTCAACTATTGGTCAACTATGAGTTAAGGTTTATATTGGTAAAAATATTCTAAGTCGTATTAGATTTGGGTAAAAAAAAAAAAACGGTTCGGGTGAACAATCACATGCAGTTGAGTAAATCACCTACGAGTGAACAATTTCTCCTTAGTTTTGTCTAAGCATTGTTAGGTTCTGGTGAGGGGACTTAGGTACGCGTGATCAAGTGCATGCGGGTGTCCATTTACAGATACAGTTGACTTAAGTTTTGGGAAACATCTTTAAATATTGGACTATTCGCAAATTCGATTGGGAAATCAGATACGAATGAACATTCTTAGATACGGGTGATCAGAGGTACATATGGGTGGGTATCTTCATGCATAGGTGATTATTGCTCTTTAAAATATTACTAATTACAAGCACATTTGGGTAGACATTCAAATGCGGTTGAACAGTTCAGGATTGAGAGGCCATAATCATGTACGGGTGAACTTAACTTTCTAAGATTTAACTAAGGGAGAGCACCTACGGGTGAAGGAACTTAGGTTCGGATGAACATAACATCTGGACTTTGGCTAAAGGCAATCAAACACGGGTGAAAGGGCTTTTATTCGGGCTTTAGTGCCTAATTCGGGTGACCAACCCCTCTGTTCAATTTCTCATACCATCATTTCATTCCATTATCTAACACTTTTGGTATCCATATCCGACCAAACCCGATCTGATCACCAAAAGTGTTGTCTTGCAAAGTCTTTTGTTAGTCTACTATCCGTTCCTTTTTACATTTTAAGGCTTTAGTGCTTCTACCTAACTCATTTCTAAAATGTTCTTTAAAGTCTGGAGTCACTAACAACTTGTAAGACTTCACTTGAATGGGAGTCTGCCTCTCCTTTCGGCTTAGTGCATCAGCTATCACATTAGCCTTTCCTGGGTGGTACATGATCTCACAATCATAGTCTTTATCCATCTCCAACCATCGTCTTTGTCTCATATTCAATTTCTTTTGTTAGATAAAGTACTTTAAACTCTTATGATTTGTGTAGATGGTGCTTTTACCTTGTAAAATAAGTTTGCATATCTTCAATGCGAAAACCATCACAACTAGTTCCACACTTACTAATCCATGGTGTGAGGCATCTGAATACATCACTAAGTATTCATTACTAGTTGGCAAAGTTAAAATAAGAGCTCCTGCTAGTCTTTCCTTCAACTCTTGAAATGGATGATCTTGGGTTAGACTCCATTTAGTTAAGTTTGTCAACGGCAAAGCCATCTTTAAGAAGTTTTTGAATAAACCTCTAGTAGTATCATGCTAAACCCATGAAAATTCAAATCTTTAATAGTGTCTTTGGGGAATCATATTGCATGATTGTTTCAATCTTTATGTGATCTACCATGATATCGTCTACATTAACCACGTGTCCTATTAACTGAACGTCCTATAGCTAGAATCCACAATTAGAGAACTTTGTGTCTAGTTGGTCATTTCTTAATGCCTCGAATACTTTTCTAAGGTGTTATGCGTCATCGCTTCCATAATTTGAGTAGATCAGCATGTCGTCTATAAACATAATAACTGATATACTTGATTCATCAAAATCATAAATGTTGTGGGGGTATTCGTTAATCCAAAGGAAATCATTAGGAATTCATAGTGCTCATAACTTGTACAAAAGGTTGCGGGTGATTTGGTCCTAGTATACATCGCCAAGGGTCTCGTTAAAAGCAGCCTTTAGATCCCTTATGATAGGGGTAAGGTTTGCTTACATTCCACCCTCCCTAGACCCAGTAGCTTTATTGTGGACGGGATGTACTGGGTTCGGTTATGGTGTAGGCAATTGGGGAATTAGCAACTAAGGTGTGCTGTTTTACTAAAATCTATGAATGGTGGTGGACCCATATATTTCTTGTTTAAAAATATGAGTATTTATACAAGTGTAAGTATTACGACTACAATATAAAAAGAATATATTTTGAATCATAATATAATAATTTAAATAAAATGCTATTGGAGGTTGTATTCATTAAAGATATTTTGGGCAACTTATGACCTACTTGACTCGTTCTTTTAACTTTAGGCTTTTAGTCATTCTGGTTGTCAAACACCTTAAACCTAAAGGGCTTGAAAGTCGGAACATATTCGTATCATAGTTCTTAAACTGAAAATTGATTCATAAGTATTGGAAAAGCATTCAATCATAACGATCATGACACTCGAGTCGTTTACATAATCCTTAAACAACGCAAAAGTTCATAAACAAAACATGAACATGGGAGGGTAGCCTTCTGTTAAACACCAATCATGCCTTCACAAACCCTTGAGACATACCTAAACTTGATTTGATGTGCATAATAAAAGTTAGCAATGCTGGCCGCTCTTTGGTTTCATATATACTTAAAAGTGTATTTTTTACTTAAAACATAACATTTACAACATGACACAAAAGTCATATCATAACATAACATTATCGTGAAAACATGACGCATGCGTACTTTGAGCATACATCGTATGCTAAACATTTTAGTGTCTAAATCCACAAACATGACATCGAGGTCGTGATCACTGCACGAATGATCATCATTGTTCCATTTGTTAGCCGTCACTTCCATAACCCATAACCTAGTTGTACATGTTAGGGATCTGGGTGTCGATCAACACACAAACACAATCAATCTGCGAGGAAAATAATAACAAAGATGAACACGCGAGATTTAACGTGGTTCGGTCGATGTGACCTACGTCCACGGGCTAAGTTCACGAGTTGGAGATAAGCGGACTCGAACCGCTGACATCGATAATTGATACAACAGAAGTACAAGCTATCAATTCTTTTTCTAGATTGGAATCCTTAAAAGAGGTCTATGGGATCATATGCGCACTTATCCCTATTTTTACTCGTGTATTAGGAATTACAATAGGTGTACTAGTAATTGTTTGGTTAGAAAGAGAAATATCTGCGGGTATACAACAACGTATTGGTCCTGAATATGCAGGACCTTTGGGAATTCTTCAAGCTCTAGCAGATGGTTCCAAATTACTTTTCAAAGAGAATCTTCTTCCATCTAGAGGAGATACTCGTTTATTTAGTATTGGACCATCTATAGCACTCATATCAATTTTATTAAGTTATTTAGTAATTCCTTTTGGTTATCACCTTGTTCTAGCCGATCTCAGTATTGGTGTTTTTTCATGGATTGCTATTTCAAGCGTTGCTCCTGTCGGCCTTCTTATGTCAGGATATGGCTCAAATAATAAATATTCTTTTTTAGGTGGTCTATGAGTTGCTGCTCAATCAAACCTCATCCTCGAATTTGATGCCAACTGACCCAAGTCTTGACAAAATCAAGTTTAAGTTGTTGATGTGCATTATAACTGAACTTCCCTTTTCATCTTTGTACTGACCAGCTCTCGGATCAAGAAAACTTTATTTGCCACTGAAGGTTTCTCGTACATATTAGATAACGCATCCATGATACCTTTCGTTGTAGTTTCCCTCAGAATATTGAACGCAACATTCTTTGTCAGCGAAAACCTAATAAATGCCTTGGCCTTTTTATCTAAAGTTTTCCACTCACTCGGTTCCATCTTTTCTGGTTTCTCACCCAAAGCAACATCCAAGTCTTTCTAAACAAGCAAATCCTCCATTTGCATTTTCCACCAACCAAAGTATTTTCGATTAAACTTTTCAATCTAAAATTTTCCGCTCTCAGCCATTATCTCAAACTATAATTTGTTTACTAACCGAGTCAAGACTAAAAGGAGTGTCAAACACAACTGTGGTCGGCTGCGTGAACTTGAGTGTTGATCTATTGAACACTACCCTTTTATTTTCTCAGTCTAAAAAAACAGTAAACAAACAAGTTTAACAATGTACTTGTTGTCCCTTTTCTTTTTATGTTGGCGACACAAAAGACGAGCAAAACACCTTTTCCTTGTGCGATGCAAAACAAATCACACAAAACAAGAAGAATAATTAATAATATATATTGTGGAATTGTTGTTGTTCGTTGCCACGTGAACCCAACCAAAAAAGAAATTTTTTTTGTTTCTTCTCTTCTTAATTTACGCGCAAAAACCCACAAAAGTCAAACAAAAAATCCTTTATACTCCCGGTGTGCTTATAATTCTTATTGGTGATCGGTTGAATACGTCGACGAAACTGTCGGCGGCTAACCCTAGATCGCAACTTCTTTCGCGTTGTGTTTTTCGTGTGTAACGAGCCGTAGCTCTAGTACCACTTGTTAGGGATCCGGTTGTCGATCGACACAAACACAATCAATCTGCGAGAAAAATAATAACAAAGATGAACACACGAGATTTAACGTGGTTTGGTCGATGTGACCTACGTCCACGGGCTGCAACCAGGATATTCTTTTATTGCTTTCTGCTTCACTCGTTGAGAAATTACAAGTACAATACACAATATAAATTGGGAAAATTAAGGTTTACAACTTAATCCCAAGAGAACATTAATGGGCTACAATTAAATAGAAATGGGCCTAGTTTTTAATTTAATTAATCTACCAGAAATTGTATTCTAACACGAGCCCAAATCAAGACTCCACAAAACCCAACAGTACAACCATTTTGCAAAACCACAAAGACACTACCCGTAATATGCATCCATGGAAGAACCTTTAACATTGTTTCCATAGAAGAGCGAGTAACATTGTGTCGATAGAAGGATGTAGTAGATCTCGGCAATCTATTGAGTTGTTAAAACTTTACCCTTTTATTTATCATTTAACCTTTTGCTACATACTGTGCACATAACCATTTATATTTTTAAAAACATTTCATTGATTTAAGAACATACATTCATGTCTTAAAGTCATTACTAAGTATGCTTGACCATCCTAAAATAGGAAAAAGGGGATTCTAGAATCATCTGAGATAAAAGCTATTATATACCATAAGCTGGATGATGTTGACCCTTACAAAATGTTAAGATTAAAGCACATGAACACGCAATAAAAAACAATAAATCAGTAAAAGACACGAGAGATTTATAGAGGTTTGGTCGTGGTGTGCAACCTATGTCCTCTTGGAGCAACTAGGGTTTCCTTTTTTCTTAATTTTTTTTGGACTTAGAATGATTACAAGTTCGAAGAGATATTTTATGTGCTACAATTAGGGTTAAACCCATTAATTAACTAACTATACTAACTATACTAGGCCATTTAGAACTTGGGCTTGCCGAGCCCAATTGCTCTAAATTTAATCCACCCGAAACCCGCACCCAACACAAAATGCTCGAGTCACTTAATAGTCTGAACCATAGTCACAAGATTCGCCCCCCCTCCCAAGAATCGCGAACGAGATCGTCCGTACCGGATCCAGGTTCATTCGCGTACCAATCGTCCTACGATTCGCAAACTTGTTCGCTAAAATAGGCACATTTTGATTTCAATGGAAACCGAACCGGTCTACTCCAGTTCGCGAACCAGATCACAGCGGTTCGTGAATCCGATCAATTAGAAACGTTTTTGGGAATCAAAAAGGCATGTTTTGACTTTCAATTTTATAAATTAATGGTTGATTAATAAAATTGTTGACTCTTCGTTAATAATTTTTTCCCGCTATTTGATAATTTCATCAATATCATAGCCTCTAATATAAATTGGCACCTAATTATCTTTAAAAAAAAAGTATAAATTGTTTTGTATAAGATACGGCGTACCGCACTATATGGTACACCGTACCGTGTACCAAATTGGTGTTCCAAATGAACCTATCCCCCGTGTACTGAATTTTATAAACTGACGAACCATGTACCCTTTTCCGTACCGCATGCCAGAACGTACCGCGATCCATGTGACTATGGTTTGAACAAGGTTCACGTGCGAAAATGGTCAACTTTTGTATAGCTACAAGGTGATCTAATAGTAGGACCTTTGTGTTGACTTTCGTGTGAAATATAATATTCACGTGAAAGTTATACATTTGTGCAAAACAAGATCCTAGCAAGCTTCAACAGCGGCGGCTTCCCTTCTTTTTATCCAACACGCCAAGATTCTATCTTTTTAGGTTGAAACGCTTTAAAATTGTCAAATAGCATCATTCTAATCATAAACTTTCACTAGCATGCAACATTTTAATGTATAATCCTTACCATTTACATTTGACCCCTTAAAGCGCATAATTACGCCATGTCACATTTATAGCCTAAAACTATATAATTAGTAATTTAGAATGAATACAAGAAAATGGGTGTTACAGGTAGTCAGAGATTAAACATAACCACATGCATCAATCTGTTCATAACTAAACGAGTTAAGGTTGCTAAATCCAGTCTGATGCATTGTCTAGGTTACCCAAAAGATTTATCCTTTGCTGATGGGTGTATTTCATGCTCAGTCCCAGTACTTTTTGTCAAATACAATTAATTTATATGGAAGTGAATACTTGTGTGTTAAATATAACTATTTTTAAAGCTGTATGCGTTGAAAATACACTTTTAGAAAGGACTTGTTGACCTTGTTTCCTGTTTAGCTGAACTATATGAGTTTATTTTTTGACACGTTAGAGATAATGCATCGTTAGAATCAACCTGTTCATAAATAAATGAGTTGAGATTGCTAAGCCTAGTATACCACATTTTTTAAGCTTCATTTGCAGTCTATGAAGCTTTTTATCTTCTATCATAGAAAATATACTTCTTTTTTTAAGATATTTTATTTTATTTTATATCTGAAACACTTCAGGTTAACCAAGAAATTTCTCCTGTGGTGATGACTGTAGTTTCATGCTTAGTCCCAATCCTACAACATGCAGAGGTAAATTAGTTAGTTTGTTTTTATTTGCTTTATCATCTGAATGCTTTTTTTTATTCTCTTGATGTTAAGCAGGGGCTCAATAAGTCACTCATCGAAAATAGTGCCATCACCTTAGGTAGACTTGCCTCAGTTTGCCCTGAGCTTGTATCACCCCACATGGAACATTTCATGCAATCTTGGTGTATTGCTTTAGCTATGTGAGTATTTTTGTTGAATATATCATTCAAAATTCTACTTGCTCGAGTATAATTGAATAAAACTCATTGTAAAACACTAAATCTTGCGTTTAAACTTCCATATTTTTTTTTATGTTATTGATAGGATTCGGGATGATATTGAAAAGGAGGATGCTTTTCGAGGTCTTTGTGCCATGGTAATGTGGATCATTCTGTTTAATTTGATTTTTGAGACAGAAACTCATGATTGGTTGATTTGCAGGTTAAAGCAAACCCATCAGGGGCTTTGAGTTCACTTGCTTTCTTGTGCAGAGCTATTGCTAGTTGGCATGTAAGCTTTTTTCTTACAACAATAGCCAAAACAAACAAATATACGAGTGAACAAACCAATTTATTGGATAAACACTACATATTATATCCAGGGGTGTGAACTTCTGACGTGCCACGAACTTAAAATAGAACTTGTGGGTTTCGGTTTAGTATAAATACGTCGTGTCAGCCTTGGTCGAACCCATGAGCATGTTTAGCTAAATGGGTCATATTTTAGTCGACGTGGCTGGTCCTTTCTAATTTAATGTCAATTTCAAGTTTACATCTTTTTGTTCTTTTTAATGTCAATTTCAGCATTTTTTTATTGCTTTTTTATTGTTCTGTGATTTAGTGTTGACTTGATTGTTATGTTTATGTTTAATTATTTATGTTTGAACTATATTAATCTTAATTATATATATAATTTCTAAAAAATACATATAAAAAGTTACAAACTCATTAATCCCAATTAATCCCTAGTTGGTACCTCACCGCCCGACTAGCGTCTAGCGATTTTTACAACACTGATATGCTGAGTTGGATTTCCTCTTTGAAACCAAGCTTTGATACCAATTGAAGCTGTTAATTGGTAACTCTCAGGTCTATTTCTTTTTATCGCCGATTGAACAGCAGAGTTTTTCTGAACAACTCCAATTCTATTAATTGAATAGAAACCAATTACAATAGGACACCCTATCTCCTGTTCATAATTTAAATTACTTAACTCCAAAGTAAATTATAAACAAATGTAATCCTAATCTAATTCAAACTGGTGGCCCACTTATTCCTTCTGTTATGGCTGAATATTAAAAACAATTAATTAATTAACAACACTTGCTAAACTACTCATCTAAGTATTGAACTCCGGCATAATCAGTTTCAGACCAGCTATAAGAAAAAAGATCATTGAAGGGTAAAACAAAAATTAACTATGTACCCGTATTTTAACATATATAGTTAGACTTTACCCTCAATAGAGCACCTTTTGGTCATTTTTTCTATTCAGTCCATTAGTAACCTGAACTTTTCAAAGACATTGTTATTACGACTTCAAACAGCAGAAGCACTTCCAAACACTATACACGATAAACTGTTATTTCAATGAGGAGTAGAGGATATGAGAACAAGTTGACAGATAATGTTAATCACTTGAATTGTTTTTAATAATTTATGTTGAATAACATGATTGACATTGGATGGAAGTTAAATTGTTGGACATGATTATGATAGTATTATTATTGTTTGTATATCTAATTTTTTTAGGTTCTAATGATAAAGAGTAAAAGCATGATGGCATGATATGTTCATCATTATGTCCTGGTTCAGTATAATTGTTCATAAATCTAATATTTTGACCTATTCGTGTTTCCTCTTTTCTACAGGAAATAAGGAGTGAGGATTTACACAATGAAGTTTCACAGGTGCTGCTTGGTTATAAGCAGGTATGCTCATCTTCACCGGCCTACATATTAATCGAGAAAACTTCAAATATTATATGGTGAAAGTGTATCTCTATCATCTTGTATATGTGGCAGTTTCAACCCTTTTACTCATTAACGGGCCTGTTTCATCATAAATGGACTAAATAGAACTTTTTAGCAGAGAAAAGGTTAAACTTGTTGAAAGTTGCTCAAAATCTATTATTATTAGACTTCATTACACGGATGGTCCTGTGGTTAATCCTGATTTCACTTTTAGCCCCTAACTTGTAGAATTTACAAGGTCAATCCAATAGTTTGAACAAACGTAACGTGTTTGGTCCCGAGTTGGATGCCAGTTAACTTTTTCTGTTATGTGGATGTTGAATGACTAAAATACCCTTAGATAATGTGCTCACGTGGTTCAATGATGCAGACAAAGGTAATATTTAAAAATAAAACTACATGAGCACACCCTTTTTTAATTAAAAAGACATTACATAAATTATGTGCCCATATTCACTCAAAATTACCCCCACCCGCACAAGATCTGCAACCTTTGATGTTCAAATCACCATTGATATTCATGAAGCTTCTTAAACACAATACCTGCAACATTGATTATTAAACTAAACAACATTGTAAAACCCAAACCAAGTCCAGGAAGAACATAGGAACCATCATCCCTTCCTGCCCAATTTGCAGCCTTAATGGTGATTGTGAAACCCAAATCATAGCTTGTGGTGACCTGAGCCGTCACAGCAGTACCCTTGTAGAACCCTTCCTATCTCGTAGCCCTGTTAGCACCTGCAGCCCCCACCCTATTCATCCCTCTACCAACCCTTCGGCTGAAACCCATCGTACTCTACCACAGAGCTCTTGCTTGGTCACTGGAGAATCGAGTGAGAAAGGGACAGTGAGATCGAAGGGGATGGCCAAAAACATGAGTACTTGAGGTCACCGGAGTTGGGTAATACCACCATCTCTTGCTGGAAAACTGAAGTCGCCGAAGTTTGTTAGGGAGAGGTGATTAGGGGTTGGTGGTGGTCTCCGGTGATCAGGAGGGGCGAAGGTGGTGGCTGAAGGAGATGGGGTTGCCGCAAGTGGTCGAAGAAGATGGGAGGCGTGGGGCTATGGTTTTGAGTGGGCACTATATTTAGTATTTCTATGCATTTTTTTATTGCAGGGGTATTCTGGTAATATTTTAAAATTTTAGTAGGAAATTTAATGCTTGTTTGGTGTAGGGACCAACCATATTACGCTTGTTTCAATTATTGGACTGACCTTGTAATTTTTGTGCACCAAAAGTGAATCAGGACTAACCACAGGGATCATCTGTGTAATTAAGTCTTATTATTGTACACACCCTCCTAAATCATCATATAAAATTTGATTAGAGTAATATTGTTTTTGCAATTATAGTCAATGTGCTACACATATACATGTATATATGTGCGCACACACATGCAAAAAGTGTGTTATGGGTCAAACCTAACCTGGCTTGGATCCATCAAAGATGACCATTTTCAACTTAGACTTGTTTTGACCCATTACTAGACACACGATCTTATTACCTCTAGCCTATTCCAAGCCGTGCATAAATGATTAATGAGGGTTCACTGTTGCATTCTATGATAGATGCTGAAGAATGGATCATGGGAGCAGTGTATGTCGGCTTTGGAGCCACCTGTAAAAGAGAGGCTGTCAAAGTATAAAGTATAGTTGTTTTTCATGGGCAAATTGGTCATTTATCAAAGTGTTCTTTTTTCATACATTCTTAGGGAGCTGTGGACTTCATTCTCTCTCTTGATTAGACTCACGTTGTGCATTATCTTTCAACCAACACAAGCCAAATTGTGCTTTCACCCTATGCAAAGTACAAGATTTTACACTGCAACATCTTTGAAATCCAAGAGGAAGAACTTAGGTTTACTTTGGAATGGATTTGGTGTCCTGGCGCCTTTTTGACGTTGTTTACTACTCCTAGTCAAGGGCATTTCGACTTCTCTGTTTTTCTTGAGTTTTACATATCGCGATTGCTACTATGCATATTGTACTATATTCTCGTTCTTCCATGAGCCATGATGGCATGCTGGTGAGTTTGGTTTTTGGGCTAGTTTTAACGGGCTATGGGCTTGAAGTTGTGGATATGTTGTATGTTTACTTGTAATTTTACTGATCAAGTTGATCAGTTTGTGTTTGTGAAGTTTGAGCTATAGGGTTATTTTTTTATTTTTTATTTTTATTTTAAGGCTGGTAATTCTGTTGGATAGCTGGCTTGTAAGGGTACTGTGAATGTACTGTCAGTGTACTGTGAGAGTTGACAAAATGACGGCTTGATAAATGAAATTGAGACGTTAAAGTCTGATTTTGCATGAGATCATTATTAATTAAACTAAGCTAATTATTATTATTATTTGTTTATAATAACGTATATAATAAAGAAATGACGAATATTATAAAGAAGTGATCGTTTTGGGACTAAGTTCTAAAATACCTGCCTTAAGTTTGCTCGATATATGGACACACTATTATGTAACACCTGATTCACATATACATACATGTTGAGGTATGAGAACATATAGAACTAATATTTGCTGTTAGTAGATATTAGACAAGTAGTAATCTTAAAAGGGTTGTTTTGTAAAGGTACTAATAATTAGAGCGTTAATAGGTTAGTTCATGTTCATGCATATGTAGATAAAGGATGTTACGAAAGGAAAATGGTAGCTATGTTTTGATTAGGTTTATTCCTCATTTGAATGTTCTTATATCCAACCCTTTTACCATCTTAATAACCTATTGTGTTAGTAACAATTGTATTAGAGCTTTCTTTCCTCTTGATCATGGTTAGGACAACAAACGGGTCCTTTCATCAAGCAAGATTAAAATCAATGACTACAATACCATTCAACTAATTGAGGGCAACAATCAGAAGGTTAGCGATTTAATTTAGAATCAACACAAGATCAACAAAAGTTAAGGATTTGGAATTGATTCATAGTGATAGCATCAAAGTTCAAGAATTAGTCAACTATAATATCCAGTTCAAATTTAGCGATTATTGTAGGGCCCCGTTTCCGTGATACTCACAGTTGTACATTCATCGCACATGATAATTAAAACATATTATATTTCGCAAACAAGTAAGACACTTACCCACTTACTCAGGAGCATGGGCAATATTGGGGCGCACGAGCCTTACTTAGGAGCATGAGCAGATTTCTGGGCGCATGGGTACTATGCAGGCGCATGAGCCTGGTTTAGGCGCATGGACACTTAGGCGTTTGGCAGTTGGGCGTATGGGCACACTTAGGCGCCTGGGCATAATTCTAGGCGCATGGGCAATATTTGTGCGCATGAACCTTAGGCGTATGAGTACTGTTTGGGCCCATGATCTTAGGCCCATGGCCAACTGTTTTCTAACTAACCTTATTTTCAGGCCCCAAATCATCAATCTAACCTGCTCTAGCCTAGATGCTAGCATACTAAGCATTAAAACAAGCATACGACAAGAACATAATCAAAATTTTCCCAAACATACACCCTCCCAACAGGGCACGCACACATACATACGGGTACACACCCAAATTTTATAAAAACGTTAAAACATGTATTTCCAGCACCAAAATCAGTATAAAACATTTAAAAACGAGGATCTAGAACTCACCTCTTGCAACTTTCGAGTAAGACTTCTTCAAACCCGAATGCTTATGAGTTCAAACACCTAAAAAACACCAAAACACACAACCGAACACATACAAGCATATAAGCACATACCCAAAGGCTGGAAATCAGCCAAGAACAACCTAAAAATCAGAAAACTAACCTGAATTCAACTTCTTCTTCTTCCTCTCTCTAAAACCGAGAGAATTCTGCTCTTTCTCTCTCTAAAAATCCGAATGAAAGGATTGTACAAGAGTCATGGGCGGCCATGACCACCTTTTTGAACAAATTAATAATAATCTTTGCCCCATGTACAATTTTAACCCCTCAATTTAGGTTATTTTGCTTTTCTTTCTTTTTCTTCACTTTTTCTCTTCTTTTAAAATTTCCGGGTGTTATAGTTATCATGGAAATTGCTATGGAAAAAATGATGTCAATAAAGCAAGGAGGCACCATTTTACGACTTTTGCTATGAATTTGAAAATTTGTTTAATCAGGGCAAAATGATGAATATTATGTGATATATCTCTTCATGGATGGTCTTGAGATTGAAATTAAAGATGTTTTTATACAATGGTATCAATATAGTTTTTTTAGAAATTGAAAGAGGCTATTTATTTAACGTAGAAATTAGATGGAAATAAGTTGAATGATTCGTTTTCTCCTTATGATCTACATCCTTCTTTATATGAGTCTCACAAGGTGATTGGTGTAATGTCTGATAATAATAATGGACAAACAGGTGAAGATATGGGTGATGATTTAAAGAAAGTCTCAAAGGAAAATGACCAACATGAAATTTGTTCTTCATGTCAAGATTAGGTTACTAAGATTCAAGAAAATCGTAGTGAAGCTAAAAGAAACCAGGTTCATAATGAATATTGTAAAGATGCATATGAAAAAGATACTTCAAAACACAATATGAGTGTAAAAATGAAAATGGATGATGATGATATAAGCAACAAGACATTAGTTCTTGTTCTTTTACTTGATGTAAGGCATACCACTCAAAAGGTGGAAATTAAGTCAAATGTAATTAGTGGAAGGGTAAGGTTGCTTTTTTGCTAGATCACCATGCCAAATTGGATATAAGTATGTCAGTCTCTTTGGTTCAACAAAAGAGTTCTACTCATGGAAAAAGAAATTAAGGTGGATAGATACAGGTTGGGTAGTTAACACACAAAAGATAGGGGTCAGGGGTGTATGCGTGGCATATATGGAAATCCAAACAACTATTTATTATTAGGATTATGAGTGAGGGTTATTTGAAAAGGGAAGCAACCAATTTGTCAAGATGAAGTATGGAGGCTGTTTCAGTCAGTACTAAGAAACTTGGCTATCAAGATGAATGTATAGAGGTTGTTCCAATCAGTATTAAGAAGGGTGTTCATGATAGGCCAGCTTCCAACATTGGGAAAATGGGTAGATCTTGTTACATGTTTCTCACTCATAGGTATAATATGGTAGATCATGAGAAGTGGTTAAAGCCAGTGGCGAACCCAGAAAAAATTTTTATGGGGGGCAAAAGTGGGGCAATTGCACAATTTTAAGAGGGGGGGTTCGGGATTTTCACATACATATAACACTAAAAAAAAATTTTACGGGGGGCGACTGCCCCCCACCCTATTACCTGGGTCCGCCCATGGTTAAAGCGCTTAAATGGTGAAATAGACTACCCACTAAAGGTAAAAAAAAAATACAACTATTGTTGATACATCCAGGCCAGTCCCTTTGGGCATGAAGGGTAAGCTTTCTATGGCAATAAGAGACTTGCGTAGGCAATTAAGGACATCTGATATTACCTTAATGTGCCCACTAGTATTTAAGTCAAGATTAGTTGATTTTAGAAAAGAAACTTAAAAGAAGTTTTTAGAAAGGAACAAGAAATTGATCAATAATAGCTCTGCCTTGTTGACCCAATATATCACTTGGAGGCATGAATGTTCATTGTTAGAAACTTTGATGAAGTATGGAAATCAGGCAGTCATGAGAGCTAAGGTAGAGTTCAGCGTTCATTAATTTGGAAAATGTAACAGGAAAACTAATGAGAGATCGGTCTAGATTTTCAGCCTATCAGCCACTTGATTTTTTTATGGGTCAAAACATCATAAGGTTGTTCTTTGTGAAAAAATATTGGTATTTTGGTGCTGTTTTTAAATTGTCAATTACTGCTATTGTTTTTTATCAGTCACAGTAACTTTACTACATCCTTAGATGCTATAGCTTGTTGGACACATGAGGAATACTTAACACATGATGGTGTAACTAATGTAGCTAGGGGAATCATGTCTAATATTTTTAGCAAACGGGCTGTCAAGTTATAGGTTTATTCTCAAACAGAGCTGCTGTCATATTCAAAATTGTTGAAGCATTGGTTGAAATGCGGATCCGTTGCAAGAAGATAGTACGACAATCATGTACAACAATGAATAATATAAGTAAGATTGCCTAAAAGGCAAGAAGATAGTAGTATCCAACGACCGAGTAGTATACCTTATTATTGTGACTCAAGCCCATAAGTGTGTAAGAAAAAGATACATTACTTTCCTAGCATATGCCATAAACTGTCCGAAGAAACAAAGGATTGGACACAAATCTAAACCATTTCAAAACAAGGTATGATCACTATAAGGTCTTGATGATGTTATTCGGATCGACCAATGCGGCTGATATACTCATGGATCTTATAATTGAGTTTACAAACACTATCTAGATAAATTCATCACCGTCTGCTTCCACACCATTTTGATATATTCTAAGAATAGAAGAGATTATGAGGATCATCTTATAAAGATCCTAGATTGCATAAGAAAGAAAAACCTTACACAAATTCTCGGAATATATATTTTAGATACATACAGTTCAATTATTAAGTTATATGTTGTAAGGATTATACAAGAGGCTGATGCACTCAAAACAGTCAGCGTATCTCCTGCATGCATGCACCTTGTACATGGTAGAAGTTACTTCGGAAGTTTTACACTCTACAAGAAAATTATACAAGTGTAAAATCTTCCGAAGCCAAAAGACCATTTCTTCCGAAGCCAAAGATGAAGTCTTCAGAAGCTTAGAAGACAAAGTCTTCCGAAGCCTCAAAGGTAGAAGACTGATTTCTTCCGAAGAAAGAAAAGACATGCTCTCTGTGATCAAAAACTTTTTAGAAAAGCTGACCAACTTTCCGCTGCCACTCTACAGGCTCACCAACTTTACACAAGTCGGTGAAAATGTCCATGCTTTAGGAAGCTGTAGATTAAGGTCTTGAGTCTGTAACTTTCTACTTTATGTACTTTTAACCTTTTTGTATTACAATAGGATGTGAGCTATGGCATGTCATAGTCACATGTCAAAAGGCAATCTGCCTTTTGACTTTTCATTGATCTTGTTGTCTAGATTAATGATTCCAGCTGGCTTTCAAAGTATGGCCGGCT
Source organism: Flaveria robusta (assembly GCA_025506415.1). Lineage (NCBI taxonomy): Eukaryota > Viridiplantae > Streptophyta > Magnoliopsida > Asterales > Asteraceae > Flaveria > Flaveria robusta. The sequence continues at coordinate 13,172,001 of CM046475.1, forward strand.
GTAGGATGTAGTATAAAGTATCTCAGGTTCTTGTATTATATTTCTATGCTTTTGTAACACTTGTAATAGAATTTGAGAGCAATATACATCTTTCTTGAAAACCAATTATCTTGTTCTTAAGCTTTCTGTCTTTTGTTTACTAGTGTTATCTTAGTATCACCATAAACCTGCCAGTTCCCTATTTGATCTGTTAAGTGTTCTAAGTCTCTCCTCATTATGAAAACTGAGTTGCTCACCCTTCAAACGGGTCCTACAATTGGTATCAGAGCATTTGAGGCTCTTGATTGTAAGATCTCCCCATCTTAGATCTCTCAGCTTTTCACAAAATACTTAACAACTCAAATGGCAGCTCTTTCAAAGGATGATATGGAAACTGGCACAATGACAAAGTCCCCACTAATCACTCCTGAAGACTTTGATACTTGGTGTCAAAAAATGGAAGGCTTCATCAAGTCTCAAGACTCCAGGATGTGGGAATCTGTTGTCTCTGGACCTTACATTCCATGCACCTCTTCAGCTGCTGCCGGAGGTGGCATGATTCCAAAGGAAGTGGCTGACTATTCTGAAGAAGATAGAAAGAAGATAGATATCGATCAGAAGGCCATGACTGCCCTCCAAACTGCTCTTCCCAACTCTATCTACAGGGGCTTCAAGAAGTGCAAAACTGCCAAACAGTTATGGGATGCACTAAAGCTCATGTATTAGAGGTCCTCTGAAGCCAAGGAGAATAAAAAGGACCTCTTGAAGCAGCAGTTTGAGAATTTCACCTACAAGACAGGTGAAACCATGACTCAGCAGTACTTCAGGTATGTTGAGATTATGGATACTCTAATGGATGTTGGAGTAACTCTTGAGAACAAGGATATTGTGAGGAAGTTCATGTCATCTCTTCCCGTGGACTCACTACTGTGTTGTCATCAAGAGGACTGAGAACCTCCAAACTCTTACTCTTACAGAGTTGTATGGTATCCTCAGTGGCTACCAGATGGAGATGAACATGTAAAATCTATCTGGTAACTCCAGCAATCAGTAGGGTTCAGCCCTTCATGTGGTTGAAAGGGATTGCAGAGAACCACAGCATCATCTTATCTGCTACCTTGACAACTCACAAAAGGGTCCTTTCATCACCTTCCCTGAGACATCAAGGGAGAGCTACATCCAAGAAAGTCCATTCCAAGAGACAAGCTCTTCTCATGCTTTTGTGTCTGCTGATGAAAATTCAGGAAGCTTTCTCTTCACCCTTAAAGACTTGGACTGTATCCATCCAGATGATCTGGAGTACATGGAGAAAGTCCAGCAGATGGCTCTTCTCACTCACAGAGCCAAGAAGTTCTACAAGCGGACAGGAAGGAAGTTTCCAAGCAATGCAGCTAGTGGAAAGTTTGGACTGGACAAAAGCAAGGTGAAGTGTTTCAACTGCAACCAAATAGGACACTTTGCCAGGGAGTGCAAGGCACCTAGGACAAATGGTGGCCAAGCACAAGCTAGACCAAACTACACTGAAGGAGTAAATCAGAATGAGAAGCCAAAGCAGCAAGCTGCAGTTGCTTTTGAAGAAGGAGGCTTTGACCGGAGCTTTCAAGTTGAAGATGCATCTCCAAATCAAGCACTAATGGCTGATCATGATGAAGCCAAGATATTGGAACATCTTTGCACTCCTGAATGTATTGCTAATGTAAATAGATACAGGTCCTATAACTTAGAAATGAGATCTGATCTTGAGCCCTTAAATATCTTAAAATCTGACTTCAAAAGAGCTGAAAATGGATATAAACTAAAAATAGAGGATTTAGAAAAACCCATTTCAACTCTCAAACATGAACACACGAACTACAGGACTCAGATTGAAGATCTCATAACTAAGTTAACTGAATGCCAGGCTGAGCTTGTGATCAGCAAGCCAGGGCAGAAAAATGTGTTCTTGAAGAAGAGACCTTCAAGAACATGATATCCTCATCTTTGCATTCCAAAGTGTGTTATCAGAATAAGTAGGGACTAGGATCTACTGAGATAGCTCTTCCACGCTCCTTACTATCTATAAGATCTCCAAGGTGTGGAACTTGTGAAGATGAGCTTCCCCTCATAGACCCTATGAGTGAAAAGGATGAAGAGGAGATAGTGAAGGATGGATCTGAGAAGAGTGAAGAAGATCATCCTAAGAAGGGTCACTATTCTCCTGAGGAGAGGAATTCTGTTGGGTTATCAAAGTCCAATAGGAAGAACTTGATCAGAAGAGCAAAGAGAAAGTCCAAGAAAGCTCAAGAGATCAAGGCCACCTTTGATTCTAAGCAGAAACAAGTATTCATTTCTGCAGGATTTAAGGTGGTAAAAGCAGAAGACTCAACTATGAATCCTAGTACCAGAGGTTCTAGTTCCTGTCAACCTTAACCCAACAACAACAAGAAGAAGGCTGATTTGTTGTGTATCACTGCTGCACAATCTGAACCATCCACATCCAGCAGCAAGTCTCTCCCTAAAATACTTACTATTTCATATATAAAGAAGAAGAAGAAAGTGGAAAGTGATCAAGATCAGTCTTGCTCTCAAAAGAAGGCTTCCAGAAGAATGCAGTTTGACTGTGTCATGTGTGGCAGTACTTCTCATTTAGCCAAGGATTGCATCTACAATCCTAAAAGCACTGTCCACATGATCAAGAAGAAATCTTCTGAAAAGATTAAGAAGAAGCCGACTTCTGAAGGAAAAGCTTTTCCTTTCGGAAGTTCCAAGGTGAAGAAGAAGACAAGTGAAAACTTGCCTTTGGAAGAAAAATTGGTCTCGAAAGAAAGGAATGCTTCCGAAGTACTGAAGCCTGCTGCAGTGAAAGCAAGATCTTCTGAATGTCCAGTCTCCAAAACTTTCAAAGTTGTCAAAACTTTCGAAGTGTTGAAGGTCAAGTCTAAGCTTCCAAAGGTGGTGTGGAAGACAAAGAAAGACCATGTGACTGAAAGTTCTTCATCAACAACAGCTGATGATCCTCAAAGCTTGAACATAGGATCAATTACTGTTGCATTATCTTCTGTTGACATTACTGAGCCCAAGACCAGCAAGGCTTGGGTTTCCACATGTAACTAATCATCTTTTTTTATGAAGGGACAGCTAAAGACCAACAGGAATGTGTGGATCATTGACAGTGGCTGTTCCAGGCACATAACAGGCAATGGCTCTCTACTCCAAAATTTTAAAAAGATTGATGGAGGGCCTGTTGCTTTTTGAGGAGATGCAGGAGGTTACATCACAGGAAGGGGCATGGTCACAAATGGTAAGCTCTGCATTGAGAAGGTAAACTTTGTCAGGGAGCTTAGGTACAATCTACTGAGTGTATCCCAATTCTGTGATCAAAAGCATAACATGCTTTTTACTAAGCATGAGTGTATTGTTCTCAAGCCCGGGGTGGTCATTCCTCAAAAGCACATTCTGCTCAGAGCCCCCAGGAAAGGGAACATGTACAAGATGGATTTGCATGAAACTTCTCTCTCTGGAGAAGTGTCCTGGAGAAGTGTCCTGCTTTCTGTCTAAAGCAAATAGTGATGAGTCTTTTCTCTGGCATAAAAGAATGTGCCATGTAAACTTTAACAATATGAACAAATTAATTAAGAATGATTTGGTAACTGGAATGCCAAAGAAAGAGTTTACAAGTGATGACCATTGTGTTGCATGCCTGAAAGGGAAGCAGCATAAAGTGTCTCACAAGCCAAAGGAAAAAAACTCCATCACTACTCCCCTACACTTGTTACATATGGATCTTTTTGGCCCCACCAGTGTAATGAGTTTAGGAAGGACCTCATACTGTTTAGTGGTCACAGATGATTTCACTAGATTCACTTGGGTCTTCTTCCTTAGAACTAAGGATGAGACTCCTGAGATATTGAAGAATTTCATTCTGAAGATTGAGAATCAATCTGATCACAAGGTCAAGATCATAAGATACGATCAAGAAACTAAATTTAAGAACCAAATCCTTGATACATTTTGTGATGAAAAGTGTATTTAAAGACAATTTAGTGCTGCCACGACTCCTCAGCAAAATGGTGTTGCTGAGAGGAGAAACATGACACTAATTGAAGCTGCAAGAACTATGTTGTCTGACTCTAAACTGCCTATCACCTTCTGGGCAGAAGCAGTAAACACTGCCTGCTATGTGCAGAACAGAGTTTTAGTAGTTAAGACTCATGGTAAGACTCCTTATGAACTGTGGCACAAAAGGAGACCTTTTATTGGTTTCCTCAGATCATTTGGATGTCCTTGCACCATCTTGAATACCAGAGATCAGATAGTCAAATTTGATGAGAAATCAGATGATGGATACTTCATTGGATACTCTTCTCAAGCTAAGGCTTATAGAGTGTACAATCTTAGAACCAAAATCGTAGATGAGTCAGCTAATGTGACTTTCAATGAACACACTCCTTGTGTGAGAGGTTCTGGTCCTGATTGGCTGTTTGATCTTCATTTAGTTACTAACTGTTTTAACAAGTCTTGTGAGAATGTTTTAGGATCTATAGGTAACTCATCAAAAGAAGATCCTGGTCCAAGATTTGAGCTGAGAAGACCTTCAAGTCAATCTACTTCAGCTCCAGCAGTAACTAATTCTGCAGGTGGAGCTCCTATCAGTACAACAATGACAGATCCTCCTGATACATCTGAAATGCCTTCAAAGTCCAGCTCAGAGGCACAAATCCAAAGGGAAGGAGTTCCAAATATAGAAGGAAGTGGAAATGGTGACAGTGATTAAGAATTTCTTGATGCTGACTTCATGGAAGACAACATCATTGATGTCACACACTCATTGGATCAAGCTCTTCTTGATAAGTGTGCTGATGTGGTGGGTGAATCTACTTTGCCAGATCAAAATTTCTCAAATTTGAATCTCTCCAACCAACTTGGTGTGATCCCTCAACTAAGGATCCACAAGTCTCACCCTACCACAAACATCATTGGTGAAGTTGACCAAGGGGTAAGAACAAGAGGACAAAGCCAATGCAAAAATGTTTGTCTCTACTCTTGTTTTCTATCCCAAGAAGAGCCAAAGAAAGTTGAGGAGGCTCTGAAAGATGGAAGCTGGGTTGAAGCAATGCAGGAGGAACTGCTTCAATTCAAAAGACAGAAGGTTTGGAACCTATGTCCTCTTCCTCCTAGGAAGACTACTATAGCAACCAAATGGGTGTTAAGGAACAAGAAGGATGATAGAGGACTTGTTATCAAGAACAAGGCAAGACTAGTTGTTCAAGGGTATACTCAAGAAAAAGGAATTGATTACACTGATGTTTTTGCTCTAGTAGCAAGACTTGAAGCTGTTAGGATATTCCTAGCCTTTGCTGCATCCAAAAATTTCAAGGTGTACCAACTTGATGTCAATTGTGCTTTTCTATATGGGGTGATTGATGAAGAGGTGTATGTCAAACAACCACCTGGTTTTGCAGATCCTGATCATCCTGATTATGTCTACAAGCTTGATAAAGCTCTATATGGGTTGCACCAAGCTCCAAGGAAATGGTATGAGACTCTATCTCAGTACCTATGTCAGCATGGTTACAGAAGGGGTACTATAGATGGAACACTCTTCATCAAAGGAACAGGAAATGACTTGATGCTGGTTTAAGTGTATGTAGATGACATTATCTTTGGGTCAACCAATCCAAGGCTCTGCAAAGACTTTGAGAAGCTGATGAAGAATATATTTGAAATGAGTGCCATTGGGGAACTCAATTTCTTTCTAGGAATTCAAGTGAAGCAGGTTGATAATGGCATCTTCATAAGTCAGTCAAAGTATGTTCAGGATATACTTACAAGATTCAGCATGACTGACTGCAAGTTGCAAAGACTCCCATAGCAAGAAATCAATCCCTTGGACCTGATCTTAAGGGGGAGTGTGTGGATGAGCATCTCTACAGAGCTATGATTGGGTCTCTCATGTACCTCACTGCCAGCAGGCCTGATATCATGTTTGCCACATGTATCTGTGCTAGATATCAAGCCAATCCCAGGATGTCACACCTGGTTGCTGTCAAGAGAATTTTAAGATACCTCAAAGGTGCTCCATCATTTGGCCTTTGGTATCCAAAGAATTCTGACTTCAATCTGTATGCATATACAGATAGTGACTATGGTGGCTGCAATATGACTGCAAAGTCTACATCAGGGGGATGTCAATTTCTTGGTGGAAGGATAGTCTCATGGCAATGCAAGAAACAATCCTGCGTATCTGCATCAACTGCTGAAGCTGAATACATTGCTGCCGCAAGCTGCTGTGCTCAGGTGCTTTGGATTCAAAATCAGATGCTAGACTATGGATTCAACTTCAAAGAGACTCCCATCCACATAGACAACAATAGTGCTATCTCTATTACAGAAAATCCTGTGTAGCACTCAAGGACCAAGCACATCAACATCAGGTATCATTTAATTAGAGATAATTTTGAAAAAGGGTTAATAAAACTAGTCAAAGTTCACACAAATAAACAATATGCTGATCTGTTCACCAAAGCTTTTGATGAACAGAGATTTAAGTATCTTATATCAGCTATTGGGATGATAAACTTTGAATAGCTCTTTCTTAAAACTTAAATTCAATATTATTTCTAAAATCTATGTGTCCTCAGTTGTCTACTTTATCACCTTTATAAGCCCTTAATAAACTTGGAGGAAGATTGTTTTAGAAAATATTTCTTAGACTTTTCAAAATTTTGAACTTCTTTTCTTCGGAAGAAACTAAGTTACCTTCGGAAGAAAATTATGTCTTTAATATCAACTAACTACTTATGAAAATTTACCTTCGGAAGAAATTCTTAGAATATCTTCCGAAGCCTAATTTTCTTTAAGTATTTTAAATGATATTAAAGAACAATTCCCTTCCGAAAGTACTTACGTCTGAAAAGAGAAGAATTCTCTAAGTATTTTTTCTTCCAAAGCAAAATTTTAAAAACTCTTAGAAATATCTTCCGAAGCCAAATTACCTTCGGAAGATTTCAACTTCCAAGAAAACTACTTTTGGGCACTTTTTCAGATGTGGGACCGACATCCGGAATTCAAAGTTTATCCTTTCGCATTAACTTTGTCTCAAATTCATTTCATATAAATACCCAACGGTTTCCCCCTCTTTCACTTTTCTCTCATCATCTGCAACACTTTTCTAACCTATATTCATCTAGAAACCGACCCTGTTCTTACCTTTCTTCTTGACGAAGCTCTCTCAAATGGCTAACCTCATCCGCAGAAACAACCCAGATTTTTCCATGAAACTCCACAGGCAACACAATCAGGTTGCTCTGTTAGACTCTTAGAAAGATCCAAGTTTCTCAGAGGTCTGCCGTTTCCTTTCTTTGTCTAACTACTTCACCTCTATTACCAGTGATCCTCCTCTCTATAAGGATCAGCTTTTGGAATTCTGGAAGACCTGCCAAGAGGTCATTATGGACGGGGAGAAGGCACTATCTGCCACAGTGCAGGGGACGACAATCTTCATCACTCCAGCCATCATCAACACCCATCTTTAGCTGGATGATGAAGAAGGTGAGTTGTCCTTTCCAAAGAAAGCAGTACATCATTCCTTTGAGCAGATGGGGTATGAGGGGGATTTCTCTGTAAAGACCTTCAGGAAAGGGAAGGTCTTATCCCAGTGGAAGTACCTACTTCATGTGGTCATTCACAGCTTATCCAACAAGCATGCGGGGTGGGACCAGATTCCTGAAGATCTCTCGTTCATAGTCCATGGAATGGTTTAGGGGGTCCGATTCAGGTATTCTCAATTTGTTTATACAAATTTACTTCCAAATTTGGACTCCTTAGAGTATTATATGTTCCCTAGATATGTTCAACATATTCTTAACTGTGAACTGGGCTCACAGTTGAGGGGGACAGGTAATATTCTTAAATTGGGACTGATGAAGCCTGGCATCTTTAAGACCATGAAGAAGCCAACCGTAGGCTTCTCTGGGGTAGAAACAGCCCTTGTCCCAAAAATGTTAGAGCTCATTGCTCAAGGTGACAACCTTGCAACACAAGCTAGTGTTGAACCCACACCTTCTACCTCTCAACCACCTAAACAGCAACAAATCATCCTCACCTACCACAGAAAATCCAAAGGAACCCCTGCTCAAGCTATTGAGCTTGTGCAGGCACCCATATCATCACCCATACAAGAAGAAGTGGACACTAGAGCTCCCACATCTCTTGAGGAGCAAACCACTCCCATCTCTCATATTATCAGTGCTGAGGTTCCTCATGCTCAGCCTGATGAGCTCATAACCAAAGCAGCCTCAAGCTTTCACTCAGAGTCTCAAAACTCTAATGATCAACCTTCATGGGACAGTTACCATCCGCAGCCTCTAGATCTCAACCAACCAATCCCAAACCTTGAAATCTATGATGATGAAGATATGGGATTCAGTGAGTACCATGAGTCTCTTTTCTTCACCCCTACTCAAGGAGAGATGAGTGCTTATGCCACCCCCATATCTAGCCCACATCATCCACCCCAAACTGAGGTGGATCTCCCTAAACAAGTTCAAGAAATCCATATGGAAGAGGCCCTCACTACAGTTAGTAATTACATCATTAAGACCTCAACCATGGCAACTTAGCCTATTGACACTTCACCTGAGTTGTCAGTGAGCAGAGGAAATCCAGCAGCCAAGAACTCTATGCTGGTGATGAGGGAGAAGACATCAGTCCAAGTCTCTCACCCCCCCATGATTCTTCTTCTGAGGATGAGAGGAGTCTGAAACTAAAGGTGCAATAACTAGAAAACATATGCACGTCTTTGGTCTTAAAGGTTAGTCACTTGGAATCTCAAGTGACTACCTTACAAAAGAAAGTCAATGACCAGCAACTTAAGATCACCGATCTCAAGGAAAAGCTAGCTGAGAGACCATTAAGACAAGCTCAACCAAGTCCACAAGAACCTGTGGAAGTAGTGGACTTGACGTCCAGCTCACTTATGCAAGTGGGTGATGCTACCAAAAAGGGGGAGAAAGTCCCTACAACCACAGAACCTGGGAGTTCTATCATGAGTATGGACAATGAGGATTCACCACCCTCACTTGCAGTTGTCCAGGCTCAACAATTTCCTCAGGCTCACACTGATGTGGAGGCCTTACTTCAACAATTATTTGAGGAAGGAATTCCAATGTCCATGCCTGCCCCATCCCATCTAGCTGAAAATCTAATAATGGGATGGTGGTATGACTCTTCAAGAATGGCATTGGTGCTATCAAGGGCTCAAGGGCAGTAGGAACTCTTTAACTTTTAGACCCTGAGTTTCTATGATGGTATAAACTTGGTTGGTCTGCCTTTCATCAATCCAAGCCAAAACAGATAGGCTGGCAGACTAGCTGAGGTGATCCAAGAATGGGTTATGAGGGAATTCAGACAAAGAGCAATTTTTTATAGACAAAGGCTAGCAGGGAAAATTGTTGGTCAACTGGATATTAAGGCAGACCCTAAGATTAGCTTTGAAGGGGAAACCTCAGTTGAAGGCCCAGCAGAAGAACCTGTGAACCTTGAGACAGGCTCACCCTCTACACCTTGTACCCTCAGTGACACACCTGCTAGTGAAGGTGTCTCACAACCTCTCTCTGGACAGAGCTCAAGCTCGTCACAACCATCTACAGGCCAAAGCTCTCTCCACCCTGAGTCATACAAGCCCACAATTAACAAAGGGAAAAGGAAGATGACTCCTGAGGAGATTGAGGAGGAGAAGAGAGAGAGGAAAAGGAAGGCAAGGGGAGAAAGATCAGGAGAAGTCCCAAGCTTCATGCAAGCTGCAATCAGGGCTGCCCATAGGCCTGATACTCAGAATGATGAGTTAAGGGTAGCCAGTTTGAATTATCTGGGACTTTGGAACTACAACATTGATGAAATCATTTCTCTCCCCTTGGCAGAACTAGATGAACTGGCAGATAGGGAGCTGTACAAAAAGAGGAAGGAGGCTGAGGCAGCAGAACTGCTCCTTAAAATCAAAGAAGAGAGAAAAAGAAAAAGACAACAAAGATCTTCTGTCCTCTCTCCGGTTCATGAAAGTCCTGAGAAAGAGTCTGTGGCTGTTGAAGTGAAAGAAACTCAGATAAGCAGGGAACAAGAAAGACAAAAGATGATTGCTTATCTGAGTGCCACAGGACTCTATCAGGCAGCAGCTCTTAATCCCCTCTCATTTGAATATATTGAGTTTGAGTACCTAAAATAGCTTGATGAAGAGGCTTAAACTCAAAGAAAGGTAGTTAAAAGGAAAATGAGAGAGGAAGCTGCTAAAGCAAGAGCCACCATCAGAGCCCAAGAGAAGAAGTCTGCTGACAGACTGAAGATGGTGAGCTTCTTGAAGCTGTATGGGTTCTCTAGAAGGAGACTTGGTCCCACGTCTCTATCCACAATGGATGAGCACATTAGGAGGATCAAGCATAAGATCAAAGAAGGTCAGCTTGTGGACTTGCATTCTCCACCAAGTCCAGCTGCACCTGAAGTTGAGGTTAAGGTTGAAGAGACAACACAGCCTGACTAAAGCTACAACTAAGCCAACTTCATCTTCTGACCCATAGCAGGGTTCTAAGTCCCCTCCTACTGATCAAATAGGGAATAAGAACCCAACTGAGGAAAGCATAAAAAGTCAATCTGGTGCTGCAGGCCAAGCTCCTCAGTTGAAGTATAGAGTGAGGAAGAAGATGGCCATCAGAAGGGACAGAAGAAAGAAGAAGAAGTTCAAGGCATCCACCTCACCACCTCAGGATGAGTCAAAACATCTTGAGGATGTGTAATAAGAGGCTGACAATCAACTCCAATTCAGGTTGAGCCTCTTGTATCAGGAAGACCCATTCTGTCCTAGACTTTTGCTACAAATCCAGACAGATGGTATGTAGTCAGAGAACAAGGTGGTCAAGATTTCTATCTCTGGCAGGACATGCTTGATCTACCTCTGCATGATCTCTTTGACATGAGAAGGTTCTATGAGAGTCTGAAGGATCCAGATCAACTGATGAAGAAGGGAATGTTTTTGATCCTAATGAGGACTATCAACTGCTGAAGAACTTCTCTGTTTTGGTAGCATCAGCCTAGGGGGAGTTTGTAAGGATTATACAAAAGGCTGATGCACTCAAAGCAGTCAGGGTATCTCCTGCATGCATGCACCTTGTGCATGGTAGAAGTTACTTTAGAAGTTTTACACTCTACAAGAAAATTACACAAGTGTAAAATCTTCCGAAGCCAAAAGACCATTTCTTCCGAAGCCAAAGATGAAGTCTTCTAAAGCTTAGAAGACAAAGTCTTCCGAAGCCTCAAAGGTAGAAGACTGATTTCTTCCGAAGAAAGAGAAGACATGCTCTCTGTGATCAACAACTTTTCAGAAAAGCTGATCAACTTTCCTCTGCCACTATGCAGGCTCACCAACTTTACACAAGTTGGTGAAAAGGTTTATGTTTTAGGAAGTTGTAGATTAAGGTCTTGAGTCTGTAACTTTCTACTTTATGTACTTTTATCCTTTTTGTATTATAATAGGATGTGAGCTATGGCATGTCATAGTCACATGTCAAAATGCAATCTGCCTTTTGACTTTTCATTGATCTTGTTGGTCTAGATTAATGATTCCAGCTGGCTTTCAAAGTATGGCCGGCTGTACGATGTAGTATAAAGTATCTCAGGTTCTTGTATTTTATTTCTATGTTTTTCTACCACTTGTAATAGAACTTGAGAGCAATATACATCTTCCTTGAAAACCAATTATCTTGTTCTTAAGCTTTCTGTCTCTTGTTTACTAGTGTTATCTTAGTATCACCATAAACCTGTCAGTTCCCTATTTGATCTGTTAAGTGTTTTAAGTCTCTCCTCATTATGAAAACTGAGTTGCTCACCCTTCAAACGGTCCTGCATATGTTCAATGAGTAAGACAAAAAAGTAGCATGTGCTAAGAGCAATCAATTAAGAAATGAGAAACACCCATTAGCCCCACCTAATTTTTAAGATTTTAAGATTTGAAGATTAAAGGATATTTATTCAAGTTTTCTAAACAGTAATGAAAATGAGTCAATTGCTAAGAATCTCTACATCCAGAGATAATCTGAAGATAAACCACTTAGACCAAGCTGAAATGCACAAAAAAAATCCTTGATGGAAAGTCATATTAAAAAGAAAGGGTTAATGGATTTAAATACTCCCAACTATTGGGAATTGGCCGCTGCCACCCCTAAGTATCATTTTGGCGAATATAACTCTCAAGTAAGCACTTCAGTGTCTGTATCACCCGCCGTTTGTCAAAACCTTAACAAATGATATAAAATATATGACACAATGAACGTATATGACACAATGAAATGATTTATTTGACACAATGACCAAAATAAATCAGCTAATTTGTTAGGGTTTTGACAAACGGCGGGTGATACAGACACCAAAGTGTTTACTTGGGAGTTATATTCGCCAAAATGATACTTGGGGGTGGCAGCGACCAATTCCCAATAGTTGGGAGTATTTAAATCCATTAACCCAAAAAGAAACGGATGATTAGTAAAAAACTATTAAGATTTAAAAGTGATATTATCTTAGGCCTCAACAATCAAATAGGAGTTCCAGGTCTCCTGGCAGATTACAAGATATGATATTAAAGGAAACCCATAAATCAAAATACACTGCACACACAAGTAGCAATAACATGCATTATCTATTTATTTAAAATCCAACGAAAGAAACTGTAACTTTTGGAATCTACACCGTCCGTTCTACATTTAGTGTGAAGGTGAGCCTAATTTACTTGGCCAATTACGTTTACCCACTGCAATGTCCTTTTGCATCCTCCCTTTTACACGTGTTTCTGCAGCTGCTATGTTTAACCCATTTGAAGGCTTTTTCCCACACTAGAAAGAAAGATACTTGCAGAGAGATGACAGCTGCCCCTTCTGCCAACGGAGTTCTAGGCGTCAAGCAGGCGATTTTTCACAGCCTTACAGACCTTGGGTCTATGGTGATGCTCTAAAGACAACTTTCAACGAGTGTTGGTGGTTGTGTCATGTCTAATGATGACAACAACAGCCGATATGGACAATGCATGAGCGGTGGTAATGGTGTTAAGGTTTATGCATGTGTACATATATGCGTAAGTCGATTGTAAGTGGTGTTTCGTGGGTGCAGGCAGTGGATGCCAATGAAGAAAATCCTCACAAGCGGCGGTGGCAGCTAGGGCTTTAGCGACCAACCAAGAGAATGAACACATTTACTTTGATTACCGGATTCACCTCGCACAGGTACTTTTTGATTCTTCGCAGACCTACTACTAAATGTATTATATTGAATTTTGTTTTGTTTTAGGTTTTAGATCACTAATTGGTGGGTAAATAAGAGAAATAGAAGAAATTTGGGTAAATAAGACCTACTACTAAATTTGAGAAATCGTTGTTGCAGGACCGATGAAGGTGTTCAATGCAATCAGTTTCACAATGAGGAGAGACTTAGAACACTTAACGGATCAAATAGGGAACTAGAACCTTTAGATTGATACTTAGAAACACAAGCAAAGCAAAGTGAGACAGAACTAAGAACAACAAACAGAATGGTTTTCAAGGATAAAGTATATTGCTCTCAAGTTCTTTTTATAAGTGTTACAAAAGCATAGAAATAAGATACAAGGACCTGAGATACTTTATACTACATCCTACAGCCGACCATACTTTGAAGGCCAGCTGGAAACACTAATCTAGACAACAAGATCAATGTAAAGTCAAAAAGCAGATTGCCTTTTGACTAGTGACTATGACATACCATAGCTCACATCCAAATATAATACAAAAAGGATAAAAGTACATAAAGTAGAAAGTTACATGCTCAAGACCATAATCTACAGCTTCCTAAAGCATGGACCTTTTCACCATTTTGTGTAAGTTGGTGAGTCTGCAGAGTGGCAGCGGAAAGTTGGTCAGTTTTTCTAAAAAAGTTGATTAGGGAAAGCATGTCTTCTCTGTCTTCAAAAGAAATCAGTCTTCTATCTTTGATGCCTTGGAAGACTTTGTCTTCTAAGCTTCGGAAGACTTCATCTTTGGCTTCGAAAGATTTGGTCTTTGGCTTCAGAAGATTTTACACTTAGAGAGATTTCTTTGCAGTGTGTAAAACTTCCAAAGTAACTTCTACCATGCACAAGTTGCATGCATGCAGAAAGCACCTTGACTGTTTTGGGTGCATTAGCCTCTTTCATATACCTTATAGTTGTTATTGTACTTCTGTATCATTATCTTATGAGGCATAAGCAGAAAGTATGGCAACAAGAATGGACAATGGACAATGGACAAAGGGATGCATTAGGAGGACAAATACAGACCCTTTAGAAATAATGCCGTAAGTGAAGAATTCTTCTCTTTGCCCTTTGATGTCAACAATTTCATCCCTTTGGTTCGACTAAAAGTGGCAAGATACGTGAGCCACTTGGTATGGATTTTGTTGACATCCTTTCTTTATCAATATAAGTTCTTTTCACAGTATGGGAATCTATGAGGATGATGAAGGTAATTTTTGATTTTTGATGTGTTTTGTTGTTTTATCCATCAAGTAGTACATCTTCGAGAACTAAAGTTTTTGGCTTTTAGCTCCTTGCTTTTAATTGTTTAATATGGTCATTATTTGATTTTTATTCTAGGTTTGGAGTGTGATTATGTTTTCATGATGGTGATTATGTTTTGGGACACTACAGAAACAATATATTTTTCTTACTATATTGTTTTTGTTAATTATTTACTTATATAGTTGTGATTCTATTCCATACTAATCCTATGTGCAACTAATATTTTGTAAGGAGATACGCCTCAAAACCTTACTGGTTATTTTGAGCAAATGGCTTACAAAACCGAAGGACTTTATGATATAGATAGTAATGATTTTGATTTTTTTTTACTAGAATGGATGTTCAACTGAGAGTAAAAGAGGAATACAATAGTTACTCGTAAGCTTTGTTTCATTTGATGAGGGAGTTAAGGTTCGAGCATCGGTTGGTATTTTTAGGTCAAATACACGTGTTTCATGAGCTGTGCGATACACGTGTTGCTTTAGACGTCCTCCATTGTATTATGTTCCTTGATGGTGATATTGTTGCCTTCATCGTCAACGTCTGAGGCTCCGCTTCTTTTATGGTTCCTAACTTTAGGTGTATGGTTTTAAAGGTGTTCATTTACTCGCTTTGTGTTAATGTTATATGATTTTTGGTTGACCAAGTTTTGTATTACTGTTTCCTGTAAATTAAGGGCTTTTTGATCTTTTTTATTTGATTTTTTTTTATTGGTCATAAAGCTAATTCTCAATTTTAAAAAGAGAAATGGTTTTTTCGTTAAGCATGTTTTATTTTTTAATTTAAGCCCCTAATCATTTTTTCCGGATGTTATGACGAGAAGTTGGTTTATTCTTTAGGCAAGTCTTTATATGATTGTTGATTTAGGTTGATCAGCTCCTAATCATTGTACATCTACTCATTAAGTTTTATACATGTTTTTGTACTTTAACAAATTTGTTTTCTTTAGATATATTGTGAAAGATGGGTTAGGTTGTTTTTGCTATGTTCAAATGTTTAGTATTTGGTGCACTTGAACTCATGGATAGCGCTAATTTTCAGGCGCCGAAAGTATTTATAGACATTAGTGTGTGCCTCACTCTTCAAGATTTGTCAAATCAAGGTAAATATAATTGAATTCTTTATCTTGAGTTTTGTCTATTTGAACACATTTTCTTTAAGCTTAAACTTTCACTCTTCAACTTTAGTATATGAAATATATCTGAATGCTTTGTCAAATTTGTTGGATCTTCTATTAGTCTAAACCCACTTCTTCAAAATTACTAAATACCATCACTTATGTAGGAAGATGATACAGCTGCATCCAAAAAGGGAAAGAAACAACTAGGTCTCAAATAAAATAAAAGACAAAATGAAGGCAGGCCTCTTTTTAAGTGGAGGAAAATGAAGACAGAATGTCTTTTGATCTCACATATGCAATCTTTTGAATGTATATATTGTAAAATCACAGGCTTTGACAACAAGAACGGATTGGTTGCTTTTGACATAACATGTTTATGTAATATTATGTTTTTGATTCACCATGTCGCACCAATAATCAAAATTAATCAAAATTCGCGCAACGCGCGTGATGGAATGCGACTAGTTAGATTTAAGAAAGATTATTGATATTTAGGATTTAAAGATCAATCACAAGACTGTAGCGAAATGCTTTATTTACTTAAGAATTACTATAGAACTTTAGAAACTGTCTAAATAGCTACAACAATGTTAAATCCCGTAACAGAAATGAAAGGATAAACAATTAACTTTTGTTAATTTACGATTAAATTATGTATATGACACCATCTAGGTAGTAGTTGACATATTTACTAAATCAGTAAACTATATAGTATTCGTAAGGACTATGTAATAGAAAAAATATCCAAACTTTATATATAGTCTCGCAACATGGTGTATCTATCTTAATGCATATCAGGTCAGAGTAAGTTCCCTATGAGCAAGGAAAGGATATGATGATTTTTGTTCCAAATTACAATCATAGTTGGATCTAAAGTGTAAGTTAAGATCATGACCTAGGAGTTCTACATATGTCAGAGGCAAGCATAAGTTTTAAAGATAAAAAAAATCATAAGAATGATAAGACTATAACAGTTAGGAGAGATCCTAAAATGATTTGATTCGGATATTATGAGGATTGAGAATGATCCATGAAGATTCCAAACTATAAAATCACTACTGTTAACCTTATAAAGTAAAATTTAAAAAACTACCCATAACATTTATCATTGGGAACAAACAAACAAATGTAACTAAATATTCAAAATCAGTACCGGTCGCCTAATATAAAAAGATCAATAGCTTGATACGTTGAGAGATACCTAGCATGTCATAAATCCAACATTAGAGGACGCTCGAGTATATGATAAGTTAAACTTCAGAAAAAGAACGTTAGTAATTCTTGATTCTCAATAGTAATTAAGAAGACTTGAGAATTGACAGAATAAATGAAAGCTAAATATTATTAACTATTTGAATAACCATCTAATTTCCAATACAAAATTCTTTTAAGGGGGAGACAATGTAACATCCCGAGCATTCGGGTCAGACATAATAGTTAAAATACAAGAAATATATACTTTAAACTTCATATATTGTTACATGAGTAAGTAACGAGTAAAATAAGTATTTAAAATTTGAAGTTTTTAAAAGAATTGTAGTGTCATAAGAGACCATTTAAATATATTTAAATATTATAATATATTATATTTAAACATGCTCTGTTTTAACGAAACTTTGCTCGACTCATAGAGAAATATAAGTTCGTCACAACGACATATTCGAAATTTTATGAAATGCTATATTTTAAAATTTATAAAAGAAAAATGAGTTAAACAGCTGAATTAATTATAATAATATAATAGTAATATAATATATAGAATATAAAATATAAATTGTAAGTTACGTAGACCTTAGCAAGTAGCAAGTTGCACATCTGATCCAACATCGATGAATTGAAGAAGTGAAGAAACCAACAATCTCCTCATCACTTAGAGCATTCACAATGGAATCTCTAAAATTATGTAAGGGTATTTGGTATATTATATGAAATGGTTTTGAGTGGTTGTGAGCGAAGGAAAGAGAAAATATTATTGTGGATTGGTATATTTGAAGAATCACTATTCAATCACTATAATTTTTTTAATATTTTTGAAAGTGGTTGTGAGTGGAGGAGAGAGAAAAAAGTAATGATAAAAGTATAAAAAGTATTATTTAAATGAAAAGTAAAGAAAAAATGTAGTTATTTTTAGTGTAATTATATGGATAAAGATAAGAGATTCACTGTAAATGCTCTTATAAAGTGAAGTACGTATGAGGATTTAAAGTATCGGTTTCTTTTAATGGAACCTCTAGTATTGAGAATCCCAACCTTACAATATCCCGTTGGGTATTGTTATTAGTCGTTTTTAGAGCTCGAGTAGGAGCAGGAGATTTTACAACAACCTATCGTCGATAGTTTTAAGTTATGTTCTCATTTAAGTTTATGTTAACTTAATTATTATTTAATTTAGAATTATTATTATTAGGAGTAGTATTAGTATTAGTAGTGTTATTATTTTTAGGCATTACGGTGATTGTTAGGGGTAACTATTGGGTGGTCTAGCCTTAGTTGGGCACGGACTAATCACTCACGCTTAAACAAAGCAACGTAAACTAATATCCAACCATGAAAATAATTACTTAGTTGTACATATATCTAACTTAGGATTACTTTAACTGTATCAGGACCTTGAGATAATACCAAATTATACTAGGAATGGTTATCAATATTGGACAACTGTTAAACAAGTGCATTCCTCTGAACTATTTTTTAGAATATGATGTGATGTTTTGTTAACTAATAATAATATCAGGTCATTGTGTTAAATATTTTTCATCACTTGTTATATATTTATATATATATATAATATTCATCATTATGTTTAATGTTTTATATTGTTTCGTGTTATTTTTGTCACTATTTTTCATATATCATATAATTTTTTTTTTGTTAACTTATCATTGTGTATTACAATTTGAAGTGCATAATAATGTAATTTTATCAGTGTATTTTTTTAAAGCTCGTTGTGTCCAGGGTGACACAATGACGAGCAAAAATCACAACAAAACATTTTATCATTGTATTATAAGTTTTATATCATTATGTGTTATTTTATCAATGTTTTTAAGGTATTAGATTAATTAGTTGTCAATTTATTATTGTGTTTTTGATACTAGGATTATACAATAATGTTATTTCTTTATTATTTGTTTTGAAATTAATCATTTTAGAAAACACAATAGTGTTCAGAACAATACAATAACTAAGAAAAAGACAATGAAGCATGAACATTACCAATAAAACACTAATGAGCAGTTTCATATGAGCTTAGAAACATAAAAAATTATTATTTTCTTATAACGATATTGTAAGGTATTTCAAAGAGGCTGATGCACTCAAAACAGTCAAGGTGTCTTCTGCATGCATGCATTTTATGCATGGTAGAAGTTACTTCGGAAGTTTTACACACTGCAAAGAAATTACTTTAAGTGTAAAATCTTCCGAAGCCAAAGGCCAATTCTTCCGAAGCCAAAGATGAAGTCTTCCGAAGCTTAGAAGACAAAGTCTTCCGAAGCTTAGAAGACAAAGTCTTCCGAAGCCTCAAAGATAGAAGACTGATTTCTTCCGAAGACAGAGAAGACATGCTCTCTGTGATCAACAACTTTTCAGAAAAGCTGACCAACTTTCCGCTGCCACTCTGCAGACTCACCAACTTATACAAGTTGGTGAAAAGGTCCATGCTTTAGAAAACTGTTGATTAAGGTCTTGAGTCTGTAACTTTCTACTTTATGTACTTTTATCCTTTTTGTATTATAATAGGATGAGAGCTATGGTATGTCATAGTCACTAGTCAAAAGGCAATCTGCCTTTTGACTTTACATTGATCTTGTTGTCTAGATTAGTGTTTCCAGGTGGCCTTCAAAGTATGGCCGGCTATAAAATATAGTATAAAGTATCTCAGTTCTTTGTATTTTATTTTCATGCTTTGTAACACTTGTAATAGAACTTGAGAGCAATATACTTTATCCTTCAAAACCAATCTGTTTGTTCTTAAGTTTCTGTCTCTTGTTTACTTGTGTTTTTCTTAGTATCACCATAAAGGTTACAGTTCCTTATTTGATCCGTTAAGTGTTCTAAGTCTCTCCTCATTGTGAAACTGATTTGCATTGAACACCTTCAAACGGTCCTGCAGATATTATAGTCGTTATATATATAAAAGATGTTTGTTTTTTATGATGTAATTTTTGTAAAAAAGCTGATGTATATAATAGTTACGAACATTTAAAAAATTAAAAAAACATGAAAAAAGTCAACAAATATATATTCCTTTAAATATCTTGTTCCCTGTAATTGATTAAAAATATTGATGTTAAAGATTTATTTTTACACCTTTTAGATTTATTATCTTTAGAGAGTTGCGAACGCCATACCTTCACATTTATCTAGGGGTTATAAATTATATATTACTAATTTGTAATTTGGTTATGCATTATGATTTGTATCTCATTCTTTGTAAGTTGTATCTTACTTTGTTTTTTATTTTTATTTTAATTTTTGATCCTAATAAAAATTGGTATGCATTATGAGTTGTAATATGTGTTTTAATGGTTTGTACCCACTTTTGTTTTTTTAATCTTCAACTTTTTTATTTAATCCGTTACTAACTTGCAACTTGGTTATGCATTATGGTTTGTACATCATGTTTTTTAGGTTGTACTTTACTTGGTTATGCAGTTATGTTTTACATTTCGTTCTAAATTATAGAAGTTAACACGTCAGAACGTGCGTGTGCGTTCAGCGTTTTTATGATTATTCTTTCTCTGTTTAACGCCCCCATCGCAACGCGTTGGTGCTAGATCGAGTCACTTATTTTTTTTTATATGTTTTATGTTTCGCATGCGTGTTTCAATGTTTTTATCTCTATTTCTCGTTTGACATTATTTTTTTCGTTATTTATTTTTTTAATACAAGGTTTTATGATATTGGTGAACACTGATGGTGGTGTGGCGGTTTTATGCCACCGCTAAAACTCATGTGGCTTGATACTAGTGTTTCATAAGTTCCAAAAAGCAATAAACTATCAAACATTAAATTTTGACCATATAATCGGCAAGAAAAACACACCATCTCCCACTTCCTCCACATACCCATGAAACAAAAAACCTTATCCACACCTTTCAATATGAAAATTGAGGCCATATAATTAATCTCCAGAAACGTGGAACCAAAGCTCAAACGCCCAACAATGGCATCATCTTTATCATCAGTGGCTTCCATGGTGGGATGGAAACCCATGAACAAACAAGAAATCTTGATTTCCAAAAGAAGAAACACCAATGGGTTCTCAGTGTTTGCTCAACAGGTTCAAGAAACAACTTCAGTTCAACAAGAAGACCAAGTGAAAGAAGCAAAGCCAGTGAAGGGTCCGACCCAGCCCAGGCCCGTCGAACCACAAGTGAACGTCGAAAGCAAGAACATGGGTCGGGAATATGGAGGCCAATGGTTAAGCAGCACCACCAGACATGTGAGGATTTTTGCCGCATATATCGACCCCGAAACATGTGCGTTTGATCAAACTCAGATGGATAAGCTAACGCTTATTCTTGATCCCACTGATGAGTTCGTTTGGACCACGGATACCTGTAAAATGGTTTATTCTTACTTTCAGGAGCTCGTTGATCACTACGAGGTAACATCAGTCAATAGATTTTCTCTTCGTTTTTTTAATTTTTACTACTGTGAGAATTATGTGCAATATACAGATTATTTTTGCCGCATATGAGCGGAAATTAAGTACATCGAGATGATAGATTTTACGTTTGTGGCCTGGAAATAAAATAAAAACACCGGATCAAGTTTATAGAAAAGAAAATTAAAATAGTTTAAGGGGTTCATATAAACATACATGCATATTTGTTTAAGTAAACTCGTGCATTACAAAGTTTATAGAAAAGAAAATTAAAATAGTTTAAGGGGTTTATATATACGTATATGCATATTTGTTTTAGTAAACTCGTGTATAACACGGGTTAAATAAATAAAATATTAAATAGAATTAAAAACTTGTTAATAATAAAATAATATTTTAATATAAGATATGATTAAAATCTTACTTATTATAAATATAATAAAATATTTTGTTTTAAAAAAAAAAACATTTTAAATAATTTCATTTTTAAAAACTTTATTATTATCACTTCTAATTTTAATTATTTAATAAAAATTTTACTTTTTAACACCAATTTTGAAAACTTTGTATTTTTAAAAAAGTTTGATTTTTTTAAAAATTTCTTATTTTATAAAAAATTATTTCTTTAGAAATAACATTAATAAAAAGATATTTTTCTTAATTTATTGCAAATTATTTTAATATAAAAAAATTAAATAATATTAGTAGTTAATATAATTATTTAATATGAGAGATATGCGAGAAAAACTTAATGAGTATGAATGTTGTGATATCACGTATCCTCTATATTTAATTTTTTATTAGAGCATAAATATTTAACTTAAAGAAATTAAATTGTTTCATGATTTGTATGAAATGGTAATGGATAAGTTGTGGTTATGATGGGCAGGGAGCACCATTGACGGAGTATACGCTACGGCTTATTGGGTCGGACATAGAACACTATATAAGAAAGCTTCTTTACGAGGGACAGATACAATACAATATGAACGCAAGGGTCCTTAACTTCAGCATGGGCAAACCTCGGGTCGGTTTTAGTTACAATGAGTACCAAATGGAAGATGTAGACCAGTAACTCTCCAAACTCGATCATATATATTTATACTGATTCCTAATGTCATATTCATCTTCATATGTAATAACATAATTACGTATACATTCTGGTTGATCACGAGTGGGTGTAAGGGGTCAATCGAAGATTAGATGATGGAGCAAGAGTGCATATTACACCTAAAACATCAATCAGAAAACTTATAAATGAATGTTGATACAAACATTGTTGTGAAAACCATGGTTCAACAGAAGGGAATTTTCCATTCATTTTGCTCCCACAAAAGGGGTGCAACAACTGTTTCTTTATCTCTAAATTACTGTCTTGATGGTGGTTTATTCTTCGAATCCACGTTAATAACTTCCCCAATTTTAAGGCAAATTTTTTTTTTAAAATTCTAGGTGTTAATTGTTTCGATAACGTAGGTAATGTACACGTATAGTTGGACATAGTGAAGGAAGTTGTGGACGATCAACGCCCATCAACGATATGATTTTGGTTATAAACTAGAGGTGTATAAAAAAACCGGTTCGAAAAAAAAACCGATAAAAAACCAAACCGGTTTGGGAAAAAAACCGGTTTAGTTGCCTGACTCGAACCGGCGGTTTGTATATTGGTTTGTTAGCTGGCACCTAAAACCGGTTTACAAACCGGTTTGTTAAAAAAAAACCGGTTTGTTAACCAATTTTAATTAAAAAAACCGGTTAAACCGGGATAAAAACCTGTTAAAAAAAAGGTTTACAAACCGATGCAAACTGATTTGAGCATTTTTTTTTAAAAACCGGTTTGAAAAAAAAAGGAACAATTTTATACATATAAAAAAACCCGGTCCGTTTTAAAAATCGATCGGTTTTGAAGGAAAAAAACCAATTTGTACACCTCTATTATGAACTACGATATGGGCATGATCCATCTATTAACTAGCAAGCTAGGTCAAAACTTTCAAGCCCATCAACTACAAAATCCTGAGCTAGAATGAAATATGATACAATGATTGCAAACAATTAGCCGACTCATCCCAGTTTAGTTGCCTGACTCGAACCGGCGGTTTGTATATTGGTTTGGTAGCTAGCACCTAAAACCGGTTTGTTAACCAGTTTTAATTAATAAAAACCAGTTAAACTGGGATAAAAAACCTGTTAAAAAAAACGGTTTACAAACCGATGCAAGCTGATTTGAGCCTTTTTTTTTAAAACCGGTTTGAAAAAAAAAAAAAAAAAAAGAACAATTTTATACATATAAAAAAACCCGGTCCGGTTTAAAAATCGACCGGTTTTGAAGGAAAAAAACCGATTTGTACACCTCTATTATGAACTACGATATGGGCATGATCTATCTATTAACTAGCAAGCTAGGCCAGAACTTTCAAGCCCATCAACTACAAAATCCTGAGCTAGAATGAAATATGATACAATGATTGCAATCAATTAGCCGACTCATCTCGGTTTAGTTACCTGACTTGAACCGGCGGTTTGTATATTGGTTTGGTAGCTGGCACCTAAAACCGGTTTGTTAACCAATTTTAATTAATAAAAACCGGTTAAACCTGTTAAATAAAACGGTTTACAAACCGATGCAAACTGATTTGAGCATTTTTTTTTTAAAAACCGGTTTGAAAAAAAAAAAAGAACAATTGTATACATATAAAAAAACCCGGTCCTGTTTAAAAATCGACTGGTTTTGAAGGAAAAAAACCGATTTGTACACCTCTATTATGAACTACGATATGGGCATGATCCATCTATTAACTAGCAAGCTAGGCCAAAACTTTCAACCCCATCAGCTACAAAATCCTGAGCTAGATGAAATATGATACAATGATTGCAAACAATTAGCCGACTCATCCCGGTTTAGTTGCCTGATTAGAACCGGCGGTTTGTAAATTGGTTTGGTAGCTGGCACCTAAAACCGGTTTGTTAACCAATTTTATTTAATAAAAACCGGTTAAACCAGGATAAAAACCTGTTAAAAAAACGGCTTACAAACCGATGCAAACTGATTTGAGCATTTTTTTTTTAAAAACCGGTTTAAAAAAAAAGAACAATTTTATATATATAAAAAAACCTGGTCCTGTTTAAAAATCGACCGGTTTTAAAAGAAAAAAACCGATTTGTATACCTCTATTATGAACTACGATATGGGCATGATTCATCTATTAACTAGCAAGTTAGGCCAAAACTTTCAAGCCCATCAACTACAAAATCCTAAGCTACAATGTAATATGATACAATGATTGCAAACAATTAGCCGACTCATTTCACAAGCGAAACTTCGGTTCATAAGGTTCGTAATTCATTTGATAACAAGATTTTTAACCCGCGCGTTGCGACGGGGCTTGCCAATAAGTTTAACGTGGTAGAAGATGTGTTTGCAAGCTTTGCCAACAACGTCGTAATGCTGCCGCGAACCCCCTTACAGCGAGGAAATCGATGCGCTTAAGTTCTTAAAGAGAGATGTGTAAAGTCGAGTAGACTCGGTTAGAAAAAATAAATATATGATAAAAAATCACATCGAAAATAACGAAAAAGTTTTCTTCTCGTAAAAATGATTGTTATGAAACACGGATTTCGCTTTTTTTACCTCTGAGAAAATTAACCGAAAAAGTATAATAAACGTAAAAGAAATAAAGGCAAAAATGAAAAAAAGAAAAAAAAAGAAAAAAAATGATGTTCCTAATGGAAATATATCGAACCCAGGCCAACCAAGTTGTGGTTTCACATTTGAGCCGTACGATGATATTTGCACGCATATTTACAATACATTAACGTGTTTAAGTACACAAAATAAACTTATAAGCACGTGTTATGACAAAATAACGTGTTGAAGTACACAAAAGAAACGTTTAAAGTTATGGTACAATTAGGCGAAACGTATTAAGCTGTGAGGATCGAGTAGGCACATAGAATTTATACCGGCAATTATTAATCTGTGTGTAAGCTGGTTAATAAAAAAATTAAGAATATAGTTAAAAGTGGGATGCGAACCTAAAGTTTCTATAGGTTTAATAGAGCTGACCATCTCTTTTATATGCAACTAGCATTAATAAACCCGTGTATTACACGGATTGAATAATTAAAATATTAACTATAATAATATTTTATTGGTTTTAAAACTATATTCTAAGATAATATATATTTGAAATTACGTATGAGTAAGTATATACGTAATAAAACAATGTATCAACTTTTTAAACTTTTTTTGTTTAAAAAAAACTAAATATTTT
This sequence comes from Flaveria robusta, assembly GCA_025506415.1. Classification (NCBI taxonomy): domain Eukaryota; kingdom Viridiplantae; phylum Streptophyta; class Magnoliopsida; order Asterales; family Asteraceae; genus Flaveria; species Flaveria robusta. The sequence goes on from CM046475.1 coordinate 13,197,533, forward strand.
GTTTCAAAACAAAATATTTTAAAAAAATTTCATTATTGTAACTTTTAGTTTTAATTATTTTTTATTTTAAATATTTTACTTTTTAAAAGTACCAATTTTAAAATATTTTGTAATTTTAAAAAACTTTGATATTTTAAAAAACTTCTTATTTTATAAAAATTTGTTTTTTATAAGTTACATTAATAAAAGGAAATTTTTTTAATTTATTAAAGAAGTATTTTTAGTCCATAAAGAAATTAAATAAGATTATTAATAATTATAATAACTATTAAATAGGAGAGATAAGTGGGAAAAAATTGATTAGGTGAAATGTGATTTTGACAAGTGTTCTCTCATTTACCCTTTTATTATAGTAGAGAGAAGAGATTTTATATTTTTTGTAGTTTATATAGTTACTAGCCTAAATACCCGTTTGTTACACGGGTTGAAAAAGTTAAATTTAAAATAAAGTTATTTACATGCATGGTGTTAATGTTATGTAAAAATTTTAAATATGGTATTTAAAGTTTAAAAATTTTGAATATAATTCTCAATATATTTTTTTTCATCTGTGGTTCTAAGTTTTATTAGTTAACAATTAATAATGTTAAAATTTATGAAATTGACATTTTACTCGTGTCGCACCATCAATTTAATTTACCTTTAAAATTATAGTATTATTTTTACTAAGGAAAACTTTATATTCTTGTTTTTCAAAAGTTTATTAATGTTTAATATTTTTATTATTTCATTATTAATATATTTATTATATAATAAAATACATTTTAAATACAAGAATAAGTTTTTTAAAAACATTTTATAAAATGTTTGCTATTTAACGTGTTTAAGGCGTACATTTTGAAATGTTGTTCTTAATACCGTTTGATATTTTAAAATATTTTTATAAAACTATTTGGTTTTCTAAAGTTTTTCTTAAACCATTTATATTTTAAAGCATCCTTAAAAAACAACTACTTTTTTAAACATAGTTTTAGAAACAATTAATTTTCAAATGGCATTTTTAATATTTTTTTTAAAAATATATTCAGAAAATAAATAATTACAAAAATTAAATTTAAAAAACCTAATGGTTTTAAGAACGAAAATAATTCTTTTAAAAAGTATCTTTAAAAAATCCGTAAGTTTTAAGAGAGGCATTTAAAAATTCAAAATATTTAGAGAAACCTTTAAAAACCTGAACAATTTAAAAATGATATTTTTAAAAATGATTTTTACTTAAATAAAAAGTAATTTAAATTGATAATTTTTATAGGTAAAATAGTCATTATGAAAACCAATATACATAAATAAAAAATAAATGAAGTGAAAGTTATGGTAATAAGAGAAAAAAATATTAATATTAAGGTTTATCATTAAAAACATATTTTTTAATTTCAAATGTATGTAATCTTGTAATTGAATGCAATACGAAATAAGTTGAAAATAATGATTGTGTGAATAATGGAGAAGTAAGAGAAAATTTTCATACACAATACATGGACTCTTTGATCATAGAAGAAGTTAATTCATATATTTTTGATAATGAAAGAATAATAAACAGAAAAATTATTGTATATATATAATAAAATAATGGTATTATGTTATATAATATAGACAATTATTATACGATATTGTTAAAATATAGAAGATTTTAAAATTTGAAATTAATAATCTAAAATACTCAGATGCATTGTTACCAATATAATCCAAAATTTATGAGATACATATGCTCCATTTGAATACTCAAATTGTTAGTGTTAAATTTTAAAATTTTAACAAATTTAGTTAGTTATTTTTAAATAAAATCTTCGATTTAATTGCATATTAAATTTGAAATTTAAAAAATTTAAAGTTTTTAAATTTCTTGTTATAATTATTAAATTTTAAAATCTAATTTTGGAATGCTACTTAATTTGACATTAAATATTATTTAAGCATTTCCTTTTAAAATCATATGGCTAATAAAATGACAAATAGCATTTGTATGTTGTAAAGATGCCATGTGGCAATGCATTAGCTAAAATCTTGCCATGTAGCAAAACCTATTTTCTTTTATTATATATATTAAGATATAAGAAAATGACAAAGTAGTAAGATATAAAAATACATCGACGTTGGTAATTAAGATAGAGTAAATAGGATAGTTACTAAATTTATCAAAATTAACCTTAATATTAATTGATGAAGAAATGAACAGTTATAATTATGACATACTAATTCTAATGCTTATCGTACAACCATCCGGTGCAGTCGAATTTATCATCGGTGCACTACCGCCAGCTTTAGGGTTTGCTCCACCTCTATTGCCACCGCTCTCCCTCATCGCTTTTCGTTTCAAGTTTTCTTCTGTGCTCCGGTGGGATTAGGCGGGCTTGGATGACAGCCGTGGAAGTCACACCGTCATCGCCTATCGATTCCTCCCCTACCGGCTACCATGAGTACTATGTACTATGACTGGTTGTTTTGGTAAAGTCGATTGTGAGCGGCAGTCGGTTAAGGTCAAAAAGGAGTGTCGATGGTCGATTGGGGTTAGAAGGGTCGTGATAGTGGTTTTGTGATGATGAAGAGGAGTGGATTCGGTGGTTGGTGCGGGTAAATCTGATAGCAACTGGGTTGTAGGTGTTGCGGGTATTGTGGTAGTATCATGCAATTGTGATGGTTGTCTGAATAGGAATGAATTAGAAACTAACATAAGAGGTAATTGCATATTCTTATTCAAATGGGTAAAAGCCCTGTGAAGAAAAGTTTATAATCACTCCACTTCAATGATTTCTGTTATATTTTATCAAAGGTTTATAAAACTTTATAGAAGCAATCTCACCGATGAAGTAAAGGTTTAATGATGTTCGGAGCCTCTAAGTTTGAATCCATCATAAGTTGCAAGTCTTGTGCAATTTAGAACAGTAATGTGTGTTCTTACAGGTTCACAGCCTAGCCTGCAAAAATGCTAGAGTTTATACACTTCTAATGTCAATTTGGAGATCTATGGTTAAGGATTTTAAGTTATCATGAATTCTTTCCACCTTTTTTCCATGAACTGAAAATAAAATTACAATGTAAATATTGAATGTTATGCTATGAACCTTCCAATTTCAATTTAGTTATGAAAATTCATCAAATGTTACATAAAATATTTTGCATAATTGACCTGTGCTTGAGTTCAATTTGCTTTACCTTCAACTGGTGTTCAATACAGATCTTGATTATCCTATTTTGTATGCAAAAAATGTATGCTTCTTTGGTTGTATACATATGGTGATGTAGAAGGGGTTGAATAAGGTGACATTCTTATTGTCCTCCTAGATGATTGTGGTTTTCATGCATAAGTACGAGTCCGATTTGTTATTGAATTTTTATTGTTTGAATGGTTTTTTCCTAAAAATCATTAAAATGTTATATTTGTTGCCTATTTGTTTATCAAGTCAGATATAATAACGTATTTTGGTGGGACTTTGATGGCTGCTTCACTTCAGATTTTAATATTTGTTGGATCAAGTAAGGCTGCTGCAACCAAAACAAGCACTTAGAACATTTTTGGTGCAACTGATGAAGAACTTCCGAAGGCAAAAGGTGAACTTCCGAAGGTCAAGGCTGAAAGAGCTTCCGAAAAGGAACTCTAACTTCTGAAGACAAAGTCTTCCTTCTTCCGAAGTTCAACACTTAGAAGAGTTCAAGACAAAGACTTCCGAAGTATGAAGTCCTAAAGATCATCAAGCCTCGGAAGAAGTAGACTCTTCCGAAGTATAAGTGGCTTCAAAAGAACTTGTTCTTCCGAAGCCAGTTAATCTTCAGAAGAACCTACTATGAACCCGTGAACATAAGTATGGTCCTTCTGACAGATCCGCTGCAATCTCTAATATACTGCATGGCGCTTTCACACGCCCATGTAGTTGACCATACTTTATTCCACTGTTCATTCCTTATTAGTTAGTACAGTTACCAACTAAAAGGTAAGTCATGGACATGTCATGACTACCAAATCTTAGATAGTATTTTATCTAGGATACCTTACCTTTAGCAATGTAGTATTTGCTTTAGTTGTAAGTTTCCAGCTGGTATCAAAGTATAACCGGCTGTAGATAGTAGTATATATAGTTTCTCATTGTAACTCTGTAAACATGCTTGTAAGAGTCTTGTAACACTTTGAGTTGAGAAGTAATATATACAAGTATCTTGAAAAACTATCTTCTTGTGTTTTTGTTCACTTAGTATAATACTATCAACTCTTAAGGGATTCTGCATCATCTAACCGAGTGACTAAGTGAGTTTGAGAGATAATACTTGTGTTGAGTGACAAAAACCGATCCTGCAATTGGTATCAGAGCTTCTTAGGCTCTTGATTATGAGATCTTACCATCCAAATCAACCTTTTTCTTCACTCATACTTTCACCTCACTCAAAATGGCCCTCAACCAAAAATCATCTGAAGGAGAAATGGGGACGATGTCTAAAGCACCCATCATCACCCCTGAAAACTTCAGATCTTGGAGCAGACGTATTGAAGGTTTCATTAGGTATCAAGACAGCATGATGTGGAAATCTATCACCAATGGCCCTTAAAAGCCAAAGGTTGCAGCACCGGCCGGAAATGGTGCTATGATAGAGAAGGCTGTTGAAGACTATTCTGATGAAGACCACAAGCGACTAGAGATCGATAGAAAAACAATGACTGTTCTTATGACTGCCATACCCAACTCCATCATGGTGGGATTTGAGCATTACTAGTCAGCCAAAGAACTCTTTGATGCTTTGTCTCAGATGTATGCCAGCTCCAATGACTCCAAGAAAGATTCCCTGAAGCAACAGTTTGAAAACTTTACTTATATTGCTGAAGAGACCCTTAGCTAGCAATACTTCAGGTATATGGATCTTATTTCATCACTTCAGTCTGTGGGAGTGACTCTTGAGATGTGAGATCTCTCAAAAAAGTTCATGAGTGCACTTCCAAATAAGTGGACTTTCTACTGTGTCTCTATCAAGATGACAGAGAACTTAAACTCTCTCACGATAACTGAACTATATGGCATCCTTGATGGATACCTTTTAGAGATGGAAAACAAGAGAGGCCACCAGCTGAGCAGACCCTCAAGCCTTCCTGCTAGCAACGCTTTAATGGTTGTTGAAGGCTCAAGAACCCCCCAACCTCAGCAGTACCTGACTTACTCCCAGCAGCCATCCTGTTCTTCTGGGCCATACATTACCTTTCCTAAGACTCCAAGGTCTCAATAGGCTCAGTCAAGTCCTTTCCAGGACAGCTGTGCCTTTGTCCCAGGAAATGGGCATTCTAGTGATTTTCAGTTTTGCTTTGATGATCTGGAATGTTTCAGCCCAGATGATGTTGAGTACATGGATATTGTCCAATAGATGGCTCTGTTAACTTACAGGGCAAAGAAGTTCTTTAAGAGAACTGGAAGGCAATTTCCCCAAAACCCAACTAACAGCAAGTTCGGGTATGACAAGACAAAGGCTAAATGTTACAACTGTAACCAACTTGGCCACTTTGCCAGGGAATGCAAGGCTCCCAAATCCAATCAAGGAACCTCTCAAGCCTCCACACATCCCTCCAGACCTAAAGCCATCGGGAAGTCAACTGAACAACACACAGCTGTTGTTGCTCAAGAGGTGGACTGGAGCTTCATGGTGCAGGATGTGACTCCTGCTCAAGCATTGATAGCTGAAACTGATGACAGCAAGGTATTTGAACACCTTTGTACTCCAGCTTGCATTGCTAAAGTTAAATTGTATCAGGACTACAATATGGAAATTAATCTGATATTGAGTCTTTGAATATCCTTAAAAGTGATTTTAAAAGGGCTGAATCTAACTATAAAATGAAAATTGAAAAGTTGGAGAAAACTGTGTCCTTTTTAAAACATGAACATACCAACTATAGGACTCAAATCAAAGATTTAATCTCCAAATTGAGTGAGGCTCAAGCCCAGCTAGTCAAAGCTGAGGCACAAGCCAGGAAGCACGCTATCTCTGAGCAAAACTTCCAAGCCATTCTTGCATCATCCTCCCACTCAAAAACTTGTTATCAAAACAAAGGTGGATTGGGAACCAATGAAATTGCTCCACCACATTCTTATTAGTCTATCAGACAACCAAGATGTGGGACCAAAGAGCAAAAGGTTCCAACTGTTGACCCACCACCTCATGAGTTGAAGAGTGATGCAAATATGGAGACCATCACAGGGAAGGATCAGGTAAATCAACCCATTCCCACCAGTGATGATCAACCCCTAACCACCAAAGCCAGAAGACACAGGGCTAAGGCAGCCAAAAAAACTGCCAAGAAAGTGGTTGAATCCAAGCTAAAGATAGACCCAAAACAAAAGGGTGTGTTCATTTTAGCCGGGTTCTAGGTGGTTGGAAACTCTGATCCTAAAAAGGAGTGTAATACCAGCACTCCTGTCCTACTAAAGGATCAGAAGTTGAAGGAGAGGACTGTTGATGAAGACAAAAAGAGCAAGAAACAACAGTCTTCACATCCCACAAAGGTTAACATTGCATGCATAATGTGTGGTCTGCAAAACCATATGGCAAAAGATTGTTACTATAATTCTGCATAATGTTAAGAAAGAAGGAGTCAAGGAGGGTTTCACATTTGGACCCTATCACATGGTACAAGTGACGAGGAAAGGAAAGCTTGTTTCCGAAGCAAAGTTGCTTTTGGAAGAAACTCATTCTTTCGAAGGGAAAATAGCTTCGGAAGATAAGGCTAAGAAAAGTCAAAAGAACAAAAGAGTTCCTTTGAAACCTTCCGAAAAGAAGACTGCTTCGGAAGAAAAGGTGAGGAAAGCTTCTTCCGAGAAGAAAGAAGCCTCGGAGGTATGCCATGCTGCCCAAGCTTCATGAAGCTCATCTACATTGATCAGCCAAGGGATGGATTAGAAGATCAAACAAGATGCTGCAGCCCAAACCTCTTCTTCACAAACAGATATTGAACTTCCATGCATACACTTTGGTTCAATTAAATCCTCATCATTAGAAAAGCCCAAGACCAGCAAGGCTTGGGTTTTCAATAAAAACTAACTTTTTCACTTTATGTGTAGGGACATCCAAATGACAAAATGACAATGAATGGATTGTAGATAGTGGATGCTCCAGGCACATGATTGGGAACAGATCTCTTATTCAACAATTTCAACATTTTGATAGAGGTACTGTTCAATTTGGAGGTGAGGCTGGAGGGTACATTTCTGGCAGCGGAAGTGTATCCAACGGCAAGTTAACAATCTACAAAGTAAACTTTGTCAAGCAGCTTGAACACAATCTTTTGAGTGTTCCTCAGTTTTTTGATCAAAAGCACCAAATGCTTTTCACAGAACATGAGTGCATTATCCTCAAACCTGGGATGACAATTCCTCAGGAATTGGTGCTTCTTAGATCTCCCAGAAAAAGGGATATGTACAAGCTGGATATGAACAATGCTTCCCCGTTAGGTGAAGTATCATGCTTTCTTTCCAAAGCTGATGGCATAAACGAATGTGTCATGTAAATTTTAAAACCAAGAATAAATTGGTTAAAAATAACTTGGTACATGGTTTGCCTAAAAAGGAATTTCTCTGCAAAGATAACTGTGTTGCATGTCTGAAAGGAAAGCAACACGGAGCATCTCATAAATCCAAAGTAGTTAACTCTATCACCACTCCATTACACTTATTGCACATGGATCTATTTGGTCCCACAAGTATAATGAGCATTAGAAGGAAATCATACTGCCTTGTGATCGTTGATGATTTTACTAGATTTACATGGGTATTCTTTTTAAGAACTAAAGATGAAACTGCTGAAACCTTAAAATCTTTTATTCTTAAAATAGAAAATCAAAGTGATCACATGGTTAAGATTATTAGAAGTGATCAAGGGAGTGAGTTTAAGAATCAAGTTCTTGACTCATTCTGTAACTCAAAAGGGATTGCTAGATAGTATAGTGCTCCTAGAACTCCTCAACAAAATGGTGTTGCTGAGAGGAGAAATAGGACACTTATTGAGGCTGCTCGAACCAAGTTAGTTGATTCAAAGCTGCCTCTAACATTCTGGGTAGAGGCAGTTAGCACTGCATGTTATGTGCAGAACAGAGTTCTTGTTGTTAAGCCACATGGAAAGACTCCTTATGAGCTATGGAACAAGAGGCCACCGTTCATTGCCTTTCTCCGGTCCTTTGGCAGCAGGTGTACCATACTTAACACAAAGGACAATTTGGCAAAATTTGCTGAAAAGTCGGATGATGCTATCTTTGTTGGATATTCCTCCAACTCTATTGCCTATAGAGTTTACAACATTAAAAATCAACAATTTGAGGAATCATCCAACATTGTTGTTAATGAGCACACTCCTTGTGTTAAGGGGAATGGACCTGATCATATCTTTGATTTAGAATTGTTTCTAAACTATTCTAAACTTCTTACGAGAATGTTTCAGCTGGAATAGGTACTCAAAGTGATTCTGATGATGACCAACTGTTTGAGTTACCCAGACCTCTTCCAAATTCTCCAAGAAATGCTCAAAATCAAGCTCCTACAATTGGAAGATCTGATAGCATAACTATCTCAAGAACAAGTGGAGCTTCAACAAGTTGTCAACAAAATGAGCCTCAAAACTCATCCAGTGACAATGTACAACACCAAGTTGATGGAAGCAGCATTTTGAAGGAACAAGCAACTATTAATGCTGCTTCACAACCAGCTAATACTAATGATGTCTCTCCTTCATTCAATCAGTCCTCATTGAATGAATGTGAGACAGCAGCTGGACCAAGTGTTCAAGTTCCTGAGCAAAACATGTCCAATTTGGATCTATCCATGCAACTGGATGTAATTCCTAGGCTCAGGATTCATAACACTCACCTAGCTGAGAACATCATTGGAGATGTTTCTAAAGGCGTGAGAACAAGGGGACAAACTCACAATGGGAATGTTAGTTTGTATTCATGTTTCTTATCATAGATGGAGCCAAAGAAGGTAGAAGAAGCCTTGAAAGATAGTAGCTGGGTTGAATCAATGCAAGAGGAATTGCTTCAATTCAAAAGACAAAAGGTTTGGAACCTATGTCCTCTACCATCCGGTCAAGTACAAATAGGCACTAAATGGGTATTCAGGAACAAGAGAGATGATAGAGGCCTGATCATCAAAAACAAGGCAAGACTGGTAGTTCAAGGGTACACGCAAGAAGAGGGAATTGATTACACTGATGTCTTTGCACCTGTTGCAAGACTTGAGGCAGTGAGGATCTTTCTTGCTTATGCAGCATCCAAGAACTTTACAGTCTACTAACTCGATGTCAAGTGTGCCTTTCTATATGGGGATATAGACAGGGAAGTCTATATGTGCCGGCCTCTAGGATTTGAAGACCCACAGCACCCCACTTATGTGTGCAAATTGGATAAAGCTCTCTATGGGCTGCACTAAGCACCTAGGTTGTGGTACGAGACTTTGTCTCAGTTTCTCTTGAAGAATGGTTACACAAGAGGTACCATTGACAATACCTTATTCATAAGAAAGTCTGGGAAAGATATTCTGCTCTGCAAGTCTATGTTGATGACATCATATTTGGTTCATCAAATGACCAAATGTGTAAGGACTTTGAGAGCATTATGAAGAAGAAATTTGAAATGAGTTCTATGGGAGAAATGTACTTTTTCTTGGGAATTCAGGTAAACAGATGGAAGAAGGGTTCTTTATCAATCAATCTAAGTATGTTCAAGACATCTTAGAAAGATTTGATATGAAAGATTGCAAGCCAGCAAAGACTCCTATACCCAGAAATCACAATCTTTGTCCTGACTCTGAGGGGGAGAATACTGATCAACATCAGTATAGGGCAATCATTGGATCTCTGATGTATCTCACAACAAGTAGACCTGATATCATGTTTGCAACCCGCATCTATGCAAGATATCAGGCTGCTCCAAAGGTGTCTCATCTAGTTGCTGCCAATTGAATCCTCAGATATCTCAAAAGAGCACCTAAACTAGGTCTCTGGTATCCAAGCAACAATAACTTCAATCTCTATGGCTACACTGATAGTGACTATGGTGGCTGCAACATCAACAAGAAATCAACATCAGGAGGATGTCAATTTCTTGGTAGAAGGATAATCTCATGGCAATGCAAGAAGCAATCCTGTGTCTTAACATCTACTGCTGAAGCTGAATACATTGCTGCTGCTAGTTGGTGTGCTCAGCTGCTGTGGATTCAAAACCAGATGTTAGATTATGGATTCAATTTCATGGAGACTCCTATCCACATTGACAACAAGACATTTCTCTTACAGAAAATCCAGTTAAGCACTCGAAGACAAAGCACATTGATATCAGGTACCATTTCATTAGAGATATTCATGAGAAAAACCTAATCAAACTAGTCAAAGTTGATTCAAATGAACAATATGCTGATTTGTTCACCAAGGCATTTGATGAACAAAGATTTAAGTATCTTATTACGGCTATTGGGATGATAAACATTGATTAGTCTATCTCATTTAAAAAAAAAATCCTTTTCAAATTTGTGTCTTGTTCTTGTCAATACAATTTAAGCCCTATTACAAAAGGTTTTTCTTCAAATTTTTACTAAGTGAAAGTTCTTCCTAAGAGAAATTAACCCTCGGAAGATGTCATACATCTCTTCCGAAGGATAATTCCTCCGAGGCTAATCCTATCTTCCGAAGTGTTTTTAGTCTCGGAAGAAGCATTTGATAAGATATCAAATCTACTTCCGAAACTTAATAAGCTTCTCCACTTGGAAGGCCTTCTTACTCTCGGAAGTAAATTGGATAGATTTACCTTCGGAAGTAAGTTTAGCTTTAGAAGAAGATTACCTTCGGAAAGCTTTTACACTCGGAAGAAAGCTTTACTGTGTAACAATAATCTTTTGGGCCCCACTCTGAAAAAGGCAAAGATTTTGTTAATGATGTTGGAGTATTTTAAATGGATTTAACCTTACCGCCATTGTCACATCATACCCCAAACTGTCATTTCACCTTATCCATCCACCATTTCACCCATTTAAATACTTCCGACCTATCCTTTTAATCTTTTTACCAATTTCACAGCCCTAAGTTTCCTTCATCTTCGGTTTTACTCCCAAAATCAACCTCATTTCCTCTGTAACTTTCACAAACAATGGCACTAAACCCTCAGCACAACCAAGTCGCACGCCTTGACTCTTCTAAGGATGCTAACTTTGCCGAAATCATCCACTTCCTTACCCAATCGACCTACTACACCGCCCTAACTGTCAACCCCACTGTTTACTCAAACCAAATGGTAGAGTTTTAGGGGAACGGATAAATTGTAACCCTAAACGGAGTTAGGGTGATTAGGTCAAGCATTTGTGGCCAGGAATTGATCATATCCGAACAAATCATCAGGGAGCATCTCAAGCTTCATGATGAAGGCTCTCCTACAGAATTTCCCAAATCAGACGTAGATGACACATATACCCAGATGGGATATGTTGGTGATGTGAGCAGATCCACGGTGTACAAGTTCAATTTCTTATATAACTGGAAATTCCTGCTTCACATAGTCCTTCATGCCTGTCAAATAAGTCTGGGGGCTGGGATCAAATTCCTTATGAACTAGGATGCCTAGTTCATGGGTTGGTAAAAGGCCTTCGCTTCAACTACTCAAGATTTGTGCTGACCAATCTTATGGGAAACCTTCAGAGGGAAACATTTTACATGTATCCCAGGTTTATTCAGCACATAATCAACTGTGAGCTGGATCAGAGTAAGCTTGTCTGTGCAGCTGCTCTTACTGTCCCTCACATGAGGCTGGCCATCTTCAAGGTGTTGAAGAGGGTATCCACCAACTTCATTGGAAGACACACTGAGCTACTTACAGGTATGATTGAGCCAATGGCTCCTGGTGACATCCCTGTAAACCCCACAGGTGATGAACCCACACCAGCAATAACCACCACATTGCCAACTCTTCCTTCTCACCCCATCAAGATTACATACCAGAGACGCTCCAAGCAAACCCTTGTTCAATCTTCTCTGATTAAACAAGTTCCCCCTGTTCTATCCAAAAAGGCTAGAGTGGAAACATGGGCTCCCACTCAGTCTGAGGTCCCACCTTCCTTCACAATTGACCTCAACATGGGTATTGAGTCTCCTCAGTCTCAATCCCATGAGCCCCAAACCCAAGCTAAGAACCATCAGGATGAGTCTTTATACTCTCTTGAGCAGCCAAAAAGGACAGCCCCATCATAGGCTCAATGCCATTAGACATTGATCAAAGTCCCGGGTCATTAGGCTTAACTTCCATATCCTTTACTGACCTTCTTATAGGTACTGATGAAGAAATCATGTCTTTTTAAGGCAATGAAGTTGATCCATAACACCTCTCTAAAGATCAACTGAGCCTAGAGAAATCTCTGATTTCTAGCCCCCATCAGCTAACCCAAACTGAGGTGAGTCCCACTGGTGTGGAAGGGACTTATGTAGATTCAGTTGCCACTACTGAAGGTGCCTCAATGGACCCTCAGGACAGTGGTAACATATCTGAGACTGAATCTATGGTAACCGTGCCTTTTGATGACTCTGAAAGAGATATCATTAAGCAAGGGAAACCAGGGCGCCAAGAAACCACATCTGGAGGTGAGGATGAACATACTAGGTATGTTACCTCATCTCCCTGTGAAGATGAGGGAAGTATGCAACTCACCCTTCAAGACCTACTTTCTAAAGTCTCAAACCTTGAATCCAGGGTTAAGACTTTAGAGGATAGGTCTTCCACTCAGCAACTTGAGATAAAAAATCTCAAGGCTCAACTAGCTGAGAAACAGATTGAGAGATCTGTTAGGCATGTATCTGTACAGGTCTCTCTGGCTTCCTCCTCTAGCTCATCTACCTCTCAAGATGATGCTACCAAAAAGGGGGAGAATGTTCAGAGTAAAACACACATAGAGCAGCAAAGCTTAGTGATGTGTGTTTTGATATATAGATTATAATAATGGATTTTACACAATAAAGCTTTAAATTATGAAATGATTTTCACCTTATAACTGACTACACACACAATAGGCAAGTGTACCTATCAATTGGTAGTAAAGCTTTTGGTAAGAACCAAGTATCGATCCGTGGACACGAAAGCTCCTGATACTAAGTCTTTATCATTATCTAGCCGATAACAAACGATTTGTAAATATTATGATTAACTAATATAGCTAACAATTAAACTAATTGAAGAAAGTAAGCAAAGATGAAGATAATCAATCAAAGGAAGATATCACTTAGATTTCGAATCCGCTTAGCAAAACAATGACAACATGCATGAACCTAAGGTGAGATCATTTTCTACACATGAAACATGGATATAAACCAGACTCCTGTCAAGGTTATCTAATTATATAACTCTTTGGAAAGCTATAACGATAAACACACAATAGCCACCTAAAGTTATGCCATGAAGAACCAACGATATAATTAAGTCAATGTTAAAGATGATTTGGACTCCCGTTAAGGATACCAAACCCACAAATCTTTGGAAAGTTAACACGATAACCACATGGTAACCACCTCAATTCGCGTAATGTAATAACAGTTATGCAAATTCCTCAACTTATGAATATCCTAACACGAATACATGAACCATAAATATGCGCATTATCGATAGTTACACATATACAAAGCCAGGAGAAATTCATAAAAAACACAATGGTTTTCTCAAACATATGTATAAGGGTGCACACTTGTTCAACTTTACTAAATACTCAACCCTCATTCACCATTCCTAGTCAAATGTCATAAATCACACACTAATGTATGCAACTCAAGAATAGATGCTCGAACACACATGGTTTTCCAACATAATATGGTTATAACACCAACAAGATTCAACATTTTCTCAAGCTAAACAACCACACACGATCATTGAAGAGCACTCATAACTTTGTAATAACCATTGACCTAATCATCACCAAGAGTTTCATACAACATGTCAAAGTATGCTAAGCTTCATCTAATCTAAGTGATTAAGAGTATTTAGCCCATAGGGCTTACAAAAACCACAACCCCAAACTCATAGAAATGGAAGAAAAGATGGTGGATCTAGAAGTTTTCAAACCGAAATGAGAAGAGGTGGGTTGTGTGATGATGAATCTCCATTGAAAGTGCTTGATCTTCAATCTTGGTCTTCAATCTTCAAAGATCTGCCCAAAATCACCTAAGAGACTTGAGAGAACTAGGGTTTTGAGTGAAAAAGCAGATTCCTTCTAAATGGGGGGTAATTGGGTATGAAACCCGAAACTGGGCCGAACACAGTTGTGTCTTCTAAACACGGTTGTGTTGATTGTCAGATATCACACAGATCCATCTGACTGACATAGTTGTGTTCAAATTGAACACAATTGTGACAGTAAGTTTTTCCTCATAAGCTTCTTTAAATCTTGAGCTCTTTTCACAAAAATCACCAAGTTTTCACCGGGCACTACAATATTCAATTAGAACATAAATAAGTGACTGATAAATGAGTTTTTTAACCCAAAAATCACCTAAAATATACGGGAATATGTATTATTAACATGTATAATTGTTAACATATCATTTAGTTCTCTCTACTCTCTCTTTAAGATATCCTGTTTAGCAATTAACTGTTTTCCCCGAGCCTCCTCCTGTCATCCTTCAAGTGGATCCAAGGATGCTCATTGATTTGAATAGATTCCTAACCAAATTTCTGATGCGCTCCTCCCTTGAATAGCCAAGCCCAGATGTTGCTTTGGCATATTTTGGAGCTGAAGAGTTTCAAAGGTGGAATACACCATCTACCACTGTCAAGGAAGTTGGTCAACCTAAGGTCCACATTAAACCTGAGACTGAATTCAAAGGGGATATGGGGACTGATTGCCCAGCAACTGAAACAGTTGGGACAGATAGTGAAATGCCACTAACTTCCAAAGCTGAAGTCAAAGGTTCAGAAAAAGTATTTCAAACTTCCGAAGCTGAGATCCAAGCTGTGAAAGGACTATACTCTCTGTCTAATAATCTAATTATCACAGATGCAATTCTTGAATTAGCATCTGAGGTAAATAGTGAAGACTTTCTCAAAACATCTCTCACTCAAACATCATCATCATCACAGACTCAAATCACCACCCACCAACCTGAAATCTCTACGGAGGAACCTCCAAAGTCTAAAGCTTCCGAAGACATTAAGCGTAAAAGGAAGTTGACTATGGAAGAACAGCAAGAGAAAGAAAGGTTGGAAAAGCTTAGAAGAAAAGGTAGGCTTTCCTCTGAGAAACTATTAACTGCAAGCAGCAAAGCAGCTGTAGTCAATTAGGAGGCTATCAACAAAAATACCAAGTTTTCACCGGGCACTACAATATTCAATTAGAACATAAATAAGTGACTCATAAATGAGTTTTTTAACCAAAAATCACCCAAAATATGCGGGAATATGTATTATTAACATGTATAATTGTTAACATATCAAATATCCCTACACTTGAACTTTGCTTGTCCTCAAGCAAACTCTCAAATAAAATTTTTCTTTTTAAAACCCCATCATCACAAAGAAAGGTGAGATGCAATCCATAAGTTAGTAGGAGATCCAAACTCATAAAAAGATTGTCAAGCACTTCAACAGTCAAAAAGAGAAACCAAACGAGTTAAGCATTTTTTAATATTTGGCAATAACTACTTAAACGTAACATGTTTATTAATTTTCTTTTATGCATGGGCTTTGACCTCTCGCAAAAATTCACTCAAAAAACGATTATTTATATGTGCAGAAGTAGAAGTGAATCACTCATAGCCAATCAATGAAGCAACATAATCATAAGCTTGCAAAGGACTCAGATCTCCATCAAATAACATAAGAAAATGTACAAATCAAGAGGACTTTTAAGGGTTGTAACGGGGCTTGGGTTTAAGGTGTGGATAGTTGGGAAAAGTGACTAAAGGGCTAAAATCCGAAATTATTTGATGCTAGTCGCATAATAAAATAAATAATAAACAAGAAAAGAAAATGACAACTAATGAAATTATTCAACAGATAAGCTCATACTATGATGCTTCTTTTCCAAATCACAAAATTGCTCATCTTTTGATCTTTTTTTCAAATACGTAATAACAATGCTAATACAATAGCATTTCTTCCATTTTCTTCTCATTTTTTTTTTTCATTTTTTTTTCTCTCTCTCTTTTTTTTTCTCTATTTTTTATTTTTTTCTTTTTTTTTTACATAAATCGAAATGAACTTTGTACATGAATGTAACTAAATATCAGCAATTAGAAAAGCAACAAAAACCGGAATTTAACACCTAGGTTTAAAAATAAAAAGCTAATTTGGCTAAGGAGGTTGAAATGTGGGTAAAAACACAAAAACAGGATAGGCTTAACATGGCAACTAGTGCAAATTAACGGGTAGGGGAAATGAAATGAGAAAGAGGTTACAAGAATTGGTTTATCCTAATGCCTCTATCATCTTCGTACAGAACTTAGTTTATGATCTTGAAATGTATGTCCTAGGCAAGTTCTAACATGAAAGCAACATTTGGCACACTCAACAATCAACAAAAATATGAACAAGAAGCATAGCAACACCTACACAAGAAGGTAAAGCCTAAAAATGCTCACGGAAACAGAGGGATAAGGGACAAAAAGGGCAACCACATGCATAAGTGTCAAATTTATCAACTGAGTACGTTTAAGTGGTCCCACAAAATAGTTCAATACTCTACTCGAATGTTCCTTTTAATCATGTGATGCTGACAATATAATTATACTTAAGGATCTAGTGTAACGATACATGGATGTCATTTATTTAAATTTAAAGATTTTTTTTTCAAAAAGCAGGGTTTTGATAAAAAAAATGATTTGAGAAAGCTAGAAGCACTTGCAAAAGTTCACAAAAATCCCTACATCCCCACACTTGAAATGTACATTGCCCTCAATGTACAAAAATATGCACATGCAATGCAAAAACATAAAGGGGAAGAGGAGAGTGGAACGAAAAACTCCCCTGGCTTATAGGCGATGAAATGTGCTACAAAAATCCAAGAAAATTATGAAGTGCCCCAAGCATCCATTGTAGATCATAAGTGAAGACATCTCAAACGAAAAAAACACTAAGTGCTTCAAAAACTCGGGTTGCCTCCCGGAAGCGCTCATTTATTAACGATTCATTAGCTTGACTCGACCCCTAAATCCACAGAATATAGGGTAACTGGTGGAACACATTAACAAAAAGGTGGCTTATGATACTTGAAACCCCATCCGACCCGTTTGATTTGGTGCATTTACCATTGGTTTGTGAGGAACACAATGATAAACATAAACATAATATAAACGGGTCATGCCACCAACACTTGTATTTGCCTGGACCAAACCTGATATAACTTATGTAATGAAGGAGGCGATCATCCTGATAACACGTTCTTGACTTGTTATTTATAATGGACCGATGTCACGTCTTCAAAGTTGGTTGGTCTGTGAAGTAGTTTGCCCTCTCCCGCGATTGTTTTGATTTGTGAGATGAATCATCATAGTGCTCAATTACGGACCGGCTATCTATGATGCAAAGTTGAGGATTAAATGTCACCATGGTCATTGGTTTGTAGGTGTACTCATCCACTTGCACATCTTCTTTTTGGTGCGCTTCTTTCTTAATTACCACAGTTGGTTTTCCATACAATAATTCTTCTAATTTATCAAGATCACCAACCTGGTCAAGCCATCCTTCTTCATTCTCCAAAAAGGGTATGACCACCAATTCATCTTCAAACTCACCCTCCCAAGATGAAACAATATGGTTTGTGATTTCATCATAAGTAAGAATTGGTAAAACCACTTTCATATCATCCATGAGCTCATCTTCTTGTTGTTTTTTACATTTTGATTCATGAATCTTCTTATCTGTGACATCTTGCTCATCATTAGTCAACAAACAATAATAAAGTAATGGCTCATCATATTCGAATCCACACTGAATCGGAGATGTGACTTGTGTTTCATCCATTATCATCTCCGGTTCCAGTTCTCGCACTAACATATCAGAGAATGAATCTGGATGGGCTTCACTTCCATCCTCTTGGTTCAAATCGATGTTGCAAGATGGACTCTCTTGTTGAAGGTAGACATAGAGTTTGTGAACTTCAACACTTAATGACTCTAATGCACCACCTTGTTCAATGAGTTGCTGCTCAAAATTATCTTGATTACATGTGTTCTATTGAGAAAACATAACAATTCCTTGTTGTAGCAACTCATATAATGATGGACGAGGCTCGATTTGGAATGATGGTATAGTATACTTTTTAAATGGTGGTGAATAAGGATATGGTTCTTCATAGTAACTTGTGGGACACCTCGATGGATAATAACAATCTTGTGTATAATGAGGTTCTCCACAAATGTCGCACCACACCCCCATGTGATAATCCCCGTGATCATAATGGTATCCTCCATAGTATTCCCCGTAGTAATGCTTCATGAGAATCACTATAAAGAACACTTAAACAAAAAGGATCACAGGCACCAGATAATAAATTAAGAAAAAAAATAAAATAAAAAATTGGAAAATAAACAAAAATAACTAATATATACTAAATGGCTAAAGTAACAACTCGGGTCGTTCTCAGAATTGCCGTGTCCCGGGCAACGGCGCCAAAAACTTGATGTGTGTTTTGATATATAGATTTTAATGATGGATTTTACACAATAAAGCTTTAAATTGTGAAATGATTTTCACCTTATAACTAACTACACACACAATAGGCAACTATACCTATCGATTGGTAGTAAAGCTTTTGGTAAGAACCAAGAATCGATCGGTGGACACGAGAGCTCCTGATACTAAGTCTTTATCATTATCTAGCCGATAACAAACGATTTGTAAATATTATGATTAACTAATGTAGCTAACAATTAAACTAATTAAAGAAAGTAAGCAAAGATGAAACTAATCAATCAAAGGAAGATATCACTTAGATTTCGAATCCGCTTAGCAAAACAATGACAACACGCATGAACGTAAGGTGAGATCATTTTTTACACATGAAACATGGATATAAACCAGACTCCTGTCAAGGTTATCTAATTATATAACTCTTTGGAAAGCTATAACGATGAACACACAATAGCCACCTAAAGTTATGCCATGAAGAACCAATGATATAATTAAGTCAATGTTAAAGATGATTTAGACTCCCGTGAAGGATACCAAACCCACAAATCTTTGGAAAGTTAACACGATAACCACATGGTAACCACCTCAATTCGCGTAATGTAACAACAGTTATGCAAATTCCTCAACTTATGAATATCCTAACACGAATACATGAACCATAAATATGCGCATTATCGATAGTTACACATATACAAAGCCAGGAGAAATTCATAACAAACACAATGGTTTTCTCAAACATATGTATAAGGGTGCACACTTGTTCAACTTTACTAAATATTCAACCCTCATTCACCATTCCTAGTCAAATGTCATAAATCACACACTAATGTATGCAACTCAAGAATAGATGCTCGAACACACATGGTTTTCCAACATAATATGGTTATAACACAAACAAGATTCAACATTTTCTCAAGCTAAACAACCACACACGATCATTGAAGAGCATTCATAACTTTGTAATAACCATTGACCTAATCATCACCAAGAGTTTCATACAACATGACAAAGTATGCTAAGCTTCATCTAATCTAAGTGATTAAAAGTATTTAGCCCATAGGACTTACAAAAACCACAACCCCAAACTCATAGAAATGGAAGAAAAGATGGTGGATCTAGAAGTTTTCAAACCGAAATGAGAAGAGGTGGGTTGTGTGATGATGAATCTCCATTGAAAGTGCTTGATCTTCAATCTTGGTCTTCAATCTTCAAAGATCTGCCCAAAATCACCTAAGAGACTTGAGAGAACTAGGGTTTTGAGTGAAAAAGCGGATTCCTTCTAAATGGGGGGTAATTGGGTATGAAACCCGAAACTGGGCCGAACACAGTTGTGTCTTCTAAACACGGTTGTGTTGACTGTCAGATATCACACAGATCCATCTGACTGACATAGTTGTGTTCAAATTGAACACAATTGTGACAGTAAGTTTTTCCTCATAAGCTTCTTTAAATCTTGAGCTCTTTTCACAAAAATCACCAAGTTTTCACCGAGCACTACAATATTCAATTAGAACATAAATAAGTGACTGATAAATGAGTTTTTTAACCCAAAAATCACCTAAAATATACGGGAATATGTATTATTAACATGTATAATTGTTAACATATCATTTAGTTCTCTCTACTCTCTCTTTAAGATATCCTGTTTAGCAATTAACTATTTTCCCCGAGCCTCCTCCTGTCATCCTTCAAGTGGATCCAAGGATGCTCATTGATTTGAATAGATTCCTAACCAAATTTCTGATGCGCTCCTCCCTTGAATAGCCAAGCCCAGATGTTGCTTTGGCATATTTTGGAGCTGAAGAGCTTCAAAGGTGGAATACACCATCTACCACTGTCAAGGAAGTTGGTCAACCTAAGGTCCACATTAAACCTGAGACTGAATTCGAAGGGGATATGGGGACTGATTGCCCAGCAACTGAAACAGTTGGGACAGATAGTGAAATGCCACTAACTTCCGAAGCTGAAGTCAAAGGTTCAAAAAAAGTATTTCAAACTTCCGAAGCTGAGATCCAAGCTGTGAAAGGACTATACTCTCTGTCTGATGATCTAATTATCACAGATGCAATTCTTGAATTAGCATCTGAGGTAAATAGTGAAGACTTTCTCAAAACATCTCTCACTCAAACATCATCATCATCACAGACTCAAATCACCACCCACCAACCTGAAATCTCTACGCAGGAACCTCCAAAGTCTAAAGCTTCCGAAGACATTAAGCATAAAAGGAAGTTGACTATGGAAGAACTACAAGAGAAAGAAAGGTTGGAAAAGCTTAGAAGAAAAGGTAGGCTTTCCTCTGAGAAACTATTAACTGCAAGCAACAAAGCAGCTGTAGTCAATCAGGAGGCTATCAACAATTAGAGAAGGGTGGAGATTATTGACAGACTTGTTAATCGGGTTGCAGTTAGTGAAGATGTTCTCCTCCTACCACTTGAGGAGTTGGTGGAGTTAGAGAAGGCAACCCTGCTGCGGATAGAACAAGAAGAAGCAGCAAGGTTGGCCTTAGAAGAGGAAGAACAGAGAAAGAAGGAGGAAGCTGAGCAACAGTTTAGGGATGAAAGGATAGCTTTTCTAAGCTCCAGGGGATTCTCTCTTGAGCAACTTGCTCCTCACGATAATGATACGGTCTTGTGGCTTGTCAAAAAGGAACAAGACAAAATGAACAAAGAGAGAAAGAAGGCTTCCAGGGAAAAGCTAAAGGAGAGGAAGAAGAAGAAAGAAGAAGCTCAACTTGCAGTTGTCAAGAAGATGGGAGATAAAGCCTGGATGAAGGATTATCTCAGGGCCCATGGCTTCTCTGGTAGGCAAGTTGGCCCATGTCCGAGAAGACCCTGCAGCAACATGTAAGTGACATCAAGGCTGACATTCGCTCTGGAAGAAGGAAGGAGATGTATAGGAGAATGCAGGGGATGACTTCTGAACCCATACCACAACCACAACCTCAACCAGAACCAACTCCTCTTCCTTTCCCCATCAAAACCAAACCAACCACTAAACCTTACACTCCCGAGCTCACGCCATCATCCATACCCTCTCGCACACCAATTCCATTAAAACAACCACCTCCACTACTTATCCTTAAACCCAAAACCCTCCCCAGAACCCAACCATCATCTACCCAACAGCCACCCAAGTCATCCTCTCAACCTTCTAAACCTCTGACCTTAGAAGAGTTTAAGGAGATCAAGAGAAAGCTCATCAAATGTACTACACTGAGCAATATTTCTTGCGAGGAGGGGTCCATCAAGCTAACCTTCATTGATGGCTCCTCATGTTCCCTCACAAGTGAACAATTCCTTGATCTGCCTAGAGGAACACTGGACCAGGCTCTCAAACTCTTGGCAACTAACTCTGACTCTCTTGAAGAAGAAGAGAAGAAGCTAAGAAGAAAGCTGGTGACTCTACTGGACACTTAAAAGGAAGACAAATTACCATCCCAACCTCTTGTTCCTAGGAAGAAAATAGTCCAGTGGAGGTTCGAAGACTCTTCTCACAACTTTGTTGTGGAAAGAGAGAATGGTGAGATCAACAGGCTTAATGCCTCCTCTCTGCTACACTTAAGCAGATTTGATATTGCTAAGTTAGCAGAGAAACCATTCTCCAATCCCTCCAACTCTGAGGTAGCTGCTCACATCAAAAATCATCTGAGCAGTCTTCATCTGGCTGAACTAACTGCAAGGGCCAAGATTGAAGAAGAGTTGAAGCTGAGAGAGAAGGATGGAAAGGAAGGATCAGCAATCAAAGGCAAAGCCTTTCTTCAAATGGTTGAAGGTCCTGAATTGGAATCTATAGTTAGATGGGAGTATGACTACAACTCCCGTCAGCTAACTCTCTTCAGAGGGTGGTCACAACAAAGGGTACATATCATTCAGAGTGACAGACTTGATCTGCTTTCTACGAAGGATTTGTACAAACTTCTCAGCACTAAATCTGGAAAGAACAAAGACAGATAAACATCTTCTCTCCTTAGTGCTGAAAGTTTTGAGAAGTAGAAACAAGTGAGGTTTTGGTAGCATCAACCTAGGGGGAGTTTGTTGGATCAAGTAAGGCTGCTGCAACCAAAACAAACACTTAGAACATTTTTGGTGCAACTGATGAAGAACTTCCGGAGGCAAAAGGTGAACTTCCGAAGGTCAAGGCTGAAAGAGCTTCCGAAGAGGAACTCTAACTTCCGAAGACAAAGTCTTCCTTCTTCCGAAGTTCAACACTTAAAAGAGTTCAAGACAAAGATTTCCGAAGTATGAAGTCCTGAAGATCATCAAGCCCCGGAAGAAGTAGACTCTTCCAAAGTATAAGTGGCTTCAGAAGAACTTGTTCTTCCGAAGCAAGTTAACCTTCGAAAGAACCTACTATGAACCAGTGGACATAAGTATGGTCCTTCTGACAGATCCGCTGCAATCTCTGATATACTGCATGGCGCTTTCCCACGCCCATGTAGTTGGTCATACTTTATTCCACTGTTCATTCCTTATTAGTTAGTACAGTTACCAACTTTAGTTGGTGACAAAAGGTAAGTCATGGACATGTCATGACTACCAAATCTTAGATAGTATTTAATCTAGGATACCTTACCTTTAGCAATATAGTATTTGCTTTAGTTGTAAGTTTTCAGCTGGTATCAGAGTATAACCGGCTGTAGATAGTAGTATATATAGTTTCTCATTGTAACTCTGTAAACTTGCTTTTAAGAGTCTTGTAACATTTTGAGTTGAGAAGTAATATATACAAGTAACTTGAAAAACTATCTTCTTGTGTTTTTGTTCACTTAGTATATTACTATCAACTCTTAAGTGATTCTGCATCATCTAACTGAGTGACTTAGTTAGTTTGAGAGATAATACTTGTGTTGAGTGACAAAAACCGATCATGCAATATTGGAATCATAATCTAACATTTGAAACTAACAAAAAGTCAGTTACATTTAGTGAAAATGGGTAAGCTTTTGTGTAGATTGAAGTACAAACGGACTATCTCTGTGAATATTAAGTAACTTGGGTATCTTTGTCGGTCGTTGCATGTGTTGTTAATATGTCTGCTTCAATCTTCTAATTACTGTAAAATCAAATCTATATGCTTTGTTTACTCAAGTTGTCACAACCTTTGAAAGTTTAACTCAGCTTAGCTTGGGCTTCTTAATATTTTTCTTATGATTCATTGGGTTATAATATTTGTTTTTACATGGGTCCTTTTGTAGTAATGATGTAAACAAGTTGTGAAGCTCATTCAAATATATAACATCCAGCTTACTTATATCAAACATTTATCGCGCAACACGCGATCCGGATTATTACTAGTTAAATAAATAAAGTCCATACGAAAGATATGGACTAACACATAATAAATCACATACGAAAGTAAATTACGCACACATGCATAATTTACACCGTTAATACACCATTAAAATTTCGACCAACATATAATACATGCACCTAATATTTTTTTATGTAAATCATAATTATAACATAATTAATTCATTAATTACTTAAACAATTTGAACTATGGATAATTAACACACGTGTGTAAGAAATTTATAAAAATAAGAATACTTAATAAAAACTTTTTCGATCCCCTCCCCTTTGTCGTGCTACACCCACAAACACACTTATTTTTATTTTATTTTTTAAATCCTACAAGATCTTACAACATCTCATAAAGACTTGATAGAAAATATTCTTTATGTGAATCATTTTATAATCTCTACAAGGATGCATGTATATCCATCCAAATCTTTTCGTTCCAATACTTAGGCCCCGTTTGATTCACGTAATTATTAGGAATTGGAATAGGATTTAGAAAATTTTCCATCCAAAATCATGTTTGGTTGGTTAATGTATGGAATTTAAATTAGAAAATTTTCTCTCATTTATTAAAATTCATATTTCTTCCACTTATCCATGAAATGTTTAACAATTTAATGTTCAAAATTAACATTTTAATTTCACTTAAAATTGACCAACCAAACATGTTATCAATTTTAACAACATTCCAATTCCAATTCCAATTTTTTTGTAAATCATCATGCGAACCAAACGGCCGCTTAGATTTATGAAATCTAAGAATGCATAGAAATAGCCATTGTTAGGGATAGAATGCTAAACTTGTTGAAGAAACACAACAAAACTTATAAAGAGTACTTAGGATCACTCACAATCTTAGTCTGGAAGCAAGTTCTGCCAATACTTAGGCCAAGCTTTCTAGGGTTGTTCAAAGTCGGATATCCGAATTCGGATACAGATACGGATAGATATTCGGATATCTGAAATTCATTTTTTATTTTTTTATTTTTTTATTTTTTAGTTTTTTTACAATAATTTGACATATGATATTATAAAAATAATATAAAAAACCAACTCATATCATAAAAGTCTCAATATACCTTAAAAATCTCAATATAAAATAAAAATACGTTTAAAATTTAAAAAAATAAAAAAAATATTTTTTAGTTGTCGGATAATCGGATATCCTAATATCCGAAACTTTTGAAAATCACTATCCCAATCTGAATATGAATTTTCGGATATCCGAAATTCGGATATTTCGGATTTTTAGATTTTCAGATCGAATTCTCGGATTTGTATATTTTTGAACACTCCTATAGCTGTCATATGCCAGAAAGGCTTCCCAACTACAGTCAAACTTCCAAGAAGACTATCCTGATAATTCGTAATTATTTGTGATGAGCTCTACTCACAGCAGCTTGATGAAATCAACACAACCTCCACAACTTGTGTCGGAACTCCTAGAAGATAAGGAATCAAACTGGACAAATGGGCGAGCGGCTGAAAAAAATATTATTTATTTCTTCTAGATACCTGCTTCAGTATCTCTAAATAGCAATTTAATGATTAAGTGAAAAACGCACATATACAACATTTGAGCCCGAGTAATTTGGAGCATCAAACTATCCTTACTCTATGAGAGCTTTGGTAAACCAACTTAATTTGAACAACTTCATTGTTCTAGTGATAGAATATATTTTATGTGCATCACTAACTAGATAACATTCATGCATTTTAACTATAACTTTTACTCACCAGGATGTAGAAACGATGGATCATATTTTAATAGACTGTCATGTGGCATCGACGACGTGGAGATTGATTGCAGGTTGGCTAGAGGTGGATTTTATTATGGGTGTTTGTCTAAAACCAATTATGAAGTTATTTTCTTCTTCTCAAATCTCAAGCAATGGTAAAGGTTGGATCAAGGCTATTTGTTTTACTACTTGGTGCGTGCTTTGAAGATTTCAGAATGCTATGGTTTTCCAATCGAACGACATATGGTCCGGAGAATTCTTTGATTTGATTGTTTATTTCTTGTTTTAAAGTTATTCGGATAGGAACCCTAAAGTTTATATTTCTTCGTATGAGTGCCTTTATGATGTACAATTCTTTTTCTTTGAGTTTGGTTTCTTGCAAAACTTCGCCAATTTATATATAATTTGTTCTGCTATTCAAAAAAATAATAATAATTGTAGCTGTTTAAAACATGTAATAGAAATATTCATACTGTGATTGACTAGACTACGTCACAATACATATACTAAACGAGCCTAACTCACATTCGCCACAAGACATGTTAATACCAAGCCTGGATCAAGTTCATACCCAAGACATATGCTAAAACCAAGCCTAAAGCAAGTTCATCACGTTTCATTACTTTTAGTTGTAATACTATTGTTAGTTAATTTTATTTTTCAATAGTTATAATTTATTTCTGAATTTTAAGGAAATTAAAATATATTTGATTTTATTTTTAAGGAATATTATTGAAAATTTCTAACAAGTTACCAGGGGAAAAGTTTTCGATATACTTCAAAAGATACCATAGGTGATCCTCGGTAATTTGTTGGAAAATAGAAGA
Source organism: Flaveria robusta (assembly GCA_025506415.1). Classification (NCBI taxonomy): domain Eukaryota; kingdom Viridiplantae; phylum Streptophyta; class Magnoliopsida; order Asterales; family Asteraceae; genus Flaveria; species Flaveria robusta. Next base: position 13,224,015 of record CM046475.1, read on the forward strand.
TTGTACTATGTTAGAAAAATAGTTGTAGTTAATGAGTTAGAAAAACCTTATAAGCGAGACCATAGAAGATTTGACATTCATCCCTCAATTAAAATCCGTCTACAATTCATTGAAAACTTTCATCGTTTGATTTGTCAGTACCAAAATTTACCCATACCCTGATTTTCAGCCACACCTCATTAATAGAATTACAATTTACCAATCTTCACCAATTGATTTTCTATGGATATGACATATGGTAAAAATCATTATTTTTGTCATCCGGATTTAAAAACAAATCAAATTAGTGTTATGGAAACATGCTTTAACATTTTCTCTTTGTCTAACTAAAGGGGTGTTTGTTTGTCTGAAAAATGTCTGCGCAGCCTTTTTTGTTTGCGCCGCGCAGACCACGCGCAGATATTGTCATCTACATACTGTTTGTTTTTTCGAAAACATTTCATTAAAAAACGTCTGCGCGAGCTATTTTTGGTGCAGACTTGGCCCCAGCTAGTGGTAAGATCTGCATAGCTCTTCTTAACACCACCACCCACCAACACCCACCACCACCACCATCGCCCGCCGCCACCACCATCCACGTCTGCCACCAGCCACCGTCCGCCGCCACTACCACCGTCCGCCGCCACCCTCTGCCACCACCCACCGTTCGCCACCACCCACCACCACCATCTACCGCCGCCGTCCACCACCATCCGTACACCATCACTAGTTTATTTTAATAATCTACAAACGTTAAAAAATAAACAGTCTTCTTTTTGTAGACTGCAAATGTTTGATTCACCTCTTCTGCTACAGATGTATGCAGATCTGGTACGCAGTCTGCAGATCTGGTCCGCAGACTGCAGACATTTTACATCTTCAAAAACAAAAACCACCTAATTCTCTGATATTGTTTGTGTCTAAACTTATTTAATAGATACGTTTTCGCTCAATTATTAAAAATAATTTTGAACGACAAATGTACAATCTTATTTCGGATGATATGTGATATATTAATCAAGTATACTTATACTTTTTTCGACCGGGATCTCACCACCAACCACCTCACTCCCTTAGTAGTCTCAACATAAGGCATTTCTACTCCGAGCAAGATTTAAATTCAATACCTTTTTATTTTTAATTGTTTTAGATAGCTTACTTTAACTACTTGACCCAAAAATCATTATTTTATCAGATTCATGTGATATTTTTTCAATTAAAAATTAACATAGTCTCTAATAAAATTCACATAAACAAATTGTTAAACCAATGTAATTAGTATTTTCAACACAAAGACACGTATCTTCGTCACTACCGAAAATACCTAAAAATTAACAGGCTTTTTAGTCAACCTTTTAGGTCTGTAATTAAAAAATAATGCTTGTTTCATGTACCATGACTTTTTTGCCTTCGATATTGAGTGAAGTGTGGAAAAATAGAACTCTAAAAGCATATATGGATATGTCTTTCCTAGGGAAGTGGAATTAAAATTGACATGTCAAAAAGACCAACTACAGTCAATGATGTTTGACAGCCACCCTTTACAGCTCTATTTGATAGGCTAAAAATCACGTCACCCGTGGTATATATGTTTTACTTGTGTAATCATGTTTCAGTGTTTACGAATTCTTTTACCTAGACACCAAAATTTACCATTACGATCAAAGAAGATACAAATGATAATCACATAGATAATTTACCCATATGCCTCTTGCTAACAGCCTAAAACAACTTAAGATTGTTTTATGGCCCGTTTTTTTTGCGTATAATAATAAATAGTTCTATAATGATACTGACTTTTTATATATATACAGTAGGGTTTATTAGAGACTTAATTTTAATTTGACAAACTTGATAACTTCTATCTTTTTAAATTTAAATGACTATAATTTTTTCATACCTTATTATTTTTTAAAAATAATTACACCATTAAATCACATATATAATATGATATATTGAATATATGTAATTTGACATATTACATATAAGCAAAAAATATGTAATATAAGAATAATATACTCAAATTAAAGAAAAAGAGAACTCTTGATTTTATGATATAAATTTTTTTGAAAAGATAATAATGTATGAAAAATTATCAACTTAAAAAAATAGAAAGAGTTCTCAAAGTTTATTAAAAATAGTTCTCCCATGATTATATCCTTATATATGTGTGTGTCTATATGCATATATATATATATATATACTAGTTTTAGTAAACACGTGTATTATACGTGTTGAATAAATAAAATATTAAATATAATAAAATTTTATTAATTAAAAATAATATTCTAAGAGAAGATATGATAAAAATTGCGTATGATTAAAAACTGTAAGTAATAAAACAATATTACAAGTTTCTTAAACTTTTTTTAGTATTTTTTAAAAAATAAACTAAATATTTTTTTCAAAACAAACCATTTAAAAAAAGTATCATTTTCAAAAATTTTCTTACTGTAACTCTCAGTTTTAACTATTTTTGTTTATAAAAATTTTACTTTTTAAAAAACCTAATTTTAAATTATTCTGTATTTTTAAAAAAAAGTTTGATATTTTAGAAATTTTTTTTTCTAAAAGTTTGTTTATTTATAAAAATAACATTTATAAAAAAAATCTATTTTTTTAATTTATTAAAAAACTATTATTGATCTAAAAAATAATTAAATAATATTATTAGTAATTAATGTAGTTATTTAATAAGAGAGAGATGCGAAATTTTTTTGATAAGAATTAATATGGTGGTGACACGTGTCACATTTAGTTACTCTTTTATTAGAGTAGTTAAATTAGATTAGATGTGTATTACACTAGCTTTAGTTATCCGTGTATTACACGGGTTGAATAAATAAAATATTAAATGTAATAATTTTTTATTAAGTATAAAATAATATTTTAAGATATGATATAATTAAAATTACATATGACTATGAATTATAAATAATAAAACAATAATATAAACCTTTTAAACCTTGGTTTTTAAATTTTTTTAACTAAACATTTTATTCTAAAAAAACCAGATTAAAATATGTCACTGTTAAAAATTCCTTACTAGAACTCCTAATTTTAATTATGTATAGTTTATAAAAAACTTACTTTTTAAAAACACTAATTTTAAAATATTTCATATTTTTAAAAAAGTTTGATGTTTTAGAAAAAATTCATATTGAATAAAATTAGTTTTTTTTATAAAATAACATTAATAAAAGGATATTTTTAATAATTTATTAAATAACTAGTTAAATAATATTATTAGTAATTAAGATAATTATTTAATGCAATAGAGAATCGAGAAAATTTTGATAAAATAAATGTGGTGCTGCCACGTATCATTTTTAGTTAGCATTTTATTAGAATAAAAAAAAGATGTGTATGTGTCTGTATGTACGAAGGAGCGCATGATGTATAACTTCCATTTTATACTCGACAAACTCATGGTAGTTACAAATTGTAATAGTGACATTTCAATGGTGTCCTAACATTTCAATAGTAACGTGTGTAATGTGTATTATGTAAGTTGTACCTAAGTTTAAATCTACTATTCTGTCCCAATAATTTTTATTGTAGATTTTAATATAATTTTACTATATATTAAAATGTATTGAAAGTAATATTAGAATTATTATATACTACATTTACAAATGACACAACAGTAATTTACAAGTTTTTAAGCAGGGATGTACAATCTTTTAATGCATATACAAGGCAAAAACGTATCGTACTACCTGTTTTTTCCCACCTGACACTTGAACACATACTCTCTCATCTCTCTTTCTCTTCCATCAAAACAAAAAGATGATGAGTTGAAGGGTTACAATCAGTGACGATAAATTGAATTTGGTGGTTAGTTGACACGATGAAGTTAGGTTGAATCGAGAGACTTGAATCGAGATAACGGGGAACGAAGGCGGTGTGAATGGTAAGGGACGTAGAATTCACCGCCAGCGACGACGGTGATGATGATCAGGAGCAGCCAAAGCAGGGGCAGTTTTTTCGACTGCAGCGACGGTATATTGAGTCGTAAACAGTGGCGGACCCAGAAAAATTTTTTTTAGGGGTCAATTTTTCGTTCTCAAGTAATCATGTATGGTTTTTTTTTGTTCATAGGGGTCGAAGTTGAAAAATAAACATGGTCAATTGAAAAATGCCAATACGCATTACATATAAAAAAAATTCTGCGGGGTCGGTTGACCCCTCCCCACCTATGGTAAGTCCGCCCCTGGTGGTAGAGTTGATCTTTTGGTGGGTGGAAGCATTGGGTTACCACCGGCGACGGAGGTGTTGGTGATTCCGACGGATTGGTTGGAAGAATGGTAGTACGTATCTCAAGGTACATGCAGTGATGGTGTCCAAAAATAATTTTAAAAGACAAAAGAATTTATAGACTAAAAAGTATTTAATTTATATATATCCGTAGAAATCCGGATAAATGCTTGACAAAAAAAAATAATAAACGTAACATATATTTACAAGGTGGTATTAATAATTCAAATCCTTGATTCTATATTTCTATAACTCAATAATATAATATGCACTCCATAAAACAAATGTTGTAAATTGCTCAGATTTAGTAATCTTTTATTTGTAAAAAGAGTAACAAACTACTCTCTTTCTTCCCCTCGTATTACCTTTTTCTTATAAGTATTGCTCGATCTTATTTCTTTTTTAAAAATGTTAAGGTTAATTGAAATATTAAATTTGTTATGTTCTTTGATTTTTAATTTTTAACCACATATCGTATTATGTCAAACTTATTTATACCTATATTTTTAAGTTGCCGTGTTTTCTCTTTTGGTTATATTAACATGCGATCTTATTTTACTTTCTAAAATGCCAAAAATCAATTGAAATTATCATTGTGATGTTCTTATGTCTACCTATGCTTTTGATCCATTTTTTAATCTTTAGGCTATTTAGACCCAAGCGACGTATTTATTTAAACATACTTTCCCCAATAATTTTTTTATCTTTTAATTATACGAACCCGCAGCATCACGCGGGATTTCATTCTAGTTTCATCACAAAGAAGAATAAAAAATAGATTTGAAAAATATTATTAATCATGTATGTAAACACCAATTAAATATATTTACGCCGGATACTTTTAGGTTCATAATAATGCTTTATTAAATTATAAATAAAACTAAATAGGTGACAATCAAGTATAAAATATTTGAAATTTTTCATAAAATTATAAAATAACAAAATATCAAAATTACAGAACACAAGAAAATAGAGAAGAAAAAGTATTCAAAATCATCACCTGTAGCATATACATCAAATACATATATACTCACTACACTATGAAATTGACATTATTGAAAATAGAAGATTAATGGTGCATAATATTAGTAATAATGTTTGTAACAAAGATTATTTATAACAATCTCCATCAAATATTTACCACTCGTTATATTAATGATATAATTAACAATGATATTAGATTAGTACTTCTAGACCTTGAGAATAAAATTGAATTTACTACATCAGTTGTGCTATTCATTAAATACATTACTAAGAAAAATAAAAAAAAATTAAAAAAAAGTACAACGTGTATAATGCTTTATTTTAATTTAAGATATATATTTCAATCTATGTATTACGATCTTCTTTTATAACTATATGTCTTGATCTTTCTTATACTCTTCATTAATATGAGTGATCCATGATTTTATCTTCGTAGAAAGTAATTACGCTTTTTATTAGACTATATTATTATTAGAGTTTAGTATTGATTATTATTAGGGTTGAGCCCACGGGCCCGGTTTAGGTTTTTAGGGTTTCTTATAAACTCTATATAATGTAATCATAACCTATCAATAATATTCAATCAGTGTTTTACCATCTTACATGGTATCAGAGCCTTAGGGTTCTGGGTATCTTCTTCTCCGCTGCACCATCACAAAAACATACAAACCCTAGCCGTCGCCATCGAGTTCAAACCCTAGACAGGGCGGTGTGCCGCCATCGCGGCCGCCCTGTCCCACCTTTGTTTTATGTTCGTTTCTTCTTTATTTTCTAGTTTCAATTGAATAAAGTTTCGTTATCTGTTGAATATTTAAACCTATTACCTATCTCCATTCTCTTGGTTTGTTCACATCCATTTTCTTGGTTCGTTTCTAGATTATGGCTTCTAACGTGCAGTAGTCACTACATTTCCTTTTTTTTCTTTTTTTTCTATTTATCGGTGTTTTAGCCGCATCAAGGACCACGGTCCATGCACACCGATCTCAAGCTACGGTTTGATTTGATTTTTTCTTTTTTTAGATCTACGGATCTTATCTCCTGATCTACGGATCCAAGAGACCGACATTTGACTACGGTCACCGGTCTTGTTTTATTTTTCTTTTTTTTTTATATCTACATATGTCATCTCTTGATCTACGGATCCAAGAGACTACCGTTTCCTAGCCTCGAGACAACGCTAACGACTACGGTCGTCAGTTATCAGTTATCATTCTAGAAATCAAGAACCAAGAAACTATCAAGCGCACTATGGATAGCACAATCAATCAAAAATTTGGATGACAACATCAAGCACAATATTAATTGTTGGCAAAAGTTTGGATATTCAAGTTGATCGAAGCATGTTTATCTTATTATTTTTAGTTTTATGTTATTTTATGTTTTCCAGTCGTAGCGTACGGTTACTTCCGCTACTACTGCGGGGGAGTATTAGACTATATTATTATTAGGGTTTAGTATTGATTATTATTAGGGTTGAGCCCACGGGCCCGGTTTAGGTTTCTAGGGTTTCTTATAAACTCTATATAATGCAATCATAACCTATATCAATAATATTCAATTCACTCTTTTACCATCTTACACTTTTGTTGTTAGACTTCGACTCTTTTTGAATTAGGTAAATCTTTAGCCTCCAGAAATAGCGCATCGGCATATTTTGATCAAGCTCTTTGCAAGTATGATATGTGTCTTGAATGATCTTATTCCCCAAGTCTAGTAATAATTTCAACTAATTGTTTAATTTTCTTTTAGTTATTACCTCGTTAAAATGTTGCTAGAAAAACTCACTAGGACGAAACAATTGGTAAAGGAAAAGAGTGCAGCTGGTATTTTCTTCTACTTAAATATATTACCGATTATATTATGTAATTAACAACACACTTCATGGTGATATCAAATCTGTATTTAGGGTCTATAACATAAATTTATGTAGGGAAGCATGACAGTTGGTGAAACCAAACCAAACCAAACCGCCTAATTGTTTAATTAAAATAAATTTAAGTTGAGGTTGAAATAGAAGCAATGCAATGATATATAAAGGTAACAGAGGGATCTATGCGTCTGTTAGTTCCAACGGAAAATAGGGAAATGTATAGAGCTCAATTGTTTAATTAAAATGATCACACAAGCCAATTTTGTTGCTTAAGTTTCCACCTATAATTTGCAATTTCAACTGTAGATGAAGCTTTAATTACAAGGATTTTTACTGATTCGTATGTGTGTTGGGTGTAGATAATATAAAAATTCCAACCCCTTAGTTTCTCGAAAATCAAATTTTAGATTAAAATGTTCCTTTTTCTTTTTGCCGGAATCAGAACCAACCCCGATCAAGATTTTCAAAAATCATGTTTGGGTAATTAAAACGGTCAGTGATGGATTTGGATTTAGAATATTAGAAGACAAGTTCAGGGGTAACGTAAATTTTTCTTTATCGTTCATTTATATAAATAAAAAATAAAACACGATAATATCGGCACCCGGTTTAACTTATTGTATTTAAGATCACCATCAATGGGTTGCTTTTGTTTCAATAGATCAACATATTTTTGGATCGCCTTATTATGATAATTGTTAACTAAGGCATCTAGGTTATTCCAATCACAAAAGCCTTCACTTGAACTTGAAAGAGTATATCTTCTACCTTGATGGCTAACGTTTTCTTTAAACAAATAGCAACATAAGTAATGGACTTTGTCTAGTTTAGCAATAGGTAGGTGGGTGGTCTAGTGGGCGGTGGTGTGGTTGTTGGCTTGCTGCTTGACTGCTTGTGCCTTCTGTCTATTTTTGTCATGCTACTGCCGTAGCGTTTAGATTTTTTTTGTTTTATTTTATGATTTTGGGCACATTAATGTATTGGGTATGGGTAATAGGTAATAGTTAATGGGTATTTTGAGTTTTTATGTTATTGGGTAATGAACTAATAAATCAATAGCATAATGAGTATTTAATATTTGGTTTAAGCCCGGATTTTATAAAATGTATTGTTTTTTTATAAATTTTTAGACTTTTTTCTCTGACCATGTGAGAAAAAGTAGTTATCTAGATAGAACCATGTGAGCTAGTCCAAGTGGTGGCAAGCGTGACATATCAACCACTTCCTTTGCTTTGACAAGTGATCGAATACACACAAACACTGCTCCAACAACTTCCTTTTTCTCTAATCGATCTGATCTTAATTTTGCCAAATGACGTTTCAAATCAACCATAACCCCGACTCAATCTTAGATCTGTGCTACGGATGGTAGTCATGTTTCTTGATGTTCTTCTAGAACTTCATCACTTTCTACAAAATAAGATCATACATGTTGTCTTCATAGTTTTTCCTTAAAATCAGAGATTGCGACAAGTGTGGGTCGAGTGGCATTAGAGTAAAACCTAAAACATAGAGTAACAAATGAGTTTGTGCTGATAACATATCGAAGACAAGAGAAAAAACTAAAAAAGATAAAGTATTATTCATCGTCACCTCTAACATATACATCGTGTACATATATACTCACTACAATATGAAACCGAAATTATAATAACTAGAAGGAATGATGGTACATAATATCTGTAAAAATATCTTAAATAATGAATATTTATAACAAATTTCTAAATATAAAACAAAAAAAAAAAAAAACAAGATAAGAAGATAGCTCGTTGACTTGCTCTTTGTATGAGTTACATCACACAAATAATCATTTTGAATAATAAAAAGGTAAATTTTTTTCTCACCTATCTCACCTTTATTAACAATTATATTCTTAAAGAGTCATGTTTCAAACACAGAAAAAGTATCATTGTTCATGTTTTGAATTTTCATCTTTTCGTTCCCTAAAAAACATATATTAGATCATTAAAGCTTTTTTTAGATTAAATAATGGATTATAGTAGCTCTTTAAAATTAGAGGCTTCTAAAATTAAAGACCCATAGCCATTGCTTTATCTGTTACATGGTAAAGCCGCCTCTATGACATCCAAACATCTATGCCTTAGGAAAGATATGAACCCTCGATAACTTTGTTAACGAACATCTTATCAAACAGCTACACACAATAACTACCATTATAAAATTGTTTCATTTTATTTTAGAGAAATTGAAATCAAACTAAAATAATTTAAGAGACGTGAATAACACTTTCATATCGAAGGTGGTTCACCTGAATATCTTAATCGGATATAACTCAGATTTATTATAATAAACTCAAACAAGTGTACACTTCGCACCTCCTTACTTGTTTGATGGATATTATAACACGTTTTCAAGTAATTCACCAAAATATTAATCAATACAATTATACTAAAATATTTAACATTTATGAGTTTAAGAGTGTTCATAACACGTTTTCAAGTAATCAAAACTTCCATGTGAACGAAATGGTGAGGGCTGTCAGTCATTATCCTCGACTTTATGATCATGCGTAATGGGAAAAATTGAAGGTTGACTTATGTTCTTGTTTGAGAGTGATATACCGACGTGGAAGAACGAATAAAAGCGAAGCACTATGAGCATGGAAGGCACTTTAGGATTAACTAATTATGATTTTGGAGTTATCTAAAATAGTAATTATATATTTTAACAAAGGGTTATTGGATTTAATTACTTCCAACTATTGGGAATTAGCCGCTGCCACCCCCAATTATCATTTTGACGAATATAACTTCCAAATAAACACTTCGGTGTCTGTATCGCCCGTTGTTTGTCATAACCCTAACAAATAAGCTGATTTATTTTGGTCATTGTGTCAAATAAATCAGCTCATTATGTCATATACGTTCATTGTGTCATATATTTTATATCATTTGTTAGGGTGTTGACAAACGGCGGATGATACAGATACCGAAGTGTTTACTTGGGAGTTATATTCGCCAAAATGATACTTGGGGGTGGCAGCGGCTAATTCTCAATAGTTGAGAGTATTCAAATCATTAAACAAATACAGGTCTTTTCCTTGCGCATAGAAAACCGCGAATTAGCCATGAGTAACGCATTTAACTCTAAGTATTTTTTATATATTTATTTTTTTTAAATCATAAATTATATATTTCTTTAATCTAAAAAACCAATTACATATTTTTCTTTTCTATATTACATTTTTATCCATTTTATTAAAATTAACTTATTAAATGACTATTTACCTTACTTTTACTAAGAATTTTTACATTTTTGTGTTTTATTATTATAATTGTTTAAAGCTTTTGAGAATTATGTTTTGTATTTAAAGATAAAAGTTTCATCATTAATTATTGTTGTTTAGAAATAAAGTTTTAAACGAGATGTAATTTTGTGGTTTCTATTATTAGAAGAGTTGAACTTTAGAAAATATGTAATTGATAGTTTTTAAAAAGTGAAATGTGAAAAAGTGTTTTAATTAAAATATGAGTGAGATAATAATTCAATAAATAGTTTCAATAAAATAGGTAATATGTAAACATATGTTTTAGAATGGGGAAATATGAATTAATTTTTTGACTTGAGTAAATATGTAATTAATGAATTTAGAAAAAGAAATTATATAAATACCCTTTACATATATAAAAATGCAAGTACAAAAATTATGCAAGGAACATAAATAAATAAATGAATATTTATATATATATATAAATATATATATATATATATATATATATATATATATAACTATAACGAATCTAGAATATCTATAACTATGGGAAAGGGTCACAGCGTTCTAATAAGGAAAGAAGATACGTAAGCCTTTTTTTTCATCAAAAAAGCATTTTTTTAGGATATACCTTTTGTTTATACAATAAAAAGAAGAAAAATTAGAGAAAAAGTGAAGGTTATACACCTCATTTACCTAGGATGGTAGTTCAATCCGTTAAAGCACCGCCTTGTCAAGGTGGAAGCTGCGGGTTCGAGCCCTATAGGTCCTAACGCGAGATTCAAAATATACATCAATGCATTTCTCCATTTCCTATGAAAAGGGGGGCAGGGAGCGGAATATCATTTCTAATCTAAGAGGGGATCTTTTCTTTTTTTTTTTTCATTTCACATTTCTCATCAAATAAATATGAAAATTCTCACTACTGAAAGTAGTACCAGGAGAGAGACATATGTGGATTAGTACAATTATTGGAATATTCAGGATTTCAAGAAAGACTGGTCTGTCGATTGCTCTTGATATATATATATATATATATATATATAGAGAGAGAGAGAGAGAGAGAGAATAAATTTACGGTACATAGTAATAAGTTCATGCGAATTGTACATTGATATAATAGATGAACAGTTTAGATTTAATATAAAAGAATTAATCAAGAAATGTGGCCATAAAAGTAGATCTGAATATAGGCCACATTTTTATTCAGATTTGAATAAAATTTACTGTACATAGTAATAAGTTCATCAGTTTTAGCCTATATTCAGATCTAATTTTATGGCCACATTTCTTGATTAATTCTTTTATATTAAATCTAAACTGTTCAGATCTATTATATCAATGTACAATTCGCATGAACTTATTACTATGTACCGTAAATTTATTCTCTCTCTCTCTCTCTATATATATATATATGTATATATGTATATATATATATATAGAGAGAGAGAGAGAGAATAAATTTACGGTACATAGTAATAAGTTCATGCGAATTGTACATTGATATAATAGATGAACAGTTTAGATTTAATATAAAAGAATTAATCAAGAAATGTGGCCATAAAAGTAGATCTGAATATAGGCTAAAACTGATGATTTTTTTTCAAATTGCTCTCTTTTTAAATGCATATAACTTTTATATACAAGATTTTTTTTTAAATACATCATAAAAATGAGTATTTTATCCTCTTTGATATAAGTATAGTATTGCTATACTTTTTTTAAATGACATTTTTTTAAAAAACATATATGTGCTATGCATTTAACTTGCGTGATTATTTAATGTGTAATTATAAACATAACTTGAGTAGTTATAAATATAACTTGCGTAATTATAAATATAACTTGCATAATTTTTTTATAACATGAGTAATTTTACTTTGTGTAATTATAAATATAACTTGCGTAATAATAGCTATACTTGCGTAATTATGAATATATCTTGCGTAATCATGCACCTTATGTGCGTAATTGTGGCGCGGACGAAACTACCCATCCGTCAAAAAACACGTGTCACACCCTAGTGTGTTCGTACATTTTGTACGAAAATTACACTTTGTATAGTAATCAGCCCCCATATATATGTAGGGGAAGGAACGGTAGTTAATACACTTTTATCTGATAACCCGTTAACACTAATGTAACGAACACTTAGACTATGATTTTGCAATGAAATTGACTTTTACACCACGTTACACCGCTAATGCAAAAATTTTCCCCCCATTTTCAAAATTTCCCTCCCTTTTTAAAAAACATCACCCTTCTTTTAAAACTTTGTTAAACTTTTTTGTATGATTTGTTTTTATACAAATTAAACTGTTAAATAGATTATTTTAATATCTTTTAATTAGAGTATAGACTTGCTATATTTGAAATAAAATTAACGGTTATTGTTGAACACTAGTTTTATCACTATAACTCTAACTTATAATTCCGACGTGGCCTGCTATGTGCCACTAGTTGAGTTAACGGGTAATTGCAATAAACAAAGTGTTAATATTCGTTCTCTATCATATATATATATGTGTATATATATATCTATATATATGTATATATATATATATATCTATACGTATCTATACGTATATACACATATACATATATATATATATATATGCATATATATAAATATATATACATATAGGTATGGGTTAATGGATTTAAATACTCTCAACTATTGGAAATTGGCCGCTGCCACCCCCAAATATCATGTTGGCGAATATAGCTTCCAAGTAAACACTTCAGTGTCTGTATCACCCGCCGTTTGTCAAAACCCTAACAAATGATATAAAATATATGACGCATTAAATGTATGTGACACATTGAGCTGATTTATTTGACACAATGACCAAAACAAATCAGCTGATTTATTAGGGTTTTGACAAACGACGGGTGATACAGACACCGAAGTATTTACTTGGGAGTTATATTCGTCAAAATGATACTTGGGGGTGGTAGCGGCCAATTCCCAATAGTTGGGAGTATTTAAATACATTAACCCTATAGGTATATATGATTGGAAAGTGGAAAGTCAATGTTTATGTTTTTTATTCTCATGCTTTATGCATTAATTCATAAGGAATATAGTACTTTTGAAAGGTTTTGGTTTTTGTAGGTTAAATATGAAGAATATGAAAGAAACAAGATGGAAATCGGAACTTGGGAGGTGAAGAAATGCAAAAGAGAAGTTGCAAGATCAAGGTAACTAAAAACGGGCATAACTTGAGCTAGGAATAAGTTACGAGACCCATGACTCATCAACAGAAAGATCTCAAAAAGTTACACGTGAAAATCAAGATTGTTGTAGGGGTGGAATCACAGATGTCGTCCTAGGTGCCACCGACGCTATTACCATCAGTAACCAACGTTGAACAGTAGATTTCAGCCCAACTAACGTTGGGAGACTTTGGGCACCACGTTTTGGTGGATTTTTACCTAAGTTGAGTGGTTTTAAAAGTGGATTAACCCTAGAACCAAAGACATGTCTCTAGACTGTAATCAAAGACGAAAGGGTGACCATCTTTCACTATTTAAAAGCTTTCCAACATCAAGTTCGTTCGAATTCACATAATCAATTACACTTCGAGGGACGTGTTTGTGCAAGTTTTTGTTTTTCTTAGTTTGTAACATAGTTTTGAGATTGGATCTTAAATCTTTTAAGTTCTATTAGATTCAAGTCATGATTTTATTATTTAAACAACTTGATTATGTTTAAACCTAATTTTAGTTTTCTATAACTTTGGTATCCTTTAATCATTATGTGATTGACAATTTATATTTGGGTTACATAATTCAAATTGGTGATTGTTTGAATAAAGTCCTTTAAGCTTTAATCCATAATTGTTACTTAGATCTTATCGTGTGAAGGTCATCATTATTTACCTCTCAATAGGTTTCATTAAAGAACGTAATTTTATCAACCCAAAATCCCGAAGTGGGTTGTTTTTTCGCCAAGATTTTTAAAAACCTCAACTTTACTTTTGTTAATTTCATAATTTCTTAATTCAATCAATCAAACAAGTTTCTTTTTAATGTTTAATGTTTTTGGTTTAATTGTCACTATTACTTTCTTATGATTCACTATAGATTCGACACCCTTCTTACCCATCACTTTTAAGGGTGATTATGCACTCTTTTACTTATATTTTTGACCGACCACTCGACATCGATAAAAATGGCGCTGTTACGAGGGAATCGCTACGCTTAGTGTTAGTAATAGTTATTTGCTTTCTTAAAAATCCATAAAAAACCAAAAATATTTTCTTTTTCTTATTATTTTTAGTTTATTTATTCTTTTTGTCATTTAGAATTACGCGTGGTGTATGCTTCTTGTTTGCAGGTAGTTTCTTTGCATGCTTAGTAGAATTTTAAGAATTTTGATATCATCATGGATTGGGACAAAGAGAATGATCCATGTATTTGTTGCGGAAGCCTTTATCATTGGGTTTAAGATTATCCAATGTTTGAGAGCAACTATGGAAACATAAAAAAAAATGTTCTAAATACAGGCAACAAATAGGATATGTGAGTGCAAACAACAAATATGAAGAAACCCACTCATATCATCCACACTATGAACCACATCCACTATCAAATTCTCAAGAATATTATCATGCAAATGTAGATTACAAATATGCTAAACAGTGGGATCTCAACCATTATGAATCCAAGATGTCATATTTATCAAGTTACCAGGAGGATCATAAAAAACCTCCTCATGTACACTCTGAACCAACAAATGAGAATTTGAATAGACGTAATCATGGGAATCACTTTGAATACTCAAGCCAATCAAATTTTTCCCAAAGTTATGATCAAAATTAGTGTCACATTCCTCGTCAACCACAAGGAAATGCTGTTATCCAAAATGTTGAGCAATTTCAAAATACTTATGAATCTAAGGAGGAGGAGGAGGAGGAGGAAAACATTGTCCGATTAGAGTTGATATTGTCCGGGATTGATAAGTTGTTATCACAACATCATCTTTCAGATCAACAACTATTTGACCACTTAACTATCAAACATGACACATTATTGTTTAAAATAGAATTAGGATAGTCCATCTCATCATCTTTTAAAGTTGGGGATGAGATCGTGGAGATTAATAATGAACAAAATTCCTCATATGTTGAAGAGCCATTTGTAGAATGAGTGGTGGTTGATGGTTATGATGATGATGTGGAAGAAGAGCGGATGGATCTTCTAGAGAAAAAAAGTGAATACGCAGGCTCAATTGAAAACAAGACACCTTTTAGAGAGTCAGTAATCGATATAATTAAGTTTATACAAAACCTCCTATCGTACTTATTAATCCAACTAGTAAAGTTGAGGAAGAAAGTTTTAGGATAAAGAATAGGAAGGTGGGAAGTTAGACAACTTGTTACAAAGTAAATGCGTAATAATTTCTTAATTTGCAAGCTTATTATTGGGAAGCAACTACGAAACTACCATGTTAACTATGGAGCATTTTTCGGGAATTTGATGGGTAAATGTGCACTTAAACCGCCATAATAAATATCATGTACGGTCTGACTGAACACTTAAACTTAACGCTACTTAGAGCATTCACAGTAGGTTTGGTATATTTATGTGAGTGTGTTTCTTATAATTTAAGGAATGGTTGTAAATGGTTGTGAGTGGAGGAGAGAGAAAAATTACTGTTCATTTTGTATATTTGGGGAATCACTGTTCAACCCTTATAAATTTTTTAATATTTTTGAAAATGGTTGTGAGTAGAAGAGAGAGAAAAAGTAATGATAAAAGTATAAAAAAATATTATTTAATTGAGAAGGAGAGAGAAGTAGTAGTGTTTTTAGTGTAATTATAAGGATAAAGATATGAAACCTGATGTGAATGCTCTTACGAGGCAAGCCAAGGTATTTTGTGTTTTTTAATCTTGTTTTCAGTTTGGTAATGATTTTGTTTATTTTATTTTTATAACTTTGTGTGTGTGTTCATTAGAAACCCTCACGAGACTATGTAAAAGTACTACTAAGAACCGTATAAGTAATGTACATAATACTTCAATAAAAATGATAAACCTAAGAAAGCAAGGTTTGATTCTATCTTTTGTCGTTTTCTAATTTTATCACCTCTCTCCTCAATTCTTTTATAAAGCTATAAAATGTGTATACATACAATATAATATGGATACATATGTGCACCTAATTAAAAGACTGTAGGTATTGTATTTTTTTTAAAATATATTTTAAAAGTATTAAAATTACAAGCATTTTGATCAATTAATATAATAAATAGCATAAAGGTTAAAATGGTTCATTTTGCTTTTATAGATTTATGATTCTTAATTGAATGTCCACATATATATATATATGTATGTATATGTATATGTATATATATATATATGAGAAAAGTAAATATGAGGCAGTCATGCATCTAAGCTTACATGCGAAATCTTTCAAAACTACGTCATTTTTTTTCTATTAGTGTCCAAACTGCAACTATATTCAAACCTACTTTCCTAAATTGCTCAACTATATATTAAAACCAACACATGATTTTTCCACAGTTTTCTTTTTTCATTCCATATACATCTAAATTAACGAACCCAATTTCATTAACTTAAGTATAAGACAGTAGCTTTAGTAACCTGTGTATAACACAGGTTAAATAAATAAAATATTAAATAAAATAAAATTTTATTAATTATAAAATAATATTTTAAGATAAAATATAATTAAAATTACGTATTAGTAAGAATATATGCAATAAAACAATAATATTAACTTTTTAAAATTTTTTGTTTCAAAACAAACCTATTTAAAATATTCTGATATTTTAAAAAACATTAATAAAAATAAAATTTTAATTTAAATTATTAATTTTTTTACCATATTATTTTAAAAAATTAATTTTAAAATATTTTGATGTTTTAAAAAATTTTCTTATTTTATAAAAATTTATTTCTCTATAAATAACATTAATAAAAATATTTTTTTTAATTTATTAAAAAGTATTTTTAGTCTATAAAAAATTAAATAATATTATTAATAATTGTGATAACAATTAATTAAGAGAGAGAAGCGAAAAAAGTTTAGTGAGGAGGAATGTGACGCTACCGTGTGTCCCCTTCATTTACCCATTTATTAAAGTAGAGAG
Source organism: Flaveria robusta (assembly GCA_025506415.1). NCBI lineage: Eukaryota > Viridiplantae > Streptophyta > Magnoliopsida > Asterales > Asteraceae > Flaveria > Flaveria robusta. The sequence continues at coordinate 13,241,456 of CM046475.1, forward strand.
ATAATAACTCTCAGTTCCAATCATGAATTCATACTATCTAATCATCATTTTCATGGATAGTGGATTATGATTTTTAGTGAACTATTTTCAATTAATATTATTGAATATATTATAATGTAAACTTATCAGACAAGTAACTTCTTTAGGCTATCATTTTTTTTTGTGTGTGTGTGATGAAGTATTTTGGGGAGGGGGAGTGAATTTAGGGGGCAAGTTTGAAGCTAATTAATCAAAACTATGAAGTTTTGATGTTAACCAAAACAAAACGACATAGTTTTAAAGAGTTTCTCATGTAATCTTAGATGTGTGACAACTTCATATTTACTTTCCTTTATATATATATATATATATATATATATATATATATATATATATGATGGAGAAGGAATATTAACCATTGTTTATTGTGATAATCCATTAACTCAACTAGTGGCCCACAATAGACTATGTTGACACTGTAAGTTCGAGTTACAGTTGTAAACTTAGTGGTACACAATAAATGTTAATTTCTTTTAAATATAACAAGATTTTGAATTAAAGATATTAAAATGATATATTTAATAGTGTAATTTGTATAAAAATAACATCATACAAAAAACTTAAGAAAGTTTTAAAAAAAGGTGATGTTTTTTTAAAAAGTGAGAGAAATTTTAATAATGGGGGAAAATTATTACATTAGTGTTGTAACGCGATGTAAAATTTAGTTGCACTGCACAATTAGGGTGTAAGTATTCGTTAAATTAGTATTAACAGGTTATCGTATTAAAGGTGGGTTAAAAATCATTCCTTCTCCTGTATATACATATATATAGGGGTCGGTTACTATACAAATTGTAATTTTTGTGTTAAGTGTACGAAGTCACCAGTGCATAGCACATGCTTTTTGGCAGATGGGTAGTTTTGTACGTGCCACAATTACACAAATAAAGTATATAATTACGTAAGTTATATTCATATAACACAAGGTTATATATATTGTTACGCAAGTTACATTTATTATTACACAAAGTAAAATTACTCACATTATAAAAATAATTAAGAAAGTTATATTTATAATTACACAAGTTATATGATAATTATGCTAGTTATATGATAATTACACAGTTAATAATCACGCAAGTTATAAGCACAATACATTGACATTTTTAAAAAAAATGTTGATTATTTAAAAAAAGTATAGCAATACTATACCCATATTAAAAAGGATAAAATGCTCAATTTTATGGTGTGTTTTTTTTATTATGTTGTGTAAAAAAGTTATATGCGTTTACAAAAATGGGGGGAATTTGAAAAAAGTATACAACTGTAGTCTATTTTCAAATCTATCCCTCAAGACACACTATTTGTGTGATTATTTCATCTTAAATATAAACCATTCATCTCTTAAATCAGTGGTTGTTGTTACTTTATACAATTCGTACAAATTTATCACTACGTACTCTAAACTTTTCCTATATATATTATTAATTTTAAACTATCAAATTATTATTTTAACTTGTTTTAGTAAGAGATTTTATGTATTTATGTTTTGTTATTATAATTGTTTTAAACTTTGACTATTGTGTTTTATATATTAATATATAACTTTGATTATCGGTGATTATTATTTTGAAATAAAGTTTTAAATTTTGTGCTTTGAGTTGTAATTTTATTTTTTTTATATAAAAAACTAGAACTTGAGAAAATATATGATTGAAGTTGGACCCACTTGGATCCCCTCCTCCTTCCTAACTCGGTCGAGCCCCACCCCCACCCCCACACTTCAATTTTTCCTCCACTCAACTCTCTAAACTCTTTCTAATCTCCATTCACTTGAACACACTAGAAATAACTTCCTTTTTCATCTAAGAAACACAAAGGTTCCATCCCTCATTGAAGCTCCAAGTCGACCCACAAGCCATGCTATACCTCCCATCTTGTGCTAAGGTAATAACACAACACACATACCTCACTTTATCAAGCTTTCAACTTTCATTTCTTACACTCTTAGAACCTAAAGAAATCTATCATTTTGGACATCTTTTCCGCATCATTTCAAGCCCTCACTACAGCACTTGAACTCTACTAGTTCAACCTTTGCATCAAGGTGACCGTCATAACCTGAATATACGTGAAATATCACGTATAATCATGATATTGACACAACCAACGCCATGACACCCCAACATCTCATGAACCCTTAAAACACTTTGTTTATAAGTAACTAAAATATATAAAAGCATTTTCAAAACCTTTATTAATCATAAACACGATTTTGGTAAAAGTAGTACACCTGAAAACCTGGTTTACTTAAAAATATAAAAATACGTAAAAGTGAGTTAAAAATCATGATCTAAATATTTTTAGAAGCTAAATAATATCTAAATTAAGGTAAAATAAAATTTCACGACATATGCGTATGTGTTATACAATGTACAAGAGGTTTAAAAACATAAAAATATATATTTTGTGATAAATATAAAAATAAAGTTGGGAATATAACTTACTGGAAATTTGGGATTATTTAGGTGATTTATATCATATAGGTCTGATTGGGAGGGGAATAACCTAACTAAAGTACTTAATATATCAAAGAGACTTAACGAACATTTAACGGGACTAACAAGGTGATATAACAAAAATTTTGAAAATACAAAAATTCAGCATATATAAAATTCTAGTAGTTGAAAATGTTAATAAATATCTTGAAATTAAGTTTTAATATTTCTAGAATTTATTTGCCTTGTAATAAAAAATATAAAAGTTAAAATGCTAAAATAATAAAAATTGATAAAAACGAGCTCTTGTGCCAAAATCTTAAAACCTATAGAATCCAAATATGTTATTAAGTATATAAAAGTAATCTATGACCAAAATTTGAACAACTCAACCCAAACCCAAACCCAAACCCAAAAAGCCCGTTAAAACCAAACCACAAGCGTTAAAATCACATAACCGATAAGAACAACTTAGAACCTGAAATTTTAGAATCAAATGAATTAATTATGATATAAATAAGTTAAAAACCAAATATTAACTCTTACATAATTTTCTTGTAATTTATACAAAGATTCATTTATATTAAGTAGTGAAAATACTATTGAAAGAAAATTTTATAAACCCACACAAATAAAGTGTTTAACTTCTTATACTAATATATGACCCGTTATATTAACTTATAATTTAAAATTTAATAAAACTAACTGAATCAAAACTATGTTACGTAATGCGTCCAAAACGAGGCCTAATACGCGCATAACATATAAAAAAATCAACTCACCAACCCTATTAGAAAAACATCAACATTCTAGAGAATAAATAATACCTTAAATGATTTATAAAAAAAGTGTAAGCACATATTAAACCACTCAACAACTCTAAGTAAGAAATTTCCATTTTAACGACATAAAACGCGTATTTCAATAATCAATTCTTAAAAACATTAAAGGAGTCCAAATAATATAAATATTGATGTATTTTAGTAGCCTAACTTACTTCAAATAATAAAATCCATCATAATTTCAAACTTTAGGGATAAAAGTATCAATTTAGCAAAGTTAAGGGGCCAAAGTTGCCAACAAGCAAAACCATACTTTTTTGAGACCAAAATACACATATAACAATTGTTGCAATCTGAAATATAGCATGTTGAACCAAACATAGATAAAACACATGTTAAGACCTCAAAAACTCAAAGATTAAAGCAATTTACACGTGTAATAGGAATTAATAACTCAAAGTAAAGTAAACCTAAAACTCAAGGGTCAGGATTAGATAACTACTTAATGTGATTCTAATATATATGAAATGAACTTAGGATCTCTTTTGGTTGGTAGCACCTCAGATTTCCAAGTTTTACCTCAAGAACAACTCATAGATGAGTCTAATGAAACCCTTTTTCATATTAACAGTTTTTGGGTGAAGTACATACTCTATTAATATTATATTATATTGCAATATTACATGCTCTTGTCCCCAAACGAAACACAATCATTAACTCAATTAGGAGAAACGTGATTTGTGAATAGTATTATTTGGGGAATTCTCCGCCTACAATGAGCCCTTATGACAGGGAAACCTCCATTGAGATTTAATAATAATTGTGTCATAAATTAGTGCAACTTTACCATACATAACAGGGCATAGCCAAACCCTACACTCCAGTGGTAAAAGGTTATGGATATTTTAAGACTCAAGTGGGAAAGTCGGGTCAAGCTTGATTGTGATACATTCTCTAGTGCACCAATTTTATTGTTAATGTCATACTTATTTCTTACATTATATTTTCATCATTAAAGGTCAAGTGTCATAAACTTATGAGTTTATCAACATTTTGTTGACGTATTTTGGATGTGTATTTCTAGAGAAGAAAGTTGACATATGATTTATGCATAAGAGCAGCCTTAGTTGGACTCTTGGAGATTTTAGTCGACGCCCTATACACGTTATTATGTTAAGAACAATTTAAATAAAATATGTCACTTGGATTTGTGACAATTATTAGCTTGGGTAGATTTTAATGTTGTAATGACACGTAGACATCTGATATGGGAATGTAATATCTTTAAGTTTAATATTATTATTTTTCGCTATATTGTGTTGATATCAGTCAGTCATGGCCAGTTTCGTCAACGGGGTGTTATAAATATATTGAAAAAATAAAATCATTGTGTGCTCTTAATTGTAAAACAAAACGATAGATAACAAATTTATATAATCTATAAAAAACAATAACAAAAATAACAAATTGTGTTATTTTCAATATTATTAGTTTTGAAAAATATATTGGTGAAAGTATATTATTATCTACTTCTAATTATAAAACACAATGATAGAAAATAAATTTATATAATCTATAGAAACAATAATATAAATAACATAAAATGATCTAAAACGTAAAATATAATGAAGATTACATATAGCAAATGATAAAAAATATATGACACAATAAACGTAGAATATACAATTAGATGACTTATTTGACACAATTACCAAAATGCCATGGCATTTAAAACAATAGAAGAATTCATGTTAATTCCATAATATTTATAGACTTTTAAAATTAAATATATTTTTTTACTGTAACCCTTCTGAAAAGGTATTTTTATTTATTAAAAAGAATAAATAGCAGAGGTAGAATTTGCTGGGGGGGGGGGGGGGGGTCGTTCCGGAGGATCCGTCGAGGCGAAAGAATCTTAACCAAGGTATCTAACGTTGGATGTGTTTTAAGGAGCTTGTCCCTCATATAGGAGGTTAAGTAGTTAAAGGTAAGAGAGAAAAGTTTAGAAAGTGTAAATATGATTTATTTTTTCACCTTAAGCAGTGACGGTTGCTGTGTCGAAGAGTTGTAGATGAAGTGTAGTTGTTGCATAGAAGAAGAATGTGAAAAAATGAAGAAAGTTGACTGTTCTACTATCAATATGTAGGGGAATTTGTGTTTTATGCCATTTAACTAAAGCCCATCATCCTTTTTTTACTTTCCTTCTTTTTAAAAAGAAAAATTATATGATTTTCTGTATTTGTTTTTTCAACTGCATACTTGTAACTCCTTTTAACATAAGCAAAAAATATTATATTTGTAGCTACTCAAATATTAATTATAATAGAGGAAGCATATACTCAATATGATAAGCGATACATATATTATAAGTTTTATCATTGTGCCTGTGATAGTTTATAACATAACAGATAAGATACAATTTAAAGATTCTATTTTTTTGCTTTCTGTTTTAACTTTAATACGTTATTGCTTTCTTTATTTATATGAATTTCCTAAAAACAAGTATTGTACGTAATGAATTTAGAATAAATAATTGTGACCCTCCGATTAAAAATGTTGGCTCTGTCACTAATAAAAAGACAAGAATAAACAAAAACAAAACTAAAGATGTGAATTGTATTTATCAGAGAGCTTGAGTGAGAGGTATAACAATTAAAAATCAGATAAGAAGGACACGTATAGCAACACCGCTGGGGCGACCCTGAGAGGGGCGGGTTGGGCGACCGATTAGGGCTCGAATTTTTTTAAAATTAACCTGATTGGAACATATTAAAACATAACTGATTTAATTTAACATTAATAAAATCTATTTATTATTGTGTGAAGTTTTCCCATTAAATATCTAAACCTATTATACTTTTTGAAACATGCTTTTCCATACAGAAACCAAAAAGAAATCATATAATATTTGTTCGATACTAAAATGAGTTAATTACACCATTGGTTCATGTGCTTTACCCATATTGTAATATTGGTCTCAACTTTTGAGAAATTACAGGTTTGGTTCTTACTTTTTACCAAACCATAACACGATTGGTTACTAACACTAACTTCTGTTGAGTTTTTCGGTTAAGTGGGGGTGAAAAGTCTAAAATACCCCTAACTTAAAAAACAAAATTAAAAAATATATATTAATAAATATGTGGACCCCATTTTATTTAATAATAAAAAACTTAATATATATATGTATATATAATATAATATATATATACATACTGCATACATACGATTCAAAGGTTGAACTCATCGTTCACCGTGTCAAAGCTACCACCACCACCATGTCCACCGTTCCCGAACCACCACTCCACCATCGTCGCAATCATCACTGCGCCATGTTTCAGAGGTTGTGCTCATCGGTGGTGGTGGTGGCAGAGGCGGCGACGGGACGGTGCATGGTGGGTCGCGTAACGGTGGCTCCACGGTGGGGAACTGGAGGAGGGCGGTGGTGCAGTGCTGTGGTCGTAGATTCCAGCGGTGGTGGCGATGGTGGTGGTGCAGTGGTGTCTTAACCGGAGGTCCGATTTCCCTAATTTGCCTTAATTTGTTGCTGTCTCAACCTCCATCGTCTTCCACTCCACCTCAAATCCACCAACACTAGAATATCATGGTGCATTCCGGATTTGTATAAGATTAAATTGGAATTAGTCTTTTCACCTTCATTTAACTAAGAAAGTTAATAGAAGTTAGTGTCAGAGACCAATTTTGTTACGGTTTAGTAAACAGTAAGAACCAAACCTGTAATTTCTCAAAAGTTAGGACCATATTGTAATATGAGCAAAGCACATGAACCAATCGTGTATTACATTTTCAAAATCCAACTCATAATTATACTGTAGGTAATGTCGGTGACCAATGGCTGGCCACATTCACATTCGTAGTAATTTGATAGATATATATATATATATATATATATATATATATATATATATATATATATATATATATATATGTTTATAGTTTCACTTGGTTTCCGAACACATGTAAATTGTTTGTCCATCGATAGATGTAGGTATTTTCATACCAGCCAAACTTGTGTTCGATTCATACATTTGCTCCCTTTTATCGGAATTAATTCTCTCACCTCGTCTCTTTTTCTCCTTTGCTGCTTTTGTCTATTTTCCCTCCTCTTTATATTAATTTAAGGGGTAACTTTATAAAATAGTAATCAAGTTTTAAGATTGTTATAATTAGGTTACTAATAAAGTTTTTTGTCCCAATCAGATCAATTATAAATTTTTTTGTCCCAATCAGATCATTAAATATTTACAATTTTTCTAATTAGGTCATTCATAAGTTATAAAAAATTTTAAAATTTTTGAAATGGTTAAAAATATTAACAATATTCATAAAAAACTAAATTATTTTAAAAAGTTTGTAAAAATATGAGTGACTTAATTGTACCATTTTTAAAACTATAGTGACCTGATTGAAACAAATAAAAATATTAATTACCTAACTAAAACACTTTTAAAACTGTAGTGACCTGATTTGAACAAATAAAAATATGAGTGAACTAATTGGAACATTATTAAAACTTTTTTACTATTCTATGAAGTTTTCTCTTAATTTAATTCCATAATTAACTTAAATGACGATTCACGAATAAGATTTCAGCAAAAATATATCTTTAGATGTTTTTTTTAAACAAATATTGTTATAATTAGTGAAGAAAAATGCATAGCTAATCCAAAGAAACTTTCTCTACATCCATCAAACTATTAAATAACAATGTTACAAGAAACTTAATTATAAATATAGTTTGATTTATATAAATTAACAATTTTAACAACGTTGCTACACATACTTATTTTTATACAAGTTTTGAATTGGTTTACATTTTGATGTGAACATTGCTTAGAATGATGTGAAACATAATATGTTTTCATTCGACGGTATAAATTCGAATTACTCTACGTTTTCTTGTGAATTTATTTTGGAAACAAGTCGAGTCAATTTTAGTCTATATTTATCATGCCACATTGCCACCTGCTGCGTCATTACAACGCGCGGCGGATAAAAGAGCTAGTTCAATTCATAAACTAAAATTCCAACATATGTTCAAACGCAAAGCATAACAAATCCCAAAAAATACCCATGATTCCACGTAATCAGATTTAAAAAAGAAAAAAACAAAAATGAGTTAATTTATGTTTTGCTTCTTTTGGTTTGATCATTTTAATGATTTTGCCCCAATAGTTTAAAAATAGCCAAAACCCTCCTTAAAATAACTATTTTTACTCCAAATTGCTCCATGTCTTTAACTCCATTTAATGCTCACGTTCAATGGGACTCATGTGACCCTCACATGAGGGACAATTATGTCTTTTTTTGTGAGTCCTTTTTAACGTGAGAATTAAATGGAGTCATGGTAGGGAGCAATTTGGATTAAAAAATAGTGACTTCAGGGAGGATTTTGGCTATTTTAAAACTATTGAGGTAAAACCGTTAAAATGTTCAAACCACAAGTAACAAAAGAGAAATTAACTCAAGAGAAATTATTAAAAAATTGTGTCATGTTAGATTAATAACATGTTGAACAAGTAAATTATATAGGATTAACATATTTCTTACAGGTTGAGTGATTAAATCAATAAATTTTATTTTTGAGTGATTTAATTAGTATAATTATAAAAATTAGTTACATTTTTATAAAATCAATCTATTTTTTAAACTGGTTTAACACAGCATATAATCTTTATTGATGTTATTTTAAATCAAGTTTGAGACCTGCCTTCGTAGTCCCTTGATACGTATGTAATTTAGGTAACGGATTTTAGAGTGTAACAATGTGACAATTTGAAAACTGTGTAAGAAGTAAAACCATTATGTTGGATCCGTACCGGATATTAAACTAGTCGTTTTATTGATACACTAGTCAGATCGGTCAGATGGATTCTGATTTAAGAACCAGATAAAATTAAAATTAGCGTAAACATAAAAGCTATGTATAAAATTATTCATTACATGATATAGTACAGTTTAACTATTATTGTATTTAAAAATAATAAAAATGACAGTTGTTAAAAGTATTTAATCATAAAAAATATTAAATTCTTTTTGTAGTAAGTATTAGTGAAACGTTGTAGAAATAAATTACATAATATACAAGCAGCCTAATAACATTTAGTTGAGTTGGAAAAGCTAAACCTTTCAATTTTCTTTATGAGGCCATGAGTTTTACGCTTGCAAGCTACAAATACAAAAAAAAAAAAAAAAAAAAAAAAAAAAAAAAAAAATAATAATAATAAATAAACTTTGGTTTCTACTCTTCCAGTTTTACAAAGAACAGCTGAACAGCTTCAATTTTCATTCCTTAGATCTATCATCCCATATCGCCCCATAACTAAAGTAGTGAACCAAACCTTTAGCCTCACTTATTAGTTAATCTTGTTCAATCACTGAAACTGTACTTTGGTTCAACATAAAATGGCTGGTTAGTGAGGTAGTAAAACGTCTAGTTTTTGGTTTAAACGCCGGACCAGCTTGATTTTCAAAACACTGAGTAAAAGTGGTAAGAGGAGAATTGGAGATATGTTAGTAATTAATCTTAATGCATGAGATTGTAATCTTAGTTATTAATTCATTGTTTAAATCAAAATGGTAATGTTAAATTGAAGCACCGAGTGACGTGTAACGCCTAACAAAAGGTTCAGAAGCCGACAAAATAATATGACAATATTTAGGTGGTTGCTTAAGTGGGATAGAGGGGAATATTGGGATCCAAGATCGTAATGATTTGTGGATATTAATTTATGATTGTTTGTGAACGTTTTAGTCAAAAAGGTATGGAGTGATATCTCTTGGGCAAAATGTGCACACGATGTCTAATGACACTTTCCACACACACACCTAATTAATAAATCAAATTACTTGAGTAGACACCTTGACCATGGGCACTAAATATATACTTTAATAATTTTGTGCCTAATAAGTTTTATATATACAAACTAATAAGAAACAATTGTTTTTCTAAAACATAAAAAAAAAAACCGTAGGGCAAAATATTACGACCCGTAACATTTTTAACCGTCTTAGCGATGTTATGTGGCGACATCTGGTTGTTTTTCTGAACGATTTAATCCTACGGACTGTAAGGCATAAGAAGTTACGACGTGTAAAATTGCCACACTTGTATATGTAGTTTTTTGAGAATTTTATGTTCACTAGTTATGGGCCTAGTAGCTTCATTCCTAGCTCGAGTTATACTTCTCGGAAGTTTAGGTCTTTCATTTCGACAAATGTTGGTCGAATTTTTTGGATGTTACATTCTCTCCCCTTTTAAATAATTCTGCACTTGAAATTCAAATAACTTGTTCTTTTGTGGTAAACCCTTGCATTTTAAGCTTTTTGCTCTTTTACACGTTGCATCATTTACCTTTGGAGCTTCAAACTTGCTTCATCAAGGGTCTTTTCGATTTGATTAGCTTATTATCCAGAATTATTTCATACGACACACTCAAACGATAGTGATAGCACCTCCGACCTCTAGTTGTGGTACCTTCACTTACCGAGAGTGCACCATGATGCATCGAGAGGTAGATGATCGAGACTCACAACTACTTTTCTCGATGATTCCTCTCAAACATATGGATTGGGACCTGTCATTAGGACTGCAATAAGAACCAAATGGGTGTTTAGGAACAACAAAGACGATAGAGGGATAGTGATCAAGAACAAAACAAAACTTGTAATACAAGGGTACACATAAGAGGAAGGAATAGACTATGATGAACTTTTTGCTCTAGTTGCAAGACATGAGGCAATAAGAATCTTCCTTGCTTTTGTTGCCTCAAGGAACTTGAAGGTCTTATAAATGGATGTAAAGAGTGTATTTCTCTATGGTGAAATAGATGAAGAAGTATATGTATGCCTCACTTGGTTTTGAGGATTCCGAATTTCTAGACCATGTGTGTAAATTTGATAAAGCTTTGTATGGTTTACATCATGCTCCAAGGAAATGGTGTAAGACTTTCTTTACCTTTCTTTTGAGAAATGGCAAGGCTCCAAAGATAAGACTTTCGTCATAAAAAAAGTAGGAACCAACATCATGTTGGTACAAGTATAAGTGGACGACATTATATTTAGATCTACTTATGAAAAGCTATGCAAAGAAATTAAACACCTCATGAAATCAAAAATTTTAAAAAGAGTTCAATAGAGAACTCACATTCTTTCTAAGGTTACAAGTCAAGCAAACTACTGATGGGATCTTCGTAAATCAATCTATGTATGTAAAAGACATCTTAGTGAGATTTCAAGGCACTAATGCAAAAGCTACGAAGACACCAACGTAGAAGGTATGTACATTAACACTTGATCTTAATGGGGAAGTAGTTGACCAACAAAAATGTTGAGCTATCATTGGATCTCTCATGTATCTTGCAGCCAGTAGACCAGATATCATATTTGTCCATCATGTTTGTCACATTTAGTGTTCTAGATTTCAAGTCGCTCCTAAAGTGTGACACATGATCGCTGTCAAGATAATCTTGAAGAATCTCAAGGGGGAACCTAAACTGGGATTATTGTACCCTAACAGTGCCGACTTCAATATCTATAGATATAGTGATAGTGACTATGGAGGTTGCAACATCAACAAGAAATCTACATCAAGGGGTTGTTAATTTCTAGGGGGAAGATTGGTATCATGGCAATGCAAGAAGTAAACCTATGTTTCTACGTAAACATCTGAAGCAAAATACATTGTTGCATCTAGTTGCTGTGCAAAGGTACTATGGATTCAAACTCAACTCAAAGATTACGGTGTTAATTTCATGAACACTCCCATTCATATTGACAACAATAGTGCTATTTCAATTACTAACAATCTAGTTCAGCACTCAAAGACAAAATACATTGACATTAAGAACTATTTCATTTATGAGTGTGAAGAGAAAAAATTATTAAGTTAGTCAAAGTGTATACAAATGAACAATAGGCAGATCTCTTTACAAAATCATTTGATGAGTCTAGATTTAAGTATCATATATGTACAATTGGAATAATGAACTTTGAATAACTTATAACTTTTTAAAAATGTATTTAAAACTGTTGTTGAAATTCATTTGAAAAACTATGAAAAACTTGCTTTCACATTAAAATACACTTTATCTGTCGATTCTCACAATTCGACATATAGATGATTGTAGAACTATGAAACAAAAGGATTCGATGGGGCCCAATTCTATCTTCCGAGACGTAGTGGCACCATACTTCACCTGAGAAGACAGTTCCATCATTATAGAACCCGTCGAACATTCAGTTTACAGTGTTAAGATTTTCAAAATCTTACTATTATATATTATCTGATATTTGTAAATTGATTTCCTCTTCCTTCCTCATGATCCCTTCATCATCGTCTTAAAATCCAAAACACTCTCAACCTTCATCAGCTCTAATTTCACTCTAAAATTGGCCACCCAAAACCTTAAATCCAGACCTAACCACAAAATAGTTGCTTCACTCAAATCCTGTTAAGTCATGAAGAAGATGAAGCCACCAAAAACTCAAGGGTTCAACACAAGGCTACCAACTACCGATCAGTACCAGACTATCAATTGCCAAATTTTGCAATGTACTAAACCACTGCCAATCAGTGCTGAATAACTGCTTATCAGCACTCAAACAGATGAGCTGCTGATCAACTACAACTCTAGACAAGATTGTCTGCACCGATGTAAATTGGCGGCTACTATGTTTAACAAATTTGGAGAAAACATAGTACTGAAGCAGATGGAATCAGCAGACCTAATCATCCTTCTCACCAAACTACTTTTCTAGCTCAGTATTTATAAGTGAGCAGACCAACTTCTTCCAACTCTTTGAAGAAGACCTTAACTACATTCATCTAGATGATCTTATAAATATGGACATCAACTATCACATAGCCATGATCGCTTTCATGGCTAAACAGTTTTGGCAGAAAAGTAGAGGAAAGTTTTTGAAGCAAAGAAGAGCAGGATTTGCGTTTGATAAAAGTAAAATAAAGGTCTTCAACTGTAACCAGCCATAAAATTTTGCAAAGAATGTAAAGCACCAAAGTCAAACCCATCTCCAACAAACTCATCAACCTATAAACCATCAACATCCTTCCACACTCCTCTACCCCTAACGATCAAAGGAATACATCAACTGTAGCATCAAGTGAAGAGGTCATTGATTGAAGCTTTCAAGTGGAAGATATCAATCCCATCAACAATGTACTAATGGTAGGAAGTTCAACCTATTCATCTCAGGTAACTCGTGAACTTTGTTGTACACCTGAGTGTGTTGCTAAAGTAAGCATGTACAAAAATCACAATCTGGATCTCATAAAAGTTATGGAATCAATCAACATCCTAAAAAGGGGTTTTCAGAAAAATGATCAAGATCAAAAGAAGAAGATAATGGAGCTAGAAAAGGTTGTTTCACGACTAAAACATAAGTAAACTAATTTGGAAACCGAGATTGATGATCTCTTGAGCAGATTACGATCAGCATAATGTGATTTAGCTATAGCTAAAACATATGCTAATAAATACAATGTTCAAATTGAGAAGTTTGAAAATTTTCTTGCCTTTACTGAAAATTCTCAAAAGTTATATCAAACCAAGATAGTATTAGGATATAGGGTTGTGGAACCACCATTTGTGTACACTTCAACATATACCCCAAAATGTAATTTGGAAGTAAAGGAGCAAGTGTCTACTGATCCAATCTTTACAAAGCCAAATACTGAAGAATCTGAGGAACAAAAGAAGGAGAAAATTAAAAGAAAATTTGATGTGAAAGAAGAAATGAAGAAGAAAAGGAAAGAAACCTAACACAAAGGAAAGAAGGAAGTGATTCAAAAGGTGAAGTTGTCAGGGAAAACTCTTCTTCCAAAATCAGCTAACCAGTTGTTGAGTTGAACCCCTCTTTTAAGTCAAAGCACAACTTCAACAAGAATACTAACAACAAAAACTGTTGCATAGGAACTTCATACTCTTTAGAAGTACGATCAATTCCATATATTCAAAAATATACTTCTGAAGAAGTAAAGATTCACAACAAGAAGTTTTCAAGAAAGAATATTGATCTTTCCACTCACATTAACCACAAGCTAAATGGAACATATGTGGCACTAAGGAAAGTCAATAGATGAAATCTTCAAAAAAGAAGGTGACACTTGAAGCATTCATTAATCATGAGAGGATAAAGAAAGGAAAGTAAGAGGAAATGAAAAAGGAGCTATAAGAACTCAAATGAGAGACCAAGAAAGGTAGGCAACATATGAAGATCATATGCCTAATATGTGGGGAAGGCAGTCACTTAGCAAAAGACTGTCCATTCAATCCTTTAGCTCACTCCACCAACAAGTTCAGATCCCCAAAAGGGTATACTGTTGCTGATCAACCATTAAAAGTAAGAAATGTTAATCAGAAGGCTGTTGAGAAGGCAAACCAGTCAAGTGCCAATTTCAAGAATTACTAGGCACTTCTATATAATATTCCGAACAAATCCGTAGCCGTAAACCTTAAGAAGAAGACTTTTGCGAAATGTTCACCATTTCTAAAGTCTTCAAAAGGTCATCAAAGAAAAAAAGATTTCAAAGAGTCCAGCAACTCCAAAGCCAACAAGGAACTCTAGAGACCAAAGACATCTTTCAAACCTAACAGAATCTTAGATGACCCAAAATTTGAAACCAAGCTTTTAGCACTTACAACTGCTTAAAACTTGTTGATATCTAATAGACCCATGAATAAACAAGCTTTGGTACACATTCATCATTAACAAACTTATTCATGTGTCAAAAAATCCGTAGACTAAAGATAACTTGTGGATTATGGATAGTGGATGCTCTCGGCACATAATAGATGACATATCATGTCGCCTGAACCTTGAACCAAATGATGGTGGATATGTTTCCTTTGAAAGTGATACTAAAGGAGGATACAATATTGGTAGAGGGACAGTCCGGAATGGAAAGTAAGCTTTGATAAGGTAAACTATATGAAAGAGTTGAAATACAATATGTTGGTTGTATCTTAGTTATATGAAGACAAGTATAACACTCATTTCACAAAGCATGAATGTATTGCTCTATCTCTTAGTTTCATAATTTCAAATAATAAAATACTTATAAAAGCCCCAATGAGAGACAGTACAAGCTTAACATGCAAAATGAATCACCTTTGGGACATGTTTCATGATTCATTTCTAAAGCTTCAAATAATGAATACTGGATTTGGCATAGAAGATTAGCACATGTAAATCACAAAAACATGAAAAAATTAGTTTGAAATGAGTTAGTCACTAGACTTCCGAACAAGGAGTTTGCATAAAAGGAAAGCAATACAGAAATTCTCATAAGTCCAATGAGTTGAATCCAGTCACAACTCCTTTACACTTGCTACACATGGATTTGTTTGGTCCAACAGGTGTAAAGAGTTTGGGAAGAAAATTATATTGCTTGGTATTAATAGATGATTTTACAAGATTTACATAAGCTTTTTTTTCAAGAAACCAAAGTTGAAACAACAAAAATTATAAAATTATTTGTTATTAAAACTGAGAATCAAATTGCTCAAAAGGTTAAAATTATCTAGTGTGACCAGGGAACAGAATTCAAAAACCATACTCTTGATTCCTTTTGTGAATCCAAAAGTAATGCAAGACAATTAGTTCTCCTAGAATTTCTTAGCAAAACAGAGTTGCTGATAAGAGAAATAGGAGACTTATTGAAGCTGCAAGGACCATGCTATCTGGTCCAAAACTTCTTATAACATTCTAGGTTGAAGCAGTCAGTGCTACATGCTAACAATTAAAACACATGGAAAAACCTCTTATGAAATGTGGCACAAGAGAAGATCATTCATAGGGTTTTAAGACCCTTTGGATGTCCTTGTACTCTACTAAATACCAAAGATCACGTATCCAAATTCGCTAAGAATCAGTAGATGGGTTCTTTGTAGGATACTCATCACATGCTAAAGCTTACAGAGCATACAAAAAAGTTGATCACACCATCGAGGAATATGAAAATGTCATTTAATGAAATTTACTCAAATGTTGTTGGAAATACCCCTAGTTGGATGTTTGATTTGAATGGATTCAGAAATGCTTTTAACCATTTGCTTGAGAATCTTTATGGAAACTCACTCAGTAGATCTGAAGATATCCTAATTACTAGTGCTAAAGACTAGAGGGTTGACCTATTGCATGGTTTCAATCTTCGCAAGGCAACTGCTGATGTAGTTTAGCCACATTCAGTAGAAGTAGTTGCTAGTATCACAAATGATGTAGTCCAACCATTACTTGCTTATGATGACTCATTAGATTAGGAGTCTCATGATCATTATGGTACTAGAGAATCTACAGATAAAAAGACAAGTGTGGCAAATGATAAAGCATGAGTCAGTTCATAAGCAGATCTAGTCAATTTCATTGATCCATCTATCAAACTTCCTAAAACAAAATTTCCAATTCGGAGCTATCTCAACTACTTCAAGCGATCCCAAGACTAAAGAGCATTCTCTTGAGAAAGTAATTGTCAATGTAAATGATGGGGTCAAGACAAGAAGAAAAACTCATAAGGCAAACATTTGTTTGTTCTCATGCTTTCTCTCTCAACTGGAACTAAGAAAAGTAGATGAGGCTTTAAGATATAATAGCTGGGTGGAAGCTATACAAGAGGAGCTTGTCCAATTTCAAAGACAGAAGGTATTGGAGTCTATATGCACTTCTTAAGGGAAAGACTATAATAGGAACCAAATAGATTTTTAGAAACAAAAAAGGTGATAGAAGGATTGTTATCAAGAGTAAAACAAGACTTGTGGTACAAGGGTACATATAAGAAGAAGGGATTGATAATGATGAAGTCTTTGCTCCAATTTCCAGGCTTGATGCAATCAGAATTTTCCTAGCATTTGTTGCCTCAAAAGATGTCAAGGTGTTTTAGATGGATGAGAAGAGTGCATTCCTCTATGGTGAGATAGATGAAGAAGTTTATGTTTGTCAACCTCCTGGGTTTGAAGTTCCAAAGTATCCAGACTATGTATGTAAACTTGATAAAGCTCTCTATGGGATTCATCAAGCTCCTAGGAAATGGTATAAGATACTATCTACCTTTCTGTTAAAAACTAGATTCACAAGAGGATCCATAGACAAAACTATCTTCATAAAGAAAGTTGAATTGGACATCATGTTGGTACAAATATAAGTGGATGACATAATATTTGGGTCTACAAATGAGTGATTGTGTAAAGACTTTGAAAGTCTCATGAAGTCTAAGTTTGAGATGAGTTCACTAGGAGAACTCACTTTCTTTTTGGGTTTACAAGTAAAATAGACACCTGATGGGATCTTCATAAATCAATAAAAGGCTGTCATAATCCTTATGTCCAAAACATGTTCACGAACTTCTAATCTTGTCGGGGAAGTAGTAGATCATCAGTAGTAGAGAGCCATCATTGGATCTCTCATATACCTCACTTCAAGTACACTAGATATTATATTTGTCACATGTTTGTGCTCAATATTCCAAGCTGCTCCAAAAGTATCACACATGCTGGCTGCCAAGAGAATTTTGAAGCATCTCAAAGGGAGACCTAAATTGGGATTATGGTATCCTAAAGGTGTTGACTTCAATATATGTGGATATACTGCTAGTGACTATGAATGATGCAACATCAACAAAAAATCCACATAAGGAGGATGTCAATTTCTAGGGGGAAGACTGGTTTCTTGGCAATGTAAAAAGCAAACTTGTGTGTCTACATCAATAGTTGAAGCATAATACATTGCTGCCTCTAGTTGTTGTGCTCAGATTTTATGGATTCAGTCTCAACTTAGAGATTATGGAGTAACCTTCATGAACGCTCCTACACACATCAGAAACAATAGTGTCATCTCAATCACCAACAATCATGTTTAACACTCAAAGACAAAATACATTCATATTAGGTATCATTTCATTTGTGATTATGCTAAAAAGAAAATTATTAAATTAGTCAAAGTTCACACAAATAAACAATATGCAAATTTGTTCATAAAGCCATCTAATTAGACAAGATTTAAATATCTTGTATCTGCTATTAGGATGATCAGTTCTAAATAATATATAATCATATCAAATAAAACCTGATTAAATTCTATGAAAAATGTTTTCTTGATAACAAACTTGGGTATCTACCGATTGGTGAAATTTGGTTGGACCCACTTCTATCTTCCGATACGTAGTGGCATCGTAGTTACTCTAAAAAGACTATTCCATCATCACAAAACCGTCAGATTAACATTTACAATGATAAAAGTTTTAAAATATTACTATTATATATTATCTTTGAACTGTAACTTCATACTCCCTCCCACCATTGTCATTGTCTACCTTCATTAGTTTGTAAAATCCTTCACAACCTTCCTCTTTTCAAAGTCTTACTCAGATTCAACATCTTTCCAAAATGGCCTCTCAAAACCTAGAATTCCGCCTAAATCACAACATCGCTACTTCACTTGAACCCATTTGTGTCCCGGTGTATATGCCTGTTCTTAATTTCCTCCGCACTAGTAACTACGCTTCTGCCATCTAGGACGATCAAGTGATTTGTGCACCTTACATTAGGCAATTTTGGAGAACATGTTCTATTCAAAGAGAACATAGAACCAAAATCCTGATTACAATGGTGCAAGGACTAAAGATCGCCCTCTCTTGCTCAAAGATTCATCAACATCTGCAACTTAATGGCGAAAATAGTGAATCTTCATTCTCCAAAGTGGTGGTGAGTGCCACTTTCAAGGAGATCTGATATGAAGGACCCCTCCCAACATCCATCTTTTCAAAATCTATGGTATATCATAACTTGAGAATCATTCTTCATATCTTTCTTCATTGTTTATCCAACAAGTCAAGTGGATGGATCAAGTTCTATTGGACTTAGCAAGGGCTATCCATTGGCTTGCAAAATGGCAGAGTTACAAGTTCTCCAACTTCATTTTTCAAAATCTTTGCAAGAATGTAACTACTGCTAAAAAATTTAAGTTTCTTATGTACCCAATATTTATCTAATTAATGTGAAATAAGAATTGGGTAATAAACTTAAACTTGAAGGAGATTTACATGCCTTAGGAACTTTAAACAAAGCCATTTTTACAAAGTTCAAGACTACTCCTAAATCTTTTTCTAGGAAGGTCACTCCCCTTTTTGCACACATGTTACAGGTTCCTGGGCCTTAGGGTGACAGCATGGCTATACCCTCTACTGCTCATCCTATAGGCTCTACTTCAAAGCTAAAAATGTCCAAAATAAAGCAAAGTCCTGCATCATCTATGGAGATGCTGGAGGCCCCCAAATCACCACCACCTAAGAAAGAAAGGCTAGAAACTCGAGTCCGAGTTAAGTCAAAGGTGTAAGCCACATAAAAACAAGGTTCAAAGAAGAAGGGATACTATTAAGTGATGAAGAGGATGAAGCCACCAAAACCTCAAGATTTCAGCACAAGGGTACCAACTGCCAATCAACATCAGACTGCCAACTGCCGATCAACGCTAGTGTGTCAACTGCCGAATCCCACCAAGTGCTGAACCACGACCGATCAACACTGAAAGTAATGAAGTGTTGATCGACTATTTATCAACACTCCAAAAGCTGAGCTGCTGATCAACTACAAATCTACACAAGACTGTCTGTGTCCAGGTACACTAGCGGCTGCTGTTTTTAACTTTTACAGACAACATAGTACTGAAGTTGTTGACTCCGGATATGCCGATTTCCTGTCTCAGTTGTAGCTACTTTTTTCTAAATCAGAAATATATTTATAGTGATTTATTCTTGTATTTAGCTTTCTTAGTATAAATACCTCATACTTGTATAGTTAGAGGCAATCTTATTTAGCCCACTTGTTTATCTACCGATTGTAACAGTTCACTCTAAAAAGATCAATCAAGTGTATACTTTAAAGAACTTCTTGTGTTTGTATTGTTTCTCAAAGTATAAGTGTTTGTTAGTATATTAGTTGACTTAGGTTTCGCATTCATCAACTATTAATCAATAGAAAAATCTTCTTATTTCTTAACCCAATCCAAAAAGTGGTATGAGAGCCTGGGCTCTTGATTTGATGAAAGTCACATCTTAAAAAATCAATTTTTTTCTTTTGATCAAACTTTTAAACACATCCCTCCATCATAACCACTTTTCCCTCCAAAATGACTATTGTAGCCACCTATAGTAAACGCAAATTGAAAAATTGCACCCAGACCAAACCTCCTATCTTTACAACTCATGATTATGATACTTGTAAGATTCAAATGGAAGATTTCTAAAGAAATCAAGATTCGAGACTTTGGCTCTCAATCTATAATGGTCCATACGTCCTTATAGTCCATACATCCCTATGGTCCAAACTGCTGGTGAAGATGGAGTCATGATCCCTAAATATCCTACAAAGTACTTAGATGAAGATCTGAAGAAGATGGATGTAGACTGCATTGTGGTTGATCAGGATGAGCATTCTAAACAACATTATTCACGGTTTCAAAAAGTCCACATCTGCACAAAATTTGTGGGAAGCTTTGAAAGTCAGATTTGATGGAACTAAAGACATGAAGGAATATAAAAGAGATATCTTAAGCAAAAGTTTAAAAACTTAGGTTTTATCAGGGGAGAAATAATGATTGCCATTTATCTTAGAATGTTGAACTACTAGACTCTCTAAATGAGGCTGGAGTAAAGATGGAGAATAGTGAGATTCTTAGAAAATTCTTGAGATCATTGCCGAAGGCATGGATAGTATACATTATATCCATAAGACGAACTGAAAATTTGAAGACTATGACTCTTGAGCAGTTATATGGCATATTCAGTACATAACAAATGGAAATAGATGCTGATGAAGATTTACTTGGCAGATCTTCAAACTCCTCAAAGTCATCATCACTTATGGCACCTATTCAGGAGTCCTTTCATTCTCAGGCTTATTAAGTTCCAATAGTGACATACCAAGTAACTGTGATCACCTATCCAGAATCTCCAACTGCTGAATCACATTCTTTACCAACACATAGCAGATGGAATTAGCAGACATCATCTTTTTTTTACCAAACTACTCATCTAGCTTAGCGTTTGTAAGTCAGCATACCAACTTCTTCCAACACTCTAAAAAAGACTTTGAATGCATCCATCCTGATGATCTTGAAGAGATGAATATCAACTATTAAATAACCATGACCTCTTTTAGGGATTAACAGTTTTAATAGAGAACTGGAAGAAAGTTTTTGATGCAAAAAAGATCAGGATTTGGGTTTGACAAAATCAAGGTAAAATGTTTCAACTGTAACTAGCTGGGACCTTTTGCCAAAGAATGTAAAGCACCCAAGTCAAACCCATCAACATCTTTTCAACACTCCTCTTTTCCTGCAAATCAAAGAAATACAACAGTTGTAGCATCAAAAGAGGAGGTGACTGATTGTAGCTTTCAAATGTAAGATATCAATCCCATTAATAATGCATTTATGTTAGAAAGCTTAACCTTTTAATCTCAGGTAACTTTTGAACCATGTTGTAATCCTGAGTGTATTGTTAAAGTAAACATGTATAGAAATCACAATCTGGATCTCATAAAAGACGTGGAATCAATCAACATTCTGAAAAAGGGATTTTAAGAAAAACGATCAAGCTAAAAAGAATAGACAATAAAGCTAAAAAAATTGTTTCGCAACTAAAACATGAGCAAACGAACTTAGAGACCCAAATTGATGATCTCCCAAGCAAATTAAAATCAGCACAATGTGATTTAGTTATGGATAAAAATATGCTAATAAATATATTGTTCAAACCGAGAAGTTAGAAAAATGGCTTGCTTTTACTGAAAATTCCCAAAAGTTATATCAAACCAAGATAGGATTAGGCTATAGTACTGTAGAACCACCACTTCTGTACACTTCAGTATATACCCTAGAATGTAACTTGGAGGTAAAAGAGCAAGTGTCTGCTGATCCAATCTATAAAAACTCATTTACCGAAGAAGCTTAAAAGGAGAAGAAGAAGGAAAGGAAAAAGGAAGTTATGGTGAAAGAAACAAAATGAAGAAGAAGGGAAACGAAACTTAACACAAATCAAAGAAGGAAGTTATATAGATGGTAAGGTTTGTAAAAGAAAAATCATCAATTGCTGAGTAGAACTCCACTTCTAAGTCAAAGCATAACTGTAACAAGAAGACACAAACAGAAACTACTATGCAGGAACTTTAAACTCTTTAGAAGTATAATTATCTTCATATGTTGTAAAATCTATTTCTGAAGCACTAAAGATTTACAACTAAAGGTTTCCAAGGAAGAAGATTGATTTTTTCACTCACATTGATCACAGGTTGAATAGTAGCACATGTGAAAGTGAGGAAAATTAGTAGATGAAATCTTTAAAGAAAAAAGTGACACATGAAGCTTTCATTTTTCATAAGCTGAAAACAAAGGGAAAGAAGAAGGAGATGTAAAAGGAGCTACGAGAACTCAAGCGTGAGATCAAGACCGTTATGTAGCAGATGGAGACCATATGCCTAATATTTGAGGAAGACAGTCATTTTAGAAAAGACTTTCTATTCAATCCCTTAGGTCACAAGTTAAGATCCTCTAAAAGGTTTGTAGCTAATGATAATGCATTAGAAGGAATGATAGTCAGAAGGATGTTCGTAAGATGTACAAGTCAAGTGCCGATTCGAAGTCAAGTGCCAATTTGAAGAAAAATTCGGCCCATGTGAATGATTTGCCGAACAAATCAACAGCTCTAAAACTTAAGAAGAAGACTTTTGATAAATTTTCACCATCTCTAAAGACTTTAAGAGATCATTTAAAGGATATCAAAGAGAACATCAACTCCAAAGTTAACAAGAAAATTTGGTAACCAAAAAAATCTTTTGATTCTCCTAAAATCTTAGATGACCCAAAACCTAAAAATAAGCTTTTATCACTTAAAACTGATAAAATTTACTAAAATCTAGAAGACTCTAGACAAAACAGGCTTGGTCCCCATTTATCACTAACCACCTTATTCATGTGCAGGAACATCCATAGACCAAAGATAATTGTGGATTGTGGATAGTGGATGCTCTTGACCCATGACATATGACAGATCATGCCTGCTGAATCTTGAACCATATGATGGTTGATCTGTTGCCTTTGGAAGTGATACTAAAGGATGACACATTAATGGCAGAGGGACATTCAGCAATGGTATTGCAAGCTGTGATAAGGTGAACTATGTGAAAAAGTTAAAATACACTCAGATGAGTGTATCTCAGTTGTGTGATAAAAAACATAACACTTTATTCACAGAGAGTGAATATCTTATTCTATCTCTATGGATGGGAGAGTTTATAAACTCAGGCGGATTTGAATCAAAATGGTGAAGGTTAGATGGAATTCTTAGCGTGGTCTCAAGTTTATATGGGAATGTCAGAACTAGATGAAAAGTAAATATCCTCACCATTTCCGGTCTCTAGCGGGATCAGATGCTATGGTAAAAATTTTAGGAACAAGTGGATAATGTGCCATCCCGCATTTTTAGGTTAATATCCATACGTTAATAAATCGTGTTAATATATTTAAATGCGTCATTAAACTTAATTTTATAATAATTAAGGTCAAGTAGGTCTAGCAAAGCCTTTTTGTGCAAGGTTTCATATTTGGTAATTTTGAGTATTACCATGTCACGTTGTGAAAAAAGTCTTTAAATGAGCGCTGTTAACAACTTGGTTATTTATGAATTTCAAAATTCGGTCAATGTGTTTAAATTTTTCTTGAATTAATGCATTATAAGTGAAAATTTTATTATTCATGCAAATTATTAATTTATGATATTATTGCGTATTTTTAAGACTTATGAATCTCGCTTTTGTGCAATATGCAATATGTTGCATACCCTATTAAATCTATTAAATAGTATTTTCTTTGGTATATATTATTATTTATTTTTGAATTTATGGAAAACCCCAAATAAGTATTTTGATTTTACAAAATTTTCAGATAAACTAATAAACTGAAAATTTAAAATTGGTCCCGAAATAATCATATCTTTAAAAAAGAAAAATTTACTTACCTTATTACTTAACCAGTGAACTTATCGACTTTTCATTTATACGCTTTAGGGTATGTTTTTTAGGTACTTATCCATGTATGGGAATGAAACGCTTTGATGGCAAACATATGATATTCTTTTGGGATCAAATTCCACAACCAAATAAATCTTCCGCTGTTGTTTAAATTAAGTTTTTATTACTACATTTATGTTTTCAAACTTAAAACATTTATTTATGGAGATTGTCATAATGTTCACTCTCTAGACATGAAACTTTGGTGTTCATGATATTAATTGTAAATGTTTTCTTGATAAGTTGGTTGAAAATCCAACTTCCATTACTATCGTCACATGTGTCTCTTCCGTTGCATATTTCGGGGTGTGAAACATTGACTCTATGGTTGAAATTATTTTACCATTTATTACTTGCATTAGTTGAATGCTTGGGTTACCTTAACCTGCATAAACCAGCACTATTACCTACATTAAATTTTGCGTTCAAAAAATTTCAATGATAAATTCTTATTTGATTGAATTGACTGATGTGAGTGTAGTATAACTGGCTTTTGACTTTGACTTTTCTTTAATTTGATTGCGTTTTGGTTTTCAATTCGTACTTCGTTTGATTTGTTTATCCATGTGAATCAAATTTCCAATTCTAACAGGACTACGGCATTTTTTGTGCATTCCTACCTACATGACTCATACATTATGGTAATTTGTTTCATTTTGTCAACATAACTATTTTACTAATTTTTGGTATTTTTACATATAATAATTTTTTTAAGACATGATTTTTTTTAGTCATTTTTCATTGTGTTTTTATTTTTAAAATTTTAATTACTCCCCCTAAAGATTTTATCCAATAAGGATACCTTTAAAGATTTAATAAATGAAAATTTTCATTAACCACATCTTCAACAAGCAAACTCTACACAATTTTTTTTTGTATTTTTATATATATTCTATACAAAAATATAGAATATTACATTGAATGAGATCGCATCAATCTAAATCCTTCACAAATGTGTGTAAAATTAGTATGATTGACATGTTTATAAACATATTGATTGTAGGTAGTTTATCCTTTTAAGCTCATGCATTGGTTAATCTTTTTTACACTTTGTGATATTTATCACTTTATCAGGTTTTGAGTGGATTAAATAGTCACTATATACCTCACACTAAAAACCATAGAAAGATCAACCAATTGTATGAAATGCAAGGTAGAACTTTATCACATCTTACATGACAAGGTCACATATAATATGATTTCTCATTGTTATTGATGGGTAAGGGGGTTCCGTTTTGAGATTCTCTTACTTTGATACTTAAGCATTGTGATCTATATTGATATTCTTTTTCACTCTATTTTGGAGGTGATCCTCTTGGGCATTCTTTTGAGTCATTCATTTTAGAATGTAGTTGAAGATGGACGTTATTATGTCATCCACTTTTGAGATGTGATCCAGATTGAGATACTTTTTGGATCTTAAACATCAGCATTTTGTGCCCTGTTTACTATAGGTCTTTGCTTAGCAAGACAAAGGATAAACCACACACACCCTCACTTTAGATAACTTCTCATACCTTATGATGATGGATTGATAGTAGAATATGAGAATTAGTTCATCACCAAGGCATGTATCATCCAATCCAAGCTGAGCCTATCTACATATCAAATAAGTCTTGTAAGTGTTTACTAAGGGTGGAAAATAACATTGTGAACTGATAGAGATGAATGTACTATCATATCTAATGTAATGGTAAGATATATTCTTTATTTTAAAAATAAAGACTTCTTTTTGGATTTGTTTTAATTTTAAATTTTTTGGCTTTTTGATATATTTAAATAAGAAAATTTGATGGATCAAGGAAAAAGGGTTCAAGAAAATAATTAATGTATTTCAATTTTGGTCATTCATTGAAGAGTAATCATGTCAAATGATTGAACCAAAAATTCAAACATGCTAGGGTCAAATGCCTTAGTAAATAAATAAGCTAGTTAATTATAGTGTGTACTTGAATCAACTAGATTACACCTTTTTGAGCATAATTTCTTAAAAACTAATACCTTATTTCAATGTGCTTGGTTCTTTTTAGTGTTGTATTGTGTTATTAGTTATAAACATATCAGTTGTATTTTCAATGTGAATTGGTGAGTGCAAAAAATAAAACCCATAATCAAGCATCTTGTTTTGAATCTAGGGAACATGCAAACAACAAGTGGATGCTACATTATACTTAGCTTTTCTAGTTGAAACTGACATGTTTGTCTACTTTTTGCAAAGCCATGATACTAGTCTTGGACCGAGAAATTACGAACCACTAGATGTGAACTTCCTGCTGAAGTTACAGCCTTCATAATCATTGTCTGTGTATGCATAAATGTTGAAGTCAACTTCTTTAGGATACCATAAACCAAGTGCTGATTTGCCTTTAATGCATTGAAAGATGCGTTTAACATCATTGACATGTGATTGCTTTGAATATTCCAAACATATGACTCACAAACAAACTCCGAACATGATGCCAAGTCTACTAACAATAAGATATATGGGAGAACCAATCATAAAATGATAGTGAATTCGATCCACAGTTATGCTATCCAGATCTAGTCTATCTTTAATTTGGTAACCATTGTAGTTTGAATAGACTAACAATATGCAAGATGAAACTTCTTTAACATATAGTCAACATACTTTAGTTGATTGATAAAGATCCTGTCAGTTGTTTACTTCACTTGCAATACTAAAAAGAAAGTAAGTTCACCCATTACGCTCATTTGAACTTTAAAGTCATTAGCTTTTCAAAGTATTTACAGAGTTCTTTGTTTATAAAGTCGAATATGATATCATCACATACATCTTGAATAGTTCATGCCATTTCTTCTTTCCAAAAAGATTCCGATCAATCTTTCCTCGTGCATACCCGTATTAAAGGAGTTTTGCAGATCCTAATGTAGACCATATAAAGCTATATCAATCTTGTACACCCCATGAGGGAAATCTAAGTCTTCAAATTTTTATGGCTGAATGACATAGACTTCTTAGACAATCTTTCCATATAAGTAGGAGCACTTGACATTCATCTGCTAAGAAGTAAAAATTAATGGATGAAAAATATGCAAGGAAAAGTCTTATAGCTTCAAGTCTCAAAACTATTGTAAACACCTTATCATAATCAATTTGTTCTTCATGTGTGTATCCTTGGGTGATTAAACATGCCTAATTCCTTATCATAATACATCTATCATTTGTTTTGTTATGATATAGCCATCAGGTTCCAAAAGGTATTGTCTTTCTGGAAGATCAATCTGTTGCCATATTTCTTGTTTCGTAAATTGAAACAACTCTTTCTACATTGCCTTAATCTAATATTTTCTTAAAGAGGGTCCTTGATGTTATTAGGAGCAATTTGACAAAGGAAACAAGTCAACAGACATATACCGGCTATATTGGACTTGCTCCTTGTCACTCATTCATTCAAATCACTAATGATGTTTGATACTGGATGATTTCTGTGTACTCATGTTGTTGGAATAACATTAGCTTGAATGGATACACTAAGATTTATGGCATTCAATTTAGCTTGGTGAGAGGCATCTTCAGGATGAAAGTGTGTGGGGGAGTCATGAAAATAGTATACGCTTCTTCATGAAGAACATCTAAGTTAGAAGCACTATGATATGTTTTATCATTTGCATTCACCATATTATCAACAACTTCTAGACTATGGGAATTTTGTTAAACTTCTAAAGATGTGTTAGGTGAAGTTGTCTGCACTGTGCTTAGACCAGCTTCTATTGAAGCACTTTCAATAGTTGTTTGTCTTGGAGGATTCATAGTTAATTGAACAGTTAAAGCTTGAGAAGGACAAGATACTGGTTGCATCATTGGAAAATCATCTTTCTCCACTTTAGTTGAACCATATGATCTATTTGCTTGAGAAGATCCTATATTTGACAAAACAAATTGATTAAATAATTTTATTAAAGAATCAATATCAAATAACCAAGAGTTTTTTCCCAAGGAAGCATTTAATATTCTCCGACAAGACCACTTTTGGATTATGGAAACTAGTGTTCATAATATTCAACATTTGTTGATTCATCAGTTAAATTTATTCTAGGATTAAATACTCTAAAGGCTTAGAGTAATGAATAACCAACAAAGAATCCTTCATCTAATTTTTGAGCAAACTTTCCCAAATGATCCCTGGTGTTCAATATTGAAATCGGACATTCAAACGACTTAAGAAATCCAATAAAACGTTTTCGATGAAACAAAAGTTCATATGGAGTTCTGTTGCTTTCTTTAAAAATTAATGTTCTATTTTGCACATAGCAGGCTATATTTACAGCTTCTTCACAAAAGGTGATATGAAGTTTTGCATCAGCTAGCATGATTCTTGCTGCTTCAATTAGTGTTCTATTTCTTCTTTATGCTACTCCATCTTGTTGAGGAGTTCAAGGTGCACTAAATTGAAGGTAAATAACCTTTTTAATGCAAAATAAATTTAAATTGTTATTTTTAAGTTTGATTCTACTATCACTTCTGATTGATTTTAATTTGAAATCTAGTTGATTTTCAATATTTGTGATAAATTTTTTGATTATTTGAGCTGATTCATTTTTATGAAGTATGAAAAAAAAAACCAAGTAAACCTTGAATAGTCATCAATGATAACCAAATAATACTGCTTTTAACCTATGTTCATTATGTGAGTTGGACTAAAAAAATTCATATGAAGTAGCTTCATGGGGTATCGTTTCAATTCACAACCTGAGGCTTGTTGGGATGTTTTGTTTTGCTTAACTTTGAGGCATGAAGAACAATGGTCAATCTAATGAACTTCTTTCTGAGGTAAACCAATCAAATGGTTTCTTTTGACCAATTTGTTCATGTTTTTATAGTTTATATGTCCCAAACGCCGATGTGACAGTTGTGATGCATCACTTGATGCTTTTGAAAGTAGATAAGTTTCTTCAATTAGTTAAATTGAATTAAGGTTAAGGACATAAGTATTATTTTTCCTTGGTGTTTTCAAGACAACCCACTCTTCAAGAATTTTAAATCCATGTTTTAAGATGTAGCAGTGAAGCCTATGAAATAGGTCGAATATTTCTTATCACAAATTGGTGATACGGTCAGCATATTGAACTTCGTTGTTCATAGTAGCTATCTTTATCATAATTTAACTGGCCATTTATCATAATCCCTTCATTGCTAATTCTTTCTCCTTAAGAGTCTTGTAGGAGTTATCTTAAAGGCTGATGCTCACCAAAGATCTCTTAGCATGCATTCTGAAGTACAAGTTACTTCAGAAGATTTGACAAAGTCACTAAGAAATTCAATAAGTGTCAAATCTTCCGAATCCAAAGATGAAGTCTTCTAAAGCTTCATAGACAAATTCTTCCAAAGCCAAGAGATAGATGAAGTCTTCCAAAGCTTCTCTGACATACTTTTGACAAAGCTGAATTACTTTTAGCTACCACCTCTAAAGACTCACCAACTTATACAAGTTGGTGATAATTCGATACTTTTGTCAACTATAGATTATGAATTTTGTCTGTAACTTTCTACTTTGTACTTTTATCTTTTAGTATTAGATAAAGATATAAGCTATGGCATGTCATAGTCACATGCAAAAGGCAATCTGCCTTTTGACTTTACATTGATCTTGTTGTCTAGATTAGTGTCCCAGCTGGCTTTCAAAGTATGGCCCGCTGTAGGATGTACTATAAAATATCTCATGTATCATTCCTTAGGGACTAACCCATGTAACTTTGGTTGAACACTTGAGAGCAATATACAACATTCTTGAAAGCCAACTGCTTTTTTCTTGTTTGTGTTCTTTCCTTTAGTTCTTTGTTACATATAGCCGGTTCCCTATTTGATCTTGTAAGTGTTTGTCTGTTATCTCTCCAACACTTATGAAACTGTTGCATTGATCTCTCCCTAACCCGTCCTGCAATTGGTATCAGAGCTTTCCAGGCTCTTGATTGTAAGATCTTGCCATCTTAAATCACTTCAGTTTCACAAAACACTTATCTGCTAAACTGGCAGCTCTCTCCAAACCTAATATGGAAACCGGCACCATGACCAGATCTCCACTGATCACTCCTGATGACTTTGACACTTGGTGCCAAAGAATGGAAGGATTTATCAAGTCTCAACATAGAAGGATGTGGAGATCTGTTGTCTCTAAACCTCATGTCCCATGCACACCTTCAACAACTGCCGCTAGTGAAATGATCCCAAAGGACATGGCTGACTACTCTGATGAAGATTGAAAGAGGATAGATGTAGATCAAAAGGCCATGATCGCTCTTCAAATTGCTCTTCCCAACTCTATCTACAGAGGTTTTAATAAGTGCAAGACTGCCAAGAAGCTCTGGGATGCACTTAAGCTTATGTATGATGGGTCTGAGGAAGCCATGGAGCAAAAAAGATCTTATAAAGAAGCAGTTTTAGAACTTCACTTTTAAGAAAGGTGAAACCATTGCACAACAATACTTCAGGTATGTTGAAATTGTGGACACTCTGGTCGATACTGGTGTCAAACTTTTATCAGAAGACACAAAGGCTTGAGAGAACCTCAACATCATCTTCTTAGCTACCCTGACAACTCACACAAGGGCCATTTCACCACCTTCCAGGAGATACCAAGGGAGAGCTACATCCAAGGAAGCCCATTCCAAGAGACAAGCTCTTCTCCAGCCTTTGTGTCTTCTAATGAAAGTTCAGGCAACTTTCTTTTCACTCTAGAAGACTTAGACTGCATCCATCCAGATGACCTGGAGTACAAGTAAATTGTGCAGCAGATGTCTCTCCTTACTCATAAAGCCAAGAATTTTTACTAGAGGACTAGGAGAAAGTTCGTAGGCATGTATCCACTGGAAAGTTTGGGCTGGAAAAAAGCAAAGTGAAGTGTTATAACTATAACAAAATGAGACACTTTGCTTGGGAGTGCAAGGCACCAAGGACCACTGGTGGCCAAGCACAATCTAGACCAAACTACACTAAGGGAGCTACAAAAGCTAAGAAGCCCAAGTAGCAGGCTATAGTTGTTGTTGAAGAAGTAGGCTTTGATTGGAGTTTCAAGGTTGAAGATGTTTCTCCAACCCATGCCTTAATGGCTGATCATGAAGAACCCAAGGTAGTAGAACACCTTTGTACTCCTGAGTGGGTTGCTAAAGTTAGCATGTATAGGTCCTATTACTTGGAAGTGAGATCTAACCTTGAGTCCTTGAATATTTTAAAAGCTGATTTCAAAAGGGCAGAAAATACTATAAACTAAAAATAGAAGATTTAGTAAAAACAATTTCTACCCTTAAACATGAGTACACATATTATAGGACTTAAATCATAGACCTCATAGCCAAGTTAACTGAATGCCAGGTTGAGTTTGTGATCAGCAAAGCGAGGGTTGAAAAGTGTGTTCTTGAAGAGGAAACCTTCAAGAACATCATATCCTCATCTTTACATGCCAAAGTGTCTTATCAAAATAAGCAGGGACTAGGATCTAGTGAAATAGCTCCTCCACACCCTCTATTATGTGTGAAACAGCCAAGGTGTGGAACTAGTAAAGATGAGCTACCTCCTGAAGATCTAGTTCAAGAGAAAAATAAAGTGATAATGATGAGGA
This sequence comes from Flaveria robusta, assembly GCA_025506415.1. Lineage (NCBI taxonomy): Eukaryota > Viridiplantae > Streptophyta > Magnoliopsida > Asterales > Asteraceae > Flaveria > Flaveria robusta. The sequence continues at coordinate 13,273,390 of CM046475.1, forward strand.
GATGGTGAAGGATGAGCCTAAAGTGAGTGAAGAAGAGCGTAAAACTTCTGAAGTAACTTATACTATGTACATCATGCAAGCAGGAAGCTCTTTTGATTACTTTGGTTGCATCAGCCTTTCAAGTATAACCTTACAAACTCCCCCTAGGCTGATGCTATCAAAACAAAGAAGGATACTCAGATATTGATAGTCCTTATTAGGATCAAGACCATACCTTTATTCATCAATTGGTTAGGATCTCTCAGACTCTCATAGTATCTTCTCATATCATAGAGATCATGCAGAGTAAGATCAAGCATGTCTTGCTAGAAATAGACATCTTGACCTCCTTGATCTCTAATAACATATCATCTGTCTGGATTAGCAGCAAAACTCCATGAGTCTTCTAGTTGTAAGAGGCTCTACTTGAGTTGGAGTTAGTTTAGCAGCCTCTTCTTGAACTACCTCAGGATGCTCTGACTCACCCTGAGGTGTGGAGGTGGATGCTTTGGACTTCTTTTTTTTCTTGTCACTTCTCTTTACCATCCTTTTTCTCCTCTTTGTAGACATTAACTGAGAAGACTGGCCTTCAGCAATGGATTGTTCTGTTGTGTCTTTCTCAGTTGGGTCCTTTTCCCCCATAGGTTTAGAAGGAGAGGGAGCAGCACCCTGCTATGGATCAGAAGAGGAAGTTGACTGTGGTTCAGCTCTAGGTCCTGGTTGTGTTGTCTCTTCTGGTTCAATCTTGACCTCAACTTAAGGAGGAGTTTGACTAGTTGGAGAATGCAAGTCAACAAGCTCCCCCTTTTTAATCTTTTGCTTGATCACCCTAATGTGCTCATCCATAGTGGATAGAGACATTGGACCAAACCTCCTTCCGGAGAATCCATACAGCTTCAAGAAGCTCATCAACCTCTACCTATTAGCAGACTTCTTTTGGCTCTTTTGGATGATGGCTCTTGACTTTGTAGCTTCTTCCCTCATCTTTCTCTTAGCAGCCTTTTTTTTTATACTTGTTGGTCAAGCTGCTTCAGATACTCGAATTCCACATACTCATAGGATAAGGGAACAAGTGCAGATGCCTGATAGAGGCCTGTGGCACTCAGGTAGTTAATCATGTTTTGTCTGTCTACTTCCTTTTCTACCTGAGGTTGTTGAGTTGCCACAGCCTCTGTCTCAGGGCTTTCTTGAACTGGGGAAAGGGAAGGAGCATGTTTGTAGGGCCTTTTCTGTCTCCTTTCTTCCTTGATCTTAAGGAGCAATGCTGCATCCTCTGCCTTCTTTCTTTCCTTTAACAGCTTTGTGTCTGCCAGTTCATTGAGTTCATTTAAGGGAAAAGAGATGAGTTCATTTATGTTGTAGTTCCTAGTGCCTAAGTAGTTTAATCTAGCTGCCCTCAACTCATCATCTTGAGTATTTGGCCAGAGCGCAGCCCTAAATGCAGCTTCCATGAAGCCTGGGGACCCACATGAAATCTCTCCCCTTAGCTTCCTCTTCCTTTCTCTCTCTTCTCCTCAATCTCCTCAGGAGTTAGTTTACTTTTTCCTTTGTCAGCCACAGGCCTTTGTGACTTAGGGTGAAGAGAGCTTTGGCCTTCGTTGTTGGTTCAGCAGTCAAGCTCTGGCCAGAGAGAGATTGTGAAGCACCTTCACCAGCTGGTGCCTCAGTAGGGTAGAGGAAGTTGAAGCAGTTTCTGTGACAAGGTTTACAGGGTCTGTCACTAGGCCTTCACTCAAGGTTTCCCCTTCGAAGCTAATCTTAGGGTCCACCTCAACATCCAGTTAACCGATGACATTGCCTGTTAGCCTTTATATTCTTTTTTGTCTGAATTCTTCAATAATCATGTCTTGAATCCTTTCAGCCAATCTGTCAGCTTGCCTGTTTCAAATTGGGTTTGCAAGTGACATATGGACTAAAGAAAGGCTGTCATGGTACTTCAGGGTCTGAAAATTGAAAATCTCTTGCTACCCATGAAGTATATGTAGTATCAGGGCTCTTCTGTCAGCATCATACCTCCACCCTTGTATTTCATTTCGAGCATCATGGGGTGGAGTAGGCATTGCCCTTGGGATACCTTCCCTAAACAGACTTTGTATGAGTGAGTCCACATCAATATGGACTTGAGGAGATTACTGAGTATGGACAATTGCAAGTGTGGGTGGTGAGTCCTCAATGTCTATAATCTAAGAGGAACTCCTAGGTTTTATGATTGTGAGGACTTTCTCCCTTTTTTTGGTAGCATCACCCTCTTGCATAGGTGAACTGGATGTTAGGTCCACCACTTACACTGGTTCTTGTGGACCTAGTTGAGTTCGTATGAGTGGTCTCTCAGCTAACTTGCCCTTGAGATCGGTGATCTCAAGTTGCTGGCCATTGACCTTTTTTTTGTAAGGCAGTCACCTGAGATTCCAGGTGACTAACCTTTGAGACTAAATAGGTGCATGTAGTAGTTACTTGTTGCCTCATCTTCATCAAAAGAATCATGGGGGATGAAAGAATAGGACCTAAGTCTTCTTCCTCATCAGAAGCACTTTGTTCTTGTCTACTGGATTTCCCCTACACCATGACAACTTCAGTTGAAGTATCAAAGGGCTGGTTTGGCATGGTTGAGGTCTTAATGATGTAATCACTTGTTGAAGTAAAAGCCTCTTCCATATGGATCTCCTAAACTTGTTAAGGAAGATCACCTCGGTTAGGGGTGGATGATGTGGGCTAGACATGGGAGAAGCAGGAGCACTCATCTCTACTTGAGCAAGGGTGGAGAAGAAAGACTCATGGTACTCACTGAAGCCTATGTCTTCATCATCGTAGAATTCTAGGTTGGGAATTGTTTGGTTAAGATCTAAAGGTTGTGGATGGTATCTGTCCCTTAAAAGTTGTTCACTTGAGTGTTGAGACTGTGAGTGAAGGCTTAAGGATGTTAGGGTTATGAGTTTATTAGGCTAAGCATGAGGAACTGCATAAGCTGAGTAGCTTGTGTGGGGGTTCATTTGGATTTTCTTTTGTAGGTTATGGTTATTTGTGGTTGTGAGGGTTGCTAAGAAGTAGAAGTTGTGGGTTCAACACTAGCTGGTGCTGCTAGGTTGTCACCTTGAGTAGTAAGCTCTTACATTTTTGGGACAAGGGTTATTTCTACCCTAGAGAATCCCATAGTAGGCTTTCTCATGATCTTAAAGTTGTCGGGCTTCATCTGTCTCAATTTTAGAACATTACATGTTCCCCTTAACTATGATCCAGTTCACAGTTAAGAATGTGCTGGACATATCTAGGGAACATGTACTATTTTAACGAGTCCATGTTTGCAAGTAAATTAGTGTATAAAAATTAAGAATACATGAACTTGACCCACTGAACCATACCATGGACTATATAGGAAAGGCCTTCAAGAATTTGGTCTCATCCTCCATGTTTGTTGGATAGACTTTGGATGATAACATGAAGAAGGTACTTTTACTGGGAGGAGACCTTCCCTTTCCTAAAGGTTGTTATAATATAATCCCTTTCATAGCCCATCTGTCCAAAAAAGTGGTTGATAGTAGACTTGGGGAAGGAGAAATCACCTTCTGCATCATCCAGCATAAGATGTGTGTTTATCGAAGCTGTAGTGATAAAGATTGTACTTCTCTACACTATGGCAGACAGTGCCTTTCCCCCATCCACAATGGTAGGGGAGGTGAAGTGAATGGATAGAGTTAAGAAGCGGTAGACCTCTAAGAAACCAGGATCTTTCTCAGTAGAGCAAACTTATTGTGTTGCCTCTGTAAGTGCATCGACAAATCGGGTTGGTTTTCATGATCAAAGTTGTCCATTTTGACTTATCTTTGCGGTGAAGGAGGATAAGAACAAAGGCGGTTTGGGAGAATTTAGGTTAGAGAATTTGCAGATGAAGAAGATAGTGAAAGGATGGGAACCGTTGAGTGTATAAATATATAAAATGGATTTGAAACTCAGTTAATGTGTAAGGATAAACTTTAAAATACAAATGTCAGTCCTACCTCTAAAAAAGGTGCCCAAAAAGTTAGTTTTATTAAAAGTCGAAACCTTTCGAAGGTATTTTGTCTTCGGAAGTTTTGAAAAACTTTTGAAGCCAATTTTGGCTTCGAAAGATATTTCTTAGATTTGCAAGGATTTGTTTCGGAAGAAATTTACTTAGAGAAAATTTGCTTTCGAAATATAGTTTGTTTTGAAAGGCATTTAGCCCCAGAAGATTTATTCGAGACCAATTTGCTTCGGAAGAAAATTATTCTTCAAGTCATATAAGTGTTTTAAGCTTCAGAAAATATTTCTCAAATTTCTTCCGAAGGCAATTCACTTATTAGAATTAAAGACATAAGTTTCTTCTGAAGTTAATTTTAATGTCTTTCAAAAGAAATTATACTTCAAATTCTGATAAGTCTAAGGAATATCAATTACAAATTTATCTTTCAAGATAACTGGGCTTATATGAGTGATGAAATAGACAAAATTAAAGACACACATTTTAGAAAATAATTTTGAAATTAATTTAAGAAAATCTACTCAAAGTTAATCATCCCAATAGTTGATATTAGATACTTAAATCTCTGTTCATCAAATATAAATTAATTTAAGAAAACCCAACTAATCATACTTTCATGGACTTTGCCTAAAGTCTAGTAAATAAACATGAATTAGTTCAAAAATATAAATTATCCGATTTCAAGGGCATATAATAGCTCGTTGGAATGGCTTTAGCGAGTAGGATTTAAAAACATAAAAATTGAACGACACGCGGAACGAGACGACACGAGAATGGACGTAACGGGCCAGGGGCCCGAAGGCCCTTGCCCCTCCCCTTAATTGGCGGAGAATCAACAAGGGGGCCTTTCCCCTCTTGTTCTCTTCATTCTTGCAACCCTAATTCACCATAAAGCTCTCCCCTTGGAAACCCTAGCCACCACAACCAATTCTCCTTGTTCTTTACCTAGATCCATCGAAAATCATCATCCACATTCAATAATCCATCAATTTCTAGTGTATTGTTTCATTCAAGGTCAAGTCTTGATTCGAATCGTTGAATTCTTTATTCTTCGATCTTGGCGTTCAAGTGTCGGATTTACAAATCGTGATTTGACATTCTTACCATGGACTTTGGGACTTTGCTATTTCAAGGTGAGTTTCACGGCCTTTTTTCATATGTTTTACTTGGTGGAAAAACATGCTCATGGTTTGGACTATGTCGTGTCTTTTAGACTTATTTGGGACAATGTATGTTGGGTCATGGGTTGAGTCTAGATGTTCATTCATGAGTTTGTACTTGGACTTGGGCTTGTTATTGTGACTTGGAAGTCATGAAGAGGTATTGTTAGTACTAACGAGTTGACACCCCCACCCCTGTCTTCAGTATACTAGTCGAGACTAACTTGGCCTGGGCTTGCCCTTGGGTGAATATAATCCGGGTAATGGACTTGGACTGACTTAGACTTGTGTTGATATCTATGACTTCTATGTACTCTTATCCAAATACAACTTTTATACATGTTATACACGGCAAACTCTTTGTTCTTTAAACCTGTGAACTCACCAACGTTTGTTGACTTTTTAGAGCATGTCTTTTCAGGTAATGAGGCTTAGGTGCTTCGCTTGGGACTTTAGACAAGATTGCTTCATTGGGAGCAATAGACTTTTCATGATACTATTACACTTGTTTTAGATTGTTTGATTGTTGGAATGTAATTGTTGGTTTTGTATTTGGGGATTGTTTTATCCTTGCGTTTGTTAGTTCCTGAATGGAACTTTGGACTATTTATGCATTTATGGTATGACGATTTGGGATTGACTTTACTTGACATGTGTTCCTATGTGTCGGGTGACGTCATGAACATTTACGGAGAATGCCATTAGTATTCTCTTGGACCCCCTATGTGTTATGACAATCCCGTCTGTCGCATCCTAGTGTTTCCGCTTCTAGCGAGGGTGTGACATTACAGCCACCATAGTCACTATCTTTATATGCATATAGATTGAAGTCAGAACACCTTGGATACCAAAGTCTCAGTTTGCGAGCACCTTTGAGATATCTAAGTATCCTGTTGACAGCAACTAGTTATGACATCTTGGGATTGGCTTGACATCTTGCACAGATACATGTGGCAAACATGATATCAAGCCTACTGGGAGTGAGGTACATGAGGGACCCAATCATTGACCTGTAGAGGTGTTCAACAACACACTCCCCCTCAAGGTCAGGACCTAGAGAGTAGTTTCTTGCTATGGATGTCTTGGCAACTTTACACTTAGTTAGATGAAATCTGGTTAGTATGTATCGTACATACTTTGACTGGTTTATGAAGATATCATTGTCCACCTGCTTCACTTGTATTCCTAGAAAGAAATTGAGTTCCCCCATGGCACTTATTTCAAATCTATTCTTCATCAGCTACTCAAACTCTTTGTAGATAGGTGACCCAAAGATGATGTTATCTACATAAACTTAAACCAGCATCAAGTCATTCACTGTTCCTTTGAGGAAAAGTGTACTGTTAGTGGTACCTCTCTTGAAACCATGTTGAATAAGGTACTGTGACATACCATATTCTTGGAGCCTGATGCAACCCATAGAGAGCTTATCAAGCTTGGAGACATAATCAGGATGATCTGGGTCTGCAAAGGTAGTTGTTTGACATACACTTCCTCTTCAATCACTCCATATAAAAATGCACACTTGACATCATGTTGGTAGATTTTGAAGTCCTTGGATGCAGCAAAAGCCAGGAATATCCTAACAGGCTTAAGTCTTCCCACAGGAGCAAAAACATCAGTGTAGTCAATCTCTTCTTATTGAGTGTACCCATGAACAACTAATCAAGCCTTGTTTTTTATGACAAGTCCTCTATCATCCTTCTTGTTCCTAAAAACCTATTTGGTTCCTATAGTAGTCTTCACATGAGGAAGAGGACATAGGTTCCAAATCTTCTGCCTTTTGAATTGAAGCAGCTCCTCCTGCATTGCTTCAGCCCAACTACCATCCTTCAAAGCCTCATCAGCCTTCTTAGGCTCTACTTAAGATAAGAAACAAGAGTGTAGACTAACATTTTTATCATGGGTTTGTCTTTTTGTTATCACTCATGTCTCTACATCTCCAATGATGTTTGTGGTGGGGTGAGACTTGTGGATTCTTAGCTGAGGAATCAAAGCAATTTGATTTGACAAATCTAATTTTGTGAAGTTTAGATCTCGTGATTGAGGATCACCCACCATATCAGCACACTTATCAAGAGATACTTGGTCCAATGAGTGTGTGACATTATTGATGTTATCTTTAGTGGAGAGGTCTTCAATATCATGAAATTCTTGGTTAGAATCACCATCTCCACTTCCTCCTACATTAGAAGGTCCTACATTTGAGTTTTGTGCCTCAGGGTTGGAATTTGTCATTGTTGTGCTGATAGGATCACCACCTGCAGGGATAGTTACCATTGGAGCTGAAATAGTTTTTATGCTTGGTCTTCTCAGCTCAAATCATGGGTCAGGATCTCCTGTTAATAAGGTACCTGCAGATCCTGAAACATCTTCAGAAGATTTGTTAAAACAGTTGGTAACTAAATCAAGATCAAATAGCCAATTAGGACTAGAACCCTTCACACTAGATGTGTGTTCATTGAAAGTCATATTGGCTTACTCGTCAACTACTCTAGTTCTAAGATTGTATACTCTATAAACCTTAGGTAGAGAAGAGTATCTAATGAAGTGTCCATCATCAAATTTCTCAGCAAACTTGGCTAGATGATATTTGGTATTCAAGTTGCTGCAAGACAACCAAATGATCCGAGGAAACCAATAAAAGGTCTCCTTTTGTGCCACAGTTCATAAGAAGTCTTACCATTGGTCATGACAACTAAAACTCTGTTCTGCACATAGCATGTAGTGTTAACTGCCTCTGCCCAGAAGGTGATGGGCAGTATAGAATCAGACAACATGGTTCTTGAAGCTTCAATAAGTGTCATGATTCTCCTCTCAGCAACACCATTTTTCTGAGGAGTCTTGTGAGCACTATATTGTCTTGAAATGCCTTTTTATTCACAAAATGAATCAAGGATATGATTTTTGAATTCTGTTCCTTGATCATATTTTATGATGTTGACCTTGTGATCAGATTGATTCTTAATCTTCATAATAAAGGACTTCAAGATTTCAGAAGTCTCATCCTTAGTTCTAAGAAAGAAGACCCAAGTGTATCTAGTGAAGTTATCTGTGATCACAAGACAATATAAAGTTTTTCCTAAACTCATTATACTTATGGGGCCAAACAGATCCAAGTGTAACAAGTGAAGGGGGTAGTGATAGAGGTTGTGTAGGTACAGACTCCTTTACCTGCATTTTGTTCATATCAAGGCTTTAAGAATTTTTAGGAAATTCCATAATTAGCAAGATCAATAGTGTAACTTTTACTTAACAAAATGAACTGGTGTTACTTACTAATTGGATTTGGCTGAGGATGGTGATTGGCCAGGGCATTAGCTACGTGCTGATTGATGAGGGCAGCGAGTCCTGCTGATGTCATGTTAATACCGCCACGTCCACGTCCTTATCAAGACATTCTTAACAATCACAACATAAAGAATCAAATAAATATCTAGCATATCAACTACATTTAAGTACAAGCAATTAAAAGAATTTAGCACAATCACAACTTAATGTTTAAATAATAATCGCTAATAAAATAAATTGTAAGTACGTCAACAATCAATTAAACCAAATATCAAAACCCAAATATGTCAGTCGGATGGGAATAACCCTTCCCGTCTAGGTGTAGAGTACGTAAAAGTTAGACAGTCATAAGAAAATAAATGAAGGTAGAATTCAATAAGACGCAGAAGATCGAGCGCTATTCTCGGTCTCATCTTCTGGCCGCTCTTCCAGATCTCTTCAAGGTCTTTTTCTTCGGGTTCTAGCGCCCATTCATCGCGTTGATTCAACCTTCAACTTCCTCGATTCATAGTCCGTTTACTGTTGTAGTCTCCTCATTAAAAGTCACATGGTTTGTCAAAACCATCACACCATTTGCTAAGGCACTATGACTCCTGAAGCTTCCTTGAGTTGCTTCTTGATTGTCATGTTTTCCTCCATGACCTGCCTTTGTCCTTGTCTAAGCGCCGCATTATCCGCCATGAGGTCTCTGATAAGCTTTCGTTAAGTATCAAATATGGCCTTCAAAGGCGAACTGCTTACAAGAGCAAGGGAGGGAGGGCAAGGTAGGCTTCATGAGGCAGAGTAGGAGAGGATCTAGTCTGAGGTTGGCGCTAAGGAGGAGGAGGAACGTGCTCCTTCTGAATCAATCGGACACGTACAGAGGATATTGCGCTCAATGATGGATTGGAGGATGAAGGGGTAACGTAAAAGGTTGATCATAATGAAACCTTTTATCATCAGAAAGGATCATAGGCCACTCATCCAGATTGGAGGATGAAGGCGGGGAATTAGGGCGAACATGCCTTTTTCCCAACGATGAAAGGGGAGCTGAAGAAGAAGAAGAAGCCATTTCTACAATCAACCGCTCACAAGAATGAGCGAAGGCAATCCAGCAAGCAAAACTAGCAAACAAAACCAAATGTGTCTATATGCGTATAACTAAGGCATAAGGCTATAGTCTAAATACAATGTAGATAAAATGAAAATTTTTAGTTCGATATAACCATTGGCACTGATACAATCCGTCATACCCTCAATTTCCACCAACAAGGTTTTACCGTTAGGCGCCTGATAATCGATAGTTACAGCAAACGACATAGTAATTACAAAACATAGCATTTAATAGTATTTGGTAATCCCAAAATATAGTTTAATAATAAGTTCAAGAAAGCATTGGCATAAGCGTAACTAGTTAATCATTTAATAGTTTAAATAACGCAAAACATGCGCAACCCTAAATAAATGTAACTTGGACAAAACATTGTTTAACCATTTGAACCAATCAGTAATGTATGTAATAATGAAATGTACCTAGATGTACACACCTTAAAAACCTGAAAGAAATATGTTAAAGTGTCAACATAGTGTTAGTGAGTTTACAGGTTTAAGTAAACAATAGTGTAATGAGAAAACAAATCCAGTAAACAAAGTATATCAATTAGATAACTAGTTTACATAACAAGTTACATAGTGTATGAAGTTCACAACCAGAGCTGACAGAGTAATTGTATGCCTCAGCTGTGGTTACCAAACCACAACAACAGAATTTAGGTTAATTAAACATCCATTTGACATATAGTCGTGATAGCACAACTAGCCCGGGTGAGGTTTATCAAACCCAATAGATTTACTCAGAATTACCTCACTAAAGAACATAAATTAAAGGTTCAAAAGTGTGGACTTAAATTGGTACAAAACTAATAAACAAGTAATAATACACTACTACTGATCAAATGAATGAACATTTATAAAGAACATGTTACTCTCCCCAAAAACAATATAAGTAAATGGGTATGTAAACTCACAACGAATGCACAATAAATAAAGTAACGCAGAGAGAAGATAATTAGGTTTTCGAATAACCTAAATATCATTTATTGTCTGTTAATATAGAATATTAATACTTGAGTTGTACGGTTTCACGTTCCCGACTCGGCCACACACGCAAACACAAGCCTCAAATGCAAATATAATTCATACATAACGCACTTATCGTATTTTATACATACATGGATTCATTCATAACATGTATTTATATAATACATACTTAATATATATTTATATGTAGTATATATCACTCATAATGCATGCATTTAACCACATTATATACTACATCCAACACACACCTATATAACATATGATACACATATCACGTACATATACATATAACATGATACACACACTCATGAAATCTATATGCCATATAAAACACATAATTAACATACATACAATATAGATCACACACATAAACATCTAGAATCCAAACCAATGAAAAACACACCTACACTCATACATACAATGCATCATACATAACCACACACCCATGCATAACCCTCACCAATCTCTCGACTCACCCAAGAACAACTACAACCGAACACACACACAAATCTGCAATATACATGATACACACTCATATGCACAACACCTCATACCCACATATTCACGAGCATAGACCCTACTTCCCATCCTACACACCAACCTACGTGTCTTGGCTACCCATGGGTCATACACTCATCTTCATAAATAACCATTGCACATACATACCATCACACTTCTAAACCCATGCTGGATCACCCATCCATTGAAATTCAGTAGCAAGGACAAGCACCATACACACACAACCATGAAACCCTTACCCCGTCGGCTGCAAAGTGCACAACATACAATCGCCGACCATCGCATTCACGAACACAATGCACACCACCAAACATATATACATAACTGCATACCTATAATCAAACGCAACACACAAACACCTGACGAAACATTAATCGTAATGAACACGAGTAAGGAAACAAGAAAAGAACCGTACCGAACGAGGTTGTTTCTATCGGTTTCAGCGGCTGCCAAAGCGGTGTCGATCGTTGAGACAGAAAGGGAGTCATGGGAGATGATGTAGCCATCAGGAAATACCACCGCGAGAGATGACAAGCGAATGAGGTTTTCTATGTGGGTGATGGTAATTCTATTTGAACAAAGTTTTACATGCACCCCTCAAGTTCAAGATTTGCAATCCGACCCACATAATAACTAAAACCCAAATTCATTTCAATGAAAATAACTTTAATTATGTGAATCAAGTTAAATACTTGAGAAATTACGTAATAATGTTACAGTATGACAGTTGGATTGACGGCGTTAAATTAGAAACATGAGGTGCCAAATAAATTATTACTTGTTTTATATAATAACTTCGAATGAGAACATTGTTTTTAGTGCATTTTACTTGGTGTGTGTCTAGTTGTTCATAAACCTTTACTAGTCGTATACCAAGTCGTGCTTTGCATGATGACAACTTGTTAATTTGAAAAAAAAACAAATGTGTCATAGTTAAAAGGCTTATAATAGGTCACCCATTGCAGCCACAATCCAAAAATGATGCAACACCAAACAACGTTAACACCCATCGACATTATCACGATCTTTAGGTGCCTAATGTGGTTGTGCCTTAAATAAACAACTTTTTGTCATCACTGGCAACTAAAACCTGGATTATAGCCCCAACAACACAAACTACACATTGTCCTCAACATGTTACAATCATGAAAAACAACAACGAGGAAAATGGTAACCGACAAACTGGATCCATGAAACCATGTGATCAATATGAGTTCATGCTCAACAACATTTTTCCAAGAGAACATCTCACAATCCATCATCATTGACGTAGGTAGTAAACACCAACAATCAACTCCATTAACAACCCCATTAGACCAAGGTGACAGTTAACAAGAAACACATTAGAAACCTAAGATCTACGCGTTCAATGTAGTATCAGGACTAGCAAACCATAAAATTCTTCATCGAAAACATACAGAAATTTAAAACCATAAATATCTAAGGCATGCCTGGTGAGGAACATGAAATATAACACAACAATCTAAACACAAAGAAGCCACATTCAATGATTTCACCACTATAGGAAAAAGCCATCATGGACAAATCATAGCACCTCCAACAATAAACTCAAAACACAACCGTGAGCTTCAAAGTCTTAGATGAACATCATGCCATCATCATTGACCAAGAAACAAAATAAAGGAACATGCGAAGAGGGAGAGGTGAAGTGTAACGAAGAAAGAAAAATATCAAATTTGTCGCCAAGACATAATCATCGATGATAGAGGTGGAAAGTGACACAACCGATTCCCAAGTGAGTTTCCATGTCCACATATACACACTCTCTCTCTAAAAAATGAACGGAATATCCAAGAAACCAACATTCCTCATCCAGCTGCTATGTAAGCATAATAGATGGTTGTACCGCATGCATGTTAGCCATAGTAGTAGCTGGCGGGTAGAACTAAAAACCCTTAAAGGCTAGTACCACCACCATCATCGCCACCGTCACGACCTCCACCTTAACCTAAATTAGGAGGCTTAGCAACAAATGACACCCACAACATATCCAACCCGCAATTAGAGAACCAGATGCTAGTACCATAACCATCATCACCATTGTAAACACGAACAAGAACAAGGAGGCAAGGGTTGCCTTCACGACAATTGAGGTTAGCTTTGCGGGCAAACTGTACCTATAATCCTCTCCCACAACCACACTTTCTCTAAAACAATAACAGTTGTTTATACTTAAACCTCATAATAGGGTAAAACAAAAAATTTGACAAGTATGGTGGCCAAATTTGAATAAATTCCAAACTACCTATTCACTCTATTTTCTTTTTTAATATTATGTAATAATGTACTAATGCATTATAAACAACATAAATATTCAAATGAATACCACCAAGTTATGTTATTTGAAAATTATTTTCTAATAGTTTATTAAGCCCAAATATATAAGAAGAAGCATTTTGATATAATTAGAGCATTCACTACTAGATTCTCTATATTATTTTTAGTGTGTTTTCTGTATTATAGAGAATAATTGTGAATGATTGTGAGTGGATTGAGAGAAAATACTATTGTTTATTTGTATATTTAAGCAATCACTGTTTAACCCTTATAATTTATTTGATATATTTGAAAGTGGTTGAGTAGATGATAGAGAAAAAATAATGATAAATATATAAAAAATTGTTTAATTGAAAATAAGAGTGAAAATTTAATGATTTTTAGTGTAAATATAAAAAATAGGGATGGAAAACATTATGTGAATGCTCTTATATTGATTATTAGGTTACAATCCCGTGTAATATACGGACTAAATAAATTTACTGTTACATTGTTAATAATATAAAAAGTTATGTTTTAAAAGTTATATATTATACGGATTGAATAAACTCATGTATTACACATTTGAGAATTTGAAGTTAACATATTTGAAATTTTAATTATGAATAGTTATTATTAATGAATAGCTATTATAATATTCATAATTAAAAGGAGAGAGATGCGAGAAAATCAATTATTAGATGGTCTAAAATGATGACAAGTGTCCGGATTTATTTTTATTTATTAGTATAGAGATTAACTAATCAATCTGATATGATACTTTTGATAGTTCTAGTCTTACAAGGGTGATTACAAGATAACACTTTTAACAAGCGGATCTTAACTTGTTTTTTTCAAATTTGTATTTTCTCAATACGCAACCATAAAATAAGAGTAAATTACAAATTTTTTCGTTTAAGTATGTTTAAAAATATAGATTTTGTCTTTGAACTTTGATAAGTACACTGAGCGTCCTTTATTTGAAAACTTATCACGCTTTATGTTATTTTTACTAATAAAAGTTAACTTTTTCATTTACTTTTATGTGAATGGACTATTTTACCCTTACCACTTAAAGGACGAAATCTGCAATCATCATGTTTTTATTTTATTTACCTTATTTTTTTAGTCACTTTCTATTTAATAAAATTTATCTAAAATATTATTACTTAATTAACTTTAATTTTTTTATAAAGTATACTTTTATTTATAGTTTTCTAATTTATTATATTTATTGTTTCTGAAAATTAGTTATCTACCTTTCTAATCGTACGAGAACAAATTAAAAAGTTCAAAATACATTTTTTACATTATAAAATTTAAACTACTTATCGGTTTTATTTCATCGTTTCTTTTTTATTATCATTTTGGTATGATAATTTTCAATTACATTAAACAGTTTGAGTTACGATTTATATTACAAAACTATTAGAGGCTGTATGATTTTGGGATGTGACTTTTTATATTTCACTTATAATTATTCTAGATTGGCTATGTATAATTAAGTTTTCATTACTATATGGAGTATTTTAGTATATTTACTATAAAAGGTTCAATAAGCTTAATAGTAAAACTAAAACAAAGCAAAACCCTTTGTAATTGTTTGGTTCGATTTCGTTTTAAATTTAAGTGGTTTGGTTTTGATTTACATTGATAAAAATTCATTATTTACAATTTAACTAAACCCTGAATAAAATTTATCTAACAAAAGAAATTTTGAATGATTTGTTTATTTAAAATCTCCTGAGTAGTAGTTTAGAAACCTTTTAGTGTATTTTATTTTAAATTAAAGTTACAAGCTGTCACACTTTATTTATATTTGAGTTAATTACATTAATGGTTCATGTGGTTTATTGAAAACAACAGGTTTGAGTACTAAGAGCTTTTGTAACAAGAATGGGTATTAAGACTAACATATGTTAATTTTGTAATTGTATGTCTATCTTTGATTCAGGGATCATTTGTGTAATACCTATAACTTTTTAAAACCCAACCCACCCACCCCCGTCTCTTTCATAACCTGCCACCACCACAAGATTGAATCCACCACTCATGTTAGCCACCATCGTTGCCACCACCACCAAATCCACCATCGCCCATAACAAAAACTCCCAACCTACCCACTGTCGTCTCCCTCCCACTCTCATTTCAAAACACCACCACTAAATCCACAACCACCGCCTATCTCGCCATCACCATCGGCCACCAACACAACCATTATGTCCCACCATACCCATTCGACGCCACCTCCACGGTCAATACCAAACACACCATCGGTCCCCCCAACTTTTTCTCAAAACCCTAAAACCTAAATCAAGCTTTACCTAATTAGGAATTCTTGATTTTAGGGCTTGTATGCAGTAGCGGATGATGATGCCGTTGATGGTCCTTATGTTTCAATGGAGATGAAACGACAATGGATGGTGCGATAGTGATGATGATGCGACGATGATGATTCATGATTGTGGTCGTGATGGCCGGATGATGATGACGTTGATGGTCTTGTTGTTTTATTTAAATATCCGAAGAGGATGGTGGCGGTGAGGATAAAATGATAGGGTGATGGTTAGTGATGAGGGCTGTTAGGGGCGGTAGCCGGGGATGGGGGCTGAGTGGGGGTAGTGGCCGGTGGAGGGGGCAGGGGCTGGGGTGGGAGCCGATGGTGGGAGCTAGGGAGTGGTGGCTGGCGTTGGGGGCTTGGGTGGTGGTGGCCGGTAGTGGGGGCTGGGGTGGTTGTGGCCGGTAGTGGGGGCTTGGGTGGTGGTGGCCGGCAGTGGGGCTGGGGTGGTGGTGGTGGTAGGTGGTGGAAACAAGCAGTGGTGTTTTGTGCATTTATATATACACACATTTATATATATCTATATATACACATAATTACACAAAAATTCCTTTTATGTATTAAATGACATAAGCAGTCCTTTTAAGTTAAAAATATGAAAATACCCTTAGATTTAACAGAAAAGTTAACGTCTGTTAGTGTTAATACCTTAACTTGTTACAAACTGAAAACACAATACCTCTAGCTGTTACAAAAAACTCATAGTATCCAAACTTGTTATTTTCAATAAACCAAAGGGACCATTTGCGTAATTAACTCTTTATATTTAAAAACAAACTATTTGATTGAAAAGGAAAAATTAAAAATTCATATCATAAACCAAAATCTACCATTCTCCAACTAGCTTCAAATATAAAACCTAAACCAAATAATTTGAAATGACTAAAAAATGTTGTACCAAAAAAGTAAAAAATCAAGTTGTCTAATTTTATTTGAATGGTAATGAACAAAGTTAAGAAATGAAAATAAATTTATAAGAAAACACAAATCTATAAATAAACCTAGATTTTATAAAAAAAAATTAAAACTAAATTAATACTAATATTTATGATGATTTTTTTTGAACGAAAGTGGTTCAAAATAAATAAAAGTAAAGAAAATAAAAGTAAAAAAAAAAAAAAAAAGAAAATAAAAGATTAATAATAACACATTTCGTCATTTTAAGATACATTTTATGAAAAAATAAAAATTTATTATTGCTAATATCTATGATAATTTTTTTTAAACTAAAGTGGCTAAAAAAAAATAAAAGTGAATAAAGTATTATAAAAAAAACTTATAGAAAGAAAATAAAAAAATTAATAATAACATATTTTAAAAAAAGTAAGTTTATAAAAATAAAAGTGATTAGAAAAAAGAAAAAATAAAGAAAAGTAAATAAAATAAAAACAAATGGGAGAACAAATAAAGGATTAGTTAAAAGTGCAAATTTCGTCTTTTAAAGAGTAAGGGCAACATGGTCTTTTACATAAAAAAAACTGAAAAATTTAACTTTTATTAGTATAAAGGACAGAAAGCGTGATAATTTTCAAGTAAATTATGCTCAGTGTATTTATCAAAGTTTAATAACAATGTCCATAATTTTAGGTATACTTAAATGACAAAATTTATAATTTACTCATAAAATAATTATATCTTGTAAATGATTTATGAAAGAGGTAACTTTGCAAAAAAAAAAAAAAATTCTAATTAAGTCACTTAAATTTTATGTTTTATTGAAATTATAAATTTTAACATGTTTATTAGTATGTTTTTCTTTTTGTTTTAATTAAGAAATATTTTTTTCTCTTTTTTATGATGATGTGGAATGATGGGGTGAATTTTAGTTATTATTATTATTTTTTAATATAATTTCATATATTAAAAATTGTGAACACCTGTCTTCTCTTTGATTGTTTTCTTGACATAAGAAAATTTGATAATGACTAGATTTAATGGTTTATGGTTCAATTTGTGAAAAATATATATGAGTAATCAAATTAGATTACTTTTCAAACTTGCTTAATACTTTATAACATTTTTCCTTAATGAAACTATTATTTTTGTAGCTTCTGTATTTTAAAAAGGCTACAAAATATACTGTTATTGCTATAGCTTTTATATTTTATAAACGCTATAATTAAATTATCTTCCGATTCCAAACACCCAATAAAACATGTGTTTGCTCGTGTATGTAAAGAAAAGAGAAAAAAGGACCGACCTACGATAATACACTTGATTGGCATTCGTATGGTGGATTGCAAAATGATTACATAATCTTTATTTTATTTTATTAATTAAGGTACCGTCCAAACAGAAAGGTGGGCCTCTACATTAAACTACTTATCAAAGTTAGTTTATTATATCTACTATGTAATTATGATTCAATATTAGTTTAAAGATATATGTTATGTAAAATAAGAAATTATGATTAATTTTAATCGTACTAATATCAATTAAATAATTAGAGCATTCAAAATCAAATCCCTATCCATACTCATATCTATAATTTAAGGTAAATTTTATAAAAATCATTTAAATTGTCACTCAATCTTATTCGCTAAAACATAAATCAAGTTTAAAGACTCATTTTCTATGCCATATATATGGAACGAGATGTGGATGCTCTTAAAAATTATAATTTTAGTTTCTAGTCAAAAGAAATTTACCAACTAGATTAGATACAATCAAAATAGCAACTGAAGTGATAAAAACCTCTTGGGTTTTTAGGTATTGACAACGACTATTCTTGGAAAATCGATATTTGGCCACTATGTCTTCCTGAATAAATGTACTTTTTCACGTGACTTTTCCATCTGTTTTTAAAGAGTGTGGGTAGCCATCGCTATGTGGGCAGTGGTCGTTCTAGTATTGGTGGTTGTTACTGTCCGCAATACCGACCATGGCTATCGCGGCTTGCAACCATGTAGCATCAGCGTCATTTGTAACATCAGAGAAAGAGTGGGGTGGATGTTTGTTGTTACCGGCATCAATTATCGACGGCCATAAGTTCACCTCTACTATTCCTTGCAACGGTGGCGTCACCCACCCACCCCCCCCCCCCTTTTTCCACTTTTGTCTACCTATTAGTGTTTGCAAGTGGGACTTTGTTTGTTGGTGATGCCTCTGGTTCCCTATAGAGAGAGAAAGAACTGGGTGTTGGTTTAATGCCACCGCAACCAGTGGTTGACAGACGACCTTCACCTGCGCAAGTTCTTGCGACGGTGGTTTTGTGTGCCCCCTGTTTTTGATTTCTAGTTGGATGGTTATGGTTATGTTTCTCTCCTATTAATAGAGTTTTCGTGGTGCTTATTGTCTATCGTGGTTTGTTTTTCTTTGATCTAGTATAAAAGATGGTGGTTTGATAGGGTTTTTGCATATAATGGTTTCTTTTGTATGCCTTGGTAACAAGTGTTGACGGTTGTGTTTTCGGATGGGCGTGGGTCGATGGTGCGGCTGAAGGGGCAGGTAGGCGTAGGTTGTAACATTTGACCAATTTTAAAAATCCATACCCGAACCTGTTTAAGACAAACTTGTAAATCAAGTTCATTAATTATTCATTTAATTTGTTTTACTGTTTCAAACACAATACTTGTCTTTTCATTCAATTTGTAACAATTTAATATAATTTTATAATTTGTATAATAAATTTTATAAATTTATAAAGTTTTATTGCTAATTATGAGATTTTAATTATTAAATTAAAATAAATAATTAGATTGTAAAATTTTATAAGATTTAAAATATTTATAAAGATTTTGTAAAACATATTGATTTATTATTTAGATTGGGTTTTATTTATTTAGATGTTAAATGTGTAATTTTCAAAATTTATTTCAAATAGTTTCACATAAAATAATAACTTTATCAAACCTTAGGGATCAATTCTGTAAATTCCATACAAAACCCAAACCCCCATCCCTTGACCGAATTTCCCTTCTCCTACGGTTTTCCTGCCAAGCTCCAACGAGTGCCGAAACCCCAAAAATTACCCAAATTGATTAAACCTAATCGTTCCTAGACTCTCGCAAAGGAGATTCCAACTCATGACTCTTTTTAAATTATAACAATCGATTGTTAAAGGTGTTTAATCGAAACTGATTTACCATTCAAACCCAAATCAAATCCTACTTGAAAGAGAAAAATTAATTTAACCAAATGATTCATAGCGCATGTGTGATCACTTAGAACGTGTAACATGCGATTCATATCAATTTCAAATTGAAAGATTCGAACCTAATTTATAACTCATTTAGCATGAAACTGATTAAATCGTGCCTATATAACAATGGGCAAAAACCCTAAACAATTCATTTAACCTCTCTAAAAGTCTAATTACACTCAAAGGACACTCGCACATTGTTTTCATTCATCATATTTCTTTCTAACCTAAAACTAATAGATCTCGATGCCTCTTACAAACTCAATAAGAGGGCTTTTGACCCTTAACACCCTTAGTAGTTGCTCGTCTAATCAATTTTATCAGCACATCATCATATCGATAAATTCGATGATCCTTTTATTTGCGACTTAATCTTTCTTCATAACCATTCCTTTGATCAAATCAGTTAAATTAGTCACATGCACACCCTCGAATATAGGTGGGGATTAAAAGCCCTATGTTAATTCTATTAACATAATCAAATCGATATTCAATTTTGTTCGAAACAAATTAGGGTTCATGCGAAAATGGAAATTTCTCTTATTAAAACATTTATCTTTTGTTTTCGGATTTAAAATCATATTCAGGGCCTTTGGCCCATTAGTAAAAGCATGCACACCTATAGGGTTGACCTAGGTTCAACCCCGAACAACCCCAAACTCTTTTTAATCATTTTTATATTTAAAATTTATTCAAGAAAATTTTTAATATATTATTATATTAAAATAAAAATTATTTTGTTCATTAAAAGTAATTCAAAAATTATTTAACAAATTCTGAAATTATAATTTCATATTTTATTATTTTTAATGATTACAAAATATTATAAAAATATTTATAAGTTTTAAAGCTTTTAAAAATTATTTAAAAAAAACAAATTATTTCAAATCATTTTAAATTTGCATTCTGCAAAATCATTTGAATAAATAATCATGTAAAAAAACATTTCTCTTTTACTAATAATTTGTAAATCATTTAAATAATTGATTATAAATTTTTGAAAACGTAAATAAATAATGAAGTATTGAAATTAAATAGTTTTCAAACTTTAATACTCAAAAGTCTATTTTATAACTTGTTATTAATTAAATATTTAATTATATATAATCTTTCCAGTTCACTAAATATTCACTTTTACTTGTAATTTCAATTATTCGTCAATTCAATTTATTTAATCATAATTTTGAAATTAATTACATAATTTTGTTTTAAAACTATTTTGTTAAACCCATATCTCAATTGAAAACCCAAACTCATACATAGTCCTTAAATATAGTTATTATTTTAACAACAAGACACCATTCCTTAGGTTAATCTTGCGGAAACCATTGGTGTCTAATCTATCAATTAATGTTCAAATTATAACCTTCTATCAAAGTGAGTATTTATAGCTTATTTTTACGTGTTTTATGTATTGGAAAAATCATGTGGTTTAATTCAATTCAAAACATGCTTTATTAGTACTTGCAATTATGTTTTCATAGTTAGATAAACTTGATGTTAACACAATCATTAAGTCATAAACCCCGGTAACAATGATAGATCTATTAATTTGAGAAACACACCCCATTTGATCACTCGAGTGATGATTTGAACCAGATTCATTCAATTAATCAAAAGGCTTTGTCTACGGACTTAGTCAATTTAGTCATTAGGTTTGATTGTGTAGGTTTGTCTTTTATGTTATAATTTGTAATATAAGTCTTGACATTGTCATGTGAATTAAATTGTTGTGATTATTTTACTATTTCTACTCTAATAAAGAAGTAACTAAAAGTGACACGTGGCAACACCATATTAATTCTCACCAAAATTTTCCCGCTTCTCTCTCTTCTTAAATAATTATATTAATTACTAATAATATTATTTAACTATTTTTTAGATTAAAAATAGTTTTTTAGTAAATTAATAAATAAATCTTTTTATTTGAAGGACCGTTTGGGGAGGTCAATGCAATAGTTTTACAGGGTGTTTGGAGAGTGAATTTGAATAACACTTACAAGATCAAACAGGGAACCGGCTTTATGTAAACTATGAACTTAAAGTAAAAGAACACAAGAAGAAATGGTTTTCAAGAATGTTGTATATTGCCCTCAAGTTTTATTACAAAGTTCAAAGTGATCAAGTGATGATTCAAAATACAAGACCTGAGAAACTTTATACTACATTCTACAGCCGGCCATACTTTGAAGGCCAGCTGGATACACTGATCTACACAAAAAAATCAATGTAAAGTCAAAAAGACAGATTGCCTTTTTGACATGTGACTATGACATGACATAGCTCACATCCTAATGTATTACAAAAAGTATAAAAGTAGAAAGTAGAAAGTTACAGACACCTGGACCATATTCTACAATTTACTAAAGCATGTACCTTTTCACCAACTTATGCAAGTTGGTGAGTCTTCAGAGTGACAGCGAAAAGTTGGTCAGCTTGCTGAAAAAGTAGATTAGAGAAAGCATCTCTTCTCTGTCCTCAGAAGAACTCAGTCTTTGTTTATCTAAGCTTCGGAAGACTTCATATTTGGCTTCGGAAGATCTTGGTCTTGGCTTCGGAAGATTTTACACTTAGACAGTTTTCTTAGGAGAAGTGTAAAAGTTCCGAAGCAACTTCTGCAATGCACATGCATGCAAGCAGGAAGCTCTTTGGCTACTTTGGTTGCATCAGCCTTTTAAGTATTCCTTACAAACTCCCCCTAGGATGATGCTACGAAAATAGAGAAGATATTCATATGTTGGCAGTCCTCATTAGGATCAAGACCATTCCTTTCTTCATTAATTGGTCAGGATCCCTCAGACTTTCATAATATCTCCTCATGTCATAGAGATCATGTAGAGGGAGACCAAGCATGTCTTGCCAGAGATAGACATCTTGACCTCTTTGATCTCTAATGACATTCCATCTGTCTGGATTTGCTGTAAAGCTTTAGGATAGGATGGGTCTTCCAACTACAAGAGGCTCTGTTTGAATAAGAGTTGGTTGAGCAGCCTCTTCTTGTTCACCCTCAGGATGTTTTAATTCAATCTCAGGTTCAGAGGTGGATGCCTTGAACTTCTTCTTCTTGTCCCTTCTGATGACCATCCTTTTCCTCTTTTTATACTTTAACTGAGGAATATGGCCTGCAGCACCAGTTGCTACTCTCATGGAATCTCAGGGCCTAAAAATTAAGGACCTCGTGCTATCCCTGAGATCTAGAGAGCACCAATGCCATTCTTGCATTGTCATACCACCATCCCACTATTGGATTTTTAGCAGGTTAGGATGGGGCAGACATGGCCATTGGAATTCCTTACTCAAAGAGTTCTTGTAATATGGCCACCACATCAGTGTGAGCCTGAGTAAGTTGTTGAGTCTGGACAATTGCAAGTGAGGGTGGTGAATCCTCATTGTCCATACTCAAGATAGAATTCACAGGTTCTGTGGTTGTAGGGACTTTTTCCCCCTTTTTGGTAGCGTCACCCACTTGCATAGGTGAGCTAGAGGTTAAGGCCATCACGTCCATATGTTTTTGTGGATCTGGTTGAGTTTGTCTTGGTGATCTCTCAGCTAGCTTACCCTTAAGATCGGTGATCTCAAGTTGTTGGTTATTGACCCTCTTCTGTAAGGCAGTCATTTGAGATTCCAAATGACTAACATTAGAAACTAAATAGGTGCATGTTTATTGAAGTTGTTGCACCTTTAGTTGTAGACTCCCCTCATCTTCAGATCAAGAATCATGGGGGAATGAGAGAATTAGACCAAGGTCTTGTTTCTCATCACCAGCATATTGTTCTTGGCTGCTAGATTTCCCCTTCACACTAACAGCTTTAGGTGAAGTGTTAATGGGCAGGGTTGCCATGGTTGAGGTCTTAATGATGTAATCACTTATTGAAGTGAGAGCTTTTTCCATATGGACCTCGTAAACAGGTTCAGGGAGATCCACCTCTAGAGCAAGTGGATGATGTGGGCTAGACATGGGAGAGACAAGAGCACTCATCTCTCCTTGAGTAAGGGTGAAGAAGAGAGACTCATGGTACTCACTGAATCCTATGTCTTCATCATCATAGAATTCTAGGTTGGGGATTGGTTGGTTAAGATCTAGAGGCTGGGATGGTAACTGTCCCCTGAAAGTTGTTCACTAGAGTTTTGAGACTCTGAGTGAAGGCTTAAGGCTTGTTGAGTGATGAGCTCGCTGAGCATGAGGAACCTTATCACTGATCATTAGTGAGATGGGATGGTTTGCTCCTCAGGGGAAGTGGTAGCTCCAGTGTCCACATCCTCCTGCATGGGTGGTAATATGGGGGCCCGCACAGGCTTAATAACCTGTGTAGGGGTTCATTTGGATTTTCTCTCGTAGGTGATGGTTATTTTAGGTTGAGAAGGTAGCTAGGAGACAACAGGTGTGGGTTCAACACTAGCTGGTGCTGCTAGGTTGTCACCTTGAACAATGTCGGGATTCATCTGTCCTAATTTAAGAGCATTACCTATTCTCCTTAACTGTGAGCCCAGTTCGCAGTTAAGAATGTGCTGGACATATGTAGAAAACATGTAGTATTCTAAGGAGTCCACGTTAGCAATCCAAATTTGTGTAAATAAACTGAGAGTACCAGAACTTGACCCCCTAAACCATTCCATGGACTATGTAGGAAAGGTTTTTAGGAATTTGATCCCATCCTCCATGTTCGTTGGATAGGTTGTGAATAACCACATGGAGGAGGTATTTCCATTGGGAGGAAACATTTCCCTCTTTGAAGGTTCTTACAGAGTTGTCCCCCTCATAGCCCATCTAGCCAAAAGAATGATTTACTGCAGCTTTAGGGAAGGACAAGTCACCTTCTGCATCATCTAGCATGAGATGAGTGTTTATGGAGGCTGGAGTGATGGAGATTGTCCTACCCTGCACTATGACAGATACTGTCTTCTCCCCGTCAATGGTGACCTCTTGACATGTCCACCAGAACTCCAAAAGTTGATCCTGATAGAGAGGAGGATCAATAATGAGGGAGGTGAAGTAGTTTGACAGAGATAGGAAACGGCAAACCTCTGAGAAGTCAGGATCTTCCTCATAGTGCAACAAAGCAACTTGATTGTGTTGCATGTGAAGATGCATGGAGAAATTGGGTTGGTTTCTACGGTTGTGGTTGGCCATTTGGAGTAGCTTTGTGGTGAAGGAAGGTAAGAACAAAGTCGGTTTTTAGAGAATTTAGGTTAGAGAAAATTCGTAGATGAAGAAGATAGTGAAAGAGGGGGAACCATTGAGTGTATATATATGAAATGGATTTGAGACAAAATTAATATGTTAAGGATAAACTTTGAAATCCGAATGTCGGTCCCACCTCTAAAAAAGTGCACAAAAAGGTAGTTTTCTTTAAAGTTGAAAATCTTTTGAAGGTATTTTGTCTTTGGAAGTTTTGAAAACTTCCGAATCCAAATTTTGACTTCGGAAGATATTTCTTAGGGTTAGAAGAATTTGCTTGGGAAGAAATTTTCTTAAAAAAAGTTTGCTTCTGAAGTGTAGTTTGTTTTGAAAGACATTAAGTATCAAAAGTTTTGCTCAAGAGTAAATCTTCCAAGACTAATTTGCTTCGGAAGAAAATTGTTCTTCAATTCATATAAGTGTATTAAGCTTTGGAAGATAATTTTCAAATATCTGCCAAAGGTAATTTACTTATTTGAGTTGAAGACATAATTTTCTTCCAAAGTTAACCTTAATGTCCTTCAAAATAAATTACACTTTAAATTCTTTCAAGTCTAAGGAATATCAGTTAGAAAAGTTTCTTTCAAGATAACTGGGCTTATATGGGTGATGATATAGACAACATTCAAGACACACAGTTTAGAAAATAATTCTGAAATTAATTTAAGGAAATCTACTAAAAGTTAATCATCCTAATAGCTTATATTAGATACTTAAATCTCTATTCATCAAATGCCTTGGTGAAAAGATCAGCATATTGTTCATTTGTGTTAACTTTGACCTGTTTTACCAGACCTTTCTCAAAATTATCTCTTATCAAATGATACATGATATTGATGTGCTTTGTCTTGGAGTGCTGCACAGGATTCTCTATAATAGAGATAGCATTGTTATTGTCTATGTGGATGGGAGTCTCCTTGAAGTTAAATCCATAATCCAGCATCTGATTCTGAATCCAAAGCACTTGAGCATCGCAGCTTGCAGCAGCAATGTATTCAGCTTCAGCAGTTGATGCAAACACACAGGATTGTTCTTGCATTTCCATAAGACTATCGTTCCACTAAGGAACTGACATCCCCCTGATGTAGACTTTGCAGTCATGTTGCACCCACCATAGTCACTATCTGTATATGCATACAGATTGAAGTCAGAACACTTTGGATACCAAAGTTCCAGCTTGGGAGCACCTTTGAGATATCTAAGTATTCTCTTGACAACAACTAGGTGAGACATCTTGGGTTTGACTTGATATCTTGCGCAAATACATGTGGCAAACATGATATCAGGTCTACTAGCTATGAGGTACATGAGAGACCTAATCATTGCCCTGTAGAGGTGTTCATCAACACACTCCCCCTCTAGGTCAGGACCTAGAGAGTGGTTTTTTGCTATGGGAGTCTTGGCAACCTTGCAGTCAGTTAAATGAAATCTGGTCAGTATGTCTTAAACATACTTAGACTGGTTTATGAAGATACCATTGTCCACCTGCTTCACTTGAATTCCTAGAATGAAATTGAGTTCCCCCATGGCACTCATTTCAAATCTATTCTTCATCAGTTTCTCAAACTCTTTGTAGAGACTTGGATTAGGTGACCCAAAAATTGATGTCATCTACATAAACTTGAACCAGAATCAAGTCATTCCCTACCTTTGAGAAAAAGTGCGCTTTCAATGGTACCTCTCTTGCATACATGCTAGACAAGGTATTGTGATAGTGTCTCATACCACTTCCGTGGAGCCTGATGAAGCCCATAAAGAGCTTTGTCTAGCTTGCAGACATAATCAGGATGATCTGGGTCTACAAAGCCAGGTGGTTGTTTGACATACACTTCCTCTTCAATCACACCATATAGAAATGCACACTTGACATCAAACTTGTAGACTTTGAAATCCTTGGATGTAGCAAAAGCTAGGAATATGCTAACAGCTTCAAGTTTTGCTACTGGAGCAAAGACTTCAATGTAGTGAATCCCTTCTTCTTGAGTGTACCCTTGAACATCTAGTCTAGCCTTGTTTTTTATGACAAGTCGCCTATCATCCTTCTTGTTTCTAAAAACCCATTTGTTTCCTATAGTAGTCTTCCCATGAGGAAGAGGACATAGGTTTCAAACCTTCTATCTTTTGAATTAAAGCAGCTCCTTCTGTATTGTTTCAACCCAACTTCCATACTTCAAAAAGCCTCATCAATCTTCTTAGGCTATATTTGAGACAAGAAATAGGAGTGCAGACAAACATTTTTATTATGAGTTTGTCCTCTTGTCCTTACTCATGTCTCAACATCTCCAATGATGTTTGTGGTAGGGTGAGACTTGTAGATTCTCATTTGAGGAATCATAGTAAGTTGCTTTGATAGATCTAAGTTTGTGAAATTCAAATCTGGTGACTGAGGATCACCCACCACATCAGCACACATATCAAGATTGAGTTGATCCAATGAGTGTGTGATATCATGATGTTATCTTCAGTAGAGAGGTCTTTAGTATCATGGAATTCTTGGTCAGAATCACCATCTCCACATCCTCCTACATTTGAAGGTCCTTCGTTTGAGTTTCATGCCTTCAAGATGGAATTTGTAGGCACCTTAAATGTGTCAGCTGATTGTCATTATAGTGCTGATAGGATCTCCACCTGCAGGATTAGTTATTATTGGAGCTGAAGTAGTATTCACACTTGGCCTTCTCAACTCAAATCTTGGGTCTAGATCTCTTGTTGATAAGTTACCTGTAGATCCTGAAACATCTTTATAAGATTTGTAAAAACAGTTGGTAACTAAATCAAGATCAAGTAGCCAATCAGGACCAGAACCCTTCACACTAGGTGTGTGTTCATTGAAAGTCACATTGGCTGACTCCTCAAGTACTCTAATTCTGAGATTGTATACTCTATAAGCCTTAGCTTGCGAAGAGTATCCAATAAAATGTCCATCATCTGACTTCTCATCAAATTTGGCTAGATGATCTTTGGTATTCAAGATGGTGCAAGAACATCCAAATGATCTCATGAAACCAATGAAAGGTCTCCTTGTGCCATAGCTCATAAGGAGTTTTACCATGAGTCTTGACAACTAAAACTCTATTCTACACATAGCAGACAGTGTTAACTGCCTCTGGCCAGAAGGTGATAGGTAGTTTAGAATCAGACAGCATGGTTCTTGCAGCTTTAATATAGGTAGTTTAGAATCAGACAACATGGTTCTTGCAGCTTCAATAACTGTCATGTTTCTCCTCTCAGCAACACCATTTTGCTGAGGAGTCCAGGGAGCATTATATTGTCTTAAAATACCTTTTTTCTCACAAAATGAATCAAGGATATGATTTTTGAATTCTGTTCCTTGATTGCATCTTATGATCTTGACCTTGTGATCAGATTGATTCTCAATTTTCAGAATGAAGGACTTCAAGATTTCACAAGTCTTATCCTTAGTTCTAAGGAAGAAGACCCAAGTGTATCTTGTGAAGTCATCTGTGATCACAAGACAATATGCAAGTTTTTGCTAAACTCATTACACTTATGGGGCCAAACAAATCCAAGTGTAATAAGTGAACGGGGGTAGTGATGGAGTTGACTTCTTTTGGCTTGGAGACACTTTGTGTTGCTTTCCTTTCAGACATGCAACACAGTGGTCATCACTTGTAAACTCATTCTCTGGCATTCTAGTTACCAAATCATCTTTAATTAATCTATTCATGTTCTTAAAGTTTACATGACACATTCTTTTATGCCAGATGAAGGACTCATCACTATTGGCTTTAGACTGAAAGCAGGAAACTTCTCTAGAAGGGGAGGTTTCTTGCAAATTCATCTTGTACATGTTCCCTTTTCTGGCGGTTTTAAGCAAGATATGATCTTGAGGAATGACCATCCTGGGCTTGAGAACAATGCACTCATGTTCTGTGAAGAACATGTTATGCTTTTGGTTACAAAATTAAGATACACTTAGAAGATCGTACTCAAGCTTCTTGAAAAAGTTTACTTTTTCAATGCTGAGCTTACCATTTTTGACCTTGCCCCTTCCAGTGATGTAACCACCAGATTCTCCCCCAAAAGCAACTAGCCCTCCATCAAAATTTTCAAAGTTTTATAGTAAGGAGCCATTGCCTATCATGTGCCTGGAACAGCCACTGTCAATAATCCATACATTCCTTTTGGTGTTCAGTTGTTCCTCCACAAAAAGAGATGGGTTAGTTAAATTTGGAAACCCAAGCCTTGCTTGTCTTGAGTTCATTTATATGAACAAAATATAAATCAACAGTTATGGATCCTATGTTTAGGCATAAAGGATCTTGAGATGTTGATGATGAGGAAACTTCAATCACTTGGCCTTCCTTTGTCTTCCATACCATTTTGCACAGACTAGACTTGACCTTCAATGCTTCGGATATTTTTTGAACTTTGGAGATTTTGCAGACTGGACCTTCAGAAGTTTTTGCATCCACTGCAAACTTCAGTACTTTGAAAACATTCCTTTCTTCTGAGACCAAAATATCTTTCATAGGCAATTTTCTACTTATTTTCTGAGCCTTCTTTTTGGAGCTTCCGAGGGAAAAAGACTTTCCTTCTGAAGTTGTCTTCTTCTTCTTCATCTTAGAAGCCTTCTTGGTCATGTTGAAAGTACTTTTGGGATTGTAGACGCAATCCCTAAAAAGATGAGAAGTACTGCCACACATGATGCATGTAGTTGAACTGCTTCTAAGAGACTTCTTCTGAGAGGCTGGTTGAGCTAGATCACTTTACAATTCATTCTTCACCTTTGCAGATGATGCGGCAGGTTTCTTAGGGATAGGCTTGCTCTTGAAACTGGATGGTTAAGGTAGTGCATCAGTGGTGTTTTTTTTATCAACCTTCCTCTTTTGACAAGGATGGTTTTAACTTAAACTAGGACTCGTGGTACTAGAATCCATAATTAAGTTTGCAGTCTTCACCACCTCAAACCTAACATATATGAATACTTGCTTCTGCTTCAAGTAAAAAGTGGCCTTGATATCTTGAGCTTTCTTGGCTTTTCTTTTGGCATTCCTAATCAAGTTCTTTCTAGCAGACTTGGCCAAATTTGTCCATTTCTTCTCTCCAGAAGAATGATGTCCCTCATCAGATTGAACCTTCTCACTCAATTCAATATCCTTCACCATCTCTTCCTCCTCATCATCATCTTCATCTTTCTCTTGAACTGGATCTTCTGGAGGAAGCTCATCTTCACAAGTTTCACAGCTTGGTTGTCTCACAGATAATAGAGTGTGTGGAGGAGCTATTTCACTAGATCATAGTCCCTACCTATTCTGATAAGATACTTTGGCAAGCAAACATGAAGATATGATGTTCTTGAAGGTTTCCTCTTCAAGAACATATTTTTCTGCCCTAGCTTTGCTGATCACAAGCTCAGCCTGTCATTCAGTTACCTTAGAAATGAGATCTTTGATTTGAGTCCGGTAATTTGTGTGCTCATGTTTAAGAGTAGAAATTGTTTTCTCTAAATCTTCTATTTTAAGTTTATAATCATTATCTGCTCTTTTAACATCAGCTTTTAAAATATTCGAAGACTCAAGATCAGATCTAACTTCTAAGTAATATGACCTATACATGGTAACTTTAGCAATCCACTCAGGTGTACAAAGATGTTCTATTACCTTAGGTTCTTGATGGTCAGCCATCAAGGCATGATTTGGAGAAGCATCTTCAACCTAGAAATTCCAATCAAAGCCTCCTTCTTCAATAGCTACTGCAGTCTGTTGCTTGGCCTTCTCAGCTTTTGGAGCTCCATCAATGAAGTTTGATCTAGATTATGCCTTGCCACCATTTTTTCTTGGTGCCTTACACTCTCTAGCAAAGTGTCCCATTTGGTTACAGTTGTAACACTTCACTTTGCTTTTATCTAGCCCAAACATGCCACTAGATACATTGCTTGGAAACTTCCTCCCCATCCTTTGGTAGAACTTCTTGGTTGTGTGAGTAAGAAGAGCCATTTGCTGCATAATCTCTATGTACTCAGATCATCTGGATGAATGCAGTACAAGTCTTCCAAAATAAAAAGAAAGTTGCCTGAACTTTTATTAGAAGACACAAACACTTGAGAAGAGCTTGTCTCTTGGAAAGGGCTTCCTTGGATGTAGCTCTCCATTGGTCTATTCGGGAAGGTGATGAAAGGGCCCTTTTGTGAGTTGTCAGGGCAGCTGAGAAGATGATGCTGAGGTTCTTTGCTATCCCTTTCAACCACATGGATGGCAAAACTCTTGTGGGTACTGGATGAGCTGTGAGATGGATTTTGCATGTTCATCTCCGTCTGGTAACTTCCAGGATACCATACAGCTTAGTAAAGGTAAGAGTTGAGAGGTTCTTAGTTCTCTTAATGGCCACACAGTATTGAGTCCATTCTCTAGGAAGAGAGAACATGAACTTCCTCACAACGTCCCTATTCTCCGGTTTGACACCAGTATACACCAGAGTGTCCACAATCTCAACATATCTGAAATACTACTAAGTCATGGTTTCACCAGTCTTGAAGGTGAAGTTCTCAAACTGCTACTTCATGAGGTCTTTCTTGTTCTCTTTGGCTTCTTCAGACCCCTTATACATCAACTTCAGTTATCTCAGAGCTCCTTGACAGTTTTACACTTCTTGAAGCCTCTGTAAATAGAGTTGGGAAGAGCAGTTTGAAGAGCGGTCGTGGCTTTTTGATCTACATCTATTCTCTTCCAATCTTCATCAAAATGGTCAGCCACATCCTTGGGTATCATTTCAGTGGCAGCAGTTACTGAAGGCGTGCATGGAACATGAGGTCCAAAGACAACAAAGCTCAACATCCTGCTGTCTTAAGACTTGATGAACCCTTCCATTCTTTGGCACCAAGTATCAAAGTCATCAGGAGTGATCAGTGAAAACTTTTTCATTGTGCCAGTTTCCATGTCAGCTTTGGATAGAGCTGCCATTTGAGCAAGTAAGTGCTTTGCGAGACTAAGCAGATTTAAGATGGTAAAATCTTACAATCAAGAGACTGGAATGCTCTGATACCAATCGCAAGACCGTTGGGGTGGGTCAATTCAATAGTTTCACGGGGTGTTTGGGGAGTGAACTTGAATAACACTTACAAGATCAAATAGGGAACTGGCTTTACGTAAACTATGAACTTAAAGTAAAAGAACACAAGCAGAAATGGTTTTCAAGAATGTTGTATATTGCTCTCAAGTTCTATTACAAAGTTACAAAGTGATCAAGTGATGATTCAAAATACAAGACCTAAGAAACTTTATACTATATCATATAACCGGTCATACTTTGAAGGCCAGCTGGATACATTGATCTAGACAACAAAATCAATGTAAAGTCAAAAAAGCAGATTGCCTTTTTGACATGTGACTATGACATGCTATAGCTCACATCCTAATTGTATTACAAAAAGGATAAAAGTACAAAATAGAAAGTTACAGACACCTAGACCATAATCTACAGTTTACTAAAGCATGGACCTTTTCACCAACTTATACAAGTTGGTTAGTCTTCAAAGTGGTAGTGAAAAGTTGATCAGCTTTCTCAAAATGTAGATCAGAGAAAGTATCACACCCCAACCGATGGCGGAATCATCGGGGCGGACGAAATGTGAATCGATTGTTCATAGCACATGGAATTTAATACATTGAAATAATATTAAATGTTATTTTCATTGAATAAGGCTAAACAAATAATACAATACAATTAAAATAAACACATGTAAATATAATGAAATTTGTCTTTAATATTGACTAATTCCAATCCTTAAGTGAGCAAATAAAAGTCCTTTAAACAGCAATCCTGAAATCATATGAAAAAGTAACGGGTCAGCTAACGAATTAGCCAGTGAGTAAACACAGGTTTGAATACATATATAGATTGATTAAAATGATTGAAAAACAATTCAATTTACACGTCAATGTCAAGACTTATAAATGCAATAGTGTAACATAAAAGTCAACCCAAACACAATCAAATCAAATGATTGAATAGACTCGGTCCGCAGACGAAGCCTTATGATTGATTGAATATGGTAATAATCACCACACGTCTAAACAAGTGGGGTGGGTTTGTCAAACCAATAGATCTATCATTGTTTACCATGACTAGAATGAATACATGATTATATTATCATCAAGTTTATCTAACTATGCACACATAATTGCAAGTAATAACATAGCATATCTTGAATTGAATATTGAAATAGAATAACAATGAATAACAATAATTGAATATAAATTACATGATTTTCCCAATATATAAAACATGAAAATATGCTATGAATACTCACATTGTATATTGATGGTTGTAGGGTTCATAAGAAAACTTTGATGTTCAAGAGTCAAGGATGATGCCGTAAAGGATAAAAAAAATTATAACTTGAAGTCGGAATTCATTACAAGAAGTTAGGACATTTTAGAGAATGCCAAAAGGATAAAGCTAGATTGAAAAAGGATTTTTGCATCAATTTTAGAATCTGGACAGAATGTTTGGTATGTGTTGAAACAGGTTTTTAAAATATCAAACGGTTTCTAAAAAATATAAAAACTTACAGTTAACTAGTTCATAGTCTCCCGAACAACTTTTGTTTAGGAAAGTTATTATAAAAAGACCCGAAAATAGGTCAAAATTGCAGCACAAGACATAAGGTGCTGAAATGCGCACTTATCTTGTGAAGGCTATTGTTGGATCGTCCGATTGAGTTTGAAGACGTATAAACTATCTTTAAAAAGTTAATTCGATGAACTTAATATTGTAGTTTTAGTTTACCCAAATTTAGTTTTGTTATGACCAAGTTAATGTTAGTTGAAGTTAGACTACATTCTGCCAAAATTTTGGTAAGGCACTTATGTGCTCTTTTAAAACTATAAAAGCATTAAACGGGTTAGAACGAATCTTAATACGTTGATATATAGTATATTAGACTCCATTTGGGTTATAAAGAACATTCAAAGACTTCGGCATAGCCATCATGTAGAGAAACAACTTTTTGGAATAACCGCATGTGGCGGCATAGCCGTCCATGTGCAAACGGAATTGTTTGTTTACGTTAGCGTGTTGTTAGCTTGATTTAGGCATGTTAGTATTGTTAAAAGGTTAGTGAATGTTAGAAGGTTTATGATCAAATTATCATGATTAAAATAAAAGAGATTTAGTAGAAATAAGAATGAAAGTAAGAAAATAAAGTTATTAGAACAATAGTGAAATAAATCATTGATTGACTTGTTTATCATTCATATTCCTTACATCCATCATAGAACAATATAGTTTATGCTTGGAAATTAGGATGGTTCTTTAAAATAAAATAAAGAAAATTAAAACAACATAAAAATAAATAATATAAAAGCACTATAAGATTACCTTAGCATTAGATAATTCTTAAAATTACTTATAAAAGAAATTGATCAAAACCAAAGGATGAAAGAAAGGTTTGTGAATGAGATTTTTAGAGAATGGGCAAGTGAAAAGTGAGCCATAAAGCTTGCTTTTATAGTCGAGGTTAGGAGTAGTTTATGATTGGAATTTAAAGAAATAATATAAACTTAAATATAATAAATAAATAAAAGAATAATTGCAATTTAAACTCTAAATTGTTAAAACTCTAATTTTATTTAATCAACTTATATTTTTTATAAAATCTTTATAAACATTATAAATCTAACAAAAACTTTGCAATTTGATTATTTATTTTAAATGAATGTTTAAAATCTTAAAAATATTAATAGCCTTTTAAAATTATAAATTTATTTTATAAATTACAAAGTTAAATTAAATTGATTAAGCGACACATTTATTGTATTTGAAACACAGAAATAAATAAAAGGGTCAAATGTTATAGAAAGCATGTCTTCTCTGTCCTCGAAAGAAATCAGTCTTATGTCTTGTTGGATTCAGAAGACTTTGTTTTTCTAAGCTTCGAAAGAGTTCATCTTCGGCTTCGGAAGATCTTGGTCTTGGCTTCGGAAGATTTTACACTTAGACAGTTTCCTTAGAAGAAGTGTAAAACTTACGAACCAACTTCTGCAATGCACATGCATGCAAGCAGAAAGCTCTTTGGCTATTTTGATTGCATCAGCCTTTCAAGTATTCCTTACATTATTCATGTTATTTCTAGAAAGATAAATTTTTATAAATAATATTTTTTTTAAAACATCAAACTTTTTTATAAAAATTAAATATTATAAATTTGATGTTTTTAAAAAGTATTTTTTTATAAACTAAAAATAATTAAAATTAGGAGTTATAATAAGAAACTTTTTTTAAAAAGTGACATTTTTAATACAGTTTGTTTTGAAACAAAATGTTTAATATTTTTTTTTTAAATTTTAAAAATAAAAGTTTAAAAACTTGATATCATTGTTTATTACTTATAGTTATTGCTCGTACGTAATTTTAATCATAGTTTATTTTACAATATTATTTTATACTTAATAAAGTTTTATTATATTTAATTTTTTTATTCAACACGTGTAATACACGGATTTACTAAAGCTAGTCAATCTATATATGTATGTAAACCTGTGTTTACTCACTAGATAATACTTTAGCTGACTTGTTACTTTCTCCCATGGTTTCAGAAAATGTAGTTTAGTGTAATTTTTTCTTCATGTACATTTGGGACTTGAACCTAGATTAATAATTGAAAATTTTATTATGTTTATTTGGATTATTGTTTGATTTTATTGAATTATTTTATTAGTGTTATTTAATGTTAACTGCATTTATTGTTATTTCAACTTATTTAATTTCTTGTGCATGAATAATTGATTTCACATTCGCCTGCCCCGATTATTACGCCATCAATTGGAGTGTGACATAGGTGGAAGCCGCACGCTCCGGCCATGCAGTTTTTGGCCACTACGGTTGTTGTTCATGATGTTGTACTTAATCAATCGGAACTAATGATGGCTTTGTTGCCATTTGGGTGTCAATCTCACTATTAGTTTGTTACGGTTAAAAAATGGTGAAGTCGAACACCAATGGGCGATGATGATGAAAAAATGCATTTGATGTTTGTTGTTATGGCGCTGTAAGCAACCGTGTGTAGCCACAATATGTCGTGTGTTTGTCTGAGCCTCGATTTTAAACCGATCAACGCCGCGTCGGGGTATAAACCCTAACTTTACCTTAAATATAATGTGTCTAAATGTGTTTAAATGACACGTCTTTATAAATACGTCGCCCCTACATAAACCAATCATCATATCGGTCCCTAGGCCCCATTGCTGGAAAGGCTCAGCTTCAAAACCGTACCTGGAGCTTCCGCCTCATGCAGCTCTTCTAGGGATGGAGGTAGGTAATAAATATAGGTTTTAAGCAGGTCATTACCATTTGTAAACAATTTTGAGTGATGTATGTATCATTTTGAATTCTTAGCTGATCATTAACTTGAACTCTTTGATTTTTAATGTTCTTATATATTAATTTATATTATTTATAACATCACAAAAAATTGACCACGTCATCATTTTTACATATTAGAAATATCACTTCATTAAATTTTCATAGCATATGAAAGTATTTATTTCAAATATTTTTACAAGCATATGTGTTTTTGAATAATGTTGAGTGACTTTTCACATAAAGTGAAATAGATTGAATTTAACTAGGATTTCAAACTCTTAAGCGACTACGGTTTTTTTCACAATACCATGATGTTTACGGAAAACATCCGAAAAATATAAAAATAGGAGTACATCTGTATCTACATCATATATTAACTAATAATTATACAAAGCATAGTTTTGTAAGATATATGCATGAGAGGGTCAAAATGTATATTTCCAACGTCATTTATGTCAATGTTATCGCTAGTATGCATTAAATACTTGTACAATACGCATAAATGCTTTCTTTTTTATGTTTTAATATATAATCAATTCCTTTATTTATTGAAATTATGGTTAATGGTCATAAGTATTTAATTTTCATATTCATCACATTTAAATTTGGTGAAAAAAATATGTATAGAAATATGATGGGTATTTTAAGAATTTAATTAAATTCAATATTCTATATGAATTGTGCGTGTGTGCATATATGAAAAGGCCTGATTTAGATCGTGATATCCGACACGGATGAGGATCGAATATGACGATGTGACATCTGGTAATTTTCCGTTACCAAACTCCATTAGTTCCGTTAGGTCTTGCATACACGTGTCGTGAGCACACACTAGTTGTCATTGAACGTTGGTGACTTAATAACAATGATCTATGATAAACAAATGATAATATAATTAATAATGTTAATTATTAGTTGTGGTTTTATGATTCGTGTAACTTTAAATTATTATTTGTGAATTTTACTTGATAACGTGACAACGTGTATCAATGATTTCATGTGTTCTGTTATTAGTTGAAAATACATATGATTACTATTGTTGATTAATAATACTTATATTCTTGTAGTTAAAAAGTGTTAAAAAGGCTAATTTTTATAAAAAGGTGATTAAAGAGGGTTTAAAGGGTAAATCTAATTAAGTTAAGTGAACAAAACCCAAACCCTAGCCCCCCTAACCCAATTTGCGGCCGAAACCCTCCCCATCCCCTCTGCATTCCTGCGATTTTGATCAAGAACCAACAATTACAAATTGATTTTGGTGTGGTTTGAGCAATACAACGTGTTAGCAAGTGACATTCCTTGATTCTTACACGATTAAAGGTTAGATTTTGATTGGTTATTCATAGTTTTTGATCCATGAAGAACCCTAGTTCAATTAACATTGAAAAAGTCAAAATTGATATGATTTCATGATGATATGATGTTAGTTGTGTTATATTGATGCTAGTTTACGTGGATTATGCAAGAATTTCATAGAATCAATGCGTTGTTCATACATTACTATAAGTGAAAACTTTTGTTCATGAGAATTAGGAATTTGATGAATTATGAATGTTTAGTGTGCTTAAATGGTTCCTATGATCTTGATTAGCTACAAAGTTGATGAATTTATGAAAGATTTGGTTGATAGATTCATTTTGGGTGTTACTTTCCCAAAAGGGAAACTTTATTGAATTGAAACATTGGATTTTGTGAATTGGGCATTTTATGATACTAGGATCATGTTAGAGTGTTCATTGTTGAATTCTAAGGTGTTGGAATGCGTAAATTGGATCATGTGAAGGTTGGACGGATTGTTTGAGAAATCTAGGATCTATTGGATATGTTGAGATGTTGGTTTAGGGTAGGGAATTAGGAATCATGTATGAGATTGTAATAGATCATTATGATGTATGTTAATTGGTGTGAACTGTGTTGGGTAAACGGGACAACTAGGTCAAATGTTCTAGGTAACATTTGACGGGTTGTCTTTCTCTTATCGCTAGCTTTGCACATATTGTTGAGTTGCGTATCAGGTGAGTTCATGCCCCACTCTTAAACACTCTCTTTTTGGGGAGATAGCATACTTGTTTACAAACGCTTTACTATTATCAAATGTGCATAGTTTAACATAGTGTTGTATACCATTGAATGACCTCACACTTTAGGATCGTTAATTAAGGAATCTAGTGGGAAATCTTGGGTAGTACTACTGGGTCTGACAAGCCCCACCCGTTTGACTGGACGTCAAGCGGGTGCAATATTGTCCTAAACAACTAACAACGTCATGACCTGGTATGTTGTGGCGGGAGGTAAATAGACAAACATAGTCAGCTTCGATCGCGAAATCACTATGGTTATTACTTATGAATATAGACTACCTATCAATTTCAATGCGTTATTTTTATGTTTTACAACTATCGCTGATTATGTTAAACGCAAACTCCTTAACTCACCAACCATCGTGTTGACTCTTTTAGTATGCTATTCTCAGGTCATTAGCTTCGGTTGCCGGTAGGAGCACATCACGAGTCCAGCAGGCATCTCGATCAAGCATACTATGACTTAACATTTGCTTTGAATTTCTTTCCTATAAAAAATGGTTTGGCGCGTGTTTTGCCAATGTTACATTTTTAATACCTTGGGTTTGATTATTTACAAAACGCTTTCACACAGTTTAAATGTTTTAAACTCTGAATTGTTTTAACGTTACATATAGTGTCATTCTGAGTAACTAATGACTTGGATCCTGGTTTGTTCACACGCCTCGCGGTTAAACCCCGCACGTGGCTTTTAAGGGTGTGACAGATTGGTATCAGAGCCATTGGTTATAGGGAACTAGGTTGCATACACTCTAGTCTATAACCGCACACAGTTAGTTAGTTATTTGTTGCTTATCCCCTTACTGTATACTCATTGGCGTACGCATCACGTGCACTGCAGCAGGGCATCTTCTTCACGGGCTTTAGGTAAAAGGTCTATGCGTTCTAATTCCCCTTCTCATACTCCTGTACTTGAGTGGCCTCGACTTCCTTATCCTTCAAAAGAGATGGACTGGGATCAATCATTTGCACTACCTGGACGCGATGCTCCGTGGGATTAGAGTCACTATCCTACTTAAGTTAACAGTATGCTTCATAGGGAATGTGTTCCTGAACTTCCGACTACTAGACCGAGGACTAGGTCTACTTCCGTGATCTCGACACCTACTCTTCCTACGACACGATGTTCTAGTGAGCAGGTGATTGCGGTTTTAGTTGCTTCTCTAGACACAGAGAAATGACGCACTAATGAGCGCAATGAGACGGTTGGCACTCTACAACGTGAGTTACGTGAGACTAAGATGATGCTGGCGGAGTTGAAGGAGCTGCAATCCGAGTGCTATATCCATCAGTGTTCCTTAGCTGATAGAGTGGCTCAGGCTATTCATCGTTCGGATGCTAGGGACAACACAATCCACAACTATGGGGTAAGACTCGGTGATCTGGAAACCCAGTTTGCCGCGATGCACATTGTCGCAGAACCCGAGGAGGAACCTGAAGAGGAACCCAAGGAAGAGCCAGAGGAAGCCCCAGAGGAAGAAGAACCAGTAGAGATGGAGGGAGACAGTGATGGATCTGATGTATTGGACTAATTTTCACATTCATCTGACTTGGACTACATAGTGTTTGCTTTTAAACCTATGTGAGAAGGGTTGTTTCCCACCTCACTCAGAAATTGAAATTTTGACACTGATTGGATATTTTCTGAGTTACTTACAATTTATTTATCATGAGTTATTATTTTGGTTGAAATGTTGTGGTTGTGATAAATTCATTATTTCTTATTATTTGCCATACTTTAATGAAATAAATATGTTGGATGTTACTCATTCTTGTATTTGTGAATGTAAAGTGAAATATGGGCGGACGTGGTGAAGGACACAACGAAGGACGTGGTAGCGGACGTGGAGGTGGACGTGGACGAGGTCATGGTCGTGGTGCGGCGACAGTGAACATGACCCCGGCTAAACTAGCAGCTCTAATCAACGAGCACATGCAGGCAGCGGTGAATGCTCAAGCTGCCTAGCTCGGAGGTAAATGATGACTCTAGTCATCAACTATTCCATTATACGGTTAATTCACCCGGTTTGACTAAACCTACTGAAATATTGAATTCAGGACCGCCAGCGTGCACGTACAAGGCTTTTATGGACTATAAGCCTCACACTTACAGTGGAGCTGAACGGGTGGTAGGTCTGGTTAGATGGTTTGAGAAGACTAAGTTAGTCTTCGCCAAATGCAACTGTCCTACGGTGGACGAGGTCAAATATGCCACGGGAACCCTCGAAGGTGTGGCGCTTTCGTGGTGGAATGCCCAGGTGCAAATGCTGGGCCAAGCCATGGCTAATGCACTACCGTGGGAGGAGTTCAAAGTCATGATGATGGAGGAGTATTGCCCTCGGGATGAAGTCCAGAAGTTGGAGGCCGAGTTCTGGCAGCTAAAGATGGAGGGATCTAAGATTGAGGCCTAGATCACAAGGTTTCATGAGTTGGCGACTTTATGCCCTGGAATGATTAACCCGCCCATCAAACAAATTGAGCTCTATGTGCATGTTCTTGTGCTAGAAATACCAAGCATGGGGACTTCTTCAAACCCCAATACAATTCAACAGGCTATCCGTTTA
Source organism: Flaveria robusta (assembly GCA_025506415.1). Taxonomy (NCBI): domain Eukaryota; kingdom Viridiplantae; phylum Streptophyta; class Magnoliopsida; order Asterales; family Asteraceae; genus Flaveria; species Flaveria robusta. Next base: position 13,314,320 of record CM046475.1, read on the forward strand.
GCTCACAAGCTAACGGATCAGGCTGTGGAACAAGGCAAGTTACCCAAAGGGGAGCTGTGGAAAGCGTGCCCAACAACAAGCATAAGTGGGACAACTCTGGCAACAAGAGCTCATCCTCTAACAGTCAGCCCTAGCAGCATCAGCAACAGCAGCAACAAAGGAAGTTCTACACCAATCGCAGCTTTAACCAATCATCTTCCCCTTCATCTCAAGGACAAAGTGGATACGTGGGTAAGTATCCAAAATGCAACTGATGCAACTACCACCACACTGGCAGGTGTGACAATTTTAGATGCCAGCGTTGTGGGAAAGCTGGACACGCAGCGAAGGATTGCCGTGGTGAGTTGATGAGGAAGCCTCAACAGCCTCAAGAAGCACCAAAAGGCTGTTTTGAGTGTGGCAAAGAAGGACACTACAAGCGAAATTGTCCTCAACTAAGGAAGAATGGAAATGGGAATTGCAATGGTGGAAACAACAACAACAACAATAACAACAATGGTGGCAACGGTGACAATAATGGTGGCAATAATGGAGGAGCTAAAGGGAGAGCCTTTGTCATGAGTTCAGGTGAGGCACTAAACAACCCTACTACTTTTACTAGTAAATTTCTTGTTAATGGTCATTTTGCTTTTGTATTATTTGACACTAGAGCCAATAGGAGTTTTATCTCTACTAAGTTTAGTAACCTGTTAAGAGAAATGCCTTCTACGTTGGAGTCTAGATACGCCGTAGAATTAGCTGATTGTAAGCAAATCTCTATTACACATATCCTTAAGGGTTGCAATATAGAACTCGCTCGTCATACCTTTTATATCGATCTCATGCCTATTACACTTGGGAGTTTTGACGTGGTCGTGGGTATGGATTGGCTGTCTGAGAAGCAGGCGGAAGTCATATGCCATGAGAAGATCATCCGCATTCCTCTTAAGGAGGGAGAGATTCTCTCGGTTAAGGGCGAGAAAAGTGGTGCTGTGATAGTCGTCATATCATTTATGAAAGCGCAGAAGTGGCTACGCAAGGGTCGCTTAGCCATATTAGCCCTTGTGACCTATAAACAGCAAGAAGAGTAGAAAATAGAGAATATTTTGGTGGTTCGCGAATTTCCAGAGGCGTTTCCAAAGGATCCGCCTAGACTACCACCTCATTGCCAAGTCGAGTTTCAGATCGAGTTGACTCCCGGTGCAGCACCAATTGCGAGAGCACCTTATCGGTTAGCTCCAAACGAACTGTAGGAGTTGTCAGCACAGCTTCAGGAACTGTTGGATAAAGGGTTTATTCGACCAAGTTTATCATCGTGGGGAGCCCCTGTTCTCTTTGTCAAGAAGAAGGATGGCACCTTTAGAATGTGTATCGATTACAGGTAGCTGAACAAAGTTACAGTCAAGAACCGATACCCTTTGCCTCGTATAGATGATTTGTTTGATCAGCTTCAAGGATCAAGCTATTATTTTAAGATTGATATGAGGTCTGTTTATCATCAACTGAGGGTTTGAGAGGAAGACATCTCGAGGACCACATGCCTTACACGCTATGGTCATTATGAATTCTTGGTCATGCCATTTGGGTTGACTAATGCACCAGCAGTATTCATGGATCTCATAAATCGTGTGTGCAAACCCTACCTCGATCGGTTTGTTATTGTGTTTATCGATGACATATTGATTTATTCTAAGACCAAGGAAGAGCACGAGGAGCACCTACGTCTAATCTTGGAATTACTTAAGAAGAAACAGTTGTACACTAAGTTTTCCAAGTGTGATTTTTGGATACCTGAAGTGCAATTCTTGGGTCATATTGTTAATGAAAAGGGAATTCAGTGGATCCTGTAAAGAATGAGGCGGTAAAAAATTGGTCGGTTCCGAAGACGCCTAGTGAGATACGACAATTTCTTGGTCTAGCAGGATATTATGGGCTTTCATTGAAGGATTCTCTAAGATTGCTTAACCTCTTACTGCCTTGACTCATAAAGGTACGACGTATAAATGGGGCAAGAGTCAAGAACGCTTTTCAGTTGTTGAAACATAAATTTTGTAGCGCACCGAAATTAGCATTACTAGAGGGAAGTGATGACTTCTTGGTTTACTTTGATGCTTCCATCCAAGGACTTGGTTGTGTTCTGATGCAACGTGACAAAGTGATAGCCTATGCTTCGAGACAACTGAAAGTGCACGAGAAGAATTACACCACCCATGATTTGGAATTGGGTGCAGTAGTCTTTGCCTTAAAGATCTGGAGACATTACTTGTACGGTACCAGATGCACTATTTACACCGATCACAAGAGTCTTCAGTATATCTTTGAGTAAAAAGAGCTGAACATGAGGTAGCGACGCTGGGTGGAATTGTTGAACGATTATGACTACGCTATTAAATATCACCCGGGAAAGGCGAACGTGGTCGCTGATGCCTTGAGCAGAAAGGAAACTGCTAAACCCCGGCAAGTGCGGGCTTTGCAACTTACGATTAGCACTCTATTACTAGAACAAATCAGGGAAGCTCAAACAGAAGCCTTGAAAGCGAAAAACGTTGGGTCTGAATCCTTACGTGGAATGGACAAACAGCTTGAAGTGAAAGCCGATGGAATTCGTTACTATATGGATAGACTTTGGGTGCCTTTGTATAGAAACCTAAAAGACTTGGTTATGAGTGAAGCACATAAGTCTAAGTATTCTATACACCCTGTTTCTGATAAAAATGTATCATGATCTGAAGGCGTATTATTGGTGGCCTAATATGAAGGCAGACATTGCTACTTATGGGATCAAGTGTTTAACCCGCTCTAAGGTCAAAGTTGGGAATCAGAAGCCATCTGGGTTACTGCAACAACCTAAGATTCCTTTATGGAAATGGGAGCATATTTACTTGGATTTCATCACTAAGTTACCCAAGACTCCGAGTTGTTGTGACACGATATGGGTGATCGTGGATCGACTAAGTAAATCCGCTCACTTCTTAGCGATCAAAGAAACGGATAAAATGGATAAGTTAACCCGAATATATCTTAAGGAGGTAGTTTAGAGACATGGTGTGCCAATCTCGATTATCTTTGATCGTGATGCACGGTTTACATCTCATTTCTGGCAGTCGTTACAGAAATCTTTGGGTACGCGTCTGGATATGAGCACTGCCTATCATCCCAGACCGATGGGCAGAGCGAGCGTACTATTCAAACATTGGAGGACATGCTGCGAGCTTGTGTGATTGACTTCGGAAACAATTGGGAAGTTCATCTGAGGCGTGTATGGACGAAAGTGCAGATCACGTGTTTGTTGGGCAGAAATTGGTGATAGTCAGTTGACTGGCCCTGAGTTAGTACATGAAACTACTAAAAAGATCATACAGATACGAAACCGTATGGCTACAGCACGAGACCGACAAAAGAGCTATGCAGACAAGCGACGGAAACCTTTGTAGTTTCAGGTCGGTGACAAAGTTTTGCTAAAAGTCTCAACATGGAAAGGGGTGATTCGTTTTGGCAAAAGGGGCAAGCTTAAACCGAGATACGTTGGACCATTTGAGATTCTAGAAAGAATTGGTCCAGTGGCGTATCGATTAGATGTACCTGATTCGTTGAGTGGAGTTCACAACGTGTTTCATGTCTCAAATCTGAAAGTGTTTATATGACAAGACTTTGATTGTACCACTCGAAGAAGTGCAAGTAGATGAACAATTACACTTTGTGGAAGAGCCGGTAGAGGTAATGGATCGTGAAGTTAAAACTAATTAAGAAAAGCAAGATACCCATAGACAAAGTTCATTGGAACTCAAGACGTGGACCGGAATTCACATGGGAACGTGAGGATAAGATGAAGCTTAAGTATCCTCATTTGTTCAAAACGACAAAGACAGCCAGCGAAGGTAAAGATTAAATTTCGAGACGAAATTTCTTTCAACATTGGGATGATGTGACAACTCACTCAATTTCGTTATGCCAATGCAGTAAACCAGTGATGTAACTCAACCATGTAACGCAATTTTTGGGACAAAAATCCTTTCAATATGGGGATAATGTGACATCCGGTAATTTTCCGTTACCAAACTCCGTTAGTTTCATTAGGTCTGGCATACAGGTGTCATGAGCACACACTAGTTGTCATTGAATGTTGGTGACTTAATAACAATGATCTATGATAAACAAATGATAATCTAATTAATAATGTTGATTTTTAGTTGTGGTTATGTGATCCGTTTACCTTTAAATTATTATTTGTGAATTTTACTTGATAACGTGACAACGTGTAACAATGATTTCATGTGTTCTATTATTAGTTGAAAATACATATGATTACTATTGTTGATTAATAATACTTATATTCTTGTAGTTAAAAATTGTTAAAAAGTGTTAAAAAGGTTAATTTTTATAAAAAGATGATTAAAGAGGGTTTAAAGGGTAAATCTAATTAAGTTAACTGAACAAAACCCAAACCCTAGCCCCCTGACCCCATTTGCGGCCGAAACCCTCCCCATCTCCTCCATTCTTGCAATTTTGATCAAGAAACAACAATTACAAATCGATTTTGGTGTGGTTTGAGCAATACAACGTGTTAGCAACTGACATTCCTTGATTCTTACGCGATTAAAGGTTAGATTTGATTGGTTTTTCATAGTTTTTGATCCATGAAGAACCCTAGTTCAATTGACATTGAAAAAGTCGAAATTGATATGATTTGATGATGATATGATGTTAGTTGTGTTATATTGACGCTAGTTTACTTGGATTATGCAAGAATTTCATGGAATCAATGCGTTGTTCATACATTACTATAAGTGGAAACTTTTGTTCATGAGAATTAGGGATTTGATGAATTATGAATGATTAGTGTGCTTAAATGGTTCCTATGATCTTGGTTAGCTACAAAGTTGATGAATTTATGAAAGATTTGGTTGATAGAATCATTTTGGGTGTTACTTTCCCAAAAGGGAAACTTTATTGAAATGAAACATTGGATTTTGTGAATTGGGCATGTTTATGATACTAGGATCATGCTAGAGTGTTTATTGATGATTTCTAAGGTGTTGGAATGTGTAAATTGGATCATGTGAAGGTTGGACGGATTGTTTGAGAAATCTAGGATCTATTGGATATGTTGAGATGTTGGTTTAGGGTAGGGAATTAGGAATCATGTATGAGATTGTAATAGATCATTATGATGTATGTTAATTGGTGTGAATTGTGTTGGGTAATGTGATAATGATCATCATACATGCATGCGAATCTGAGGCCCCTACTTAGTAGGATTGGCAGGATTTGGGATGTGAAGTCGTGAGTGGTTTCACATGGCATGTAGTGCATGATTGGATTCAATGTATGAATTGCTAGTGGTGATGTAATTATGTTTGTGTTGAGCATGATGTTGAGTTTAGATTTGCAAGCGATGTATGATGAAATATGCTATTCGATGATCTATGTTGGTATGATGATTATGATAGAGTTTAAGATTGATGGTGTGATCTACGTGAAAAGCTTACATGGTAAGAATGTGTTATGAGTTGCTAAACTTGATCAAACAAGAATTCAATTAACAAGTCACCAATGGGTCAAACAGGTCAACTAGGTTAATTGTGTCATTTTGGTTTCAAAACCCTAGGGTTAAGGTGTTGTTGAGCACTTAGGGTTATTATGTTTCTCTAGTTGCACGTACTTATGTACTCACTTGTTCTAGGTAACCTTTGATGGGTTGTCTTTCTCTCATCGCTAGCTTTGCACCTATTGTTGATTTGCGCATCAGGTGAGTTCATGCCCCACTCTTAAACACTCTCTTTAAGGGGAGATAGCATACTTGTTTACAAATGCTTTACTATTATGAAATGTGCATAGTTTAACATAGTGTTGTATACCATTGAAAAACCTCACACTTTTGGATTGTTAATTAAGGAATCTAGCGGGAATCTTGGGTAGTACTACTGGGTCTGACAAGCCCCACCCGTATGACTGGAAGTCAAGCGGGTGCCATATTGTCCTAAACAACTAACAGCGTCATGACCACGTATGTCGTGGCGGGAGGCAAACAGACAAACATAGTCAGTTTCGATCGCGAAATCACTATGGTTATTACTTATGAATATAGACTAGCTATCAATTTCAGTGCATTATTTCTATGTTTTACAACTATCACTGATTATGTTAAACACAAAATCTTGAACTCACCAACCATCGTGTTAACTCTTTTGGTATGCCATTCTCAGGTCATTAGTTTCGGTTGCCGGTAGGAGCACATCACGAGTCCAACATGCATCTCAAACAAGCATACTATGACTTAACATTTGTTTTGAATTTCTTTCCTATAAATAATGGTTTGGCGCGTGTTTTGCCAATGTTACATTTTTAATACCTTGGGTTTGATTACTTACAAAATGCTTCCGCACTGTTTTAAAGTTTTAAACTCTGAATTGTTTTAACATTACATATAGTGTCGTTCTGAGTAACTAATAACTTGGATCATGGTTTGTTCACACACCTCGCGGTTAAACCCCGCACGTAGCTTTTGAGGGTGTGACAGACGATCACATCTATCCTATCATGAAGCGAAATCTCATGAACAATAAGAAAACTGTTGGGTTCAACAATATAATAAACTAAAGCTTACCAAATAATAATCATAGCCGACTGAAGATCTCATTGTACGAGTTCAGAGACCAAGTTGATAAACAGAAGAAAACAAATACAAGACAAAGTCAACATCAAGACAAAAAGAAAAGTCAAAATTAGGTCATGTTGTAATAATAATATAAATAGACCCACTAATGCATTTTTGCAAGTGTGGCTCTTTTGTGTGTGTTTCTCATGGTGTAAATCACCACCCACGGAGAAATCTTCTCCTTTGGGTGGGTTTGATCTTCATCCATCTTTGTATTTGATTTTTCATTGTAACTTGTTCATCAAACATCAATGAAATCATCTACTTATTATTATTATCATTCTCTTTGTTCTTTGATTCACACACATACACCCATTGATTTCTAGATCTGAACATGATGAATCCTAAGATCCAAGCTCATTGAATCTGAAATATTGATTCAGCAAAGTGGTATCAGAGCTGTTGGTTGCTGATTCATCTAGTTTCAGATCTGATTTCGTCTTTAATGATGTCAAGAATAATGAAGAAAAGAAGAAAAATGAAGAACAAAGTCCCTGTTCATCTGAAACCCATCAGTTCATCTCACAATCAAGAAGAAAAATCAGCAAATATGTTCAAATTTGGTACGAGTTGAAGAGGATTAATCAGTTTACTGATCATCTATTCAATAGTCGATGCAATTGAACCAGATTGATGTCAAAAATAAATAAATTAAAGTGTTCATCACCCTTATTCACCTCATCAGCGCTTTTACATCAAGCAGCAAAATTAGTTATAATGATTAAATTAATGATTAATGATTGAAGATGATTCATTAAAAGTTCAATTAGCTAAGTGATGTTTGATGATCTAAACATTTCAGCTTTGAATCTGATCGAAATTCGTCTTTCTTGTTACCCTAGTCCCACAGTATGTGATTTGCATGTTAATGTGGTTAAGTCCTAATGACAAATGCTTATGCATCAAAACAAATGCTGAAGCATCAGAACAAATGCTGATGACAAATGCGAATGACTTCAGAACAAATGCTGATGCATCAGAACAAATGCTGATGAAAAATGCTTATGCATCAAAACAAATGCTGAAGCATCGGAACAAATGCTGATGACATCAGAACAAATGCTGATGCTTTTGGAACAAATGCTGATGATGTTGATACTAATGAGGATGAGTTAGCTTAACTAATGCAGATGAGTTAACAAACAAATGCGGATGCGTTGCAAGCAATGCTGATGACTAATGCGGATGTTATGCAGTTGTCAAGCATGAAATGTGAATGACTAACATATATGTATTACATCCACCACAGATGAACAGATGATGAACACGACTTGTAAAAGAAAAGAAAATATCATGATTGTGGATGATTGCAACCAACAAGCACATCCATCTTGATCATGAAACTAAATATATATATATATATATAGAGAGAGAGAGAGAGAGAGAGAGAGAGAAATCATCTTTGGTCACTTTTTCACAGATTGATCCAGGGACTTGTACAACTATCAGATGCTATTTCTGAAGTACTTGGGCTCACATTCTGTAATGATCTTTTGCACCCGTGTCTGACTACTAAGCAGAACGGATAGACAGACTTTAATCAAGGGGACAAATGATTATCTGAAGAAGGTCAGATTCTGAAGTCATTTCAAAAATTCAAAAAGGGTTGAAGTGTTATCAAGATTGATTCATGTTCCTGATAAAGTTTATTGAAGTTCAAAGCCTCATCATATGCCTAATACATTCTAATCCTTTGAGTTGTGATATGAACTGTAATCCAAAAGTGATACGACCCATATCCAATACCAAGAAGTATTCTCATGTAACACCCGGAAATTTATAAAAAAAAAAAGAAGAAAAAGAAAGAAAAGCAAAATAACCCAAGTTGAGGGGTTAAAATTATACAAGGGACAAAGTTTGATATTATTTTGTTCAAAAGTGTGTGTGGCCGCCCACACCCAAGTTCCATCAACTTTCCATCGTATCTTAGAGAGAGAAAGAAGCAGAATTCTCTCGGTTTTAGAGAGAGGAAGAAGAAGAAGTCTGATTTGAGGTTAGTTTCTTATGTTTTGTGGTGTTCTTGGCTGATTTTCAGTCTTCGGGTATGTGCTTATGTGTTTGTATGTGTTCGGTTGTGTGTTTTTGGTGTTTTTAGGTGTTAGAACTCATAAGCATTTGGGTTTGAAGAAGTCTTACTCGAAAGTTGCATTGATGAGCCCGATGTTGTGTCAGGTACGTTTCTAGTAAACCAAACTCTTGCTTCTGTTTTATTTGATTCTGGTGCTAGTAGGAGTTTTATTTCTGCTGCTTTCTGTGCTATTTGCCTGTTAGAAGTAGAAGCATTGATGAGCCCTTCGATATAGAAACTGCCATAGGTAAGTCAACCAGGATTTCTGATCTGATCATAAGATTGTGACATAGAACTAGAAGGTCATAGGTTTCCTGCTAGACTATTTGTGATGACCTTAGGCGGGTTTGATGTAGTCCTATGGATGGACTGGCTAGCGGCCTATAAGGCAAATATTGTATGTCGCAAGAAGATGATCCAACTTACAGCGCCCGACGTGAGTTCGGTGATGATCTACGGTGATCGAGTTACTACGGTTCCGAAGGTAATTTCGATGGCGGTGGCAGAGAAGTTATGAGACGTGGATGTAGCGCCTACCGGGCCTACGTGAAGGATATGGACACGTCAACACCACAATTGTCCGACGTACCGGTTGTGTGTGACTTTCCCGATGTGTTCCCAGAAGATTTACCAGGTATGCCACCGGACCGTGAGATCGAGTTCCTGATTGATTTGATACCAGGTGCTCAACCCGTCGCTAAGGCACCGTATCGATTGGCTCCAACAGAGATGAAGGAACTGATGGTTCAATTGCAAGAACTATTTGATAAAAGGTTCATTCAATCGAGTATCTCTCCCTGGGCTGCTCCGGTCTTGTTTGTAAAGAAGAAGGATGGTAGTATGAGGATATGCTTCGAATACCGCGAGTTAAACAAGTTGACGATGAAGAACCGATATCCCCTACCCCGAATCGACGACTTGTTTGATCCGCTCCAAGGTGCTAGTTGGTTTTCGAGAATAGATCTTCGATCGGGTTACCATCAGCTGAAGGTGAAGGAGCATGATATTCCTAAAACAGCTTTTCGCACGCGTTATGGACACTACGAGTTTCTCATTATGTCTTTTGGTTTAACAAATGCGCCAGCTGCTTTCATGGATTTGATGAATCGGGTGTGCCGGCCAATGTTGGATAAATCAGTGATTGTGTTTATTGATGATATCCTGATTTACTCGAGGAGCGAAGAGGAGCATGCCAGTCACATTCGGGAAGTGTTAGAGACGCTTAAAAGGGAGAAGTTGTATGCCAAGTTCTCCAAGTGCGCATTCTGGTTGCACGAAGCTCAGTTTTTGGGTCACGTGGTGAATCCTGAAGGGATTATGGTTGACCCGGCTAAAGTGGAGGCGGTGATGCAATGGAAGTCTCCACAGACGCCATCCGAGATTCGTAGTTTTTTGGGTTTGGCGGGGTATTACAGGAGATTCATCCAAGACTTCTCAAAGATAGCTTCTCCGTTGACCAAGCTGACCCGTAAGGACGTGAAATTTGTATGGGGTCAAGAATAAGAGAAGGCTTTTGAGGAGCTAAAGGCGAGGTTGACGCAAGCTCCAGTCTTGTCATTACCTGAAGGAAGCGAAGATTTAGTGGTTTACTCAGATGCTTCTTATTTGGGATTGGGTTGCGTGTTGATGCAAAAAGGGCAGGTTATAGCCTACGCATCCCGACAGTTGAAGGTCCATGAGGTTAATTACCCCACTCATGATTGGAGTTAGCGGCCGTGGTCTTTGCATTGAAGATTTGGAGGCACTACTTATATGGGACGAAGTGCACTATCTTCACCGACCACAAGAGCTTGAAGTACTTCTTCGAGCAGAAGGATTTGAACATGAGCCAGAGGAGATGGTTGGAACTTATAAAGGATTATGATTATGAGATCCATTACCATCCAGGCAAAGCCAACATGGTGGCGGATGCCCTTAGCCTAAAGGAGAGGCTCGAGCCAATCCGTGTGAAAGCTTACCAGTTGGTGATGACCCCCGATGTGATGACGCAGGTCAAGGAATTCCAAGATGAGGCGTTGAAAGAAGATCGCCTTAACTCTGAAAGGATGAGAGGTCTAGTCACGGAATTGGCAGAAAACACTCTCGGTGTTAGAACCCGATATGGGCTAATGTGGATTCCTCGCTATGGAGATTTACGTGGAAGGATCATGGATGAGGCTCTAAGACTCGATACTCCATTCATCCCGGTGCTACAAAGATGTATCATGATATGAAGAAAGATTATTAGTGGCCGGGTATGAAGCGTGAGGTAGCGGAGTATGTGAGTAAGTGCCTTACTTGCTTACAAGTGAAGGCGGAGCATCAGAAGCCATACGGAAAGATCCAACCTTTGGATATACCCGAGTGGAAGTGGGAGCATATCACCATGGATTTTATTACGAAGCTGCTGCGAACGGCAAGGGGTATGATGCCATATGGGTGATAGTCGACCACCTGACGAAGAGTGCTCACTTCGTACCGATCCATGAAACGTATTCATCCGAGAGGTTAGCGGATCTGTTCATCAAGTAGATTGTGACTCGTCATGGTGTACCAGTGTCTATTGTGTCTGACCGTGACACTCGGTTTACATCCAAGTTTTGGAAGAGATTCCACGATGTGATGGTGATGAGGTTACACATTAGTACAGCTTATCATCCTCAAACGGATGGTCAATCTGAGAGGACTATTAAGACGGTTGAGGATATGCTTCGGGCATACGTCATTGATTTTGGAGGAAGTTGGGACGAACACTTACCGTTAGCTGAATTCTCATAAAACAACAGTTATCATGCCAGCATTGGTATGCCACCATATGAGATGCTATACGGTAGGAGGTGTAGAACGCCCGTATGTTGGGGCGACATCGGTCAGAAGGAGTTAGGGAGCATCGAAGTGATTAAGGCTACGACTGAGAAGTCGGAGAAGATGAAAGTCTTTATGAAGGCAGCCAAAGATAGGCAAAAGTCGTATGCGGACAAGAAACGTAGACTGATTGAATTCAAGGTGGGCGATAGAGTCATGTTGAAGGTTTCACCTTGGAAGGGTATCATTCGGTTTAGAAAGCGGGGCAAGTTGAGCCCGAGGAACATAAGGCCTTTCTGAATCGTTGCCCGAGTAGGAGAGGTGGCCTATAGGTTGGAGTTGCCCGAAGAGTTAAGCGGGATTCATCCAACATTCCATGTATCTCATCTGAGGAAGTGCTTAGCTGATGAAGATATGGTTGTACCACTGGAAGACATTGAGGTAGATAAGCGACTCAATTATGTGGAGCAACCAGTGGCAATCATTGATCGAAAGGAGAAGAGGCTACGGAATAAAGTGGTTACACTCGTACGAGTACAGTGGAAGCATAGAAAGGGATCCGAGACTACGTGGGAACCTGAGGAGGAGATGAGACAGCATTATCCTCAGCTGTTCGAGGAGTGACAGGTTTCGGGGACGAAACCTATATAAGGGGGGTGGACTTGTAACACCCGGAAATTTAAAAAAAAAAAAGAAAAAAAAGAAAGAAAAGCAAAATAACCCAAGTTGAGGGGTTAAAATTATACAAAGGACAAAGTTTGATATTATTTTATTCAAAAGTGGGTGTGGCCGCCCACACCCATGTTCCATCAACTTTCCATCGGATCTTAGAGAGAGAAAGAAGCAGAATTCTCTCGGTTCTAGAGAGAGGAAGAAGAAGAAGTCGGATTTAAGGTTAGTTTCTTATGTTTTGTGGTGTTCTTGGCTGATTTTCAGCCTTCGGGTATGTGCTTATGTGTTTGTATGTGTTCGGTTGTGTGTTTTTGGTGTTTTTAGGTGTTTGAACTCATAAGCATTCGGGTTTGAAGAAGTCTTACTCGAAAGTTGCAAGAGGTGAATTCTAGATCCCCGTTTTTAAAATGTTTTAACTTATTTTGGGCCTGAAAATGTATGATAAAACATTTTTATAAATGTTGGGTATGTACCCGTATGTATATGTGTGTGCCCGGTTGGGTGGGTGTATGTTTGGGGAGGATTTTAATGGTGTTTATGTTTTATGCTTGTTTATGACGCTTAGTATGTTAGAAACTAGGCTAAAAACTAGTTAGAAATTGATTTGGGGTCTGAAAATGGTTTAAAGTTTAAGAACAGGATGTCCATGCGCCCAAATAGTTCCCATGCGCCTAGAAACCTGCCCATGCACCTAAGCGTGTGCTCATGCGCGTAAGTGCCCATGCGCCCACTACCCATGCGCCCAAGTTCCCCAGACGCCTGAGTGCCCATGCGCCTAAGTAAGGCTCATGCGCCCCAATAGTGCCCATGCGCCTAAGTTGCCCATGCGCCTAAGTATTCATGCACCCGCATAGTTATCATGCGCCCGTATAGTGCTCATGCGCCTGCATAGTGCCCATGCGCCCAATGCCTTAGAAAATATTCTGAAATTTTGAGAAAAAGGGATTTTTAGGTTATGACTTGGAATGTTTCCGGGGATGATGTATGATGATGTTATGCATGTTTATGATATGTTTCCTTATGTTCCTTGTTTCGTATTATTGCGTGGCTTTACGTGGTGTGATTAAGTTAATGAACGTAAAGTATTATCTTAACGAAGCGAAAGATCTAAGATAATAAGTGGAACATAATGAATGAACGAATAAAAGTCTTGCAAGAAAAATGTAAGGAGGTTCACAACCCATTGAGAGTTGTTAGCTCAACTTTGTGTCATACAACGTGCGATCTTGGCTAACCCATGAGGGTTCACACACAGGGGAGTCAGTCTTGGTGACAGCTTTATATGTGCGATATGGGATCCTTGTCGCTAAACCCTAGATTAGATGGCTTCATGCCTAAGAGGGGGGTTTAGCATATGACAGGATCTGGATAGAAGTGAAAGATAATATCACGTGCGATATGATCGAAATGAACGATGACGGAAGATAATAAATATTACCTTGATGTATGTTTGATGTCTGATCATGTGCAAAGGTAAGAAAATGTTTTAACGAATGTAAGGTAATATAATATTTTTATAAAACTAGAACTCACTCAGCAACACTGACTTTTATGCATTTTCAGTTGGCAGGTAATGGTTGCTGAGGATGGCACGGGGTGAAGCTACTTGGCAAAATTTTGGATGGCATCCATTTTATGTTATAATGATGTTTTTGTGTTGTAATACAACCGAACGATGTTTTGTAATGATAACAATGTTGTATTATTTGGCAAAACCAATTATTAATATATGAAATGGTTTTTGTTAAATTATTCCGCTGCATTATTTTAGTAAATGATTATGAGTTATTAAATATCATGTGCGATGAATGTCCAACTGTGAGTGTCCCGGGAACGGGGCCTTACATCTCAAAAGATTCTAACCTTTGTCAGAAATATATTAGGAAAAGCTTAATCTGAGGGGGAGAACATCAGTGAATTGTGTCAGAACATCAGTCGATCAAGAAGACATGTGACAAAAAAGATCTTCAAGTTCAAGGTTTGGCAAGCATCAGTTTAGGGGCAGTATTGTTGGGTTCAACAATATAATAAACTGAAGCTTACCAAATAATAATCAAAGCCGACTAAAGATCTCATTGTACGAGTTCAGAGACCAAGTTGATAAATAGAAGAAAACAAATACAAGACAAAGTCAACATCAAGACAAAAAGAAAAGTCAAAATTAGGTCATGTTGTAATAATAATATAAATAGACCCACTAGTGCATTTTTGCAAGTGTGGCTCTTTTGTGTGTGTTTCTCATGGTGTAAATCACCACCCAAGGAGAAATCTTCTCCTTTGGGTGGGTTTGATCTTCATCCATCTTTGTATTTGATTTTTCATTGTAACTTGTTCATCAAACATCAATGAAATCATCTACTTATTATCATTATCATTCTCTTTGTTCATTGATTCACACACATACACCCGTCTTAACCTTGATTTCTAGATCTGAACGTGATGAATCCTAAGATCCAAGCTCATTGAATCTGAAATATTGATTGTACGAGTTTAGAGACTGAGTTGATAAACAGAAGAAAACAAATACAAGACAAAGTCAACATCAAGACAAAAATAAAAGTCAAAATTAGGTCATGTTGTAATAATATAAATAGACCCACTAGTGCATTTTTGCAAGTGTGGCTCTTTTGTGTGTGTTTCTCATGGTGTAAATCACCACCCAAGGAGAAATCTTCTCCTTTGGGTGGGTTTGATCTTCATCCATCTTTGTATTTGATTTTTCATTGTAACTTGTTCAACAAACATCAATGAAATCATCTACTTATTATCATTATCATTCTTTTCGTTCTTTGATTCACACACATACACCCATCTTAACCTTGATTTCTAGATCTGAACGTGATGAATCCTAAGATCCAAGCTCATTGAATCTGAAATATTGATTGTACGAGTTCAGAGACCGAGTTGATAAATAGAAGAAAACAAATACAAGACAAAGTCAACATCAAGACAAAAAGAAAAGTCAAAATTAGGTCATGTTGTAATAATATAAATAGACCCACTAGTGTATTTTTGCAAGTGTGGCTCTTTTGTGTGTGTTTCTCATGGTGTAAATCACCACCCAAGGAGAAATCTTCTCTTTTGGGTGGGTTTGATCTTCATCCATCTTTGTATTTGATTTTTCATTGTAACTTGTTCATCAAACATCAATGAAATCATCTACTTATTATCATTATCATTCTCTTTGTTCTTTGATTCACACACATACACCCATCTTAATCTTGATTTCTAGATCTGAACCTGATGAATCCTAAGATCCAAGCTCATTGAATCTGAAATATTGATTCAGCAAAAACAAATAATTATAAGCAAAAACCAATAATGAATTCACTCAAATTCATGTGTCATTTAG
This sequence comes from Flaveria robusta, assembly GCA_025506415.1. Taxonomy (NCBI): domain Eukaryota; kingdom Viridiplantae; phylum Streptophyta; class Magnoliopsida; order Asterales; family Asteraceae; genus Flaveria; species Flaveria robusta. The sequence continues at coordinate 13,329,833 of CM046475.1, forward strand.
TGATGTAAAACAGTTGCTCAAATAATGTGAATATAAAAATTATTGCTACATACGCAATGGCGGAGGTTAATAGGGGCCGGAGGGGGCCATTGCCCTCCTTTATTTTTTCATCGGTAGTGTAAATTTTTGGTCTATTAGTGTACATTTTTGGTCCGGTGGTGTAAATATATATATACATATATATATATACATATATATATATATATGGATCATTAAAGAACCACTTTTTAATTTTAGACCCATAGAACCATTGGTTTACATAAATGTAAATTAAGTCTGTTAATACTTGAGCTGTTTTACATATATATAAAGGGGAGTGTTGCTGAGAAAACCAATAATTATGTGAAAACCAAAGAAAACAACAGAAACCAATAATATAATTCATAACTTTTTTGTTGTTTTAATTGTTAAAATTTTATTTAAATATTTGGTACGTATATATTGACCATACATACGAGAATGAAGAGTCTTACGTATATGTAACACTATGTTGAATGAAAAATGGAAACGTATACGTAACTTATGTATGACATATATATATAAAACAATGCTACGGTGTTCATTTGATTCATACCTTACTTATATATAATCACACATATATATAAAGGATAGTGACTAAAAAATTTATAAATTATGTGACCGGCTTACTTGGCTTTCTCTAGTTTTCTCATAACTTTGTGGTTTTCTTAGGATCTCTCCTATATACATATATATATACATATATATATACATATATATATATGTATATATATATATACGTACATATATATATATACGTATATAACGTACATATATATATATACGTATATATATATATACACGTACATATATATATACGTACGTATATATATAAATATATATATATATATACGTACGTATATATATATGTACGTATATATATATATACGTAATACGTATATATATATACGTATATGTATATATACATATATATATACGTATATATATATGTATATATATTGAGTTCGTCCCCCCTAAGAGATTTTAATTTCGTCCCCGCCCCCTCTATGGGGGTGTTAAATCTCCGCCATTATACATATGATAGACTACAACTATGACTATTTATAGCCTTGAAATCGTATGTTTGAAATTGACAATTACTTAATTATTCCCTTTGTGAGAATTACACAAAAAACTCTATGTACGGGAATGTATTTTTACTTTAAAAGTAGCAATGGACCTTCGTAAGTGGTTCATTTCACATCTACAAGTGATTTTGATACCTTCATATTCTGCATATTCGACTCCATAAGTAGAAGTATAACCTTTGTAAGTAGAGCTTCACCTTTCTCACTAACATGCCTTACGCATTCTTTGATTGCTTCATAACTAAGTGTTTCTCCGTAACAAAGCTAGCTTCATAAGTAAACAATATCTTCCTAATTTAAACAACCCCTGTAAGTATACTATTAAGCTCTACATCTGAGTAGCCTTAGCATGTAGGCTATACCTCCGTATATAACATGCCTTAGGTGTATCAAGCACACTTCATAACTGATGTAACACCTCTGCTAGTCACCTTCTTAACTAATGTCACTTAGTATTGTTTAGGCTCTCACCAACTGGATTATAGGATTTGTAAGTACCTTAGGATCATATTAGAACCTCTGCAAGTAACCTTACTTTGAAAATTTTTTATGACTTTGCATCTAGCTTGCTTCGAACAAAAACTACATAAATAATAATTTTGAGAAGCCTTATACCTTTAGAGGTTGAATAATCTCTACCTAAGTAAGATGCAAACAAAACTTATAGAGCTTCAGGAGTAGGTAGTTGATCTTCAAGAATAGGGTTTGGTTCATGAGTGATACACTTTATTGGACTTTCAATGATTATCGCATAATGTTAATCCTCAACCAACTTGCTTTTGTTAGTATATAAACTTGCACCATGCTCATCCTTCTAAGAGTATCTAAATCAAACTTATGGATATCAACCTATTCAAAAATCTCAACAGCTACCATTTAAGAATTTTGCCATGTTTGGGTATATCTCTTTGCAGGACCGGTAAAGGTGTTCAATGCAATCAGTTTCATAATGAGGAGAGACTTAGAACACTTAACATATCAAATAGGGAACTGGAACCTTTAGATTGATACTTAGAAACACAAGCAAAGCAAAGTGAGACAGAACTAAGAACAACAAATAGAATGGTTTTCAAGGATAAAGTATATTACTCTCAAGTTTTTTTTACAAGTGTTACAAAAGCATAGAAATAAAATACAAGGACCTGAGATACTTTATACTACATCCTCCAGCCGGCCATACTTTGAAGGCCTGGAAACACTAATCTAGACAACAAGATCAATGTAAAGTCAAAAGGCAGATTGCCTTTTGACTAGTGACTATGACATGCCATAGCTCACATCCTAATGTAATACAAAAAGGATAAAAGTATATAAAGTAGAGAGTTACAGACTCAAAACCATAATCTACAGCTTCCTAAAGCAAGGACCTTTTCACCAACTTATGTAAGTTAGTGAGTCTGTAGAGTGTCAGCGGAAAGTTGGTCAGCTTTTCTGAAAAAGTTGATCAGAGAAATCATGTCTTCTCTGTCTTCGAAAGAAATCAGTCTTCTATCTTTAAGGCTTCGGAAAACTTTGTCTTCTAAGATTCGAAAGACTTCATCTTTGGCTTCTGAAGATTTGGTCTTTGGCTTCGAAAGATTTTACACTTAGAGAGATTTCTTTGCAATGTGTAGAACTTCCAAAGTAACTTCTACCATGCACAAGGTGCATGCATGCAGGAAACACCTTGACTGTTTTGGGTGCATCAGCCTTTTTCATATACCTTACACTCTTCTCATGTTTATTCTATAACAATAAATTGGAATCCAGAAAAACACAAAATTCCAAGTAGTTTGTAACAACAATGAGAAATGGACTTGACCTTAGATCAGCCCCACAACATAATAATCTTAAGAAGGTTGTCAATTGACAAATTCACAAAACGTTAAAACATCAAAAATATCTCAAATCAAGGAAGGTAAAACAAATGTAATTTGGAGTTATATTGTTGTCCAAATAGTGGTCCTCTTAATGCGCAGCAACAAATTTGAAATAATATGTTTACCTTGACTCATGCATGGTTCAACCCTATAAGTAAATAAATACTTGGGATCCTTTCAACCTATTTGACAATGGGGTTGCTTCGAATGAAAACCAAAAAAAAATTATGAAATCATAAAACAAATCTTCACATTTGATGTATTACTTTTTGTACACATGGTTCCACAAGAGTGCAAGCTTTTATTTTCTTATTCAAAAAAATATGGGTAATTGATATTAAAAAATCAGATATGAAGATTTATTTTATTGGTTTTCGCAATTTCTTTTGTTTTTCATTTGAATCAATCCTTTGACAATGGTTCTATTTTAAACTATTAAGGAAATAGAAAAAAAAGTTCAATTCAAACATGCTAAAAGAAATCAAAAATTATTTTTATCTTAATACTATGATTAATCATTTACAAATCATTCTTATAAAACGTAAAAAATTAATAAATATCCACGGAAAACTAAAAAAAATTCTACTTGAAAACATTTCTCAAATTTTAAAGATATGATACCTAAATTAATTAAAATCAATAAAAACATTTTAAACTATCTTTTGTAAAGTAGTTAATGGGAATGGAGTGAGAAAACCAAAAATTTTCAAACTACATTGTTTCGATAAAGATTTATCAAATTATATTACTTTAGTAATTATGTTTTCCACCTATATCATTTTGGAAAAAAATACATCAAATTGAAGATATCTAGAACACCATGAAATCAATCCTGTCAAAAACAACATAAAATTAATTAGTTCAAAAACACTATAAAACATTTAATTCAAATACACTATAAAATTACCAAGTTAAAAAATGTTTTATGATTTTATAGTATTTTATGATGTTTTTAAATTCATCATTAAAATAGATGAGTTGACCTTTAACTTTGACTTTTAACTTTGATTTTGATTGATTGGACTTGGTCTTAATTGATTTTCGTATCAATGTTTGATATGAAATTATGCTTAGTGGGCATATGTTATATTATTGGGCCTAGTGTTTTTGTCAATAAAATGACCATTAGGCTTGTAATCGTACAATGTTTCGTGCTTTGGGTCTGATCAAGGATTTTTAAAACGTGTAACGCTAAAATTTACGTAAAATGCAACAAAAACCAAACAATTATGTGCTTAAAGGTGTACTAAATAAACCTAAATTAATTCAAAAATACAAATTATTTAATTTATAAGGCATATAATAGTTCGTTTGATTCGTTTTAATGTGCAAAATTTAAAAACGTAAAAATTGGACGATACTTGATACAAGACAAGACCGGATTGGAAGAAACATGCCTAGGGCATGAAGTCCCTTGCCCCTCACCATTCTCGACTGAAATCCACAAGAAAAGGGGAATCCCCCTTGTTTATTCACATTTGTGAAATTTTTTCTCCAAGTCTCTCTCAAGTTGCAAACCCAATTCTCTCTTTTACGTCTCTATCACCACCGAAAATCATCATCTTTATACCATTGCATTGATTTTTGAAGTAATCAAGGCATTCAAGATTGTGTTCTAAGCAAGTCGTGTTTATCTTCTAACCTCCCAGTATGAAAAATTGTTGTTTGATGATTTTATTTGTTGTTCTATTTTGTTATTGATGATATTAATCATCTAAACAAAAAATTATCATCTTATATTCTTGTGTTCTCTGTTTTGGATGTTGTATCGTAAAGATCAAGGTGCATCGGGTGTTGGACCTTCTACTTGGTAAAACCCTAATTATTTATCTTTATATATTTTTGGATCTATCAAAATGGGGTTGTAATCTCGTGTGACCTGATCATAATGGACATTTTGGACTTATAAATTATTGTTGAAATCATTATTTTTGCTTCTTGAATCGAAAGACGCGTTGGAGAATCTAAACTAATAATGTGAACTGTAAGATTAAAATCTAAACAAATCTTTTTCGGACTGAAAATTGGGATATTCTAAGTGTCTAACAAAAGTTTTTGTCAATTAGTTCATGGAATAAACTTTTTTTAAGGTTTTGGGTCAATAACGATCAAAAATTAAGGTTTGTAATGCAGAAGCACAAGATTAAGAATCTAGACAACTTGTTGTTAGAAAATATAACGTCTTGTACAGGTCATAACTTGCACATAATAAGTTCAAATGGGTCAAAATTTTCAACTAAAAAAAAATTCAGTTAGTTCTCTAACTAACGCAAGTGGTCTCATGTCGTTTTGATATCGTTTGATCCAACAAACATACTAAACAAAACTGAATGTGCAGGCTGTTAAATTAAGGCAAAATGTTGGTATGAAAATTAGTTAATTTAGATTTGGTGGCATTTTTATTATCGTCAAATTAATTTGTGAATGAATTTGTTTAGGCTTTGTATATGAAAATACACCTTCAGTTTATTTTAAAATGTTATACGCATCTAAAAAGTATATTTATACATTTATCAACATTTACATATATGTAAATAACTAATAAGTTTGAATAGTTGTATATATGTAAATAATACATTTACACATTTGTAAACATTTACCTATACGAAAATAGACAAGTTTGAAAATTTACATATATCTAAATAGATAATTAGTCATGAATACATAATCGGATGATTTATACAAAGATTTGCATCTATGTATAAGATCTACAATAGTGTTAGTTTTATAATTTGACTTTTTTTTACATTGAATTTTACTCCAAAATACCACCTAAAATATTTATATACATGTAACTGACATGTTTACGTTCATGTAGTTTTCATATTTACAATATGTTAAATATGTAACAAGTTATTTACGTACGTATAGTTGACCAATTTACGAATATGTAATGTCAAATGGGTACAATTGTGTAATTTTAATAGTTACCTACATGTGTAAAATACTATCTATATATATGTAAAGGCATTCAAAAAATGTTTACGTAAAAGATCATCACATTTGTTGTTAATTTAAGTAACTTTTTGCTACTAAAAGCTTTAAAATTTATTTTATTTTTTATCTTTATTATGATAAATTTCTTTTTTTGTTTATACGGGATATTAATATATATCTATAATTGTAGTAGATATGAGATTTAATGATAAGAGATAAATTAATTATTAGTCAACTACTTAAAAAGAGAAAGAAGATAAATTTACTATTATGCCTTTTTTTCTAATTTAAAATCATTAAATGATGTATTAATTTACATTTTTTATATTGTTTAATCACAACCATTGATCAAAACAATCAATGGTTAAAATTAGTTCTGTGAGTTCTCGTATAAAATTGAGTCCTGAAAAAAATCTAACCTTATATATATATATATATATATGCATTGATTGTTCATTAAAAGCATTAATGCCATTAATTTTGATTTAGAGCATTATTGTTTTCATTGATTTTGGTTTGAAGTACTAATTTGAATTTTATTTTATAGGAAAGCATACATGTAACTTAAAAGAACAACTTTTACTTTAATTTTTTTTTGTTAAATTTTATCATGCTTCTTAAATATCATTATTAGGATAGTTAGATCTTGCTAATTTAAAACCTACTTTATTTTTATAGAATTAGATTCAATTGATGACGATACACTTGAGAATCGTTAGGTCTTGCTTCTAAGGCAAAGACCCCGTTTGGTTCACAAATTCTCAGAAATTGAAATTAAAATTAGAAAATTTCCAATCTAAAATCCTGTTTGATTAGTATAGAATTGAAATTATAAAATTTTCTCAAAATTAACATTCTAATTCCACTCAAAATTGGCTAACCAAACATATTATTAATTTTAATAAGATTCCAATTCTAATTCTAATCTTATTTCCTTTTTCAATTCCATTATAGAACATTATGCAAATCAAACGGCCCCTAAGGATTTATGATAATGAAATAGCGGCATTTGAAGAAGGTTAAGTTTGATATATTATTACTAGTTGAACAAAGCCAAAACTCAAAAAAACATGTAGTATGTAACTTGATTAAATTCATTAGATTAACGAAATTTTAAAAATTATACATCATGGTCATTTCTTACATGAAAATATAATAATAACAAAAAAAAACTTTGTATTTTATTAAATTGATTTAATTCATTAGGTTAAATTCATTTGATGTGGTTACCGGTTAGCATGATTTTTTTATTGTACACATAAAAGAAATTATAAAATTTTGTTGAAAAATTATTATAAGTTCATGTAAATTATTAAATTTTAAAAATTTCAATGAAATTTTAATTTATCCCTATGTAAAGTATATTATTTTTCATTTGTGATATTGTTTTAGGCTCTTATGAATAATATGTGTAGGATCGGTTAAAGGTGTAATGCAACAGTTTCACAATGGTTGGAGAGAAACAAGCAACACTTAATAGATCAAATAGCGAACCGGCAAGTGAAACTAAGAACAAAAGTGATGAACACAAGCAGAACACAAAGTATAGTCTTCAAGGATGATGTATATTGCTTTCAAATGTTTTACAATTGTTACAAGGTGTAGTCCCTAAGTACTGATACATGATACACTTTATACTACATCCTACAGCAAGTCATACATTGAATGCCAGCTGGAACACTAATCTAGATAACAAGATCAATGTAAAGTCAAAAGGCAGATTGTCTTTTGACATGTAACTATGACATGCCATAGCTCACATCCTAAAACAATATACAAGTACAATAGTAGAAAGTTGTAGACATGCACAACATACTTAGTAGTTGACAAAATCAAAAAGGTAATCACCAACTTGTATAAGTTGGTGAGTCTTAAGAGTGACAGCGTAAAGTAGGTTTGTTTTTCTCGAAATATGTAGGAGAATAATTGTGTCCTCTTTGTCTTCGGAAGAAATATGTTTTTAGTTTTGGAAGAGTTTCTCTTCAAGCTTTGAAAAAATTCATCTTTGGCTTCGAAAGATTTGACACTTAGACAATTTCTTAGCGCTTTTCTCAAATCTTTCGAAGTAACTTTCTTTGTACTTCAAAATGCATGCTGAGAGCTCTTTGGTTTGCATCAGCCTCTAAGATAACTCTTACAAACTCCCCCTGGGCTGATGCTACCAAAACTTAAGAGTAGATTTGAGTCTTGATCTTCATTTGCTAACAGACCTCATTAGAATCAGAAACATTCCTTTCTGCATCAGTTGATCAGGATTCTTGAGACTCTTAAAGTACCTCTTCATGTCAAAGAGATCATATAGAGAAAGATTAAGCATATTCTGCAGGAAGTATATGTTTTGACTTCCTTGATCTCTAGTGACATACCATGTGTTTGGGTTTCTAGAGAAAGCCCAGGACACAATGGGTCTCTCAACAGCAAGAGGCTCTAAATGAATTGGAGTTGATTGAGCAGCCTCTTTTTGTTCACCCTCTGGATATTCTGACCTATCCTGAGGTGTAGAGGTGGATGCCTTAGACTTCTTCTTTTTCTTGTCTCTTATGATGGCCATCCTCTTCCACTTTCTATATTTTAACTGAGAAGGTTGGTATTGAGTATGAGATGTTCCTTTTGTATCCTTCTCAGTTGGTCCTTTTCATTCACATGTTCAGATGGAGAAGGTTTAGGACCCTACTGTGGGTTAGAATATGAAGCTGGCTTTGATGCAACTCTAGGATAGGTTGTGTTGTCTCTTGTGGTTCAACCTTCACCTCAGCTTCAGGTGCAGTCTGACTTGGTAGAGAATGCAAGTCTACCAGCTCACCCTTCTTGATCTTCTGTGATCACTCTTATGTGCTCATCCATAGTGGATAAGACATTAGACCAAGTCTCCTTCCGTGGAACCCATACAGCTTCAAGAAGCCCACCATCTGCATTCTGTCAGCATACTTTTCTCATTAGCTTCGATGGTGGCTCTTGACTTAGCGGCCTCCTCTTTCATTTTTCTTTTAGAAACTTTTCTTTTTATTTGAGCTTTTTGTTCCGGCTTGTACGAGTTATCTTAGAGGCTGATGCTCACCAAAGAGCTCTCAGCATGCAATCTGAAGTACAAGGAAGTTACTTCGAAAGATTTGACAAATTCACTAAGATATTCTCTAAGGGTCAAATCTTCCAAAGCCAAAGATCATTTATTTCGAAGCCAAAGATAAAGTCTTCCGAATCTTCACAGACAAAGTCTTCTGAAGCCAAAAGACAGATTTCTTCCGAAGACAAAGAAAACATGCTTTCTCTGACATACTTTTGATAAAGTTGAACCATTTTTAGCTGCCATCATTGAAGACTCACCAACTTATACAAGTTGGTGATAATTCTATACTTTTGTCAAACTGTAGATTATGGTCTTTGTCTATAACTTTCCTACTTTGTACTATTTTATCTTTTTGTATTAGATAAAGATGTGAGCTATGGCATGTCATAGTCACATGTCAAAAGGCAATCCGCCTTTTGACTTTACATTGATCTTGTTGTCTAGATTAGTGTTCTAGCTGGCAGTCAAAGTATGGCCATATGTAGGTTGTAGTATAAAGTATCTCATGTATCAGTCCTTAGGGACTAAGCCTTGTAACTTTGGTTTGAACACTTGAGAGCAATATACAACATCCTTGAAAACCAACTCCTTTGTGTTCTAATAGAGACATGTGCCACTTAGGTAGGTTATCATGTTCTGTCTTTCTTGCTCCTTACCCACCGGAGATTCTTATTCAACAGCCATAGTCTTTTTCTCAATACTTTCTTGAACTGGAGAGAGGACAGGGGCTTTATATAGTCTTTTTCTCTTTCTTTCTTCTTTGATCTTAAGGAGCACGTGTAGCCTCAGCCGCCTTCCTCTCTTTTGACACTTTAGTGTCTTCTAGTTCATTCAACTAATCCAAGGAAAGAGAAATTAATTCATCAATACTATAGTTCCTAGGACCCAGATAATTCAATCTAGTTGCCCTAACTCATCCTTCTGAGTGTTCGTCTGTGGGCAGCCCTGATTGCAGCCTACATAAAGCTGGGGGTCTCTTTTTTTCTCTCTCCCCTTGCCTTCCTCTTCGTCTACTTTTTCTCCTCCTTAATCTTCTCAGGAGTCATTTTCCTTTTCTCTTTGTCAATTTCTAGCCTTTATAACTCAGGGTGGAAAGAGCTTTGCCATCATGTCTTGGTTCTTCACTTGATCTCTAGCCTGGGAGAGGTTATGAGACACTTTCACCAACTGGTGTCTCACTGAGGGTATTGGGTGCTGAAGTAGATCCCATCTTAAGGTTCATAGGTTCTACTACTAGGCCTTCAAATGAGGTTTCCCATTCGATGCTAATATTAGGGTCTACCTCAGTATCCAGTTGATCAATAGTTTTTCCAACTAGCCACTGTCTATATAATTTTGATCTTCTTCTGAATTCTTCAAACACCTTTTGCTAAATTCTCATTTCTAACTTTTCGGCTCGCTTGTTATGACTTGGATTGGCAAGTGTTAGGTTAACAAGAGAGAAACTCTTATAGTATCTCAGGGTTTGAAATTAAAGACTTCTCTTTGTTCCTGAGACCTAGAGAGTACCAGAGCTCTTCTGTCAACATCATACCCCCATCACACTATTGAGTTGTTAGTAGGATAGGATGGGGTTGACATTGCCATTGGTATTTTCTACTCAAATAGATTTTGAAATAAGGCATACATATTGATGCGGGCCTGTGGAGGTTATTAAGTATGGACAACTTCAAGGGAGGGTGGTAAGTCTTCATTGTTTATTCTCTAGGCAGTACTCTCATGTTTTGTAGTTTCATATAAGACTTTCTCTCTCGTTTTGTAGCATCACCCACTTGCATAGATGAGCTAGAGATTTTGTCCACCACTTCCAGAGGTTCTGGTGTTCCTGGTTGAGCTTGCATGGCAGGCCTCCTAGCTAACTTGCCCCGGAGATCGATGATCTCAAGTTGTTGATTAAGGACCTGCCTTTGAAGGATAGTCACCGGAGATTCCATGTGACTCACCTTATAAACTAAATAGGTGCAAATGATAGAAAGTTGGTGCACCTTTATTTGCATACTCCCCTCATCTTAATCTGAATAATCATGGGAGGATGAGAGAACATGACTGGAGTTAGTTCCCTTACCACCATGGATTGATTCTTGCCTCCTAGATTTCCTCTGCTCCATGACAGCTTCAGGAGAAATGTCCTAGGACTGAGTTCCCACGGTTGAGGTCTTAACGATGCAATCACTTACTAATGTGAAAGCCTCTTCCATATGGACTTCCTAAACAGGTTCAGGAGAGTCCACCTCAGTTGGGGTTGAATGATGTGGGCTAGATATGGGTGTTGCAGGAGTACTCATCTCTTTTTGAGTAGGGAAGGGGAAGAGAGACTCATTATACTCACTGAACTCCAAATCTTCATTAGTATAGAAGTCAAGGGTTGGGAGTGGTTGGTTGAGATTAAGAGGCTGGGGATGGTAATCGTCCCCTGAAGGTTGTTCACTTAAGTTTTGAGACTTAAAGTGAAGGCTTTTAGTTTGGCTAGTGAGCTCATCAGGCTGAGCATGAGGAACCTCAGCATTGATATTAGAAAAGATGGGAGCAGTCTGCTCCTCTAGAGAAGTGGGAGCTCTTGTGTCCGTTATTGCAAGCTAGGGTAGATGTATAGGAGCTTGCTCACTCTAATTAGAGGGAGCAAGGGTTCGAAGGATTCTTCTTTTATAGGTGATGGATATAGTAGGCCTTGAGGGTGAAGAAGACGCAGGTGGGGGTTCAACATTGGTTGGGACTGCCAAGTTGTCGCTTGGAGTAGTTTGCTCTAACATTTGAGGGACAAGGGCTGTTTCTACCCCGTAAAAACCAGTAGTGGTTTTTCTTATTATTTTAAAGATTCCAAGCTTCATCTGTCTTAATTTTAGAATGTTACCTGTTCCCCTAAACTATATGCCCAGTTCATAATTAAGAATGTATTGAACATATCTAGGGAACATGTAATACTCAAGGGAGACCAAGTTAGCGAGAAGATTGGTATATATGAAGTGTGAATACCTGAACTTAACTCCCTGCACCATTCCATGGACTATGAAGGAAAGGTCTTCTTGAACATGGTCCCATCCTTCATGTTTGTTGGATAATGAGTGGATGATGACATGGAGGAGGTATTTCTACTTTGATGAGACCTTATCTTTTCTGAAGGTCTTAATAGAGCAGTCACCTTCATAGCCCCTCAGCCGAAATGTCCTGTTGACATGTTCCTTGGGGAAAGACAGCTCATCGTCTTCAACATCTAGTTGTAAATGGCGGTTGATTGAGGCTAGAGTGATGACAACTATCCTCCCTTGCACTGATGCAGACAGTGCCTTCTCACCGTCCATGAGAACTTCTCGACAAGTTCTCCAAAATTCTAAAAGATATCCTCATAGAGCGGAGGATCTATGGTAAGGGCAGTGAGGTATGAAGAGCGAGACAGAAAGAGGCAAATATATGAGAAACTAGTGTCTTTGGAAGCATCTAAAAGAGCAACTTGATTGTGTTGTCTGCGTAGCTGCATGGCAAAAGGTATAGGTTGGTTTGGAGTTTCAGGATTGGCCATTTATGAAGTTTTTATGAGAAAAGAGGAATAAGCGCAGAGGTTAGGTGAAAATTTAGGGTTTAATCTGTACGGATGAGGATGAAGGAGATTTAGTGTGATCCTTTGTAGAGGCTATTTATGGTCTTCGATTTGAACGAAAGTTATTGCGAAGAATAAACTTTGAAATCTGGATCTCGGTCCCACCGTTGAAAAAGTGCCCAAAAAGGTAACTATCTTGAAAGTAGAAAATCTTTCGAATGTAATTTGTCTTCGAAAGTTCGAGAAAAACTTCTGATGCCAATTTTGACTTTGGAAGATATTTCTTAGATTTACAAGAATTGCTTTAGAAGAAAAATACTTAGAGTAAAATTGCTTTCTAGATATACTTGGTTTTAGAAGATATTAAACTTCAAAAGTTTTATTAAAAGAGTGAATAAATCTTTCTAGATATACTTGGTTTTAGAAGATATTAAACTTCAAAAGTTTTATTAAAAGAGTGAATAAATCTTTTGAGATTGAAATGCTTTTGGAAGAAAATTATCCTTCAAAACATATAAGTACCAAGAAGAAAATTTAAGCTTCGGAAGATATATTTAAATTTCTTCCGAAGGTAAATTTCTTAGTAAGTAGTTATTAGATTTGAAGACATAAATTTCTTCCAAAGTCAATTTAATGTCTTACAAAAGAAAATATATTTCCAATTCTTAAAATTTTAAGAAATATCCTTTAAAAAAAGTTTCTTTCAAGATAAACACGTGTTATATAAGTGATTAAATAGACAACTTTAAAGACACACGTTTTAGAAAATAATTCTGAAATTAATTTAAGTAAGTTTACTCGAAGTTAATCATCCCAAAAGCTGATACTAGATACTTAAATCTTTGTTTATCAAAAGCCTTAGTGAACAAATCAGCATATTGTTCATTTGTGTTAACTTTGACAAGCTTTATCAAGCCTTTTTCAAAATTATCTCTTATCAAATGTTACCTGATGTTGAAGTGCTTTGTCCTTGAGTGCTGCACTGGATTCTCTATGATAGAGATAGCATTACTGTTGTCTATGTGGATAGGAGTCCCCTAGAAATTGAATCCATAGTCCAGCATCTGATTCTGAATCCAAAGCACTTGAGCACAGCAACTTGTAGCAGCAATGTATTCAGCTTCAGCAGTTGATGCAGACACACAAATTGTTTCTTGCATTGCCATGAGACTATCCTTCCACCAAGGAATTGACATCCCCCTGATGTAGACTTTGTAGTCATTTTGCAGCCACCATACAAATTGAAGTCAAAATTCTTTAAATACCACAGTCCCAGTTTGGGAGCACCTTTGAGATATCTAAGAATACTCTTGACAGCAACAAGGTGTGACATCTTGGGTTGGCTTGATATCTTGCGCAGATGCATGTAGCAAAGATGATATCAAGCCTACTAGTTGTGAGGTACATATCAATTCTCTTGACTCATTTCAAATCTATTTTTTATCAGCTTCTCATACTCTTTGTAGAGTCTTGGATTAGGTGACCCAAGGATGATGTCATCTAAATAAACTTGAACTAGCCTTAAGTCATTCCCTGTTGCTTTGAGAAAAAGTATGTTGTTAATGGTACCTCTCTTGTAACCATGGACAAAATACTGTGATAGTGTCTCATATCATTTTCTTGGAGCCTGATGTAGGCCATAAAGAGCTTTGTCAAGCTTGCAGACATAATCATGATGATCTAGGTCTGCAAAGCCAGGTGGTTGCTTGACATACGCTTCCTCAACTATCACCCCATATAAAAATTCACACTTGACATAAAGTTAGTAGACCTTGAAATCCTTGAATGCAGCGAAAGCGATGAATATCCTAACCGCTTCAAGTCTTGCCACAGGAGCAAAAACATCTATGTAGTCAATCACTTCTTCTTAGGTGTATCCTTGAACAACTAGCCTTGTCTTATTCTTGATGATAAGTCCTCTATCATCCTTTTTATTCCTAAAACCCCAATTGGTTCCTATAGTAGTCTTCCCATATGAAAGAGGACATAGGTTTCAAACCTTCTGCCTTTTGAATTGAAGCAATTCCTCCTGCATTGCTTCAACCCAGCTTCCATTTTTCAAAGTCTCATCAACTTTCTTTGGCTTAATCTGGGATAAGAAGCAAGAGTGCAGACAAACATTTGAATTATAGGTTTGTCGTCTTGTTCTTACCCAAGTCTCTACATCTCCAATGATGTTTGTGGTGGATGGGACTTGTGGATTCTCCATTGAGGAATCACAGCAAGTTGGTTTGACAAATCTAAATTACTGAAATTTAGAGCTGGTGATACGACCATATCAACACACTTATCAAGAGAGACTTGATCCATTGAGTGTGTGACATCATTGATGTTATCTTTAGAGTAGAGGTTTTTAACATCATGAAATTCTTAATCACTTTCACCATCTCTATCTCCTCCTTTATTACAAATCCCTTCATTTATATGTTGTCCTGATAACTAGAATTGATAGGCACTTCAGATGTATCAGCTAAACAATCTGTCATGGTTGTGCTAACAGGGTTTCCACTTGTAGGGTTTGTTACTACTGGAGCTGAAGGAGTTTTATCATTTGGTCTTCTCAACTCAAATCTTGGGTGAGGATCTTCTGCTGATATGTTACCTGTAGATCCTAAAACATCTTCACATGATTTTTTAAAACAGTTGTTAACTAAATTAAGATGAAATAGCCAATCAGGACCAGAACCTTTCACACTAGGAGTGGTTTCATTTAAGGTCATATTGGCTAACTCCTCAACTTCTTTGGTTCTGAGATTGTATACTCTATAGGCCTTAGCTTAAGAAGAGTATCCAATAAAATGCCCATCGTCTGATTTCTCAGCAAATTTGGCTATATGATCTTTAGAATTCAAGATGGTGCATGGACATCAAAATAAGCTGAGGAAACTAATGAAAGGTCTCCTTTTGTGCCATAGTTCATAAGGAGTCTTACCATGAGTCTTAACTACTAAAACTCTGTTCTGCACATAGTATGTAGTGTTGACTGCCTCTGCCTAGAAGGTGATGGGCAGTTTAGAGTTAGAAAGCATGGTTCTTGCAGCCTCAATAAGTGTCCTATTTCTCCTTTCAGCAACACCATTTTGTTGAGGAGTTCTAGGAGCATTGTATTGTCTTGAAAAATCTTTTTCTTCACAAAATGAATCAAGGATATGGTTTTTAAGTTTGGTTCCTTGATCACATCTTATGGTCTTGACCTTGTGATCAGATTGATTCTTAATTTTTAGAATAAAAGACTTTAAGATTTCAATGGTTTCATCTTTAGTTCTAAGAAAGAAAACCCAACTATATCTAGTGAAGTCATCTGTGATCACAAGATAGTATGAAATTTTTTCTAGACTCATCACACTTGTGGGGCCAAACAGATCCAAGTGTAACAAGTGAAGGGGAGTCGTGATAGAGTTGATTTCCTTTGGCTTGTGAGACACTTTGTGTTGCTTTCCTTTCAGACATACAACACAATGGTCATCACTTGTAAACTCTTTCTTTGGCATTCCGGTTACCAAATCATTCTTAATTAGTTTATTCATGTTTTTAAAGTTTACATGGCACATTCTTTTATGCCAGAGGAAAGACTCGTCACTATTGGCTTTAGATAGAAAGCATGAAACTTCTCAAGAAGGAGATGTTTCTTGCAAATCCATCTTGTACACATTCCATTTCCTGGGGGCTCTAAGCAGTATATGCTCCTAACTAATGATCCTCCAGGCTTAAGAACAATGCACTCATGTTCAATAAAGAACATGTTATGTCTCTGGTCACAAAACTAAGGTACACTCAGAAGATTGTACTCAAGCTCTTTGACAAAGTATATCTTTTGGAGACTGAACCCTCGGAAGTTTTTGCATCCACTACAGCAAACTTCAGTGCTTTGGAAGCATTTCTTTCTTCCGAGACCAAATTTTCTTCCGAAGGCAATTTTCCATGTATTTTTTTTATTCACTTTGGAGCTTCCGAAGGAAAGTCGCTTTCCTTCCGAAGCTATCTTCTTCTTCTTCTCAAAAGTTTTTTTGGTCACGTGAATAGTACCTTTGAGATTGTTAATGCAATCCTTAGCAAAATGAGAAGTACTACCACACATCATGCATTCAACTACCATACTACTGAGATTCTTCTTATCAGGAGAAGATTGAGCTTGATATCTTTCCAGTTCCTTCTTCACCTTTGTAGATGATGCAACAGGCTTTTGAGGTTAGGCTTGCTTTTGGAGCTGGATAGTTCAGGCAATGCAATAGTGGTGCACTTTTGATCAACCTTCTTCTTTTGACAAGGATGGTTTGAACTTGAACTAGGACTCCTCGTACTAGAATCCATAGTTAAGTTTTCAGTCTTCACTACTTCAAACCCAACACATATAAAGACTTGTTTCTGCCTTAGGTTGAAGGTGGGTTTGATTTCTTGGGCTTCTTTGATTTTCTCTTGGTTGCCCTGATCAGATTTTTCTTTGCAGACTTGCCCATCCTTGGCTTCTTTTTCTCTCCAGGAGAATGGTGTCCCTTTTTAGAATGAGCCTCTTCACTCACTCCATGCTCATCCTTCACCACCTCCTCTTTAACATCATCTTCATTCGATCTTTTCTTGAACTAGATCAACAGGAGGTAGCTCATCTTTATTAGTTCCACACCTTGGTTGTCTAACAGATAGTAATATGTGTGGAGGAGCTATTTCACTGGATCCAAGTCCCGGCCTGTTTTGATAACATACTTTTGCATGCAAGGATAAGGATATGATGTTCTTGAAGGTTTCCTCTTCAAGAACACACTTTTCTAACCTAGCTTTGTTGATCACAAGCTAAGCCCGGCATTCAGTTAACTTGGTAATAAGATCTTTGATTTGAGTCCTATAATTTGTGTGCTCATGCTTAAGAGTAGAAATTATTTTCTCTAAATCTTTTATTTTTAGTTTATAGTCATTTTCTGCTCTTTTGAAATCAAATTTTAAAATATTCAAGAACTCAAGGTCAGATCTTACTTTCAAGTAATAGGACTTGTACATATTTACTTTAGTAATGCATTCAGGTGTAAAAATATGTTCTAATACCTTAGGCTTATCATGATCAGCCATCAAGGTATAGTTGGGAGAAACATCGTCAACCTGGAAGCTTCGGTCAAAGCCACCTTCTTCCACAGCAACAGTAGCTTGCTGCTTGGGCTTCTTAGTCTTTGGAGCTCCGTTAATGTAGTTTGGTCTGAATTGCGCTTGGCCACCATTTGTCCTTGGTGTCTTGCACTCCCTAGTAAGGTGTCCAATTTGGTTACAATTGTAACACTTTGCTTTGCTTTTATCCAGTCCAAACTTCCCACTGGATACATTGCTGAGAAATTTTCTCCCAGTCCTCTTGTAGAACTTTTTGGCTCTATGAGTGAGAAGAGCCATCTGCTGAACTATCTCCATGTATCCCAGATCATCTGGATGGATGCAGTCTAAGTCTTCGAGGGTGAAGAGATAGTTTCCTGAACTTTCATCAGAAGACACAAAGGCTTGAGATGAGCTTGTCTCTTGGAATGAGCTTCCTTGGATGTAGCTCCCCTTTGGTGTCTTCGGGAAGGAGATGAAATGGCCCTTTTGTGAGTTGTCGGGGTAGCAAAAAAGATGATGCTAAGGCTCTCTACTATCCCTTTCAACCATATGGAGGGTTGAACTCTTATGGGTATTGGATGAGCTGTGAGATGGATTTTGCATGTTCATCTCCATCTTGTAACCACTTAGGATACCATACAGCTTAGTAAGGGTAAGAGTAAAAAAGTTTTTAGTTCTCTTAATGGCCACACAGTAGTGTGTCTATTCTCTACGAAGAGAGAACATGAACTTCCTCATAATGTCCCTATTTTCCAGTTTTACTCCACTATCCACCAGAGTATCCATAATCTCAACATACTTGAAGTATTGTTGAGTCATCATTTCACCTGTCTTGAAGGTGAAATTCTCAAACTTCTGTTTCATAATATCTTTCTTGTTTTCCTTGGCTTCCTCGGACCCTCGTACATAAGCTTAAGTGCATCCCAGAGCTGCTTTGCAGTTTTGCACTTCTTGAAACCTCTGTAGATAGAGTTAGAAAGAACAATTTGAAGAGCATTCATGGCCTTATAATCTACATCAATTCCCTTCCAGTATTCATCAAAGTAGTTAGCCACTTCCTTTGGAATCATTTCACCTGCAGTATTAGGAGTGATCAATGGAGATCTGGTCATGGTGCAGGTTTTCGTGTCAGCCTTAGTGAGAGCTACCATTTGAGCTAACAAGTGTTTTATGAAACTGAAGAGATTTAAGATGGTGAGATCTTACAATCAAGAGCTTGATAAGATCTTATACCAATTGCAGGACTGGTTAAGGGTGTAATACAACATATTCATAATGGTTGGAGAGAAACAAGCAACACTTAGCAGATTAAATAGGGAACCGACAAGTGAAACTAATAACAAAAGTAATGAACATAAGCAGAACACAAAGTATAGTTTTCAAGGATGATGTATATTGCTCTCAAGTGTTTTACGATTGTTACAAGGCTTAGTCCCTAAGGACTGATACATGAGACACTTTATACTACATCCTACAGCCGTCCATACTTTGAAGGCTAGCTGGAACACTAATCTAGACAACAAGATCAATGTATAGTCAAAAGACAGATTTCCTTTTGACATGTGACTACGACATGCCATGGCTCACATCCTAAAACAATATATAAGCACAATAGTAGAAAGTAGCAAACATGGACACTATACTTAGCAGTTGACAAAAGCGAAAAGATAATCACCAACTTGTATAAGTTGGTGAGTCTTTTGGGTAACCGCAGAAAGTAGGTTTGCTTTTCTCGAAGTATATCAGAGAATAATTGTGTCCTTTTTTTCTTCGGAAGAAATCTGTATTCAGTTTCAGAAGACTTTGTCTTCAAGCTTTGGAAGACCTCATCTTTGGCTTCGGAAGATTTGACACTTAGAGAATTTCTTAGGGCTTTTATCAAATCTTCCGAAGTAACTTTCTTTGTACTTTAGAATGCATGCTGAGAGCTCTTTGGTTTGCATGAGCCTCTAAGATAACTCTTACAATATGTTTTATTTTTCATCAACTATGTAATTCATGGGTACTAACCTAGTGTTTGTGTGTGTGTGTCTATATATATACATATAAAAAAGAAAGAAATAGGTTTAAAAGAGAACACCAAAAAAACCATTTCTGGTCACACATTTTAAATGCAAAAATACAACGAAGAAAGAAAAAAAGCATGCGGCCATACAATTTCAATACAAAAAAAAGTTTATTTTACGAGTGAAATCAATGTGGACGTATATATGTGTGTATGTAGCATGTATGTATGTAGGTATGTACGTTTGTACGTATGTTCATGTCGGCGTGTATGCTTGTGTACGTGTGTACGTGTGTGCGTGTGTACGTGTGTGCGGTGTGTACGTATGTGTGTGTACGTATGTGTGTATGTATGTATGTGTGTGTTTGTGTATGTATGTGTGTATGTATGTGTGTATGTGTGTATGTGTATATGTGTATGTGAGTATGTATATATGTATGTATGTGTGCATATGTTTGTATGTCTATATGTATATACGTATGTATAGGAAAGGGTTTTGGTGAAAAAGAAAAAAGAAAAAGTCCTCAAAAGACTAAAAAGTGTTTTGGACCATTGATCAATGGGTATTTAATGGTTAAAATGTGAAAAGAGTGTCACATTAGTGATAAAAACTAATTAAAATGACTGGACGGGTAAATTCGGCAAAAAGCATCATTTATTGACTTTTTTAAACTTCCACCTCATTTTAAAATGTAAATAATTTTTTTTGTGATAATATTTTTATTAAATTATACCATAAAATTGAGTATTTTTTATCTTCAATTTGAATACAGTCACAGCATAGTTTTCAAAATAAAACATTTCTTTACATGTGATGAAAGAATGTATAACTATGCGTTTTTGTCTTGTAAAACTATTCGTTTTCATCTCGTATAAGTGTGTACTAACTTGTGCGCCCATAACCCTTTGTGTGTTATACCCATTATATGCTATCTCATCTAAAACTAGTGTGCGTTTTAGCTCCAAAACTATCATGTGTTTAATGTTCAAAACCATCATGTGTTTTCACTTCAAAGCTATCATGTGTTTTCACACGTGTAATCTAAGCCAAAATTTCAGGACGGAATTACCCTCACCCATTGTTATACGTGATGCATGGTGGCGGCTTCTCACCCTTATTAGAAAACTAAACCTTTTAAGTATAACCCTTCCTTTTGTGTGTGTGTGTGTGGTTAAGATCATTTAAGAACTTATAAATATCTCAAGAACCTTGAGAACCAACACCAAGTTCATATTTAATAAAAGAGTAAACTATAGAAAAAACACATTTATCTTTATAACTAATTTCACATTTCAACATTTATCTTTACTAAATATACTAGACAACCTTTATGTATATTGCTTGTTTTATTTTTGGTCCTTTAGTCTAACGGTCGTTAATTTGTATCATTAGATTAAGTCAAATATCTATCACCTGAGGGTATGTGTGTAAAACCACATCCAAGCGGCATAATTCTAACACGTATCGACGTATTATGGAAATATGTTCAACAAAACGTTGAGACTGACAAGTAAAATCTCAAACAAATTCTATATATTTTTATCCTCACTTTTTAAAGCTAGTTCTATAAAAATTTACTATCTCATGTGATTTAAATTTCAAAAACAAATTTAATATATTGAAATTAGAATGCAAGCCATTTGAAGTTATTTAGGTAAATATGATCGGTAAAACGTTAAGACTAACAAGTAAAACCTCAAACAACTTTTATATGTTTTTATCATCATTTTGTTAGAATTAGTTGTATAAAATTTATTGTTTCAAATAATTTAATTATCAATAATAAACTTAATATACATAAATTAGAATGCAAGCCACATGAAGCTATTTAGATGCGTTTATTTAAATTACAATGCTAGTTCTATAAAACTTTACAACATTAAAAGGTTTTTTTAATTATATGATTGTGAAAAGTATGTAAACTTCATGTGCTTGCATTCTAACTTTTATGTATTAAGTTTACTTTTTTGAACGGCAAATTAAGTTTCTTATTGAAAAATAAAATCATACGATACAATCATTTTCCGTTTGAGGTGCGACTCGTCGGTTTCAACATTTTGCCGATCATATTTTCTTAATACATGGATTTGTTTTTGGATTATGCCGTCTATAATTTTTTTATATATCTAACCTAATATGATAACCACTTGACCTAATTTAGCGATGCAAAATAACGACCGTTAAACTAAATAACCGAATATGAAACAAACTATATACATAAAGATTGTTCAGTGTAAGTAGTAAAGATAAAAGATCGTAAAGTAAAATTAGTTATATAGATAAAAGTCATTTTATGTAATTTACTCTTTTAAAAATTTTACTTTGTACACACAACGTGTATGTTTATATACATTAAAAATCTTCAAAGTAATATAGAAACCTATCAAACTAATGCTTTTTAAAGCTAGTTCTATAAAAATTTACTATCTCATGTGATTTAAATTTCAAAAACAAATTTAATATATTGAAATTAGAATGCAAGCCATTTGAAGTTATTTAGGTAAATATGATCGGTAAAACGTTAAGACTAACAAGTAAAACCTCAAACAACTTTTATATGTTTTTATCATCATTTTGTTAGAATTAGTTGTATAAAATTTATTGTTTCAAATAATTTAATTATCAATAATAAACTTAATATACATAAATTAGAATGCAAGCCACATGAAGCTATTTAGATGCGTTTATTTAAATTACAATGCTAGTTCTATAAAACTTTACAACATTAAAAGGTTTTTTTAATTATATGATTGTGAAAAGTATGTAAACTTCATGTGCTTGCATTCTAACTTTTATGTATTAAGTTTACTTTTTTGAACGGCAAATTAAGTTTCTTATTGAAAAATAAAATCATACGATACAATCATTTTCCGTTTGAGGTGCGACTCGTCGGTTTCAACATTTTGCCGATCATATTTTCTTAATACATGGATTTGTTTTTGGATTATGCCGTCTATAATTTTTTTATATATCTAACCTAATATGATAACCACTTGACCTAATTTAGCGATGCAAAATAACGACCGTTAAACTAAATAACCGAATATGAAACAAACTATATACATAAAGATTGTTCAGTGTAAGTAGTAAAGATAAAAGATCGTAAAGTAAAATTAGTTATATAGATAAAAGTCATTTTATGTAATTTACTCTTTTAAAAATTTTACTTTGTACACACAACGTGTATGTTTATATACATTAAAAATCTTCAAAGTAATATAGAAACCTATCAAACTAATGTTTACATATATTTAAAAAAAAATTAGATTATTTAGCTACATATGTGTAGATAGTGTAATCTCTATATGACTTGCACATGTGTAGGTTACAAATTCATTCGTTGTTTTTTCTTAAATTTTAGAGAGGCGATTATAAATTATATTTCAATCATCTTTTTATATAAAACATAAAAAAGTTTGCGCTTATTGGAGTTCTCGCAATTCTTATGATATTTGTTAGTTCTCAAATAATCCTAACCCCGTATATATACACATACATACATAAACAAGCTTATATATATGTGTATCACATAGGTTGAACAAATAATAAATTAATTAATAATAACAAACATATAAGGTATAAAAAATTTGTAACCTTCTTTTTAAATTAAAACTACAAATTACATCATCTTTTTTTATTAGTTTTAGAAACTTTTTCTATTCTTAAAATGATTTTTGACAGTTATTCATTTTCATAAAATGTATTGTGACATCTTAACATAAATTACATTATGTATTTAATAAGTTTCTAAATTTATTTTTATGTTAAAATTTTAAAAATTATTATCCTCATTGCTTAAAATAATGTTCAAGTTATGTTAATTTGTTTTACATTATGGTTGCTTTAGCTTTGCTTCAGGTGACTGGTGTCTTGCCAGCATGTACGTGTGCCACCACGACCACCACATGTGCCACCACGACCATCATAAGCACCACCTCTTCCACCACTTTGGGTATTCTTTCTTCCAGCCATTCATACTTCCTATAAGGTCCAAAACACCAATATGATGATCATTCAAGGTAATAGTTCAAATCATGTTAATTAATGTAAGTTCTTAATGATAATGGTCAGGTGTAATATACTACTTACTTTACTCTTCATGTCCTAAATATTTTCAATCTTGAGTTACATCAGTTCCTAAACTACTAGCAGATACTATACATACATACACATATGCATACAGTTGCTGTCGTTTATTGTTATTATAACAATCTTTAGCTTTACTTTAACTATACTTTAGTCATTACTTTTACTTTACTTCTTGGCACAAAGTAACCCGTACTGACATTCTCTACTTGGTCCCGTTCTCAGTTTAAGTTTAGGTATTGAAGTATCCAGATCTCTCAAACTATGACTCTAATACCAACTTGTAAGGCCCTAATTTTAGGCATATCACAAAGGGATTTTTGGACATTCGAAAAACACGTCTTAAATTTTAAGCATTCTCTATCATAGTAGTAGAAATTTAAAAATATCAATACATAGTTCACTATCTAAAATCTTTTACATTCATCCAAAACATAACAATCAAATAATCAAAATGTCAGTCTTGAACACAGCGAGGTAACTCCACATCCATACCAAGCTATCATTCTTTATTCCATATTCTATTTACCTATCAAGCTATGTGTATACTAAACTCAGCGTTGCTAAGTAAGTTTCAATTTTAAAACATTAAAGAACTCTTTAGCATATTAGTTAATTTTGAAAACCTTTAAGTTTAAATCATTATTATATATACATTTGGTATCTTTCTCATCTTCCATACTTTTAGAGGTTTTCATACTTTATAATATAGTCTATCATTTACTTTATCTTTATCTTTCACTTTATCATTGAGCTAGTACAAGTACTAAGCTCTTGTCATGATGACCATACACATGGCAAAGCTCCTATTAGGGTGAGAAATGCAACGAATGCAAACTACTGTCAGTGCTTGCAAGATTTTCTTTACATTGGGCCTATTTACTTTCTTTAATTACTATTGACTTTCTTTATTTCTTTATAACCTTACCATAACAGTAATTAATCATTTTATACTTTATCGTAACCATGGTTATACTTTACTACTATCACACATAACACATCATCATTAACTTCCATAGATAATACGTATCTAAAGTTCTATGCAACAAGTGTAGTTCATCAGTACTACACCCTCTTTTTATCGTTTTAACATCTTTCATTATTTTATATTGTCACACCCCGAGAGGCGCACCTAAAAGGCACGCGTGCGATGGAGATAACGGAAGTTGGATTATTCCAACAATTATCAAGCAAACAATCATAAATTTCATCCTTATATACCTGAAAAACATGCCCAAGAGTTGAAGTCTTAAAATTAAAACTTAAGTTGCAATAACATAACATTGTTTTAAATTTAAACAAAAGATTTTAATCGGCAGCGGAATTCGGTCCCAAAGGTGATATCCAAACTTGATAAGTTTGTTGTTAAAACCTTTTTCATTCCCATGCATGCTTATATACCTGAAAAACATTCCCAAAAGTTTATCAGCAAAAAGCTGGTGAGTTTACAGATTTATATAAAAAAGTTATCAAAGTTTCTTTTTATATAAAAAAATATGATTATCCCATAATCAACCCTGGATCGTCAAGTACTAGCTAGGTCCACTGACTATGATCGCAACCAAGAGCCCAATAATCAAACGAAGACATAATGTCCCTCAAAACCTTTCAACATATATTCCCTCGTACTAGACCGGTGCGACCGATCCCGAGGGGCGGTTGTCAAACCCAATAGATCTACCAATATATCCTGTGGCCCTCCAAGGGTTAATGATTATGGCTAGGGCAGTAGCGCGCAAATAATAAAACAACTCAAGCCCATCATAAAGATCACACAGTTATTCCATAATTAACTCATATCATATACAAAAATTGTTATAGCATGCTTTTCCCCCAAAATAAAATTTGTTATTTAAAAATATGGGCCGTGAAAACTCACCTTTAAACGTGACAGAAGATGATCTAGCAAAAGCAAGCCCGGGAAATAATCGACCAATTAACGCCCTAAACACAAAGGATCTATTAATTGTCAAGTAATAAGTCTAATACGTATGTTGTTTACCCAACTTACTAGACTTGTCTTGAAATCCATTTTTAAAATACCCGTTGCTGATTTTCGGTTTAGTTTAATAATTTATATTATAAGTGACAAATATTTATTTATTAAATAAACTATTTAAATGACAACCACATATCACACACTCAAAATAAACACGTAAAAGTATATAAAAACATAACGTAAAATTTACTAAGTTATGAACTAATTAAATAAATAAATCAATCAATAAATAAATATTAATTAAGTAAATAAAATATTAATTCATAATAATATTTTATCTAAAATTAATAATAAAATATATTCATAATATTGTTCTTGTTAAGAAATCTATTTCTTATTTTTGTTACCCTTTAACAAAATATTACTTTATTTTATATAAATCATTATTGATTAATCTTTTTTAACAAATAACTTAATTTCTAGTAGTAAAACATATATGAAGTCATTTTTAGACAAGTTTAATTATAAAAATATTTTCTATTATGTTTAACCCAAATTTCGCCCGTATAAGGTGTTTTCTAACCCAAAACCGCATGGTTTTACGCGCATAAACCATACATCAACCCTTGTATACCTTATGACCATTATACATGTTTTAAAATGACCCTTTTATACCAAAAAAATTCTGAATTTTTTTTTAAATCAATTTCAAAATAGTCCACTATTTTTAACCCGAAAATTTCGGTTTTGGGCTTTTCCGCGTAAGAAGTCATCACCGAAGACCATGCTTGTCATGGATTATAAATATAAGTTTTTAACTTAAAACACAATGTTATTTTCTATCCAAAACCGTACTTGTGCAAAAATACTTGTTTTAGACCCGAAAACACCGTTTTTAATTCGTTTTTAAACGTAAAACACCTACGTGATTAAAACCAATTATCCAAACCTTTATTGTCAGTAAGATTACTTAATTTTAACTTATTTTTAACATGTTTTAAACTTATTTTGCAAGATTTATAAAATCCTTGTCTTGATTACTTAATTTTAATTTTTTTTTCTAGGTCCTTAAGCATTCCTAAGTGAAGATCCAAGTTCCTAGTTATCATTACCTAAAACATGTAAAGTACAAAAGTCAACAATATTGTTGGTGAGAATCATAGGTTTATAAAGATATAAAAGCATGTTGGCATAAAAGGTTACAAATTCATACAAGTACATCACATGAGCAATAATATTAACACAAGATCTATGCAATAAAACCTATTTTGTCATTGTTATATTGCATTCACAATCCTCAAAGATTGTGCCGTTGTTATCATTGTGTTCACAATCCCCAATATTGTGCTATGTTATATGTTATATCGGTTTCCCACATATGACCCATATTAGTACTTTCTTAGGCTTGAACCCAAGTTAATGATTGCAAAACTATCATATAGTGTTCAAATACTAAGCATATAGTTGATATTACTTGTTTAAGAATTTGTTTTATGAAAATGTTTATGTGATATGGCCAACATATACATGTTCCATCCCAAAAAGTATAAAAGTTGAAAAGGGGGCTATGAATCTCACTTTGTGATTTTGATGAGTTTCTTGAGTTCATGGTGTGTTTTTGACGGTTAAGGATGAAAACCTAAGGTGATAGAAAATATTAGTTTAGGTTATATGAAGATCTTGGTGTGTGTTTGACGGTTAAGGATGAAAACCTAAGGTGATAGAAAATATTAGTTTAGGTTATATGAAGATATGGTGTTGTTAGTTGATCAAGATGATCAAAGCATAAGAGAAGAAATGCTAGTTTTTGAAAAACTCAGATTTGACAGCAATTTGTGTTTAACTTTGGACATGTGTTAAAAATAGCAAACATTTATGAAAAATTATGAAAATTTCTAGTCAACTAAATTAATATGTTTTGAACAATTTTCATTTAGCAAAGTTTTCAATTTGGTACTCTTAACTAGGTCAAAATCGTAGATCTTTACAAGTTGTCTTGCAATTAGAATTTTCAGCAATCTGTGATGAACTTTATATGCGTTTTAAAAATAGTAAAAGACATTAATAAATTATGAAATTTTACACAATGATAGATTAAAGTGTCCCATAAAACTTTCATTTAGAAAAGTTTTTCATTTGGATCACAGAAACGCGTCTAAACCGTCATCCAAATTAGAATGTCCAGAATTGCACATCTGATTTGTTTAGGCTGTTTGGGTGATCAAACAAAATGATTTCAAAGCGTTTAGTACACCGTTGGAAAGGTAATTCAACGAACTACGTCATGGAACTTACATTATTTGATTTTTTTATGAAAGAGTTATGGTTCAATAAAGTTCATCTCAATTTGCTGTTGAAAACAGAAACATTCACATAAGTAATGTTTTGGGTGTTTTGGTGTGTTTTAGATATAATGAAAATATAAACCATGTGTGGTAGAGTGATTACTACATATTTCATCATGTAGAATCAACATCTATCATGGTTTATTAAAAAAACTTTAGTTTGTTTAAAACAAAATATAATGTAAGTACATTAAGGGTGATCATAATTTATAAATTTGATCATCTCACTTGTGTTTTTTGTCTCGTCCACCAATACACTAAGGTGTATGGATTTCATGGAGTCATAAACATGAGAGGATTATAATGATTATATGAACAAGGTATAAAAAAAATAAGACTAAAATATAAACTTAAAACCTACCTTATAAGAACCTTAAAGATTTTTAAATCTTGAAATGCTGGAAGAATATGATATAGAGAGAGGGAGAGTAATTTTTCTCTTGAAAGGTGTAGAGAAAAGGTGCAAGAAATATGAGAGGGGAGCCCTTGTATTTATAGTAAAATTTAGAGGTCTTAAACATGAAAGGTAGAAATAAGGTGAAAATTTTAAAATGGTTTGGGGGGAAAACTTGTGACAACTTTTTAAATATGTCACACACTCATATTTTAATATGTTACAAAATGAAAGAATGCTAGGATGTTTCACGTAACATGTTAGTGATGATTAAATTAATATAAGCTTATTATAAATACTTTTAAGTCATGAAATAAATTAATTAAGCTTTGAATAAAAATAAATAAGTCATATATTATAATAAGCACATAATATATAAAGTATAACTTTATATAATAAAAGTATGTGACAACTTTCACATGTGAACTTTCATGTTACTTAGAAAAATATATAATCGGGTTATGATATTGTTATACATGAAATAGACATTATATGAAATCTTATTAATATAAACAGAAATTATAAATGCAAAAGTCATGGATGTTACATAAAACAACACGTTAGATGTTGTTTTATAATTAAAGTATTATTTTACATTAAAATAAGTATGTTTATGTGTTGTTTTACTCAAAACAATACAAATACTGAATAATAGTATAATATAAATACAGCACGACAATAAAAGCAATACGATAAAAATGGAATACAATAATGAAAATATACATTATGATCATGAAACATAGAAGGAAAGGATAATAAATTTAAAAAATGCAATTTCTCAAATAAAATAAATATAGAAAACTTTAAAAAGAAATAAAAATTCAAAAAAAATTTAAAATTTTTTGTAATGTTTTTGTCTAGATACGATACTATAAATTAACACAAATATGTTAATATGTGCAAATAATATATATATATATATATATATCAGATCTGATTTTTAGAATTTGTTTGAAGATGTATAGGAAATAGAGTTCTTATCATCATGATATTCAATTATGTTTATCAAGTACTTGGTTGAATCGATTGACAATTAGAAGAACTGGAGGAGTAAAAATCTATCACACCCTCATTTTCCACAAACAAAATTTTGTCGTTAGGCATGTGACAAACAAGGATCTCAGTCATTAGTTACACCAAGCGACACGTTTAATACAAATCCATTTTCATAAAAGTTTCCTATTTAACCAAACCACTTTCCAAAACCAAATTTCACAATGAATAATGCGAAAGCAAATTATAAGTAATCCAAAAATAGTAATGCGCAAGCACACGCGACCCCGAAATCAATGTTAAGCAATATTTCATAATTCATAGTTTTAAATGACCCAGAATGCATGCAGTTCCAATGTTGTGCTCCTAGTAGTGCAATTACCTTTATGAATTATAGAGAAACATGCTAAAGTGTCAACATAGTGTTTGTGAGTTCACATGCTAATAAAATAGGCAATCAAAAAAGAAACAAATTACAGTAAACAAAGTATATCACTGTAGATAGCTAATCTACATTTCATGTCACTGAGTGTATAAAGTTCACAACACTAGAATTAATAACACAGAATTAATGGTTAGAAAGTATGGACTTAAATGGTAACAACACTAGTTTACATTATGATCATACAGTCATACTAAATCAAAAGCATTGTATTTTTAAAGCATCTTCTCTTCCCCAAAAGAGAAATAGTAAATAAGGCGAGACTGTAAACTCACCTTAGGTTGCACAACTACAATACTTCAAAAAATTCAGACAATTAAGTTTCCTCACAACCTGTGTGTAAAATGTTTACTAGATTAATATTAAGTCTACAATATTCGATTGTACGTCTTCACGCTCTATTCTACATTCATCACTCACAACATCGTACATGACCCACACCATAAGATCATAACACACATACACATACACTAACACATGAACACCATATGATACATAAACACATCGAACCATATGATACACAAACACACACAACAATACATCGAAAGCCCTCATGCATACCCCACATGCACAATCATACTTACGGATACACATGCTCATAACCGGCCACACCCCACAACCAAATGCTTCACATCTAATATATCTACGCTCGAGCACCCACACACACTATTCCCGCATGCAATCATACTCGAACATTCCTCGTGCAACAATACACACATCACATAACTACCATTCATACATGAACCCTAATTAGCCACCAATTGAGAATCATTTAAACCCGAACCCTACCTAATCGCATGCTAACCACACAACGCCAATCTCAGCCACCCATGAAACACACACAAACCACTACCGCGGCTAACCCTCGGCCGAGCCCACAGAACACAAGTCTTGACCAAATCAAACACATACATCTACACACCTATGCTCTCACCCGCGAGCATATCCCCTCCCAACCGAGCATAGCCGTAAACCGCACTACCATAACTGAGAGTATGCCATCCTTTGCTACCAAGAAAAAGCCAAATAGAGAGAGATTGAGAGAACCGGGAGAGATATATTTAAAGAGTTTAAGCTTGGGGAGGAGCAACTATTTTTCGGTGGGGTGATTATTGAGAGAAAGAGATGAGCTGAGTGATGAGATGGAGAGGGTTATGAAAGATTAGGGTTGCAAGGGCGATGGTGGGTCGATGGCTATACAAAACAAGAGGGGGGGTAGACTTTAATTAATTAATTATTATTAGTAATTATTAGTTTAATTAACTAGGTTAAGTTTTAATAATATTAAATTTATTATTATTTTCTTTTACTAATAGAAATTTTAATTAATACAAAGCGCCTAAAAAATAATTAAATAACGAGAAGTTATGTTAAGGATGTTAACCTAGAAAACACGAGGTGTTACAAAGCATATGATTGTTGATGATTTATTATTTAGATTTAATTATCTTTGAATGAGATCTCATTCTTTAATTAGGGTTAAAGGAAGTGGATGAGATGGGGATGAGCTAGATTGAATTTTTAAAAAGAGAGATAACAAAGAACAAAAAATCCTTTTTTTTTTTTTATTTTTCTACTTTGACATATGTCACATTCTTCTTTTTTTTACGCATTTTAGAAAAACTAAATTTGTTATTTGATGTTTCCTCAATAGATATGTGTGTATTTATATAAGAAATAGTATTTATGAGGAAGTGTTAGATATTTTTTAAGATAACAAAAACTCAAATACAATAAAAAATTAGGATAAAGTTAATGTTATATACAATGTTATTCGGACGGGACTATACCGGCTAATTTAACCACGAACCGATCTCACAATTAAATATACAGGAGACAACCAACTTATCTAAACGAGTATATATTGTGTTTTAAATGAGTTTGTATTTTCGAAATTCTTAGTAAGAGGTTTACTAATTACTAGTAGACATATTTATACATTTAATATACACCTGCACCCTAATAAATAATATGCATGCTCAAAATTTTATTTTAATATGATGTGATTAAGAAAACAAGTTTACGTTATAGTTATTTCATATATTTTAATATTATAAAACTATTTATTACATCATTCCGTTCTTAAATTCTGTCAATCCGTTCGATATGATAAATAAACCAGTAAAACGTCAGGGTTATGTCTGGTTTGGTTATAAAAACAATAGTTGTATATGAGAAATTGTATTCGTATTATAATAACTTAGATAAAGGTTAAAGTTAACGTTAAGTTATGCATGAAAAATTATGAAATTATATCATGTTTTCGTAGCCTAACGATGATGTTATTACTTTTATAAATGTAATGTAAATTTAATATTTAAGAGTAAAAAAGTTACTTTTCAGAAAGCAAAAAAAATTATATTCGTTTGGATAATGTGGAATTTTTGAGCTTAATTATTAACTTACATACATTAAGGATAAAGTAAACGTTATATATGCGAAAGAATCATGGCTTTTTTTAAATCAAAAACAGGGATTCCATTAATATAAAAATTAACAAGCAAACCCTTCTAGCAAGAAATTAGAAAGGAAGAAATAAGTCAATAAATCCTATATTAATTGGTTTTGGAAAAGAGGTCTCATGATTTTCTAAAGTGGAGTTTATGTGTTCGAGTTTCACTTGTTACAATATGTTTCAAATGGGTTACAGGTTTTATCACATGAGCTTTTAGGTGGTGTGTTTTTCTTCGAATACTGAGCGAGCCGGGTCACCAGCGCTTTCTGTGTTCGCGGCCTTGTGTAGCCTTTCGCCAATGGATTTACCCGGATGATCGGGTTTAAAAGTATCCGTTGGCCGTTAAAAAAAAAAAAAAAAAGAAAGGCATAAACCAATAAGCATACACTTATACTACTGTATCACCATGCAAGATTATAACTGCTTCACCTCTCCCAGCTTAAATCTTAGGTTTTGGCTCTATGATAGACGCAGGAGAAGGATGTTTCTTTAATCTCCTCCATTATTCTTGACATTGAGCTACCAGCATTTTTGAAGATTTTGAAGATGTTATATATGCGAATTTATAATCATGTGGATAATGTTTTAGTTTTTCCAAGTGAATTAATAACCTAAATGCCAAAAGGTCTTTCTTCCGATGAGTAATGTACAATAGATGTTTAGATATATATGATG
Organism: Flaveria robusta; assembly: GCA_025506415.1. Lineage (NCBI taxonomy): Eukaryota > Viridiplantae > Streptophyta > Magnoliopsida > Asterales > Asteraceae > Flaveria > Flaveria robusta. The sequence goes on from CM046475.1 coordinate 13,362,748, forward strand.
TCGAATGAAAGAGTGAATGTAAGAATATATTCATGTGGATAATGTCAAATTATTTAACGTTAATTAATAACTTAAAAAGTAGATTAAGGATAAAGTCAATATTCCGTGACTCAAAATCATATTAAATGTGTGGATATCTTGAATTGAATTGTTTTAGTTGTGGATATAGTTATTCCATGATAGAAGAAGGATGCATGACCAACGTCATCGATCCCATGATTTTCTTATCTTCTTGTAATTTCAGGTAATTCAACAGAAATCAAATTAATAGCTTCCTATTTGGACGGTAGAAAGACCAACATTTGTCATCGTTTGGTGAAGGTTGTTATTTGTAATAAAAGTAATTTACTTAAAGAAAAAGGGAAAAAAAGAAAACTTTTAATTAGGAGCAGTGATGATTGTAAGCAATTTAATCCGAAAGGGGAGCATTTAGTGCCAAGTGTCCAGGTCATCCACTCATCACTCGGGTAGCCGCCAATAGCCTTATAAATACCCTCTCCCCATCTCCGTTTAATTCACACAACCAAATAATAACCTATCGTCATCATCATCATCATCATCACCATCATCATCATCACCATCATCACTCTCTCTCATGGAAGCTCCCATGAAAGATAAACACCCATCGCCCTTCGACTTACAGCACCATGAGCCCACCGAACGCCCCATATGGCAGATAGTCATCGTAGCTGCCATAGCCGCCGGGGTCCAATTCGGCTGGGCTCTCCAGCTCTCGCTACTCACCCCTTACGTCCAGCTCATCGGCGTCCCGCACGCCTGGTCCTCCTTCATCTGGCTCTGCGGCCCCATCTCCGGCATGGTCGTGCAGCCCGTCGTCGGCTACTACAGCGACCGATGCACCTCCCGCTTCGGCCGCCGGCGCCCATTCATCGCCGCAGGAGCCTTCCTTGTGGGCATAGCCGTCTTCTTCATCGGCTACGCCGCCGACATCGGCGTCTCCACCGGCGACACCATGGGGGCCCCCAGAAAGCCCCGAGCCATCGCCATTTTCGTGGTGGGGTTCTGGATCCTCGACGTCGCGAACAACACGCTACAAGGCCCATGCAGAGCGTTCATCGCCGATCTGTCGGGGTCCAACTCCAGCAAAATCCGCACCGGAAACGCCTTGTATTCGTTCTTCATGGGCGTCGGGAACGTCCTCGGGTACGCCGCGGGCTCCTTCCCCCACCTCTACAAATTCGCACCGTTCACCAAAACAGACGCCTGTGAGGTCTACTGCGCGAATCTGAAGGCGTGCTTCTTCATCTCGATAGCGCTTCTGGCAAGCGTGACGATACTGGCTCTGGCGATGGTGTCGGAGGATCGTTACGTCCCGGAGCCGGAGGCGGAGGAGGAGGGGAAGTCGTCGGGGAAGCAAATAGTGTTCTTCGGGGAAATGTACCGAGCCTTGAAAGGGCTGTCTCGGCCCATGTGGATCCTGCTGCTGGTGACGTGCTTGAACTGGATCGCATGGTTCCCGTTCCTGCTGTACGACACCGACTGGATGGGGAAGGAGGTGTACGGGGGTGAGGTGGGGACCCAGATGTACAACCGCGGGGTCCGGGCGGGGGCTCTGGGTCTGATGCTTAACTCGGTGGTGTCGGGCCTGTCGTCGTTGGGGATCGAGTATTTGTCTCGTGCGTCGGGTGGTGTTAAGCGGGTGTGGGGAGGCGTTAACTTCCTTCTCGCCCTGTGTTTGGGGATGACCGTCTTGGTCACCAAGATAGCTGAGTCTTCAAGGGAGTTCACCACTTCGCCTAACGGCACCACCGCCCCGCTGCTGCCTAGCGACGGTGTTAAGGCCGGAGCTTTGAGTATCTTCGCAGTTCTCGGTGCCCCACTCGCCGTGAGTCAACCCACCTACCTACCTTTTTTAAATCTATGCAAATAAATATTTCTCCTATAGTAAATTAATTAACGTACAAGCTTAAAACTTAAAGCCAGCAAATATAATTACTAAAAATTAATTCAAAAGTGAATTTCTTATTTTTACAATAAAAATTATTATATTTTCTCTCTTCTTTTTATTTAAATAATACTTTTTATACGTCGTTACTTTTTTCTTTTTTTTCCCCACTCCCATCCACTTTCAAAAATATTAAAAAATTTATATGAAGTGAACACTGATTCTTCAAATATAACAATTCATAATAATAACATTTTTTCTCTTATTACTCACAATCACTTAAAACTATTTTATATAATATACCAAACACTCTCACATAATCGTAGAGATTTCTTGAATGCTTAGTAGGTTGCTAACTTATATTAAACAGTTACTTTTTCTGTTTTAGAAATTAATTGATATGTTTTTCTTTAAAAAAATTATCAAATAAAAATCATTATATATGGATATTTTTAGTAAGGTAATACGAACATATAATGGTGACAATTATAATAATAAATTAATAATATTCATTCCTTAAAGGCTTAAATAGGTTTTAGAGATTCGAATAGTTATTATGGAATCGATTCTCTGAAAAAGGAATTGAATATGTTAACAAATATCGATTTAAAAGTTATTGCTTTACATATGACGATACTAGTAATTTTATACGTATTTAAACGGAAGTTTCCTTAATTAACACTGTTTTTTTTTTAATGGTGTGATTTAGGTGACTTTCAGTGTCCCTTGCGCTCTGGCTTCAATATTCTCCAATGATTCTGGAGCGGGACAAGGTAAACTTTAATTCTTCTTTTGCCTTGTTACGATGAAACATCCAGAAAGGAATAAAACACACAAAAATCATATTAATCCAGATATAGGATTAACTGAGAAATCAATTGACATATGTAAATATTAACATAACAATCTTTAAAACTAACCTTTATTAATTTTATGTTGGAAAGGCTTTTCTTTATTTTTTTTTCCTTCTGATCTTTAATTATCGGAATCTTACTTACAGGTTTATCACTCGGTGTTTTGAATCTCGCAATCGTCATACCTCAGGTATGAACTCTTCTCCCAACTCTATTATTACCATAATAACAACAAATGCGGTTTTCAAAAATATCCTTACAGAATTTGTATTTTTTTTAAAAAGTTAGTTTTTTTGTTGAATATCTGCTACGAAAAGTCCAAAATGTCACTAAATAAGTGTGGAATCTAGACTTGACAGCTAATGGACCACAATATGAGTTTCTTCAATTGTGGCTTGACGACACTAGTATTCTTCAATCTTGAGACCTATAGTCTTGGACTCATTTATGACTTGCATACCACAGTCCAAATATAAGTTTTGTATGCGTATATGCCTACACATAAAGTAGAATAAAAATATAATAAAAAAGTTGAGCTTTTGAACAGAAAAGTTTGGCCATCAAGTGGAACATGTTACCTTACTTTCTCATCATTGACTAAAAACCAAAGCATGCACATCATGATCACCCACACCATTACTTGACTTGTAACGGTATGGGGGTGGTTGATGGTGCTTTAAGAATGCAACTGGGACCCTCTCACTTGTTGCATTCCTCATGCCTAAGATGCAAAACATTCTTCCTAAATTAAACAAATGACATATCAAAATGAGTAATAATTAAGTTGCTAATAAGTCCAATAATAATATTGTTAATTAACATATCCAAATGAGTAATAATGAAGTTGCTGAAAAAAGTTGATTGATTTAAATTCAACAGTTGGTGGTATCAGTAGTAAGTGGACCATGGGACGAGCTGTTTGGTGGAGGCAACTTACCTGCGTTTGTAGTGGGTGCCGTGGCGGCTGCAATAAGTGGCATATTTGCATTCACCATGCTTCCTTCACCAGCACCAGATGTTGATCTTATGAAAGTTTCTGGAGGCGGGATGCATTAGATTGATCTATCTAGTAACTGGAAGGGTCTTAGCGGACGATAAGAAATTAATATAATTTTTGTTTGAATGTTGGATTTGTGCATACATGCTAAGCGTGATGCAGAAATCACTAGTGATTCCCGCATATGTGATGTTTGTGTTTAAGAGAATGTTATGTCATTCCTCCATTAATTGTGTGAGACACCACTGCTTGATGGAATAGTTAAGTCTTTGCTTTATTCATGTATATGTTTTTGCTTGCTTCATGAATAAAAGTCTTTCTTTGGTCACCTGTAAATACACATATACATGTTGAGGCCCCTTCGGATCATTTTATGATCGATGGAGTGGATGAACTGCATCAAGGGTATGCATAGAAGTGCACTGACCCGATGGGAAAACAGGGACGAAACAAACACAATACACACACAATAAACACACTGTTATTCCACACATTCAAATGTCGATGTACAAGGGTATTTATACTTATAGATTGGCGGCTAATAACTAACTAAACTAACATAATTTACCCTTTGATTCCCGCCTAATTTACAGATTTGACTTTCTGTTTGACTTCTATGAATTACTCTAATAATACTAAATTGAATTGAAGATGATGATTTCTTGATTATATCACTTCCAACAATACATGCTGGTATATAACAAGGTATCTTTACGATCTAGATTTTTTTAACCACCTCAAGAATAAGATGTATATACCTTTACCACTAGACTATGCTAGTAGTTGTATTACAATCTAGTATATGGTTAAAATATTAATGCTTCGTTTATGGGTATGAGAATGTTAATAAAGTGGATAAAAGGTATGTATGAGCATAAGGTAAATCTTTAACTACCTATTCGGTGCTTTCCAAAAAACGAACCCTTCGGTACCATACATAAACATAGCCTCTTCTATCTATATAGTAGAGGAGCTATATAATTGGATTAATGGAAAAATAAACAAAGCCTAACAAACAACTCAAAAGAAACTAACGATTCTTTGCCCAGGTGGTTAGGATAAAATACACAAAAAAATTCAAAATGGAGAGGTATTAGGTTTAAGTCTTACTTTGAGCAAAAATGTTTAATTAAGATTGAGCTAGAAGGTTTTTCATTTTGTGGTTTTCCTCCTGATTAGAAAACAGATAGATAGGCCCTATTAAAATAACATATATTTTTCAAAACAATATCATACATTTGCCATTAAATAAAACAGCTCAAAAGAGAGTCAACTATACAAGAGAAGCCTAGATGGCTCTAATGTGCACCCGATCTAAAGAAGTGTACACAACAAGATGAAACTTAAACCAAAGAGGCTAAGAGTGTCAACTAGATAGATGAGAAGCAAAATGTATCCTAACTGAATAATAGCAGGTGCATAAAGTATACTGTGAGATTGTGTTGGTACCATTACTAGAAAACTTTATATTTTCCAACAAACTATTTTTGTCACGTGATTGTCGGTAAAAGCTATTTCCAACAATTTTCCGACAAAAATATATTTGTGAGAAAAAAACCTTGTCATAATATATTTATGATAACATTTAGATGGTGATTTTCAAAAAAAAAATTCTCCCATACATGTGTGACAAAATATTTATATTTACTTTTTATATTAGTTACAAAAACTCCAACAAATTTATGGCAAAAGTTTTATTTTTAATTTTAAATTTTCTTTATTTTTCAACAAAAATGCAACAAACAATATATTATTTTTAATTTTCTAAACAAATGTGATGGATTTGTACATACTCATTTAGTATAACTAGTTAGAAACCCTCGCAATGCAATGATTGTAACAATTTAAATTATGATACTTGTTTTCTGTTAGTTTATTAATCCTCTCGTGATATATTATATAGTAATTCTGTTAGTCAAATATTTAATAGAATCTCTTTAGCTTGAAAATGCAAGAAAGTTAGGATGACTTTATAAATGAACGTGTATATTCACGTGTTAAATCATTGTAAAAAAACATTCCAACTTGTTATTAGGTTTCTTGGTTGCATTACCCAAATAAAATGCAACTCGTTATTTAACCATACCATCATGCGTTACTCAAACTACAATTCTTGAAAAGAATGTTGTGGTTTAGGTTCACAAAATTCCTAAATTTATTCAACTTTAACTAATAATAGATATCATTTAAGCATCAACTATTTAGCTTCTTTTAGATATGTATAAATACCTTGTCACAAATTCTGATCGTTTAAACATACCATGTATGCATCATTAGCTATCAATAATAGGTGATTGCGGAATTTATGGTTTTAAATTAAAACAACAATTTGCTTAAACATTAATCACTACACATATTGCCTGGTATTGAAACCCGCTTGTTGAAGTGGGAGTCTTCTTGATGGATCTTGGAAACAATTATTGGTATTTACGCATAAGAGAGAGAACATCAATATGTTTTGTACATAATAGGTTAAATAAAAGAGTACATCTAGTTTAGTTAGATACATAATGGAAGTGGTTGTATATCTAATAGTTGTAAAATTTAAGAGCAATTAAAATGGTTCATTCTTGCAACCGGAAATGTTTGTTGTCATCCACAATGTGTAACAAAGGGGGTGTCAAACCGTATGAAGAGTTATAGTAGAAACATTAAACAAAATAAGAATGAGACGTTAACTTCAATTAACAAAACAAATTAAACACACGGTTACGTAAAAAAAAATATATATATAAAGTACGCTAGATTCATCGCTAAAGTTCATTACTCACCAACATCATCATATGTGTAAAACCCAAAACTTTAAAAAGAAAATAAAAAAAATAAATGGGACGGTTTTAATTAAGTTGACAGGCCAAAGGCGGACAAATGAAATTTTTATACATGTGATGGTATAAAAGGAAAGGGTCGCCCCCTTCTGTCATGTGCATGCACCCAAATCATCTTCAAGCTAGAGAGAAAGCTCTTTTGCGGTTTCTAAAGAGAGATAGTGGGAGAACTTGTAAAATGTATGATTTTTATCTTACTTCCTCATAGATCTAAGTTAAATTTAAGCTCCTAAGATGTTTTTCATATTTTCTATGCATAAAGTTTGAAACTTTACGTGTGCACGTGCAGATCTTGGTTCCAACTCTCGGGTTTAGGGTTTTTGGCTCAAAAGTTTCAAAGGGGAATTCTAGATCCCTAGATTTAACCGTTTGTATATATTTTTGGGGCTGATATACATACCACATGTTATATTCTTGTTAAGCTTAAGGTTATATAAATAAAGGTGATATTTTATGTTCAAATGACGATATTAGTATGATAAATGATTTACATAAGTGAATGTTACGTTCTAGTGATGAACTCTACCTATGAGAGGCCTAGATCTACTAATATAATCATGACACACGCATTGATATGATGGAAATGATAAGAATGGAGTGCAACATTAAGTTTCGTCATCCAAATTTTATTACTTCACCCTCATTGGCTAAGTAAGTCATCCGCATTTGATTACTCATTCGCGTAGATTAAGTAAGTCATCCGCTTGATTACTTCACCCGCATAGACTAAGTAAGAGCATTCACATTTCATTTCTTATTTTTATCCTTATAATTACACTAAAAATCACTATTTTATCTCTCTTCTTTCAATTAAATAATATATTTTTATATCTTTTTCATTAATTTTTCTCTCTCCTACACTCACAATCACTTTTAAAAATATTAAAAAATTTATAAGGGTTAAACAGTGAATCCTTAAATTTACAGATGAACAGTAATATTTTCTCTCTACTCTACTCACAACCACTTAAACTATTCCATATAATTTAAAAACTCCCACTCACATAATTTTAAGGAACGGGCTGTGAATGCTCTAAGTCATCCGCATTTGATTACTTCAACCGCATGGACTAAGTAAGTCATTCGCATTTGACTACTTCACGCGTATTAGGTTACTGTTCCCTAGGGTTACTTGGAATATTTCATCAAGAATTGCAACTATGTGTTGATTAGAAATTTTTTGTCATGATTGTTCTACTGTATGACCTCTTATGTGATTTATTCTACACAAAATGAAGTTTTTATGTTCCTTATCACTTGATGAAATGAATAATATTATGAAAAGTAGTATTTGCAACTAGTGAAACATTAATGACTAAAAGAATGATAATGGAACCCAATGAATATTACCTTGGCCTACTGATAAATGAAAAGCCTTGCAAGTACTTTGGATGGACTTTACTCATATGAGTCAAATGAATGAGATGGACCCATATTCATGAGCGGGCTACGTGCCTTACAGTGTGGATCAACTGTTAGATGTTAGCTACCATGACAAATGTTTACCCGTGGGGGTTGGCATTGTTATCAACTAGATGTTTGGACTCTTACTTTATGCAACTCAAGGTTTTGAAAAAAAAAAAGATAATAAATGTAATGAAGATAATAAACCCGATAAAAAAAATGTTATGAAAGTCAATATGACTGAAATAAATGACGATCGTGTGTTCATTAAAATGAATAAAAGTATATTAAATATATATATATATATTATTTAAAACTAGAATCCACTCAACAACACTAACTTTGTATGCATATTAGTTGACAGCAAATGACAGATATGATGGCATATGGGTTAGAGCTACTTGTTGTTTAGAGACTTGCATCCATATATTTTTAATTATTATTTTAAACTTGAGAAGTACAATTTAATATTTGGGTACAAGAACAGACGTTTATTATGTTTTTAAGACAAATGCATATTTGGACAAATTACGTTATAGGGTAAATTTTTAAGTTTTTCCATTGTAGTGTTTTATATGGAATGTTTTATACTATGATTTACTATCTGTGAGACTTTTCTGTAAACGGGATCTTACAAGTTGGTATTAAAGTTAAAATTTAAGAGAATTGGGTAAAATTATTTACAAAACCTAAATTTAAACTAAAAATGAAACTGGATAAAGTTTAAAAGAATTGAGTAAAACTATTGCTTATATCTGGTAATCAACAAAATAAATATTAATTTTACATGATATAATAGAAACAAAGATGGTAATCGCCCCCATTTACTTGTGAAAAAAATTTGTAATAGCGGATGCACATTGAACCAATTAAATTGATACAAAAACTTAATGGGTAAATATTATAAAAAACCAATATACTTTAAGTTTTTTCTCACGAAAGTTCTTGTATAATTTTTTACACGTAAAAGACCAACATACTTTCTGTTTTGTATCATAACAGTCCCTCAACACTTTTTACACAATCCGAACTCGGGATCCTATAACTTATACGAGCCATATAGGGGCGGAAAATACACGCAAATAAAACAATCGGTGCAAAAGTTGTTTTAGTTTCTTTTTAGAATTTGAACAAATTTGAAAAGTGAAATGACTTAAATGTGTAAATAATTATTGAGGGGTTTTTATGTAAAAAACAGAAAGTATGTTGGTTTTTTATGTGCAAAAAGTGTTGAGAGACTTTTATAATACAAAACAAAAAGTATGTTGGACTTTTACGTTTTTACGTGCAAAAAATTGTACAAGGACTTTCGTGAGAAAAAACCTGAAAGTTTGGTTTTTTATGATATTTACCCAAACTTAAGGGGCCTAAGTTGGTCAATGTACGAATTGTAAAAAATTGTTAAAAACAGAACTCAACTGGCACGTAACAAAGACTATAAATCCAACATAGTGTATCATAAACAAAGAATGATAAAGTAACTGAACACATATGTACCAAATATTAGTTGGCAATGGCAATGATTCAATAAAACTCCTTTTTGTAAAAACTAAAACTTTGTATTTGGTTATGGACAAATTCTGGATAAACTAAAACTTTTTTTTTTTGTTTGAAGTTATGATATGACGTAATGAATGACTAATAACAATCAATAATTTACTGATGAAACCATTGAAAAATATACGAATTAAATAGAGTTAGTTATAAGATTATATATACCATCCATGAATCATCTTTCATAAGAAGAAATATAGTCCTTCGATCAAGAGATTAAAATTAGTATCCATTTTCAAAATAACATAGAGACAACATCGTAAGTCTTAGTTAGAAGTCCCAAATATCACTAATTCATATTTCATTAGAGAATGTTATTAGCTATCTACCTCTCCAGCATGTATGGAAGCACCTTCTTCATCATCCTGCAGCATAATCTTTTTAAATAAAATTATTAAGCACAAGTCTCGCAATCTCACACACTTTTATTCCAAACATAACAGTGTATACAATTAACAAGTAAACAAAAAAAAAAAAAAAAAAAAAAAAAAAAAAAAAAAAATCATACTTGCAACAGAAATCAAAATCCAAACACATGAATTCAATTTCATACTCTATTGCAAATGGTTAGAGATTTAAGAGTAGAAAGTTTGGAAGGGGTTAGCAAGATCAGTTTAAGGTTCAATCTTACTTTTTTGTCGTGTATCAGCTTTACACATCTAAACCATAAATATTTTAATTCTATACGCAAATAGTAACAAACACGCGAATCCACATGGGTTTCGCATATCACGAGCCTCAATTTAACTCATTATTAATGGGTAAAAGTCGAATACAGGACTATTAGTAAAGCATCTCATATGGCTAAATGAATGATTTGTATTATACATGGCTATTTAGATATAACATACTTAATGAATCTTAAAATGATCAAAGGAATACTGCCAACTATGTGGGTCATTGAGTGATTTTCTATGAAAAGGAATGATTTTCATCAAGGTTTTCTCATTCAGGTCAACTGGCTAGAAATACAAAAAATTTGCATTAATAATAGAAAAAATAAATAAAATTTACTATAGTAAGATAGATTTTTGTTTTACCTGCAGAATAATGGATGAGTATTTTACTTGTCTGATATGATGTTTGAACTAAGGAAGCAGAATTAGTACTACACGGATTTAAACTAAGATAATCAAAATTTTACAGTAAACCATGACCCTCAAACTTAAAATGAATCTAAAAATATAATAAAATCAATGAACTCAAAACTACAACGCATAACGCACCCGAAACGCGACCCTATACGCGTTTTAAAACCCGATACCCAAATCACCAACCCCATGAACAAGACCATAACATTTCAGGGACTAAGGAACACCCTAGATAAGATATAACCAAAGACAAACATCATTTGGACAACCTAACCACCTAGTTTGAGATAACCCTAAATTCCTATTTCCCGAAACACCTAACCAGAAAACAAGCCATTAAACCTGTAAAGAAAAACCCAAAAGACACAAAAATGAATTTATTACAGTAACCCAAATCTATTGAAACAACAAAAGTCAACAAAATTGGTTTAAGTGTCAAATTCCAAACTTTAGGGTTAAAAATGCTAATTTAGCAAAGATGAGGGACCATACTTGTCAACTAATGAAACCTTGCTGTTTTGGGAACCTATCACACTTATAGAACTAATAATAATCTGAATATTATAAGATACTAGATTTAACTTAAACATCACATAAAGTCAATAATACGAAACCCTAGACCTAAAACAAATTTCTTATACAAATTGAAAATTATCAAGCCATTTATGACAAATGAAAAACATGAGGGTTTTGACTTGATTAATTACTTAATAAGGTGCTAATTCACTTGAAACAAACATAGGAACCCTCCCGGTCGGTAGCATCCAAACATTTCAAGCAACCCCTCGATCAATTTTCAGGTGAGTCTCATGACCCCTTTTTTTTACTTTAAAACTTTTGGGGTGAAATACATACTCATTGTTTATTATTATTTTGTGATGTAATACTACCTGCTATTATCCCCGAACAGAGCACAATCATTAACTCCATTAGGAGCCGCGTGATTTATGGATAGTATTATTTGGGGAATGCCCCGCACCTAATGGGCCCTTTATGCAGGGAAACCCCCCATTGAGATTCAATAATCGTTGTATCACAAATTAATGCCATTTAACCGTGCTTAGCAAGGTACAATTAAACCCAACAATCTAGTAGTAATGGGTTAGGGGATATATTTTAACACTCGGGCGGGTAAATCCGGGTCAGGCTTGATTGTGATACATTCTATTGTGCACCTTGAATATTATGTCATTATTGTAACAATCAGATTATGTTTATCATGAAAAGTGACGTGTCTTAAACTCATGAGCTCACCAACATAATGTTGACGTATTTTGGGTGTGTATTTCAGGTGAAGTTAATTAACAGATGTCGAAAGGATATGTGCCGCCTTAGATGGACCCATTGAAGAATTAGCCACCGCCCTATCCCTTTTATTTATCCAAAGACAATTAAATCTTATGTTTTATATTCAGATATTAGACAACTTAGTTATGAATATTTTAAACGATGTAATGATTTAGTTTGACTGCCTTTAATTTCCACTGCATTGTGATGATATCAGTCAGTCACGACCAGACCCGGTCAACGGGGTGTGACAGCTGTAGCATGTCATTGATCATATACCTATAATGGATGTTAAGATTTGTTCTAGAATTTAGTTTTGATAGTATAAATACCTCACACTTATATAGTTTTTTGGTTAATTGTTTTGCATCACTTGTATTTCTATCACTACTCTCTAGTAATCAATGAATCATAATCAAGTGAATAATTTAGTTTTCCAGCCTCTACCTATCCTCGACCCTCACTGCGGTAGTCTAATGAGAGGCTGGATAGAGGCGCACATCTGTTTTTCGTAACCTTCGACGGGCCCGTTGGCCGACGGTGGAGTGTATGGTAGTTTGTCTTGTCCACCGAAACTGGTGGATATTGTCTTCCTTGTTCGACGCCATCAATCATGATGATGATGTTCATTTCATCAGGTTTTGGGTCTGCTATGATAGTAGAAGCCCCATCTTAGACAATGTTGAGATGATTGTTGCTGTGATGCTTGGTCATGATGATGATCATACGAACATTTGAGACCACTCAAGGTTGCATTTTGTATGTCGCTTACTATTGATCTGACTGTCGATGTTGATGAACCACCTCATTAGAGACCGATTGTGGTTTGATATATCGTTGTTTTAATGTTATAGATGACGATGATGATGAATTGTAGCTCATTTGAGATGAAGGCTACTCTATTTGGTATGTTAGTGTTTCAATACTTACGTACGTTGAACTCTATGGGCCACGTTGATATGGCCGAAGGGGTGTCAGTTGCCTAGACGTGGCTGACGTTTATGGTTAGCAGCCGCAACTAAACGATGGTTTAAGCCCCGGTGATGATGTCCATCACACGTGCTCCAGGAACATTCTAGTTATATTAAAAACACAAGTAATGGAATAGTGGCTTTCAAAATCTCGGTCGTCCATTTTTAATCCAAGAGTTCACATCGATTTACAAGATTTAAAACTGATATTACAACTTGATTATGCCTTATTACACCTATCCCTTTGTGGTTTTTTTATGAAACTACGTGTCCCTCTATGGTTTCTTTACGATAGTACGTCATGCGTATAACTTTACTTTTTCATGTCTGTAGTGCAGAAGGAGAAACTAAGAGAGAGAGAGATGCAGAAGGAGAAACTAAGAAAGAGAGATGCAGAAGGAGAAACTAAGAGAGAGAGAGAGAGAGAGAGAGAGAGAGAGAGAGAGAGTGTGAGTGAATGAGAGGAAAGCAAAACAAAGACACTAAAGATATAAAAGTTAATAGTCATCGATCAAAGAGGTAGCATAACACAAAAGATAGGAGCATTCACACTAGCTTCCCCAACCTCATCCTCATATTTATACCAAAAACACTACTTTTTTACTATCTTTTTCAATTAAACAATACCTTTTAATATCTTTTTCATTATATTTTCTCTTCCCTCCACTCACAACAACTTTTAAAAATATTAAAAAATTTATGGGGGTTGTACCATGTTTTCTCAAATATGGGGAATCACGGTACAATCCCCATAAATATTCACATCGTTCACTCACAACCATTAACAACCATCCTCCAAAATATAGGACACACACTTACATAAAAAATAAAAAAACCTATTGTAAATGCTCTAACACCCCCAAAATCCAAATCTTTATCTGCGTGTTTGTACAATGAGGTATATTTATGATTTTGTGTAACAATTGAAAGTATCTACTTTAATTTTATTTGTTTCTTGGGTAGTATTATAAATCCCTACTCCAGAAATCTAAAAAACAAAATGAGAAAGATATCTCAGTTTGATCAATTCATTAGTAGTTAATGATATGGTTAGCATTCTATTCGTAACATAGAATCTTTTGTGTTATGTTATGAAAATTAAATATACTTTAGGCCTTAATGTAATTTTTATACTAAAAGACAAAGAAAACATAAAAAAAATGATCTTTCATGTAATTAAGTCTTTTATTTATATATTTAAGGAATTAAGTCTTTTATTTAAAAGCAAAAAAACAATAGTGGGTTGAAGCAACAAGTTGGTTAATTAAAGACCTCTTCGTTCCCTTAAAAAGACTCCTCATAAACCACACATTCGCTGATACGTCTCTTTTCCTTCTCTCACTGGGTTGCCTAACTTCAAGATGACATCTCAACCCAATGTCTTTCACCAAATTCACTACTAAAATCGCCTCCATATCTAAACAACAAAGCAGCAGCAGCAACTGTAAGATACCGGTGAGCATGACTGAATCAGAGCTCGCCGGAGAGTACAATGACCGGAATGTCGCCGGAGTTCGAACGGTGGTCGTCGGAGTGAAACTAGATTCAGAAAGCAGAGAATTGCTCACCTGGGCTTTGGTCAAAGCAGCTCATCCTGGTGATCGAGTTATCGCTCTTCATGTTCTCCCAAATAATGGTAGGTGTATATGTTTCTTTTGTTGATTATTGATATTAATATTCATATTACTATTAATTTGTGGGGAACGATAATGTGTTTAACTGATAATGAAATTGGGGGATTTTGGTTATTTGTGAAGAAGTTTTGGGTGCTGATGGGAAATCTTCACTGTTCAATCTGGTGAAAGCCTTTGACTCGATTCTCGCTGTTTACGAAGGATTTTGTAACCTCAAACAGGTCAGTTTTCTTCAGAAATTTAGGGTGTAGTTCAAATTTGTTTATGCAACGGTGGTGAGGTTAAATTGGGATTTGCAGGTGGATCTTAAGTTAAAGATCTGCAGGGGTGCTTCAATTCGCAAAATTATTGTACGAGAAGCGAAATCTTACGCTGCTAATGAGGTTATAGTTGGAACTTCAAGACAACATCATGCAATCAAATCATCATCTTCTTTAGCAAAATACTGTGCTAGAAAACTTTCCAAAGATTGTTCCATAATCGCTGTTAATAATGGCAAAATTGTGTTTCATAGGGACTCATCTTCATCACCATCGAATGTTAGTGCAATAGGTAAAAACACCCACAAATGCACCTACTGTTTCTGCTTAATATTTGTTGTTAGTTTCCTTTTAGGGTAACTGTCACTGGGAAATTTGCAGGGAGTTCCTATCATCATAGAAACCGATTATTGAGTGTGTTCCATAAATCTTTAAGTTTGAATCCCAAATTACTAAGAAATGGAAATGATGAAGATAATGGCAGTGAAATTGATTGCAAGAAGTTGGATTTAGCTTCAGTAAAAAACAAATCTGATTGCTCTAGAAATGGTTTGAAGTACACTTGTTCGATTTGTTCACCGGATTCAGTTCTTCCAAGCACTGCTTGTGTTCTTGAGGAGACTGATGACCGTGATGATGACAATTTTATGGCTTTAGTGCCCGTAAACGATCTTGAAGCTTCTAGAAAGTTGCCTGAACTGACACCTGGTTGGCCTTTACTTCGTCGAGCCATTTCTTCAAATAGGCTTTCTTCTGATAGATCGTCGGCACGTAAAATCTCTGTGGTTCAATGGGCTATGAGGCTCCCCGTTAGAAACCAATTATTGATCACAAACTCGGATGTGAATGACAACAAAAATGACCGATCTTTAGATGGTGAACATGGAGCAATTGTTGCTGTTCATGGTGATGAATTTCAATCTGATTCGTGTTCTTCAGTGAATACCGATTCAATAAATTTACCAGAAGTATTAGAGGGCCTTCACGAGAAATATTCAAGTAGTTGTAGATTGTTTAGATTTCAAGAACTTGCAGCTGCAACTATGAACTTCAATCCTGGTTTGTTCCTTTCAGTGTTTCCATTATTGTTATCTACTTTATAGTTATAATATAGGTTTTAGCAGAAATTGTAAGATACCATGCCTCATTTTCTTATTCTAGCAACAAAGTATGAAAATTCTCTTGCAAATATTTGATTTTTATTGCAAAAATACCAACTTTTAACTTATTAGTAGTTTCCTAGGTATTTTTGTTTTCTTTTTCCTGTGAAATTTCATTTTTGGTTTTTATCTTTTAGTAATAATAATATAAATGAAAGTAAAGAACTTCAGAAAAACCAAAAACATTTCACAGAAAAAGAAAAGCTGACCTGCTAAGCTGATGATCAGGTAAAATTGCAAGTTTGTTTCTATTGTTGAAGAACTATCATAGTTGGTTGCTAGAGTCAGGAACTGGCCGGTCGTAATGTCGTATATATCTATTTTATGCTTTTATGATATTATATGACTTTTATGGTTTTATTATGCAATCATGTGATTGAATTCCAGAGAATGTTATCGGTAAAGGAGGGAACAGTCAGGTGTACAGAGGATCTCTTCCTGATGGAAGGGAACTTGCTATTAAAATTTTAAACACCTCCAAAGACGCATTGAAAGAATTCGTGTTAGAAATTGAGATTATTACTGCTTTACATCATGAAAATATTATTTCCCTGTTTGGGTTTTGTTTTGAAGACAACAAACTCCTTTTAGTTTATGATCTTTTATCAAGAGGAAGTCTTGAGGATAATTTGCATGGTAAGCTAGTTTTTCCTGTTATTCACATGTTAATCTTTCATTTTTGTGTTAATTTATCCCATGTTACTCTTGTTATGTCAGGGAACAGGAAAGATGCCAAGCTTGGATGGGCTGAACGATATAAAGTCGCTACAGGTGTAGCTGAAGCACTTGTCTATCTACACAGTAAATGTGATAAACCCGTGATCCACAGGGATGTTAAATCATCAAACATCTTATTATCTGATGATTTTGAGCCACAGGTGATCTTTCTTGCCATTCACTATATTAATATGGTGTATGGATTTGTGTTTTGAAAGTTTGATTATGTGATAAGGAATAACCACACGCAGAAAGTCAGAAACTACATCCAAGCAACCTTCTCCCCCCCCTCCCAAATAGATAAAAAAAGAAAAAAAAAAACTAAAAAAAAGTCTGATTTTTCTGATGGTTAACCTGATCATGCTGTTTTTGCTTATTTCAGCTCTCTGATTTTGGTCTTGCTAAATGGGCTACACCAACTGGGCTGCATATAACCTGTACTGACGTTGCTGGCACATTCGGGTTTGCATCATCAATTTCAACTTTCATTTCTTTTTATTTTTTTGGTTAAACTTAATGTAAAAAACTGAAATAACCAATGAACTTCCTCCTTTTTCATCTCTACATTATATGGAAATGTAAGTTAATTTTTTAATTAGTTCATGAACTTATACAACGCAGGTATTTGGCTCCCGAGTATTTTACGCATGGAAAAGTTAGTGAGAAAATAGATGTCTATGCCTTTGGTGTTGTCCTTCTTGAGCTACTTACCGGAAGGAAACCAATAAGCAATGGGTATCCAAAGGGCGAACAGAGTTTGGTTATGTGGGTATGTAAGTCAAAAACGGGCTTGTCTCTTTTTCCTTTCGGTTTTGGTAGTTGTTTATGTTAAAAGGCACAAATTTGTTTATGTCCAGGCTAAGCCGATTCTGAATAGTGGGAAATTTGCACAATTGTTGGACCCGGTTTTGGATGTTGACTATGAAATTGACCAAATGGAGCGGATAGCTCTTGCTGCTCTGCTGTGTATCAGGCGTGTACCCCGCGCTCGGCCCCAAATCACCACTGTAAGTCGTGTTCTGCTTGATGTTTTAATTGATTGAATAAGAGGTTATTGAGGTAACTATTGCTTTAGGTTTGGGGGCATTATACTATCATTATCATTATTACAAATAAATTTACCTTTTGTTCTAAAGCTGTCAAAGAGGCTGGGCACGCGGGTTTAAGTACTAGTTTCAACGTTAGGGTGGGTTGACCCTCAAAACAACTATTGTTAGTTTGTTATCTGAATTGAAACTTTAGAAACAGTAATTCCACTTGCTTCTTTTTCAACTCAAGTTAAATTGAATTAAATTCC
This sequence comes from Flaveria robusta, assembly GCA_025506415.1. Lineage (NCBI taxonomy): Eukaryota > Viridiplantae > Streptophyta > Magnoliopsida > Asterales > Asteraceae > Flaveria > Flaveria robusta. Next base: position 13,380,708 of record CM046475.1, read on the forward strand.
TTCATGAGCAGATTCTAAAACTGCTTCGAGGTGAAGCGGAGGTAACAAAATGGGCTCGACAAGAGCTCGTTTCAACAGTCGGGTCTGATGCAAGACTACAAATTACCAACATACCTGAAGAAACAGACGGGTTGGAAGATGAAGGGTTGTCACAGTTGAATCTAAGATCACATCTGAACCTGGCATTGCTTGATATTGAAGACTCGTCTCTATCGATGAGCAGCATCGAGGAAAGCATCTCCATAGAGGATTACCTTCGAGGAAGATGGAGCCGATCATCAAGCTTCGATTAATATGTATATATTGTTATTTTATAATAAATAAATAAAAAAGAGTGTTGAGAGCCATTGGGTTGTTGATGGATGTGGGATGGATGAGAGGTTGTTTGGTGGTGGTCCTCCTCCTTTGTTACATCTCTCAGTTAAAATTAAAAACTGAACATCAATCACAGTGAGCTGTTTTCTTTGTGTGTTTGGATGATCAAACATGGATTTCTACCTAATAAAATCTATTTGTCATGTTTTACAAGTTTTTTTATTCTTTGAATTGGTATACAAGACATGCTGTTTTGTTATTATTTCTTCGATGATTTACAATTGGAACAAAGGAATAAATTAAATAGATGACTACAAGGAAATAAACAAGGAAACATAGTAAAGACAATTTGCTGGCAGTTGGCTGTAGACACACGATGATTGGCTCTTAGTTTGGGAAATGATGTCAATCTGATCCCTTAAAATATTCATTCCTTTTAACACTCCCCCTCAAGTTGAGTGGTGAGATCTTCAATACTCAACTTGTCGAGACAATTACTGAAGATTCTTCCGTTGACTGCCTTTGTTAATATATTTGCAAGTTGATCTTCTGAGCGAACAAACGGAAGTTCGATTATCCCAGCTTCAAGTTTCTCTTTAATAAAGTGTCTATCAACTTCTACATGTTTCGTACGATCGTGTTGAACTGGATTTTCAGAAATTTGAATTGCTGCTTTATTATCACACATAATTTTACTAGTTTCGGTTTGGAAGAAACCAAGCTCAGTTAAGAGTTTTCGTATCCATAGAACTTCTGCGAGACCTCGTGCTATTCCTCTAAATTCCGCTTCAGCACTAGACAATGCTACTACTTTTTGCTTTTTGCTTCTCCATGTGACCAAGTTACCACCGACTAGAGTAAAATACCCTGATGTTGATCTTCGATTTCCTTTATCTCCGGCCCAATCGGCGTCTGTGTATGCTTGAATTTTTAAATGGTTATTTGGTTTGAAGAGGACTCCATAACTTGTTGTACCCTTGAGATATCTGATAATTCTATATACTGCTTCCATATGCGTTACTTGGGGTTGATGCATGAACTGACTAACCACCCCTACTGCATATGCTACATCTGGGCGGGTATGTGAGAGATATATTAATTTCCCGACCAGCCGTTGGTACCTTCCTTTGTCTGCCAAATCTGCTCCCTCTATCACACAAAGGTTATGATTTGTTATCATCAGGGTGTCAGCTGGTTTGCAATCGATCATTCCTGTTTCTGCTAGAAAGTCAAGAACATACTTCTTTTGACAGATGAAGATCCCTTGTTTAGACCTAAGTACTTCAATTCCAAGAAAGTATTTAAGTCTGCCCAAGTCTTTCATTTGAAATTCTGTGAACAACATTTTCTGCAACTTTTCCATTTCTTCCTCATCATTCCCTGTAATAATCATATCATCAACATATATAATTAAACATGTCATAAGTTTACCTTTCCGTTTGAGAAACAAAGTGTGATCTGAATTGCTTTGTCGACAACCATATCTCTTCATTACTAGAGTGAATCTCCCAAACCATGCTCGAGCAGACTGCTTTAGCCCATAAAGAGACTTCTTTAGTCGACATACTTCTTTTGGTTTAAAGTTTGTTGTGAATCCTGGTGGTGCTTCCATATATACTTCTTCTTTTTAACTCTCCATGTAGAAATGCGTTTGTTACGTCAAGTTGGTGAAGTGGCCATCCTTCATTTGCGACTATCGAGAATAACACCCGGATTATGTCCATTTTGGCCACCGGAGAAAAAGTCTCTGAGTAATCAATCCCATAGGTTTGAGTGTATCCTTTAGCTACTAACCGGGCCTTATATCTTTCAATAGTTCCATCCGGTTTATGCTTGATTGTAAATACCCATCGACACCCTACGGGTTTCTTTCCCGGTGGAAGTTCACACTTTTCCCATGTGTCGCTTTTTAATAATGCGTCCATTTCTATATCCATTGCATGTTTCCAACTTCTTGATTCAAGAGCTTGTTCCACCGAGGTTGGGATTTCTTCAGAGTATAGTGAAGCAGTAAAAGCCTTAGCTTTTTTGGACAAGTTCCTTTAGCTATATCAGCTATAGGGAACCTAGACGCCCCAGTTCGTCTTTCTGGAGAATATCGTTTTGGTGGAATCCCTCTGTTTGCCCTTGGTGGCAGGACATATCTATCGTGTGTTTCTTCCAGTATTGGCTCGCTCTGTTCTTCTTGAACAGGTTCAATTGGTTCACTGGGTTGGTCTTCTGGTACTGATTCAACCTGTTCTGTTGCAGACTCATGATTATCAGATACATTAGTAGATACAAGATTGTCATGTGTTTGGGAGTTACTAACCTCAGACACCAAGTTGGGAGGATTTTGTTTCGTGGCACTGATAAATGGCTCATCAGGTTGTTGGGATGTTGGTGACTCATCTTGAGTACTGTGATCAACTCGTTCTGATGATGGTACCCATTTCAACCAACTCAGGGTCTCATCATTATTCTCTCCCTGACCCCTGTGTTGGGGATCGTAGAAGAATTCCATCTCAAGAAAGTTACAGTTCATAGTTGTGTACATATGACGCCTTTTTGGACTATAACATCGGTACCCTTTTTGGTTCACTCCGTAACCCACAAAAACGCATTTCTCGGCACATGGATCGAGTTTGCTTCGATCTTCTTTGGGTATGTGGACACTTTGGGTATGTGGACAAAGACAGAGCATCCGAAGATGCGTGGTGGAAGGGTGAGTGAGGGAAGGACTTTTGTGAACTCAGATAGAGCTTGAAGAGGAGTTTTGAGGTCATTAGCCTTGGTAGGTAGCCGATTGATGAGGTAGGTAGCCGTGGCAACTGCTTCAGGCCAGAACGACTTGGGGACTTTTGATTCAATAAGAAGGGCCCGAGTTATTTCTAAGAGGATACGATTTTTACATTCAACAACACCATTTTGTTCAGGAGTATATGGACACGAAGTTTGGTGAATGATTCCTTTTGATTGACAAAATTGTTTCATTGAGGTGTTAACGAATTCCCCCCCCCCCCCCACATTATCAGATCGAAGGATCTGAATATCAGTCTTAAATTGTGTTTGAATCATGGAGTAAAACATGGTGAATTTGTCAAACACTTCAGATTTATGTTTTAAGAAATATATCCATGTCATACGTGTGCAATCGTCAACAAATAGTAAGAAAAAACAAAAGTTTTGCCCCCCCGTGACCTCTGCTGGTCCCCAAACATCATAATGAATTAAAGAAAATGGCAAATCCATTTTTGTATTAGTAGGTTTAAAGGTATGTCTATGACTTTTAGCCAAAATACAAGCTTCGCAATTCAATGTTTTATTTGAAGGAAATAATTTTGGAAATAAAAGATGCAAATAACTAGTAGAAGGGTGTCCTAATCTCCTATGCCACAACCATGCTTCGCTATCTGTCGATCCATGGGCAAGCATCAAAGTACCGTGTTGAGTCACCTCATCCACATAATATAACCCTTGGCGTTCAGTGCCACGCCCAATAATCACCCCCGTCCTGATGTCCCGTAAGAGACAAAAGATGGGATGCATCAAAACTGAACAATTTAATTCCTTGGTCACATGACTAATTGATAATAATTTATGTGACAAGGAAGGGACATAAAGACAATTTGAAAGTTTTAATGTCGGAGAAATTTGAATGGTTCCCCCTCCTTTAACCGGCATAATTTCTCCGTTAGCAGTTTGAATGTGATGTTTCTTTGGTTTAGATATCGAACTAATATCTGATATTTCGAAAGTCATAGTATCGTTTGCACCACAATCAAGTATCCATGATTTTTCTTGTTTTTCACACGTTTTTGCCATATTTGCATTTTCGATTTTTTTTGAAAAATTATTGTTTTTTACTTTTGAATTCTCTTTGTCCAGATCAAATATATTTAAATCAGGAAAAATATTATTGTTTTTTAACAGTGAATTATCTTCACTTAAATCACACTTATTTAAGTTAGAAAATTGAGGGGCAACATTTAATAAATCTAAAACTTCAGGGGAAAAATAAATTGGATTTAAAAATGAAGGGCTTGATATAAATTTCTCAAACCCTGTACCTGTGTCGAGCCCTAGATCAGAACCCCAGCTGCTGCTATTCCCCCAAAACCACCATTGTTCTCGATGCAATCCAGGTGGTCGCCGCCGCTGCTGGGTGCTTCTTTGCTGCCCATGGCAGCCGCCACCTTTCCCCCATCCTTATTCCCTTTCTTGTGACCATCACTCCACCATTCGGGATATCCTACCAGCTTGAAACATTGTCCCTTTGTGTGCTTCGACATCCCGCAGTGGCTACACTTTAAGCGGGATTTGTCTACTCGGGATGATGATCCCTGAGACTTTGACATGTGGTCTGGCCGTTATTGCCCTCGAGAGATGAGCCCTGTACCTTCGGTTTCAGATGGTCTGTTGGCAACAAGTCCTGCCGCCACGCCCTGCTGTAGAGTGCTTGAGGTAGTTCCAAGGATGCTCTGATGAGCACTCTCCTTGCGCACAACAGCATAGGCACCTTCGGCTGTGGGTAGTGGATCCCATCTTAAAATCTCTCTTTTAATCGGGTCGTATTGACGATCCAAAGCGTTGAGAAACTGAAATAGCTTCTGTTCGGATCTAATGGCATTATAGGTAGCGATGTCTACTGCACATTTCATGGGATTTGGATCTCTACGTTCGATTTCGCCCCATATTCCTTGCATTACGATCCAGAAGTCTTCAAGAGGCATGTCTTTCTGTTTGATTTCATTGGCTTTGACATGTAAGTCGAAAGTCTGTAGTTTATCCTTCCCACTGCTATACGTAACCACCAGAGCATCCCACAGCGACTTCGCTGTTGGAAACTCGGTGAGGTTGCTAGCTAGGGATGGTTCAATATTTTGTATGAGCCATGAGAAGACGACCAGGTCGTTTTGCTCCCACTGATCGAACTTCTCATCGGTTGATTCTGGTGGGTTTTGCGACAAATGATTCAGGAGTGCTTTTGATTTTCCTCCGATCGCAACCCGAATCATACGAGCCCAGAGGGCATAGTTATGACTGTTTAATTTGAGGCTGATGTTTAGGCTGTCTGAAAGGTTTTGTTTGTGGTTTTGGTTTTGAGAATTGAAACCACTTTTGAGAAGGTTTGCAATCTGGATCGAGAGATCTTGGCTATTACTGTCGTCTGACATGGTGTTCTGAGAAGGTTACGAAGAATGATAGGTAGATGATGAGCATGAACCGATGAACAGATCCTAGGATTGTTCATGGCTCTGATACCATCTTTGAATTGGTAGACAAGACATGCTGTTTTGTTATTATTTCTTTGATGATTTACAATTGGAACAAAGGAATAAATTAAATAGATGACTACAAGGAAATAAACAAAGAAACATAGTAAAGACAATTTGCTGGCAGTTGGCTGTAGACACATGATGATTGGCTCTTAGTTTGGGAAATGATGTCAACCTGATCCCTTAAAATATTTATTCCTTTTAACATTTATGAGTTCTTATAATTTTTCTTTGTATTCTTCGATAGTAAGTTGGATTCATTTCATAACCAGTTCACTACAAGTATGGTTTTTTGTTGGCTTGCTGCACCAATATGATTAACCGTTGCTGCTTCAACAACTACAGTAGCTTTATTAGGTGAGCTTTTGATAAACCATAATGGATGTCTTTAACCATCTTTAGCATAAACAATTATTGATCATGATTTTATAAAGTTGTAATATGTTTTAGCACATAATGAAATCAAGTTGTAGTCAATTTATCAAGTTCTAATATGTTTAATCAAATTGGGATCCCAAAGACAGATTTCTTTGACATTGGATGCTTTAATCTCTAAAATAGCTCATGTCGATCATACTAAAGATCGGTATGCTTTCCAACCCTATTAACCTCTATGTATAGATGTACCGGATGAATTGGTGCGATGTGAATGTCGCATTAGTTCACACCCAAATATAGTTTCTATGTTTGAGGATTAACACCCTTAATCCCTCTTCTCATTACATTTACACAATAGAAACACAAACTTAAACTAATTACAATTCTTGACCCATAACTTTTATCTAAGACTTGTATCACACAATTAAGGCCAACAATACCAATTATTATCAAACATTGCTTCCTAACAGCAGTAAATAATTACAGATGCACTCAAAGTTGCTGGGAGTTGGGAGGGATCACTGTATAATAGAACACAGAGTTCAACAATCATACTCCATTTTGCACAAATATAACTTCAACTAAGCCCTAATATCATCTAAATATAGGAAAAAGAGCATTTTTGACTTAATCAAAATCCAAAGTTCTGGAATTTTAAGATAAATAGTAAAACTATAAGTCAACTTTAAAATGTGCTCACGGATTCAAAGACGAAGACGATTAACATATGAATGAGTACCTATTGAGAACATGAATAATAAAAATCGTATGTTAAAAAACTAAGGAATAAAAATGTCTTTCTAGTTTTTTTTTTCCTCCTACACTTTTGGGAAGACTAACGTTTAGGAAAGGAGAGAAGAAAAAAAAAAAAAAAAAAAAAAAAAAAAAAAAAAAAAAAAAAAAGAGCTGTGGGGAAGTATTTGCGGTTTCACCTCCGGCCGAACCTAAAACCCTCAAAAAGAAAAACCTTATCTTAAACCTTCAAAGTCTAACCGCCATGAGCAGCGTCACCCTCTTCTTCCTCACACCCCCCCTTCGCACTTTCCCAACCATATCCCCTCCAATTGTGTCCATCTGCACTCCCCCCTTTCCCTCTCTTTCCCTTAAACCACCTCTTCTTATAACAACACCCTCCCGGAGACCAGATCTCAGGCTCTTCTCCGACGACGGAGACTCCGCCGGCGACGCCGACGCTGCCGGAGACGGAGACGCCGACGCCGTCGGAGACGCTGATCACGACGACATCGACGAAGAAGAAGCTGATGAGGGCGATAACAAGCGAGATTACGACGTCGAGTACGAGGCACTCGTAGCTGCCTCACGTGGCGCCGCTGATGATGAGATTACTATGGTGAATAGTAAGAGCTTTGTCTCCACTCAGGGCTGGAACTCCGAGGTCGTTGTCGATTATAGAATTAACGAGGATGAGTTTCACAAAATCAGCTTGATGGACTGTGATTTCTTCATCCGTAAGCCTCCTGATCCTGATAACGATGTCTACGATTTCCGAGAGGTGATTCTTCATCTATCTGGCATTTCAGTTTTTTAATACATTCTTGAAATTAGGGTACATTTTGACATTTTAGGTGTATATCGAGTTCTGATGAGGGCCAGTTGACCACGTTTGACTTCAATGTTGATACAAATATGGAAAACTTTTGTGTTGGTAACCATAGATAAGGGCTAGTGTAAATCTGCTCATGAAAATGTATCATGGTTTTTAGCCTCCATATGGTGAATTGTGAATATACATTTTTCTTAATAAAGAACACAAATGTATGTGTAGGAGAATTATAGGTTTCCAGAGTGGTCTCACTTTTTTTTTTTTTTTTTTTAATTATAATATTATGTATTTTTTGTTTAGAGAACATTTTGGTTTGGTGTGCAGATGTATGTGACGGAACCGGATACTGATATCTATGCGATTCCAAGAGTTCTTGCACCCATGCCCGAGAAGGTTAATTTTCATGCTTTTTAGTTTTTATGCCTGTATAGAATCATGTTTACTATTCAAAATTACAATTTACCAACTTTTAGATAATTGAGTCAATGATGATAATTTCAATTGCAGTATATTAGATGTGCAAAGAGTGATTGGGGTACTTATAACGTCACAGAACCACCAATTGATGCACTTCGGGATCCCATGTACAAATCAGAGTGGGAGGTTATGAAGGTGAGGAACCCATTATTTATCTTGCTGTTGTATTTATTCAAGTTCAAAACTTGGATGCAGAACTCACAAATTAGCATATCTTGTTCACATAGTTTTGCTAAATTTGCTTTGTGCATAGATCGTAGCAACATTGATGGCATTTTTGAATTATATACTTGTCAATGGTTTGGTTAGGGTTATGTGTAACAGGTCAGAGGGGTTAAATAGAAATAAAATGTAGCGTAAAATTAACGTGTCAAATCTGCCAATGTTTCCTCTTAATACATAAAACCTCCTATACTCAAAACTTGCATTCTTATTAGAATAGTATACTTTTTGTAATCATATTTGACACACGAAAAATCTGTAAAACAGTAAAAGTTATATATTTTTGAGGAGGAGTGTTTGTGGTAAACCAAATCAAGCCTATCACCTTACTACTGATACAAAAAGTCAACTGTTTTGACTTGTTGCCTAGCCTGGATTTACTCAACTTTCTACCTTAGTAAGATTTTGTAGTCAACAAAAGAATCTTGTCTCTTGCTACCTGCCCGAGCCATTTCGAAACCTCAATGGACATGCATTCATGACCGTATTAGTATATCTGACAGTCATATGCCTTACATGCAACAATAGATTTGTTAGTGATGAGGTGATCATGTTATTTATTAATCATATGATTAAGTTATGTGGAGTATACAAAAGTCCTTTTAATGATCACCATTGATTGTAAAAGACCAATGATAATATACTTTTATGAATTATGTTGTGGTTTTCAGCATCAATGAATTTCATGTCTTGACACGATTTAAAATATATTGATTGGAGTTCCAAAGATTTTTTATGGAAGATTACTGAACCCCTCTCTCATTTTTGGTTGGTTATATGTGAGGTCATTAAAAGCTTATGTCTAGAGGTGGCTAAATGGACGACATAATGGGTCCATATGGATTGGGTTGGGATGATCGTAACATGTGCTTTGTCATTTATTATTAATTTTTTTTAATATAAATTATGCATTATGTATGGGTTATTATTATATATTACTAGAATTTAAGTTTAACATTGTTTATTTCATTTTGATCCTTGTGTTGCAGTATAATAATTTTTTTCTTGTTGAAGGTGTTTTTGACAAAGCACTACAGGAACCGACGGTTGGATGATCCTGACTTTGTTCTTGACTTTGAAGAGATTTATGTTATTGATTCAAAAACGAAGTCAATAACACGGGCCAAAGTTTTGGTTAGTACAAATAGTGCTCTGATCTATATCTTAATTTGAATTCTTTGTTTGCTACAAAATACAAATGAGAATTTGAATCATACAGTAGGAGCAGTCACAATACATTTGTTACAGATATAATTGCAAATTAATCTTCAGCAATTCCATAAAGAATAATATTATCAAATTCTATATATAGTAGAGTTGTTCCTAGACTGTCCGAACCAGCCGAATGAAAGCGTGTTGGCCGTTTGGGCAGTTTGAAATATATAGTTTAAACCGTAGACATTTGGCCAGTTTGGGGTTTGGAACCTGAAACCGACCATGTGCTAGTGTGTGTATATATTATGTAGTATATCCATGTTAGAAAACACTATTACAGTGTAAACTGGACCATCCTTAACTATAATTTGTTGTTGACTTGTTGTATACTTTTAGAGGACACTTTGATTAACTTTCAACTCATTTTCTTCTAGCAAAATAGATTGAAGTGATAGTTATCACTGACGAGATCTCCCTATTCATGCACAAATTGATCAAAAGTCTTACCTTTTTACAGCTTCTTTAATTGAATCATTATAATGATGTGTTACAGGTCACTGTCCCCGAAGGAAGAAATAGGGATCGAAAGAATGATTTTCTGGTTATTCGGGATAATGCAACATCATTCAAAATAATCCCCTCGGTTAGTAGTTTTGATTTATATATATTTTTTGTTGAATGGGACTAAATCATTAAATTTGACTACTTGTGTAACCAAATACATGTTTGTGTTGTCTGTCTAGGGGGAGAGAGATGATCCGACGACTGTAGTTCATAGGGAAGAATGGGACAAGGACAGAAAGGATATGGAAAGACATCTCAGCAAGCTAAGGGACTTCAATGTCTCAAACTGGTTCTAGTTAAATTTTGTTATGAGTGTGAATGTTATGTTTAGTATTTGCAGTTAATTAATTAGCATTATATTATAACTTTAAAAGTATTATATTAACAATTTTAATTTATCCACTTTACAGTATTATATGTGTAGTCTTCAAACAACTTTCACGGGTTAGTAAACCATCAAGGTATAAGGCAAGCGTTAAGCTTATTAATTTTCTTTTAACAAATGGGTTACATTCAAGTTGGGTTGACTCAGGTAAAATTTATTCAAAACATATATAAAGATAAGCGGTAAAAATAGTGTTAAGCTAAATGGAAATGAATTTATAAATAAAAGAAGTAAAAATTTATTATTATTTTTTTAAATAAAATGTATATTGAAATGCATATAAAAGTAATCACGACGCAATCGTTTATTTAAGATTTTGAAAGCATTTTAAAATCTATAAATTAAAAAGAATTCATGTTTAAAATTAATTATAAAATAAAAAAAGCCAAGCATTTATTGTTAAACACATTTGTACATTTTTTGTGCTTTAAAGGCTTTCAATTTACTATTCATAAGTGCTCGTGATTGTAAATAACGTTTCGATGCGATAACGACTAAACTCACGTCGAGTAGCATGAGGAAAAACTCAAGTCACGTAGTGTGGGAGAAAATGACCAAATTTATACTACGGAGTTACGGCTGTTGTTATGTTTTTTTTTTTTTTGTACTTTACTTGATCTCTTAAGGTTTTATATTGGAATGATAGCCGTTGCGACATGTTTTGATATTCATGTTTTGATACTCGGGCTTGTGGTGGAATATCCCATGCAACAGAAGCGGCGGAAAATCAAGTTACATATACATATAAATTGAAAGGTCGGCTCATCGTAGGTTTTTTACTATTCATTAATTACAACTAGTTATAAAATCCATGCGCGTTGCGATGGAACTATGGTAAACCTTGTAGTGCTGACATGACTTCGTTTTGAATAAAACTTATATCGAACGTAGGAAAAAATAAGAATGTCGCAACGATATTTAAAGCAGTTTTATTTAAATGAAATTTGTAACGAAACGTAGAAATAAATATAGGTATAACTGGTGTGTTTAAAATTTTTTTAACCAAAAACTAATATACTTAATTTTTCAATGTATATTTCACTCTTCGAAGAAAAAAAGAAAAAAATTAGATGGGAAATTTAATACATATACACATTGTTAAAAATTTCTTGAAAAAATATATTTTTTTGAAAACCACTTACGCATGATTCGAACCATTAGACAAAGCTTGAAGTATGAGTTGATTAAGTTATATATACATATATATAGGGTAATGTTATTTTGAGAACTATATTTTTTTAAAAACTAATAGAAACCAAACCACACATGTATCATTGCATGCAAGTCATATGTAATTATCTTTTTCTTTATAATGTTCATAACATTTAACATCGCATGCAAATTTAGTGTGAGGATTATAACCAAAATCATAATCTTTTGATGGAATCAAACATAGATTTAAAGAACATTAAGAAAGAAAATCAAAAACACTCATTCAACTTCTATATATGAAATAAATTCGAGAGGAAAAATAGTGTTCTAGTGATTTTAAAATAGAATCAAGATTAAGATTGAAAGATTATAGGGATGAAGCTAACCTAATTCATTTTTCTATACTATTTAAAATAGTGTTCTTATTTTATAATATGGTCATGAATTTGTATATGAAAATAGTTATTTAAAATCTACATCTATACTATATAATAAAGAAATAACTTAGGTGTTACGTGACGTCTTTTTAGAACACATCCTAATTCATTTTTTCGCCAAATCATATTTCATGGTTGGTTTTGATTTTTGTTAAATACAATTAATTAAGTTAAAAAAATACACATTTATGGTATTCGTTTTCTTCAGAGTACTTAATTCAATCAAATTTGAAATTTGAAATTAGGGGCCAGTTACTATAAAAAGTGTAATTTTCATGCGAAGCGTACGAAGTCATCAGAGTGTGACACGTGTTTTTTTTGCGGATGAGTAGTTTTGTCCACGCTACAATTATGCATAAAAGTTATATAATTACGCAAATTATATCTATTATTACGCAAAGAAAAATTACTCAGTTATAAAAAATAATCACGCAAGTTATATTGATAATTATGCAAGTTATATTGATAATATCGCAGCGAATAATCACCCAAGTTATACGCACACCACAAAGACGTTTTCTTAAAAAAATGTTGTTTCTTAAAAAAAAGTATAGAAATACTATACTTATATTAAAGAGTATAAAATATTTGTTTTTATGGTGTATTTTTTTTAAAAAAAATAATGTCATATGAAAAAGTTATATGTGTTTAAAAAAACAAGAGTAAGTTAAAAAAAAAGTCAACAATTATAGGTTATTACCAATTCTACCCCTCTAGGGACATTCCTTGCGTAATTATTTCATTTTAAATATGAACCGTTCATATCTTATATCGATGGTCCTTGTTGCTTCGTACCCTTCGCACGAAAACAATACTTTGTACTGTAAACTTTTCATTTAAAATTAAATCATACTATACATAAGTTAACTTTAGAATCTATAGTTGATTTCCAAAATCAATTTAGGAAGAACCATTTTTATAGTTTTGATTTTCAAAAGAAATAAGGAAAATGAATAGAATTGTATAGTACTTTAAAAAACAATTATTAATTAGTATTAATGATAATCTACCCGTGGATTTTGGTCATCTTTTGATCAACGATTTGTCACAATCCATTTTTGATTTATGGTCATTCAATGTTTATTTTATATTTTATAAATATCTGAAAGCAATTAATAGTTATTAAACTGTAATATATATCAATATGTTTAAACTAATCTCATATACTTTGTTTATTTCAGATTATGTTTATTATTAATTATTAATTTTAATTATTTAGGAGTTCTTTAATAATCCGAAGTTTCATTTATTGGCCGGGATTAATCCCAACTCAGGAAATGTTTGCAGACACTCCCAATTTTAAACTTATTTTCCTCCAACGATCTCTTACTAACTGAGAGTTAACCCCCATTAGTTTTTTTTGATGAAATGGGGTCAAAATCAAGCCATTTTTCAAATACATTACCGCCTAGCCTCTATCAAGTCTTTTTTTCGGTGTCTAGCCTCCAACGACACCTGAAATCTACCTCCAATGAGTTAAGTAGTTCAAATCAGAAGTTGAAAATTGACGGGTTTTATGGTGCAGAAGTTTTAGATTGACGGACCAGATGGTTGATTTCAACTTTCTATTTAGTTTTTGGGCATATAAACGGTCCACGTTATCGAAAAACTAACGGTGTTAACTCTCAGTTAGTAAAGGATCGTTGAAGGAAAATAAGCTTAAAGTTGTGGGTGTTTATAAATATTTCTTTAGTTGGGATTAATCCCGGCCAATAAATAAAAGTTGGGATTATTAAAATCCAATAACCCAAAACTTATAATATTTTTGAAGTCTACATCCATATTTGACTTTCAAAATTAATTTATTTACACTAACTAATTGATTACACATACCGAAATTATTTCAAATGTTTGATAAGCTTGATAATTATAATTTTTTTTAAAATAATTTGAATTATCAAATGCTAAATGTTTTTATATTTCCACGTTTTGTGAATTTAACAGAATTTTCTAATTATCTTTGAGATTCATATAATATAAAGTAAAAACATTAAAAATATTAAGCTACATAAAGATGGTAATATTATAAATACAATATAAAATATTGTATATAAAATATTATTTTATGTTGTATATAAAATATTATGACAAATTGGATTTTAATAATCCAAACTATTACATATTGGCCAATAATAATTCATACTATCAATTTGGCCAGCAACACTTCCAACTTTCACTTTTGTTACCAACAACAGTATTAGTAACATAATTTTTTAATTTTTACATTCGATTTGTATTTATTTTAGGCTCAATTTAACTTGTATGTTTCTTCATTTTGTTCATAATCATTATTGCGAATGGAATCGAGTCCAAATCAAACATTAAAAATTGAAAATTATATCATTGGGACTATTGTTGGTAATAAAAGTGAAAGTTGAAAGTATTACCTGCCAAATTAATAGTATGAATTATTATCGGCCAATAGTTAATAGTTTGGATTATTAAAATCCAATTTGCCAAATATTATTTATAGATCTATAAATTATGAAAAAAATTTCATTTAACATTTCTTATTTAAAATTTTTCATTTCGTATTTTCTTATTTATTTACCTAGCAGAAATAAATAATAATACAAGAGTACGCGATAATGGATGTTGCATCTTTTCTTGTTGAAAAACCGCTATATGATTCCTACTAACTTGTACTAGAAGCAGCATTGGTTGTACATCCATTCCCTTTCCACCCTTTCTTCGCTAGAATTCCACATTCTCGGTCTCTTTCGTCCTTTACACCCACTTTCGGTTTTCCCTCATGTTAACCATAAACCCACTTTTCTACTTTCAAAGTGTCACTGAAAACCCCCCTAAAACTTCAAGGTAATCATCACATTCATCACCGTCTTTTTGCTATTTTATATCCTGCTTTTCTGTATAGGCATCTTTCTTTTGCTATTTGTTGAATCTTGATTTGATTATCGGTTGTTCGTTGACTATTTATTGACTGTTCCAAGTCTCTCTTCATTTAGGCTTTTTCTGTGCTCGTATTCAATCGAATATTATTGGGTGGGCAAAGAACAGAATATTTCTATCTGTTTCCATTTTTCTATCTGGTTAAAGTTATTCTCCAGCAAGAAAGTGATTGAATTAGAATAGTTGTATCATGTAATCTTGCTAGTAATATGCTAAATTCGAATAATTGAGCAGATTTTTGGTAATTTACTTTCTGGTTCACTATATGAATCCATAATGTTTCTAGCAGCTTACCATGAACTCTGGTGATTGTTTAACTACAAAAGGCACAGATTACCTCATATTTCCCATGGACTATTTTCAGATTTTGCCTTTTGGTGTTTGACCCGAAAGCCCGATGCAGCTGTATCATCACCCTTATTCATTAGAGAGCCAAAAGGTCAGGCTGGCTTTGGAAGAAAGGAACATTGATTACACCTCATACCATGTGAATCCTGTTACAGGCAAAAACATGGATCCTTCATTTTTTAGGATGAATCCAACGGCCAAACTTCCCGTTTTCCAAAATGGTTCCCATGTTCTCTTTGATACTATAGAGATTATTCAGTAAGTTTCTGTTATTTAACTTCTTATTTTCACTGCATTGCAGGAGCACAGATGATATGATATGTTACATAATATACACCAAGGTTTCTCTATTCCTTGTTTTCTTATGACATTGAACTAGATTGGGTGATTTTAACTCTTTTCTTTGAAACCAAGTCGATTGCTATTTGACCAAATGAGTATAGTTAAATATTTCATTGTGAGGACAACTCACCTTTTATACATATAACTGAACCTACATATATGAACTAAATAAATTAACATACACCAAGAGACCCTTTTCCATCAATGCTATTTTATCAAACATGCTAAAGGCGCTCGACTAGGTTCCCAAGGCGAGGCACAACCATACCGCCTTGCGTCCATCAAGGCGCTTAAGCGATGATCCAGGCCAAAACTGGCCTGAAACATAAAAAAATTTGTCTGAAACATCTGCAAATGGTCTGAGACAACTAAAATGGCTTGGAAGATGTCAAAACTAGTTTAAAACAGCCTAAATTATGTCTAAAACCCCTAAAAATAACTTCTTTATACTGTGCACCTTGCTTAAAAAGTCGGTCACGCCTAAACGCAGGGCTCATCCTTTGGGCCTAGCTCGACAACTGTGCATTAACATTTGCTGAATAGCAAACAAGTCAATAGCTGTGTTCTAAAAACACATGACCAGCTAGTCACGTCATATGAGTGAAGGCTGTGGGTGCGGGGTTGCCAGGAATGGACGGTTTTATGCACTTCACAGTGAGGCTCGCCTTTGCTTATTTCTGCTCATTGTGATTGGTTTCAAATGGATGTGTGTTTTGGGTTTCAAATGCTCAATATATGGGTTTAATAGTCTGTAGAGATTTACAAAGGCCCTATAACTTAGCAATGGTCTTCATATTCGATGCGAAATTAAAAAGTAAAACAGAAAAGAATGTTGGTGATTCAACTCTGCCAAACTAATGAAAATTGTAGTAATTTCATGGGTTACATGTCTCAAACCCCGTTACACGCCATGTGGAGATTATATTTCTCCAAACCATTTGATTCAAAGCAAAGTAACATGCTTTTAACATGAAACATTACAGGTACATAGAGAGAATCGCACTGGTCTCGTCAGGCAGTGGCGTCATAACACAAAGTAGCAAAGAAGTTGTGGAATGGATGCACAAAATACAACAATGGAATCCCAAGTATTTCACCCTTTCTCACATCCCCGAAAAATATTTCATTTACACATCCAAATTCATAAGACGGGTAATTATTGCCCGAATGTCTGAGGCTCCTGATCTAGCCACGGCATACCACACAAAACTAAAAGAAGCTTATGAGACCGAAGAAAAATTACATGACCCTCAAGTGCTACAAAGGAGTGAACAAGATCTTGTAAAGCTTCTTGATGAAGTGGAACTGCAACTTGATGAAACTTTGTACCTAGCCGGGAACGAGTTCACATTAGCTGATATTGTGTTGGTTCCTATATTGGCTCGGTTAGCCCTTTTGGGTTTGGAGGACAAGTATATTAGTTGTAGACCGAAGTTGACCGAGTACTGGACATTGGTCCAGCAGAGACCGAGTTATAAGAAGGTGATCAAGAAGTATTTTGGTGGGTGGAAAAGACGTAAAATGTTGTTCAAGACGTGGTGCGTTGTTCGTATGAGATGTTTGCTTAAACGGTATTGATCTATGCGTGTAACTAAAGGTACTGTGTCAAATTTCCGTCTTTTTTTTTTTTCTAATTTTTTCTTAGTATCTCAATTGCATCATAAGGTTGATTGATGCTACTGTCTATAGGATATCTAGGTATTGTATCATAACTCGCTTTAACTTATGATCTTCAATTATCTGTATGAAATTTATTTCACACTGGTATATTGTCACGAGTTAAATGTGTCCTTGATTATCTGGTGGTAGATTCTTTACAAGGGCGGTGATTCCTAGCATTACATGAAATAATTAGGCTTCTAGCTGTCATATCTATCTATTTAAATGTTTTGTTTAGGTTGATTTGTTTAATCGGTTTACTTGGTTTTAAAATGCGCTTGTAATGCGTGATGCGTGTGATGTTTAGAGTGCATCGCTGCACTTGATGCAATGCAATTC
This sequence comes from Flaveria robusta, assembly GCA_025506415.1. Classification (NCBI taxonomy): domain Eukaryota; kingdom Viridiplantae; phylum Streptophyta; class Magnoliopsida; order Asterales; family Asteraceae; genus Flaveria; species Flaveria robusta. The sequence goes on from CM046475.1 coordinate 13,398,213, forward strand.
CATGATGCATGCCTGATGCGGCTATTTTCGCAAAACGCCCTCTCTCGCAAGATGCAGCTAATGGGACGCTAAGTGTTAGAATCTTGAGTTGTAGCAGGACAGTTGCTTCTGTCAAACATCCGGAGTTCAAGGAGAGATGAGTTGCAGGGAAGATAGAAAAAATAAGAAAATTAAGGTGTAATTGTGATTAAAGTCTACTTAATATAATAAAAGTGAGCATGTAGTGTATTACGGTGTTAATATAGCAATGCCCTTTTTCTGATTCTTTACTTTTGGCTTTACCCATATTTTAGTGTGTTGTGGATAAAACCGTACAAGTACATTAGTGAAACATTATATTTTCTGATTTTTTTTTTGGTTTTTACCCTCATCTTTCAAATGATTTTTAATTTTCTTTTAATATTTTTTCTTTGTCTGTTACAGATGGTTAAAAGTTAGATATTAAATTTGTTTGATGTGTAATTTTGTTTGACTTATAAGTGTGTTTATATGTTTAAGTAAATTATAAATGTGTCATAAGTATGTTTTGGTGTTTATATTTAAACTATATAAATATTGTTATGTATTATTAATTTTTAGTAATATTTTAATAGCAAGCGCATCGCGTATGCCCTCGCAGTACGCATCACACATTGGGATTTCGGGACCAAATGCATTGGAACGTATCATGCAATTTAAAACCAAGTCGGTTTAATTAAGCGGGTCGTGTTTGGGTTGATCCATTTAAATTTTTTAATTCAACCACTAGTATTTTGAGTTGATTTGTTAACCAGTTTAATTAAATGTGTTGTTTTCAACTTATATGTTTTAACGTGTTTAATTCTTTCAGTCAAACAAGTTTCAACCCTTTTCAAAGAATATTAAAAAGATATCTTTTGTAATGTCAGCCACAGACCCATATACCTACACAATTTGATAGCTCGTTTAGATAGATAGTTCATATGGGTCGTATTTGTTTGCACCGATTCTGTACCAAATTAATATGCCAACGTCATCATTTCTTGATATAGAAACCTTTATCAGGATGACAACCTAACAAATTTCTTTTAATTTCAACTAGAACTGAACCCCGTGCGTTGCAGCGGGTTTTTTATATGTAAATTCAATGACGTGACAGTTTAGTTCTGGTGTTACTCCCTGCGCGTTGAGGGGCGAGATCGCATAATGTAGATACAAAGTAAAATGAACATAACAAAAAAAACGACCAAGCCCATGCATTAAAGAGTTATATCTTGTGCATGTTGATTTGTACCAACCTATGACACACAAGCATTGCGGCAATAATATTGATGTGGTTAAGTACGTAAAGTGAAGACTATGAAGAAGTGACGTCCCAGTTCTGGATATCAAAATGAAAATAGCATGTCACAACGAAATATCCTGAAATCAAGAAATGCATGTCGTTCTTGAAAAGAGCGTTAAAAATACAAAAGTGTGTCTTACAAAAAAGAAATTGAAAACATATCACATTTGACATGGTGCCTTTTTGAGCAAAATTTATGTTGAAAATAGACCGATTTGGTTTTTAGCAATGTAAACAAATTGAGATTTAAATTTTTTTAAAAGAAACGTAAATAAAAGTAAATAATGTCGCAATGGCATATTCAAAGCATACAAATATGCTATATTTTAAAATCTAAAATAGAAAAACAAATATGTATAAATTAATTATATATAATGAAAATATTAAATAATCAAAAAGGAAAAGAATATGGATTAGTGGAGGCAAAAATCCACCTAAAAAAGCTTTTGGTACGGCTAGAACCAAGTTAATCGGGGTGGGGAATACTGGTCATTACCGTTGAACCAAATCAATTTTGGACTCAAGCTTTGTTCATCATATTATTTAAGCCAATACAAAAAAGTTGAAAAAAGCTAGATCAAAATCACTATAGACACCGAAATACTAAATTAATATATATATATATATATATATATATATATATATATATATATTTAGAACTTTTAAAGATCGCGAGAACTACGAGAATTAATATTAGCCTTTGATTAATATAGATTTTATATGATAATTATTTTATCAAAAAGGGTAAGAATGTATTTTTACATATGATTTTTCTCTTTCTTCTTTAATTATCGTACTTTCTTCTAAAATCAATAACACAAAGCATCTCTTTTAAACTGATGATGAGAACATCATTCATGATTGTGATTACAAAAAGATCACATACTATTTTTGATTTTAAAATCACAATTCACACAGATTAGTCGTCCAGGTTAGTTTATATTTGATATATGAATGTTTACTTCACTATTGATGTTTATGAGAATTTTGAAAAAAAAATTATTAATCGTCAACTGGATTGTAGATAAAAATTATTAATCGTCAACCGTGAGAGAATTATATCAATTTTCATTTAGAACATCCCATAGTTATCTTGATCTCTTCAAATGTATAAGTTATGTGTTATTTTTCACTATCTAAATGTGCGGACTTTTTTTCTACCTTTAATAAGTTATTTATGTGTAGATTTGTTTACTTATAAGTGCTTAGGATTAAATGTGATTGGAAAAAAGTAGTAGATATTAGACAAGCATAGTGTTTTTAGGCATTATGTTTAAGTTGTTGTGTTCCTTTGTGCATAAAGCATTTTTATTTTTAACAATACTGGTTTCAAAATCACATAGATGATTATGTCACTGATTTCAAAATTTCGCAAACGATATGTTTCATTCGAACCCACTAAACAAAATCACACATATTTTCATGCGGCTTGTTGAAAGGCATAAACATTGATTTGAATGGCTTAAACAATGAACCATTTGTTCCAGCATTAAACGACTTGTTAAAGTATGAGATACTTATTTAAAGTTTTTGAATGGCTTAAAGCTATTAAAATGGCTGAACTGAACTAATCAGATATTCTTTCTATTAATTTCCTAAGTTCCCCTATAAAGTGTTCCACTTGTTTTCTTTTAGCAAGTTTATGAATTGAGTTCATATCTTTTAAAAAATGAGAATTACATTTGTCTAATTCCTTTTTGGTGGGCGACTTATAGTATCTTATTATTATATTTTATTTTTTGTTGATTTTTATAAATGCATGGTTGTTTTACATATGTGTAAAACATATATTTACATACACGTAAATTAGCTACTAAATATCTTTATATTTCTACGTATATGTAAATTGATTATTTAAATGTAAATAAAATGGAAAAACCAAAAAACCATGACCAACAAAAAAGAGTCTGATTAAAATAAACATCATTTTTGTTATCTTCTGTTTCATTTATTCATTACTTAGTGTTTATTTTGTATTTATTAGAACCTTTTTGAGTGTTGTTTCAAGCTGTTTATCTGCTTGATCCTTCGTATTACTTTGGAAATATTGTGAAATTTAATAAGAAAAGGAAGTTTGTAAAAATGCATACATATATGTTAAATATCTATTTTAATACTGGAATAGTTTGAATTTGCACATGTTTACAAATATTGTTGTTCCCTAAACTTTGTTAACGTAGATTTGAGTAAACTTTTAGAGTTGATGTAATTTCATGCATATTTTTGAATTTTTTATGTTAGTATACATGATTACACACATATATATATAGCTTATATGTTTGTAATTTTTAACTCAGTTATCTTTTATATATGATTATATACATATAACTTCTAAAACGATGTTGGTTACTATATTTTTTTTACATATTCCATATATGTAAAATCATAAAAAAGATGAGAGTTATAATACACAAATATAAAAAATTGGTAGAGAGAAAATGTATATAAGATATTTAATTAATTAGCCATTTAATTGGAGAGAGAAAAATTTAAAAGATTACTAATATACTCATTTCCCTAATTTAAACACATTATTGATATATTAGTTTACATTTTTGATCTTATTTAATCATAGCTATTGATCAAAACAATCTATGGTTAATACTAATCCTGCGAGTTCTCATTTAAAGGCAAGTCTTGTAAATAACCTAACCTTATATATATATATATATAATGTAATAGGAATAGTCAAAATTCATCTTTATTGTAGGAAACCATTCTTAAAAAGAATTAAAAAAGCTATTGAAAATGTAATCACTAAACTATAATATCTATTTTCAAATGATTTTTAGCTATTTAAACACTTCCCATGTTAAAACTGAGATAGCATGTGTTAAATTATTTTATATGTAATTTAAAATGTTAAATAAAATCAAGTATTCAAAAAGACTAGTTTGAAGACTAGAAAGTTTGATCTGAAAACAAAAGCTCAAGAGTCCAAAAACTCTTGTAAGCATTTCCACACGTTGTTTGGAAAAATATCTGGACTTAGGTTGCCCTCATTAGCAACTCTAATATGTCTGTGTGGATTTTGATGGATCAAATATACTGATTATGTTATTGAATTAATATGACAGAATCACCATGATTAATAATAAAATATAATACAAGAACAATCACAAATACTCATAAATCCTCTTTGTATTCAAAATTAAGTAGGGTTGTAGAATTCGGGGTTACATCATAGAATTCTTTAACTTTCTATTTATGGATCTGGCATAGGGCCTGTACTATTAACTAAACTATCCTGGCATATTTTATTACAACAAGAATATTTACATGTCAAAATAGTACAAAATTGTTTAAGTATCAATGTTTGTTCATCAGCATTGACTAGGATATCATCCGTATTGAACGATGCGAATGAATAACTCCTCGTCTTCTTTAGCTTGTTCCTTCACCAGCATCACACTTTGTTTATCCATATTGACTATGTACTTATCCAAATTGAGCATTATCAGCATCACTAACTTATCAACATTAAGTGTACTAGTCATCTGTATTAAGTGTCTTGTATTCATTCGCATTGGGTTTAGCACTTGAGCTTTATTAGCATTATCTTCTATCCACATATTTATCAACACTTGGAGAAATTTTCAAAACAAAACAACATACCAATATCACTTGAATTAGCATGCATGACCCTTCGGGGTCTAACAATACTCATTCTAAGGATTATACAGCCTATGTACATCAAAGATTGCTTGATGGATGTTGTTGTGAAGATTTTGTTTGGAATAGTGTTTGGGTTAAGGATTGCCTTCATCATGTTAACAAGCAGCTTAGCTTCATCTTTTTTATCTCTATCAAGTATAATCACTTTCATTATAAGCATCCACATTAATGTATCTTTGGAGATCTTTCATTATGAATGTGAAAAGATCCTATGAATAAGCAAATCTCAATTGTTGGTAAGCCTATTCTATGAATGAGCAAATATCCTTCAGCATTCACTTCTAGTCTGCTAATATTGTCAATAACACTTGGAATCTTGCCTTTTTGTTTGTGTTGTCTTTTCTGATGGATTCTATCAGAAGCAATCTTTAATAGTCGTATGCACTTGAGAAAGAAAAGCAGACCATGTTCTCCAAGATTATTTATTAGTTCTGAAGTGCCTATTGAAAATGAAGTGAATGTATGATTCATCCAATAGTCTCATTTCATATACAAGGAATAACTTGATTTTTTTGACCTTCCTTTCCTTCCTAGTTTCTTTTGATTACCAGTTCTTAAGTTGACTCGTCATACATGACATTATTGATTGGGTAGTATCTATGAATTTTAGATATGAACTTACTTTTTCCTTCAACCTTAGGAAGTTTCTTTTCCATAGGCATCACCAAATCCTTTATGGTCAAAGTCTTTCTCTGCTTTCCTTTCTTGAATGGGTTTATGTAAGACTCTTCAGACCAAAACACCTTTAAAAGCCTTTAGATTGTTCTTTCTCTTGAAACTCTTCAAGGTCTTCTCAAGTATAGCCTCTGGACATTAAAGCATAATTAATGATCTCTAAGTCACCTAATTGTTTCAAATCATGGATTTCCATGCTGTTGATTATGTCATTGTAGCTAGTGTAGAAGTGTACTAAGCCTGATATTCTTTTAATCATAAAAGCATCCCATTCATGATCATACTTCCAAGCAATGATCTTAACACTAGTTTTACCCTCAAGAGCTAATACACCTACTAACCATCTTCTGGGTAGTCATGTCTTCTTTGATTTTTGTATGTAAAGATGGTTTGGACCATTCTAGTCTTTTCAACAGGATAGGACTCAACTTGTTTTTGTCCTTCATTGTCACAATAACTTGATTAGCTAACAATGTGATCTTAGGAGCGGATTTGACATTTTCTTTCTCTTCCATCTCTTTTAACTTTTCTTTATTTGATATGAAGTAGCATGTCAGCTCTTAATGAGTTTGTCTCCTTCTGTAAACCCAACTCTTAATAGAATTTTCTTCATTTTTCTATTTGACATAACATATCCGAAAATGATACAGTAGATGTAGCTGATAACTCAATGCTTAATGTTTAGCTTTTTTCATTCTCCTTCTTGCTTTCATAGATCTATCATATTATGTTTCAATATTAGGTCTATAAAGCTTTTTCACTCTGTCAACTTCTTCACTTATTCTTTGATATGACCACTTGAACACTTTATCTGGATCATATTCTTTATTGATTAGGTACATTGCTTTTCTCATATACTCATCACCTAGAGCTCTTTCTATCATCTCTTCTATATTTTGTTCTTGTTGTTGTGTACTTTCTTAAACCGTGGGTCACCAAAGAGGTCTGCTGGTAACTCATAACCTCCAGCTATTTCACCCTCTTCAAGATCAATGTTTTATGACTGCCTAACTAGTTGTTCAATTGCTTTCTCATGATCTTCCAAGTATGGAGCTATGCCAGCTAAATCTCGGGGGCAGTTTTGCTTTTATTTTTAGGAAATTTCTTTTTCTTCTTCAATCATGGATTTTTTTTTATTTCCAACTAATAACTTTCTTCTTTTTGAATAAGTAACGGGAACAGAAGAAGAAATAGCAGATGATTCAACTTGAGTATCTTTTTTATAAGACTTTCTTGCTCTTCTTCTTCTTTAATTATTTTAGCCTTTACAACATTCACTAAACTAACTAGTAAGGAAGTCTTTTGAGCTTTTTCTTTCTTTTTTTGCTCTTTAGTGAGTTTGCTTATGTCTTTTGAGCCTGATGATATACTTTTGTTCAACATTCAGGAGAGTTACAAGAATCATCTTCAACTCTTGAGGCCTCTCAATAATGATTGGAGTTGAAATGGTGATAGTTGGTTCTTGTAGTGGTATTTCTCTAAGGATATCCATGATATCTTCATCAATGATATAATCATATGCAGAATAATGATCTAACTCTTCTATCATGCTATTCATGGATTTATCAAACTCCTTAGTTAAATCAATTTTAATCATCTTTTTTTCTTCTTGAGTTGTTATTGTTGGACCAGTGTATGGAACCATAACCAAGTTAAGAGATTCAGTAATAGGCTTTGAGGTACTTGGTCTTTTAGTGTGTTCAAAAGTCTTTTTCCTATATAGTGATATGTGCTCATAATCACCATTTCTATCACTTCACTTTTGCCTTCATCATCTTTCTCATCTCTTTTGGTCTTTCTTTCCTGATAATCTTTCTCCTTTCCAGAATCATCAATCTATTTAGTTAACTTTTTCATCATTCTTTTTAATTCTTCAATTCTTTTGTTATGTTCTTTAATTAGCTTATTTTGCCCTTCAATGATGCTTGATTGAATATGAGTGGATTCATTCAAACCAACAACATCACTCCTTAGATTCTTTTTATTGTAATCAAGCATATCAATGGCATTATGTTTTCTGTTGATCTTTTCATCTTTTTCCTTCAATTCTTTTATCTTTTCTATCAATGATCTTTTCCAATCTTATTACTTTAACTTGTAATTCCGATATTAACTCATTATCTTTGTCTGATTCAGCAGAAGATGGGTTACTTGTGGTGCAATCGATTCTTCAAACTCTTTAGATAGCTGATACCCTAATGTTTCTTGTCTTTATGGAATATCTTCTTATACTATGATATCCTCCTCATCAGATGATGATTTAGATTCTTCAGATAAACTGGAATTAGTATATTCACTGACTCTCTCTTCATGTTGTCGTGGAGACATATTAAATGGCGACAATTGAGCTTGTAGAGACACACTATGAAGATCACCATCTTGTTAAATTGACAGTGAGAATGAATGTTTCACAACTGGACTTTCAACTCTTCTTGTTGAATGCAAATATCAAGCTCATTAGCATCCTGAACAAGAACTTCTTCTTCATGCCGAATAGGAACATTTAAGTCTAACCGTTCCTCTTCTTCAATCATTGCCTCTTCATCTCCTTGATCACATTCATGTTTTTCAATTTGTTCCAACATTCAATGTAACAACCTAAATGTTGTTTCACTGTACGTGTTCCTTGGGTCTCTCTTCTTTAAGGATGTATAAGTGCTAGCATCATGATAAGATAGGTTCATGGTTGGACCTACTATAGCTAGATTGGAAAAGGCTTCATTGATAGAGCACTGAATGCATCTTGGATACATAAGAAACTTGTTCTTCCTTCCTTCAACAATGTTTGACATCATTCCATTAAAGATATAAGCAAACATATTAAACCGTCTGTTTGTGCACAAAACAACCATAGTAGAATAAGTAGTCAAAGGGACCATTCCAACTAGACTTCCTCTTAGATAAGCAATGGTGGATCACATGAATAAAAAATCTCTATGGCATATCAACAAGACTTTTTTTAGTTGTTGCTTTCAAAATCTCCTTCATATCCAATTTCAGCAAATATATTGAGTATGTGTTTTTTTTTTCAAGCTAATGTTATTCATAAGAGATTATGTTGGAATTTCTATGTAAACAAAAGATTCCACAAACTCTTTTAAGTTAAATTTAAAGATGCAATTTTTCCTTTTGATTTTATATTAAATTTGTTGACTTTTATAAAAAATATATCAAATATGACATTGGTTACAAAAAGTTTGACTTATAATATTATGATTTGACCATATGAAAAAATGTTTACCATTGATCACTTGACTTTCTCTTTTTTATTTTCATTTGGTCTTTCATATCGGGGTCGAGAAATACTAATGTGTCAAACAACTTTGAATGTAACATATGTCAAATATTTATTGGTAATTTTGGTATCACATGTGCACCTTAGTTTTTATTATCATCAAAATAGTATTAATATATTGATAACTACTACCTTAAAAAAAATTATCTAACAACATTGCTTATATACTCGTTCTTTTTGGATCTCAACAAATCATGATTATGACTTGCCATTAAAAGTGTCAAAAAGAGCCCGGTAAACTGAACCGATCCTAACTTGTACCGGAACAAAAATCAGTTAATAATCCATGTCTCTAAAAACGGTTTCTACCCGTCCTAATGGCTAGTTTAAACCAATTTGGGATTCATATTTTAAACTGGTTTGTTACTAGTTAAAAAAGGGCTTTTAGACACGCCCAAAACCGGTTAACTTGTAAGTTTAAAAAAGAAAGATTGAGAAAAAAAAAAAGAAAAAAAAACTAGCCATGCCAACGGCCATATAGTCATTTTCAATTTCTAGGTTTTTTTTTTTTTTTTGCTTATTTAGTTATTTATCCCATATGCGAGTATAAATGGATAGCAAGTGTTTTGGCTTATTTACCGCGTCACAAAAGACATTCAACCGCACACTTTTATTATAACTGTTAACAGTTATATTTTATTTTCTTATTAAGTGATATCATGAAAATCAAGATAAAGGAATCTGAATGCACACACCAATGAAAAAATTTTGCAGTATGCACACCTAAGAGGGCGTTTGGTTGGAAGAAATGGAATGGAATTGAGAAACTAGTATAATTTTCAAGCAAAATTATGTTTAAGTGGGTAATGAAATGTAAAACCCAAGGGAATGTTTCACCTCAAATTCCCTTGGTTGTGGGATTTCAAATTCCCTCTCTAGGTGGAAGGATTTTGAAATCCCACAACCAAGGGAATTTGAGGTGAAACATTCCCTTGGATTTACTTTTAATTACTCACTCAAACACAATTTTACTTGAAAATTATACTAGTTTCTCAATTCCATTCCATTCCATTCCATTCCTTCCAACCAAACACCCCCTAAGTGAAAAAAATTGCATTTAAAAGAAACTAATTCTCTTGAAAGTATATACAACTCAGTATGCATATAACCTCACCTAAATACAAATCAATAATTATAAGGCTAGACTACAGGTGCAAAAAGAGTTTTAATAATATAGTCAAAGCCTCAAGGGAGGCCATATACATATATAATGTGTATATATAACTGTTCAAGTCTTTCTTATCTTGTTAGTTTTGTTGAGTTTTTAGCAGCTGCTTGCTTACACATGCAATCTGGCATGGGATATGTAAAAAGTGAGGCACTCGGCTTCCTCACTTCGCTTCCCTTTACATCACTATGATGAAGCATTTCCCGCAACTGCCTCTGAAAGCTCTCCCATCTGAAAGAACATAGTCGTTAACATATCAACTGGTAGATTTCGCTCAATTCAGAAAACATATCTTAACAGGAAACATGTCAAATAACACCCAAAGTGTATATAAAACCTCTTGAATTAGTTTTTTTGGTGACAATTCGGTTATTACTAAACTAATGTAATTTTTGTTATCATATATGTCATTGATTGTTGAGAGACAAAATGTGTTTCAGTGCAATCAAATTTATTTCACCCTTGAAAATAGATCATCTACCACTTTTAATTTAAAGTAGAAAGAATAGATGTCCCTTACCCAATAAACACAAGTCTGAATGCTCTTTATGGCAAATTTTGAAGCTAAAGTCCCATTCTTATTTTTAACAAAAAAATCCCTTAACAAAATTTTAGCATATTAAAGTTCATACACTTGTGAGAAGTACATGGAAACCACTATAGTAATTTTTGTATATTGAAGTTGGAGGGAAAAAAAAAAAAAAAAAAAACTGCAAAAAAATCGGAACCTTTGAATAAGCTTTGACGATTTGTACATTTGTATGTCGATAAATCATACATTATAATGTATTCGTTTTGAATGAAATTTACACCAAACGCAGCATATTCGGAATTAAAAAAAAATTAAATTCAAATTTATAAGAGAAAAACAAAATAAGAGTAAAGATGGGGTCTAATGGCCAAGCATTTGGAGTTAGAATGGTGAAGCTCCCCTTGAGGTCAAGGGTTCAAGCCCCACCTATGACGGGTTAGTGTAAGGTGTAGAGATAGGAGTACATTAAATGTGTGTTTGAGTTGCCATTTTTAAAAATAATAATAAATAAATAATTGTGAGTGTAAAAAAAACAAATGGATATGTATGGGGTATAAAGTGTAGAAATAGTTAATCAAAATATAAATTTTCAATATCATTTATGTAAATTTAAGAATGCTCACACAACCACTGACGCAAGCGTGCCTTAAAAATTGGTACAATACCGCTATACGCTTTGTGCTTTGCCTTTTAATATATAATCAATTGGTGGAAATTGCCATCTGTATTTGGCATTCAAGTCAAACATTGTTACAAGTCCCTTATCTATGTCAATAAGTTCTTTCATTACTTATGCTAAAGTAACATGAATATTATTATAGACAAAGAAAAATGGTTACCTGATATGGGGACTATCAAACAATTGAGCTAATTTTCTCTTGTCAGGTATTATTGTTTTCGCATGTCCTTCGTAGGAATAGCGTCTATGACCAATTAAAAAGTGAGGGAAATTTCCACCCTGAGTGGTCACAAAAACCTCACTGTAGAGACATATTGTGTAATCAAGTGCAGCCAATCTTGATGAGTACCCCTGCAGTGAATCAGCAATTTCAAAAACATTTCATTATACATGCAAAATCTTCAACAATTATGAGGGGTTTACTGATTTAACTCATCATCCAACCTGCCTGGTTTGTAATTTATAATTACGAGCATAACAGTATTAAGTTGTTAAAAAAATAAATTATCTATAAAAGGTGAAGAATTACCATAAATGGAGCAAGCTCTTCAGGTGAAGCCAATGTATCCTTGGTTTCTAAGCGTGGAAACATTTGTTTAAGTGGTGCCATATATTTTTCAGCCTTGTATATTTTACCAGCTGCCACATACACGGACGTATTGTTATCAAAGCCCATGCCCCTAAGCATCATCCCAACCTATATTTTGGACAAGCAACAGAATTTTCAGTTTTATTGGCAGGAAACAAGAAACCTATAGCAAGAATTTGATATATCCATTTCATGTCTCGCAACGATAAAATAAAGTTCAAATAACGTGAACTTCAATGTTTTCATAAACAAGCTTCCTCTATAATCTATCAAGCAGATTAGTTCTGCAGGCCAAAGTGAACAACATATTTAGTGGATTTTGATTTTGTTAGGGATGAATCCCAGCAACCCCAACTGGCCCACACCAAACAACCCATCATTGTGAAACTGATTTCGACGCCTGGATAAACAGATCCAACTTAATTGATGCATGGGAATACACCTATATTGAAGAGTAAAAGGTTACCTATTTACCCTTTCTGTTAACTTAGTTCGGCTTCTGCTCAGATTTCAGAACACATGATGCTTTTTTCACAAAAATGTGTCATTTTTGGTCAATTTAATTTCTTTAATATTTAAAAATTTTTCACATTAAAATGCATCCAACATGCATGATGTAATTCGTTTATAGAACTTGTTTGATATAGTTGTAGGCCATACCTCTAGGGGAGTTAAAGGGCATTTTCCATCCATCCTAATCGCACCTGGTCTTATTATTCGATTCTTTTTCCGGAACTTTCCTCTCCAACTTCTTTCACGAGCAATATCCATTTCCCTTTGTTCTTCCTCACCGCCATCATACACACAACATGAAAATGCAACCATGTCCTTCAAAACAAATCTTTCAGTAAAGTCTATGTAGAGCTTATGTGCAAGATAACAGCTGCAAATGTGTATGAGATGGAAGACAGGTCGGAACTGGGTGGGTGAAGTAGGGCCAAACCCCACACACTCTAAATCATTTTTCTTTTTTAGTGTGGTAAATATAATTATATAGTAGTACAATAATAATTTTAACTTGCTTAAACAATCTATGAGACTTTTCATAAATCTGAATACACGTATGATGACTTTCAACCCGTTTTACCGGTTAGACATAAAACATGATCTGATTCGCCATAATTATAGGTAAATGGGTAAAATTTCCACCTCTTCAAAACGGAGATGGACTGAAATATATTTCCCATCACTGCTAGAACTATTCCGGATCATTTTATCAACCATTTTTGCTGCAAGTGTGCGTATAGGTTCTGAAAACCTAAGTGCCCCAAAATTTGATAAACATCTAAGCCCTTGGATTTCTGAAGGAACAGCATGAGCCAATCTATTAGAGAATGGTGCAATACGTACTGCCCTGCACAATCAATTCGAGATGGAGTTAGCAATACAATTTGTCTTTGTCGCATAAGGAGACAAGTATTTAGAATGGACCACACTCAGATTTTAAACATTTTCATCTTGCATGACTCAATGTTTGATTTTTCTATTTTTTTCACTATAAATCAGTGATTTTACAACCTCCAAGAAGAGCTCCATATATTTGTTGTAGATCACCAAAGGCCTAGTGAGCATGTTTTATACTAGTCCAAAAGCATCCCAAAGAACAATCTGACAGATAAATAAATGGCAACACATTTTAACTTCATTTCTGACTTGGTCACCCAACTTTAAATATCATTATGTGAAAAAGGAAACATTTGGAACACTAACATAGTTGAATGGTTAACTCTTATCTAATGTTGGATGGTTTTAAACAGATTCTCGAAACTAAGATGATTTGATTACTGACATTGAAGTCAAATGACTAATTACAATGTGATTTGCCCTACCTAAAAAAATAATAACGTTACGGTAAAGATATTGGATATGATGCTTTAGATTAATCGAGGGAACAAGTACCTTGTAGCCTGGTTTCTTTGACACAAAAGGTGGCAACTCTAACACATTTACTTACAAACAGGTCAATTTCAGTTAAGATTTATCTTTAGCCAGATGGACAAACTTATCAAAAAGGGAAACAAGCCAAATGGGTCTGATGTGTACCCAATGATGGGTTTGGGTCAAACTGGATCGGGGCAGACCCAGCTGCTAGATAGAGGGAAATCAGGTGGAGGGAAAAATCAATGGTGGGATAATATTTGAAAAGACCGAAGGTGGGGAGGGGTGATCCACAAATTCAGGAAGTGGGGGAACAATCCCTAACTGTTCCCTCCAATGTTAGCTTAAGTAGTAGTATCCCTGCATTTCTTTTGTCTATGGTTTGTTTCTCAAGTTAGGGTACTTGCACCTTGTGATTGGAGACTAGCCCTCTTGAATCAGACCGACTATCTTGTAATTTATTGTTTCATCTAATCAAAGTTTCAGTTCTTAACAAATTCAATGAGTGAAATGGCTTTCTTAAGTATATTTTTAATGTTCACAACCTCCTAGATCATTCAATTTTTTAAAAAATGATTAGTATTTTAGTAACATAGATATGGTACTCATATTCACTGCGATAACTATATATAAAAGACGAATAAAATGGACAAAACATGTGTGTGGGTCGATCCAACTCATACTAAAACAACCGGTTTCAACCAAACCCTGTTTGACTAATTAGCCGACCCACCCAATTTGCCATAACAAGTTCACAGAACTCCCTAAAAAAGAAATACTATAACTTCTGAAAATATAAAACGAAAAGTAGAACGAACTCTAGACATCACATGTTCTGCTATATTCATAAACAAAATTTGTTTATGAGTGAAACAAAAGATTGGTGCATATAGAGTTCATGGGAATACAAGATAAAAAATAAGCCTTTTGGAAAAGCAGTCACGCATTTACATACCCTAATTCCAGAAGCTTTGGCAGAACCTTCTGAAGATAGTAAGTTGGACTTGACCAACCTTTGACTCTTAAGTTCACAATATTGCTTATGTTGTTGTCAAAACGCTCCAATACATCTTGGGGTAATTCTCTAACCACATTTACGTGATGTCTCAACGCATATATGAAGAACTCCTCATCAAATATATCCCCAAACTTGCTGCAATATACAAGTAAGAAAAAGGAATAGTTACAAACTCCCGAATGTGTGATACAACATGAATGAAGTCACCAAAGAGCACAATAGTGGTGCTTGGAGGTGACAAATGGGGAGTGGGAAATGTGTGGGCAAGGTCGGGTTCACCGGTTCACTTTACGTCCACTTTTCAGGAAAACTACAAATAATAAATGTTATCTAATATGATCACATAATGTGTATATCATTAGAATAATAATCTGCGCTTCCTAATAGAACTATATAAGTGGTCATTGCATTAAGAACACTTTTAGCAACCGTCAATTCGTTGGCTAAATATGTTGGCTTAACCCTTTTGGGTTTAAGCATAAGAGCACATAGAAAAAATCTACAATGAATGAAAATGACTCTCATGCTAATGTAGCTCTAAACAATTAATCAAGCAAATCAGAGAAGATGTTTGATAGAGTCGGGTTAAATAGTTCAAGGGGTGCTGGGTCATTATTATAATTAATAAGGAGTTGTTTTCTTCTGGTTAATGTTATTAATATGGTGGAGGGGGTTTAGTACTTTCCATTTAGGAGTCGATTTCTTTTTATTATTTACTTTTTGTTGTTTACCACGTTAGAGAAGAATAATAAATAGGGTTAGGGGTCTACATTTAGGCATAGAGGAAAAGATATTCAAGTCCTTGGACTTTTGGAAAAGTGCAAGTCCTGGGTCGTGGGAACCATCTTGTGCTTTCTTTAAGTTAAATGTTTGGTTTTATAATATTCCAATTTGGTTCGTATCACCGATGCACTGTTCTAATATACATACTCTCAACGTAATTTACTGATTTAATTTTCTAACAGAAACTCATCTAAGGAGTAAATATCTATAAACCACTTGATGCAGAGACGTTATATTAATGTCATGCATACTTTGTAATGACCACTAGCAGAGTTGCAGGTGAATGAAATTAGGTCATAAGAGGCTCTAAGCATTTGTTCAGGTACTCTTTCTTTGACTACGGGGAATCGATATGATTGCTCATTATAAACCTTTTCATCATCATTTAGTGATTTTATTCCAATTCTCATCAAGTATGTCCGTACAGATATATCCACTTTATAATTCTTACAACTTTTCTAAATATGATTATTTCGGCCATAGAAAATCGTTACGGTGATCTTTATTGTGGAACACTTTAAAGTACTGATCATTGCAACTTGAAGTCACAATAGTCATTTTAAAAGAACATTTAAACAGTCCAACAATTTTACAATCAATTTAGAGTGAATACGAAAAGGAACAACAAGAAAGTTGGAAGATTACATTCACAAAGAAATAAAATGTGAAAATTAAAAAGCTACCTTGAATCGCGCCACACACTGTTCAAATGAAATATTGGAATCACGAGCGTGGCATTCAGTAGGCCTGCTACTGCCACTGCATCACATATCTGTTATACTAACAAAATAAATTCAATAATCTAATATATAACCATATATTGTAACAAAGATGCTAGAAAAACAAATGCATTAACTATAGCTCAATGTAAAGCTACTTTCTTTTCAGAGCATGAATATAATTATTCTCTACTTGTAATGAAGCTCACACACTAACTCCTTTCTCTATATGGACGATGGATCAATAAATGTATCATGTAATACAAACAAAATGATGCAAGATAACAATTCAAATTTTACGCATTTCTTAGAACAAGTACCGATAATCTTTGTTGGTTCAGCCCGCCATTTGCTTCAATTATGAGGAAACCATTTGATTTTGGTAGTTCTGGAATTTTAACATATGAACAAATTTTAAGACAGGATTAGAATCAACGTGCTTGAAGAAACCAACTTCAATTCAGTTTTCTGTTTCAAGCTAGTCGAAAACAACAAACCTGCTTGAGAATTTTGAAGATTATTGCAAGGTTTCCAAGATTGATGCAGCTTCATGTCCCATACATTTAACATCTGCGAAGAAAATTACAACTTTAGGCCCCAAAAACATAAATGTAGAAACCATGAAAACAAAAGAATGAAACTAATGTGTTCATAAAGAGGCTAATCACTGAACAAGATTAAACTGAAAAGAATGGAGTTGATGACAACTTCATGTTCCGGACATTCATCATCTACTTATCACAAACCATAGAAAAGCAATAGTTAAAATGAGGCTAATCACCAAGAATGTAGATTTACCTAAATCATAAGTTTTCAAAGCACATTAATTCTTCAATATAATAGCATCTCAAATCTAACATTGACACAATAATCAAGCATGTGGATCACACTTTCCATGTGAACATAAAGTTGTTAAAAACAAAAGGCATTGAATAACTATAGCATCACTATGAATAAGGAAATATTAATTTTCTTCATATAAATGCAGCTTGCCGGTTCCCTAATGAGTAAAGATATAGTAGGTTCAAATCCTATTTCCTCTCTTGACACCCCAAATTCGAATTAACCTAAGTTATATATGTTCTGTCTTTAATAACCTAAAATCTAACACTGTCTTTTTCTAACAAAATAATGTGAATAAAACGAAACAAAATTGATTATATCCTCTGCAGAGATATCAACAAGAATGTAAATTCTAGTTAATTTAAATTATAAGTTTATAAACACCCACACTTTCTAACCTACATCATCAAAATGAACATGTGCATCACACTTCCCATGTGCAAAAAAGATGTTAAAACAAAATACATTGCATAAATATGGCATATCAATGAACATTACCAAGTCATTGCTGCGATTATTTTCGGCTTCTAAATACGGCCGCAAGTGTTGAAAAACCTGAGGGCTTCGGTACAATGACCCTAAAGGAGCCGATTCAGCTGAATTTCCGTTATTTTTACTACTCAAACCAACATCAAAACCCATAGTACCCATATACAAGAGCATTGCAGATACGTAAAGAAGGGGGGCAAATAATAAAACCCCTCGGCGGCGATACACCGCGGATATCACAACGTAAACCCAGCGCTCTACAAAGCTCTGCAGCTTCACCTCCACCCCTCCACCGCCCCGGAAACCGCTGCCCCCTTTATGCCTGCGAAATCTAGGGGAGGAAGGCGGTGAAGGGCTCCCGCTTCCCGTACTTGACCGTCCCAAGCGACTGTAACCGTGCATTTTGTGGGATCTTGTTGTAGATTTCAACAATTCCTACACCAAAAAGATTCTTCTAACATTCTTCCAAATCTCACAGTTTCAAATATGTTCGATTTCAAATGATAAAATACACAAACAATCAGCTCACTTACATGTAAGTATGTAACAGTACTAGGTCGAATCTTGGTACTGCAAAGCTTCGTACTTTGGCAGAATTCTGATAATTTCAAGTTTGAAAAGGTAGGAATTGAGAGAAACCCAGATGAGAAAATACACAAAGAATCAATTTTGTTACAAATGACAGTAAGAAGATGAATTTGGGTACGAGATATTGACAGAAGTAGTATAATGTCAGGCGTCGATTATAGGGTTAGCAGTTCATGAGCAAAAATAACCGCGGGATATTGAATTGAGATGAACAGGTTTAAAGAGAATAGCAAGCAGCTCAAGAACTCAGAAGCTGCAAATCTGATTAAAATTCGATCTTCAATTGCAAGAAGAAGAATGACTCATCTGAAAGGAGAAAGTAAAAAGAGTCTTTAAGACTGACTTTGGGACTCTCTTTCTTGAAGGAGCTTCACCGACATTTCATGGTACCTGTCGGCAAGCGCAATATGGCCGACGAAAAATTAGACGTATAGTTTTTATTTTAAAAAAATGTTAATTTATAAAATAAAAACTTCAGTTTATGAAAAACAAAAAACTAACATGGTTATGAATGTGTTTCTAAACTTTGTTACGTGCGTTGTAACGGTGATATTAATATGGTTAAATACATAAAATAAACATATGAACTTGCAACGGATCGATTTTAAAGATTAAGGCATAGATACAAAACAATGTTATGTCTCGTACGTTGCTAGCTAATAATTTTAAAAACTAAAATTAAAAATAAAACCCACCCAAAAAAGAATAAAAATAGTTGTAAAAAATCCAAAAGAAAAGTGTAAAGCCCTGAAATCAAGAGTTCTTATAGTTGCCCAATCATAACATAAAACATTTACATAATTCATCATTTAAATTAATATTTGCAGCAGAAAACTTAAATCATTCATTTCATAACATAATTCATTAAATATGGTGACCCCTCGACCTAATGGATGAATTGGTATACATGTATAGAGGTTGAAAATGTGAAAGGAATGGTTTATAATAGAAAAACTCAAAAGGAATTGTACTTATTGTACCATAGCAGACTATGTGTTGGGCATAACGGTCCGTCAAGAAAGGAGTTCAGGATCAGAATATTAGATCTCATAGCGGACCGTTAAGGGATCAAGGTAACTGTCTGCTAAGCTCATAAAGGGTTGGCATAACGGTCTATGAGGAACATTCTCTTTGTATATGCAAATATTCCATTTACAAGATTCGCATATGCTCTTTTTACGGCGTTAGTGGACCGCCAAGGGTAGCGTAGCAGTCCATGATGGGGCCTAGTCGGGCAAAATGGGTATAAACGCCCATGAAACTCGATTATCACCATTTCCACACTCTCTCACCCACTTCTTTCTCTTTCTCTCTCTCTCTCTCTCTCTCTCTCTCTAGACGACTTCTACTCCATCTTTCTCTATGATTTTAAGGTATTTGGGTGCTCTTGGTGACAATCGGAACACGGGGTTGCGTTCGTTGATGTTTGTTTTGGCTTGAAATCAATGTTTGAAGGCTCGGTTCTCTTTGGTAAGCCTTCAACTCTTATTGATACAAGTTATGGCTATATATGAGCGTATATGTGATGTATGGAACTCCATTGTAGTGTTGGATAGCTTAGTGGAGAACTATAGACATCAAGAGTCATCAGAAAGCTTAGATTTGTTGTGGTAAGGTTCTAAACCTCCTCATCATGCATCATTATGGCATGCACGAGTAAATCAGGGTTTTGGAAAGAACCAAACTGGTGTCTAAGTGGTTAGGATGCATATTGATAATATGATAAGGAAAATAACCACTTTTGGATAAATGGATCTGTTCCAGGACAAGATTCAGCATAAATGTGAAATGGATAATAAAGTGTTATTTCTTAACCGTGAGGTTTCATGGGAGTATCATGATAGGGATTTCGTGTGGTGGTTAAGTCGGTCTAGTCACTGTGTCGGGAGTGTGCATAAACCTTAGCTCTTTGACGCATGTTTGTCAAGATTTATGTGTTGAGTCGGAGAACTCTGCCCGAGGTTACAGACGTGACTAGGGCAGGTCGGGTGATTATATCTGGTGGGATGACCCGACGGATTTCACGGTCAATGGAATCATGTCTTGACATGAACATTTGTATGTTTAGGGTTGTAAGACGCTTGTGACGCTCATCAAACAGTATACGAACACTCTCGAAAGCTCATCCCTAAGAGTATAACTATCCCCTTTTCTTAATTGTTTTTAAGGTTGTATCCAAGCTAGTTAAACATTTTGAATAAAGGTTTTGTGTGTAGTGGTAAGTTAAATTGTCCATGATGTAGTAGAACATGATGTACTCGATTGAACAATGCAATGTATTATAAGACGGATATAACCCTGCATGGCAATGTATGTGGTGACTATTTATGTTCTAGATGATTATGCCTCAACTAACAAGATGGTCACACGCAGTTAGGGTTGCGAATTTGACTTTAATGATCGTGCTGAATGGCTTAAATATGTACAACAAGTACTGGCATCTAACATCCATCCGTTTCATGTTCATCTAGAATGGCTAAAGATAGGGGCATCAAAGCTACTATAATGGCTAATAAAGGTCCATTTAAGAGGACTATGGGAAACCCCATGCTAATCTTAACAATGGCCCTATTCCTTATTTGGAGGTTTAGAACAGTCCACCTCCTAATTCCAAGAACTTATTACAAGAACTCATGGACAAGGGTGTCATGAAGCCAAGCTTCTCGCCATGGGAGCAACGGTATTATTTGTGAAAAAGAAAGACGGGGATGCTAAAGATGTGCATCGATTAGTGGGAATTGAACAAAGTCACGATCAAGAACCGATACCCATACCCGAGAATCTATGATTTGTTCAACTAACTCCATGGGTCACACTACTTCTCTAAGATAGATTTGAGATCCAATTATCATCAGCTAAGGATCAAGGAGGAAGATTTTCCAATACCGCTTTTAGAACTAACGCACCTGGTGTTTTTATGGGCCTCATGAATAGGGTGTGTAAACTGAACCTGGACAAGTTTGTTATCATATTCATTGTTAACATCCTGATATACTCTAAAAACAAAGCAAAACACAAACATTTGAGGTTGATTTTGGAATTGCTTAGAAGTGAATAGATATACGCAAACTTTTCCAAGTGTGAGTTCTAAATGCGAGAGGTAATATTCCTTGGTCATATCATTAGTGAAAGGGAATTCAAGTGGACCCTATCAAGATCAAAGCTATCATAAAATAGGAAGAACCCAAAACCAGAACCGTAAGGAAAGTTTTAGGCTTGGCCGGTTACTACTGCCGGTTCATTGAAAAGTCGTCAAAAATTACCAAACCACTGACTTACTTGACTCAAAAGAACACTAAGTTTGACTACGGAAGCAAACAACAAGAAGCTTTTGAAACCTTGAAGCTAAAGTTATGTAATGCTCGTATAGATCTCTACCCGAGGGAACTGATGACTTCACAAGGTATTGTGATACTTCACATCAAGGACTCGGGTGTGTTTTAATGTAAAGAGTTAAAGTAATCGCGTATGCCTTGTGACAACTCAAGGTGCATGAACAAAATTACACCACCCACGATTTAGAACTAAGATTTGTTGTATTTGCTCTTAAAATTTGGAGGCACTATCTTTATGGCATGAAGTGTGTGATCTTTATAGATCATAAGAGCCTGCAAAACATCTTTGATCAAAAGATATTGAATATGTGGAAAATAAGGTGGGTGGAGTTTCTCAATGACTATGATCACGAAATATGATACCACCCTAGCGAGGCAAGGTGAACGTAGTTGCCAACGCCTTAAGCAAAAAGGAAAGGGTGAAGCCACTTAGGGTTCGTGCATTACTAATGACAACTCGACTTGACTTGATGGATAAAATTTGGAAGGTACAAATAGAAGCTCTTTTGAAAGAAAACCTCGTAAGTGAGGGTTTGAGTGGGTTGGAAAAATAGTTGGTAGGTAGAAATTACGATATAATGAATTTTAATGAAAGGATATGGATTCCAGTTCGTGGTAATCTATGGTACACAATGCTACATGAAGCCCACAAAACCAAGTATTCTATTCACCCTAGTAGTGATGAGATGAATAAGGATTTGAAACTAAATTACTAGTGGTCAGGGATGAGGAAAGAAATAGCTACTTATGTGGAAAAATGCTTAACCTGCTCCAAGGTGACGGAAGAATATCAAAAACTCTCTGGGCTAGCAATCTAAAATACCCGAATGGAAGTGGGAAAGGATTACCATAGACTTAAAAAGTGATTATTTGATGATACCCTAGTCGTGTTGTATAATGAAGTTCAAGTCAATGATAAGCTACAGTTCATTGAAGAACCTTTGGAACTAATAAGGCAACAAAAGAAAAACATTGTGAAAGTCAAGTGTAACTCAAAAGTAGGACCTAAGTTGACGTGGGAGCGAGATGACGAAATAAAAAAGAAGTACATGAACTTGTTCAAACCAACTGCTGAAACTGATAAAAACAATAGAAACTCTAACTCTACCCTAAGCTTGGCCCCTCAAAGAACTCATCCAACAAAACCCAACTATCTATAGTAACCAAGTACTATTTTATGTACTTTAGCAGATAATAAACTAAGTTGTGTGTTAGAATAATGTAATGCCTAGTTTCCTTGTAACCTCACAGTTGGTTTCATGAACATAACCATAATTCTTAAATTGAAATTTTCCTAATAATAAGTAAGATAAACGTAGTGGAAACATAAACATTGGATTACAACCAATTCATAATTGGTTAAATCATTGCATCAAGAAACATTGTTCAACATTCATATTCATATAAAACATTTAACAGGATGCCAGTCTTTGATTCGTGAGCCTCTTCATGCATAAGGCTCGGCAACTCAACCAAGCTTGGATTTACCTGACATGCATAATAAAGTCAGCATTGTTGAGTGAGTTTTTGCTTTAATTATAGAAACATGAGTCATAAATTCATGAAAGCTTTTACCAATATTCATATTGGAAAAGCTTCCTCATTATCATAATATTCATAACATAATTATCATAATAGTGTAATCATACAATAATCATATCCTGAAATTAAACAGGGTCATAAACTACTAGCACCAAGCTAGTAGCTGTGATTGCTTGCACGAAGCAAACTACAATGGTTGCTAGCACAACGTAGGCTAGTGAGATGCAAGCACGGAGTAGGCCAATAAATTGTTAGCACCAAGCAGACCAGTGAGATGGAAGCACGAAACATGCCAATAAGTTGTTAGCACAAAAATGAGATGTAAGCACGAAGCATGCTAATTTGTTGTTAGCACATAGCAGACCAGTGAGATGCAAGCACAAAGCAGGCCAATATGTTGTTAGCACATAGCAGACCAGTGAGATGCAAGCACGAAGTAGGCCAATATGTTGTTAGCATAGAGCAGACCAATGAGATGCAAGCACAAAGTAGGCCAATATGTTGTTAGCACAAAGCAGACTAGTGAGATGCAAGCATAAAGTAGGCTAATATGTTGTTAGCACATAGCAGACCCGTGAGATGCAAGCACGAAGTAGGCCAATATGTTGTTAGCATAGAGCAGACCAATGAGATGCAAGCATGAAGTAGGCCAATAGCTTGTTAGCACAAAGCAGACCAGTGAGATGCAAGCACGAAGCATGCCAATATGTTGTTAGCATAGAGCAGACCAGTGAGATGCAAGCATGAAGCAGGCCAATATATTGTTAGCACAGAGCAAACCACTGAGATGCAAGCACACAGCATGCCAAGGTTAATCACATTAATAATCCCTTTTTAAAACCTTTTTAGATTAATAAGATTTGTATAACCAGGTTTGAATCCCCTAAGCTTGAACTGTGGGTAAACATAGGAAAACTTACAAGTATGACCAATGCGGTAACAGTGATTTGGGTATACAAATGCAGGCAACAATAACTTGACCATGGAGTTTATTAAGGAGAATAGTGGTTGTTTACGTATAGGAGTTAATGTGGGCAATAGTGTTATACTTTGGAGACTAATGCGGGCAACAGTTTTACTAAGTGTAAGGGTTAATGCGGGTAGTCAGGTCCGAGTATGAGGATTAATGCGGGTAACAGTGGTTGATGAAGCATTAGAATTAATGCGGGTAATAGTGGTTGACTTTGGAGACTAGTGCAGATAACAATTATCCCATCCATATTAGTTTCCTTTAGACTCACTAAGGTACTAATGTGGTTGAGGAGGACACATACGAGTAACAGTCATCCTATCCGTATTAGTTACCCTTAGACTCACTAATGTGGATGAGGAGGACAAATAAGAGTAACAGTCATCCTATCTGCATTAGTTACCCTTAGACTCACTAGGGTACTAATGAGGCTGAGGAAGACAAATGTGGGTAACAGTTCACTCATTAAAATACAAATATGGGTACTTTCAGGTTTCATTTTCAGTTGGAAATGGGATTTAGCTGAGTTATACCTTTTTCTTTCTTTGAAATTAAACAATTATGTTTTTAACATGTAATCTAGGGTTCATGCATAGGATTTAATCATGTATAATAAAGTTAAATAAAACTTGAACCCTAGAGCTCAAGGTTATACTTTACGTATAAAATCATGAGATCTACGCTCAAAACATATTTAATCATGCACATCAGCTCAAAACTAGTAGAAAGCATAAAAGTGGGGATCTAGAACTCACCATTCAAGCTAAAACAAACCCTAGGACCGCAAAGCGAAAGCCCAAGATGCATATGTAAAAATTTTAGCTTTAACCATCCAAATGATGATAAAACACTAAAACATCATAGAATAAGCTTAGATCTATCATCCTTACGAGAAAGTTGATACCTTGATGAGGTTCTTTGACTTTCTCTCTCTAAAACACTTCTTTCTCTCTCTAGCAGCCACCTCTTGAATGCTGAAATGCCCTTGCATGGGGCTATCACATCACTTTATATAGAGGTGTGAAGGATAAGCTTCCAGGTGCCCTATTTTGGCCCCCCATACTTATGTAAATTACAAACCCGAGCTTCTTCCTTTTATTCCAACTAAATCATTAATTTGCGGGGTGTTACAAATAACGACATGACTTATAGTAAGATTACTATAAGCAAATTTCAAGGATGAAACTTTTGTAAGTAGGGGAGGATCTTATAACTCTGATTTTTGGGCCTCGGGTCTAATACCTTAGTAGGCCTACAAGTCAATATGGGATTGACCCAATTAAATAAAAGTAATACATAAAATCCCAACATCAATAAAACCTAAATTAATCAACAAGACCCAATAAACGCCAATCATAACTGAAGGAACCCGTAAACCTATAAAGTTACGATCACTCAATCGAATAAAAATTGACAAATATGATTACGCAAAATATGAAATACCAAAATATACATAAAATAATAAAATTATTGATTAAATAAATTCATGAAATCATAAACTTTAAATAGAAACATCACTAACTACAATCATATACATCTTTATACGAAACATGTATTTATCCAACTATTAAGAATTACCAAAATACATACATACACTTAAATACATATATAAAAAGTATTGTATAAAATTTATAAAATCTCAAAAACTTAAATTTTTAACAAAATAAGTCTTGAATTTCATAAAATTAAATAATAATATATAGAGTTATTGTATTTTAATTATCCTAAGTTTCATTTATTGGCCGGCATTAATCCCAACTCCGGAAATATTTAAAGACACTCCCAACTTTAAATTTATTTTCCTCTAACGATCTCTTACTAACTGAGTGTTAACCTCTGTTAGTTTTTTTCATGAAATGAGGCCAACATGGAGCTATATTTTAACTACGCCACCACTCAGCCTCCACCAAGTCTATTTTTCGATGCCTAGCCTCCAACATCACCTGAAATCTACCTCGAATGAGTTAAGTGGTTCAAATCAAAAGGTGGAGATTGATGGGTTTTAGGGTGTAGAAATTACAAATTAACGGACCAGATGGTTGATTTTAACTTCCGGCTTTGTGTTTTGGCCATATAAACAGTCCACGTTATCGAAAAACTAACGGTGTTAACTTTTAGTTAGTAAGAGGTCGTTGAAAGAAAATAAGCTCAAAGTTGGGGGTGACTGTAAACATTTCTTGAGTTGGGATTAATTTCGGCCAATAAATGAAAGTTAAGATTATTAAAATCCAATAACCCTAATATATAAACCTTATGAGTAGTCAAATTACATCTTATTAGCCAATTCATATCAAACCTACTCATGTAAAAATCTAGATTGCATGTCAATAATTGTAACTGAAAAATCTATCCTAAATTCATACTAAATCTTGATTAAAACAAAACTCTAGATTCATGCACATACACACACACACACATTTAAGATGCGCGCGCGCACACACCCCCCCCCCATATACATACATATATACTCACACATACACATTCATTTTAAATTTATAATTACATGCATGCATATATATGCATCAAAACACACACCCATATTTATGCAGACGCCATATATATACATATATATATATATATATATATATACAAATACACATATATATGTATATATACATATATATGCATATATATATATATATATAGGGGAGGGATCCCTTGAAAACTAAGTTATAAATGAAAACCATAAAAACTATGGATTACATATATGTAACAACGTATTACAAAGTGTACAACTAATAGTTACGTATTTGTAGGGTTTATGTATATTTAAGTACGTTTTACCACATGTACAACTACAAGTTGCGTGCATGTAACTCATACAAGTTACGTATACGTAAGTCGTTTCGTCATCATTGTCATTCCTTTGAGTTTAAACTAAACAATACATAATGAACTCAAAAAATAAGATTGAAGTTTAATCAAAAATACTTTAAACAATTAAAAGGTTAAATTAATTATCAATTATATGATTGGGTAGTGGTGGTTTTCATGGTTTTCAATTATAAGCATAGTTTTCATTTGATCCCTCCCATATATATATATATATATATATATATATATATATATATATATATATATACACACACACACACACACACACATGTTATTTAAATTAGAACCCATCCTTTTTATGAGAACTATATATATACACACACACACACACACACACACACACACATGTTATTTAAATTAGAACCCATCCTTTTTATGAGAACTATATATATACACACACACACACACACATGTTATTTAAATTAGAACC
Organism: Flaveria robusta; assembly: GCA_025506415.1. Taxonomy (NCBI): domain Eukaryota; kingdom Viridiplantae; phylum Streptophyta; class Magnoliopsida; order Asterales; family Asteraceae; genus Flaveria; species Flaveria robusta. The sequence continues at coordinate 13,425,559 of CM046475.1, forward strand.
CATCCTTTTTATGAGAACCCTTTAACTCAATACCAACCATTGGTCAAAAATTAAGTGAACTAGTTCTTTCTATTCTTTTTTTAATACAAAAGGGTAAAATAGTAATTTTATCCATCCACCAGAATTAAGGTTTTAACATAAATATGACATATGTCCCCCCTATTTTCCCTAATTCTTTTTTTTATTATAAAATGTTTACCCCTTTTGTTTTTGAAACTTTTATAACTTATGTTTACATTGTTAAATTTTTATACAAATTACAATATTAAACTTGTCTTTTTTCTTGTTAATTGTAATATTGTCCTGAATATTTTAAATTTTTTTTCGGATGCTACATGTTATAGTGAATTACATCATATTGAAATTCGTTATAGTGACTTAAATCGAAAAAAACATACATAAAAACTAACTAATTAACTCCTACACACTAAATTCACTCAATTTAACAACTGATTACTTTCGGTATGCAATGAACAAAAAATTAATAGAACTAAAGAACATATTGATGCATTTAATTTTGCTCCATACACCAGCTTATACAAAGATTTTGTGCTAGTTTTAAGGTTAAAATTAGGCGATTTGATCATGTTTTCAAATGAAAATCAAAATGGAATGATGCAATGAATAAATTAAATTAAATTAAAAAGAAAAAAAAAATTAAACTACACCGCTGCAATAAAATTTCAACATTGTAACTAAACCATATTAACAAAACTACAACACTATAAAAAAATTACTGTAATTACATTATTGTAACAAAATCAAATCAAAAAAGTATATACATACACCATTAAACTTATCTTATTTTTCTCTATAATTCTAATATAGTTTCGAAAATTTATAAAATTTTTTCCGGGCATTATATATTACAATGAATTACATCATGTTCATATGCAAATCCGTATATTAAAGTGAATTACATGGTATTATTCAATGCAAATCAATATAAACTACTGTTTTCTTAATGTAAACTAATCTGCAAACCTATGTTGACCAATGTAAGTTAAGAACAGATGCACTAACACAACATAAAACTATTGTAAACCAATGTAACAATCAAACTACATTAAACCATGTAAGTACACCACTATAACAGAATTTCAACATTGTAATTAAATCAAATTTTCAAAACTACAAACCGTAGCAAAAAAACATAATTGTAAATGGTTTAATGAAATTAAAACAAAAAAATGCTACATTGTTCAAACCTTATTTCAACCATTACCATTATCCCATACAATCTACATTTGCCATCTTACCATCACAATACAACAATTCACCATAGGTGTTTGATAAAATGCCAAAAAATATCATACTCCTATCTCCTTAAAAGCTTTCTGTAAAAATAATGAGTATAAAATATAAAAATTGATTGTAATAACCATTGTATAACTTAGATTATAAAATTGTTAAAATACTTTAAACGAGATTTCTAGGGTAAAAAATAAAGACATTAGTGTAGAAGAAAACCTAAGCTAATGGTGGTGATGGAAGGGAGGAGGTGGTGGTGGCAGTAGTGGTGTGCTCGTCGCGTCAGTAGTGCTGGTGGAAGGGAGATTCTGGTGGCCGCGGTAGTGGTGTGCTCATGGTGTTGGCGGTGCTAGTGGAAGGGAGGTGCTAGTGGCGGCGATGGTGGTGAGCTTGTGTTATGGGTGGGAGGTCTGCATATGGAGGTCGACTAATGGTTATGGTGTGGAATTCATTCGGTGGAGGTGGAGGTGGAAGGGAGTTGCTGGTGGTGGGGGCGGTGGTCGTTGTATGCTCGTCGTGGTCGGAAAAAAATTGTAGATCTGATTGGTTTTTTCATCGATAACAACCATAAAAACATACCTTCTATAGTCCACATAAGTAGAAATTTGTAGATCTTTGAAACGAAGGTAGAATAAGGAGAGAAAGAAGAAAATAAAAATTACAGAGATGAAATTATAGATCTAGAAAGATCAAATATACAAGAGAGAGAGAGAGAAAAGATGCTACTTTTTAAGACATGTTGTCTTTCAAAGGAAAAAATACAAGATTAAAAATTACCCATTTACCCCTCAAAGATATCATTCTCACTATCATAGTAATTAATGACTCCATTTGCTCTCTTGACTTTAAAGTTTTCAATCTCCTCAATGTATCTAGCTCCCAACACTTTCATTACTTTGATTATCTTCTCTTCCATTTTAGGATCAAATAGTCTTTGCCTTTACAACCCTTTTAGGCTCATCTTTCTTTATCGTAATGACTGATGATAAAGGTTGATCATCATCTGAGATAGTAGTTTCAGAAGGTGGAGATGTTGGTTCCTTAGTTGGCAGATAGGAAGGTCTTTGAATAGTTCTCTTTACTTTCCTTTGTTGCCTTTCCCATTGCTCCTTAACTTTTTCAACTTTTGGGAGCTCACTAGCTACTACTTTCTTCTTGGTTTCTCTGTTGCTTAGATCAAGAGTAGACATACTCATTGGTCCTACTTGTTTGTAAAGAAATTATAGTACCTTAAGTGCATTTTTATATTTTGCTTGTAATCAGACCCCATTCTAAAATTTTCAATATTTTTTCTCATACTCAACCATGTTTCTCTTTCTTCCTTGAGCTTGTTTTAAGTTTGGCTGACACCATTAGCATAGCTAGGACCCTTGTTTCCAGCCTTGTCTTTTTGATTGGCGGAGATTAGGGAGCTTTCATCTTTTTATTAGATTATCCAGGGTTCGTTTATTTATGGATGTAGATTTCTTGGGCTTTGAGGTGGAGGGTGTGGGATTAGCAGTGGAAGGTGTAACCATGCTGTCACCCTAAGCTCAGTGACCTCAAGCATACTAGCAAATAAGTTAGTCATTTTGCCCAAAAATGATTTTGGGGTTGCTTTGAACTTGGAGAAAATTGCTTTGTTTAGAGGTGCAAGAGCATACACATCCATTTCTAATTTTAGTTTATTACCTAATACCTTATGTAAAATCTATTGTAGAAACCTTTGGTACATTAAAATTTTGAACTTCTTTGTAGCAGTTACATTTTTGCATAAGTTTTGAAAATGAAGTTTTAAAAATTATAACTTTGCTATTTCACAAGTCCATGGATAGCCCCTACTAGGTCCAAGGCAACTTGATCCGAACCTCCTGTTTTGTTGAATAGACAATGGATGAAAATATGAAGGATAATTCTACAGTTATGATATACCATTTATTTGGAAAAGGTGAAAGTAGGAAGGGTGCCTTCATATCCCATTTCTCTGAATGTTGCACTCACTACTTTTTTCCAAAAAAAGGATTGGCCTTTGGCATCTCTTAGTTGCAGGTGAGTGTGTATATTCGATGTGGAGATAGTAACATTGTGTACTTGAACTACAGCATTCAACACTTTGGTTCCATGCTCTTTTTGGATAGAGCATGTATTCCGGAATTGTCGAATGTGCAGAGCACATATGATCGGCTCAACTGTGATAGCAGGGGTAATTGCTCTTGCAAAAATAGTTTAGCATAAGGTCATACACCAGATCAATGGTGGGTTCAAGAAAGCAATAATGTTATGATTTGGTCTAAATTCTAGGTTTGACCGGCCATTTTTGGGTGTATGTGAGTGATTTTAAGCTTGATGAAAGTTGAAGGTGTTTGTGAGAACATAGAAGATGAATGTAGAAGATGAGTGTTAGTATAGGTAGAAAGAAAGAAATTAATCTGTGGTTATCGGATAATATCTAATAGTAGGAATTTGAAAATTTTATCACCGTAAACAGTATAGTATTTTCGACAATTCATCTTTTTAGGGAAAGTACAGCGCCACTGCTCATCGAGAGATAAAAGTGGGCTCTACTGGATCTATTCAATTTCAAGTGCTTAAAATCATCTATTTGCCGAATGTTGACGATCAGCAAATAAATCTGATTTTGTCAAGAAAACCAGTTTTTCACACTTTTTCAAATGAAACTTCAACAGCTTAAAAAATGGCTTGAAATGGATTATAAGTTACTCAAAGTTCATCATCCCAATAGCATATATGAGATATTTAAATCTTATTTCATCAAATGCCTTAGTAAAGATATCTGCATATTATTCATTTGTATGAACTTTGACTAGTTTAAAAATCTTTTTCTCTGCATAGTCATGAATAAAATGATACCTGAAATATATTTGCTTTGTGTTTGAGTGCTAAACAGGATTGTTTGTGATGGAAATTACACTATTGTTATCAATGTGAATGGAAGTGTTCATAAAGTTGACATCATAGTCTCTAAGTTGAGTTTGAATCCATAGCACCCGAGTTTAACAAATAGAAGCAATAATGTATTATGCTTTAGCAGTTGATGTAGACACATAGTTTTGCTTTTTGCATTACCATGAGTCCAATCTTCCACCTAGAAATTGACATCCTCTTGATGTAGACCTCTTGTATATGTTGTAGCCTTTATAATCACTCTCATTATATCCATTGAGATTAGAGTCAGCACTCTTGAGATACTACAGTCCCAACTTAGGTTGTAGGTACTTCAAAATTCTCATGGTTGCAATCATGTGCCTTTAGGAGTTGCTTGAAATCTTTAACACATGCATGTGGCAAACATAATATCTGGCTACTGGCTGTGAGGTACATGAGAGATCCAATGATGGCTCAATATTACTGCTGATCAACTGCTTCCCTCTCAAGATCAGGAGTTAAGGAGCTTGTTCTCAACATTGGTGTTTTGCAGCTTTTGCATTAGTTGTTGGACCTGAAAGGATCATACATGCCAATTCAAGAGGTGGTTGAATGTTGTTCTGGTTGGAAACTCCGACAAGTTCAAGAAGTAATGCGGGTGAAGAAACCTAAAGAATAAGGACAAGTGTCGCCTATCCTCATTAGTTAATGCGAATGACTAAAGAACAAATACTATCAAGTATTTGTTCATCCGCATTTACTAATGCGGATAGGCAGAACAAATACGGCTAAGTATTTGTTCATCCGCATTAGTCAATGCTGAGAACATACTTAATGCGGAACCTTAATAGAAGAAATGCCGATGAAGATCAACACATCCGCATTAGTTAATGCGGATGAACATTCACAAATGCTGATTATCTTTTGTACTTAGACTAGTATTCTGATTTATAGTTGTCAGTGTAGTTTAGTCATTTTGTACATGCCTTGTATCAGCCTATAAATAGAATAGTATACATGACTTTTGTAAGTTTTTGCCAAGGTTGTTGGACACAAGTTACTGTATCTTGCTGTAAACCCTAGCACCCATTGTAACTTGTTTACCAACATCAATATACAAAGCATTTATGAGTATTTTTAGCATTTAATGCTTCCTTGATTCTGTATTTCTGCTATTTAATCATTGATTCAATCATCATATTCGATCCCAGTTGAAGTCACATCAACTGAGATTCTATTCTTGGACCCAGTCAATTGGTATCAGAGCCTTGGCTCTTGAATTCGTCTCAAAATCAATGCAGATCTTGAATGAAAATCAATTGAACTGGTAATTGAGTTGTTTATTAGCAAGTTTTTTTAACTTCTAATAAGCATTCATACTGAAAATACCCAAAACATCATCAACCATCGCTGTTCTTCTAACCGACAATCATAAAAACACTGTTCGATTGTTGATTCTCAACAAAAATCAAACAAAAACTTCTCATAATAAAAAATATTAACTTAAAATCAACTCAAAAGTAACTCAACAGTGAACTATCCATCAAATCAACTCTACTGCTGCTACTGTTCACTGAAACAATACAAGAACATCTTGACTTTGGACTGTTTGAACATTCTGGACCTAAATTCATACCTTCTAAAACAAGCTTATCACTATGGATTCTGTTAACTTTTCTAAACTTGCTCATGCATCTAAACCACCAATGCTTAAACACAAGTCTGAGTTTAAACAATGGGAAATAAGGTTTAGAAATTACATTACAGGTGTAGATCCTGACAACTGGATATCAATCTGCAAAGGACCCTACATTCCTGTTTCTCTTAATGCTGCTTAATACAAAATTGTCAAAATTCCCATTGAGGATCCTAGTCTAAATCTTGATGATGATGAATACACGAAAATTAAGATAGATCTCAAAGCCTACTACATTCTTACTCAAGCTTTGAAAATGGATGTACTCAAAAAATAGAAAAGAATGGAATAGCCAAAGGTGTCTGGGATGCACTGCAAATCATGTGTGATGAAAAAAGTGAGGTGACAGATATAACCAAAGACAAACTGGTGAACCAATATGAAACTTTCCATCATACCAAGGGTATATCAATCTCCAAGCAGCTACATCGTTTTGTACAGTTGGTGAATGATTTGGAAATCATGGGGGTTACATACAAAGAAAAAGAAATGAATAAGAAGATGCTGCACAATCTGTCTGAAAGCTGGAAGCAGAATGTCACAATGTTGAAGAACACTCTTGACTTGGAGAGCACCAGCCGAGACATTATGATTGCTAAGATTGAAGCTTTTGAGTTAGATGAGAGAAGCAGAAATCTTAGTGGACCTCAATTCATTGAGGCATACAAGTTTCCATTAGAAACTCATTCGGTTGAAAATGCCTTTGTGACTGAGGAAGATGATTTTTTATCTTCCCGAGATCAAGCAAGAATCACTGGATTCATTGCTGCTTCACAACAAAACAAGCCATCATCATCAACTCCAGAAACTGCAACACCATCCTGCATGACTAGTGATCATAGATCCGAAGAGCAAAAGGCAGCTTATAATGCTTTTGTTGCTAGTTTTGAGGCATATATGGGAGGAAGACTTACATCAACACATCTATTTCAGGAAGAAATCGATCCAGATGATGTTAAAGAAATTAACTTACAATGGCAGATGGCCATGATTGGAATGAGAGCCAAGAAATTCTTTCGAAAAAGGAAGAAACTGAGTCTGAATGAGAACACAAAACTTGGATATGACAAATCCAAAGTAAAGTGTTTTAATTGTGCTATGACGACCATTTCTCCAGGGAATGCAATGCTCCAAGAAGAAGTAGCAACAATTATCAAAGAACTTCACATGGTAAGCCATTATCTCAACCCAACTCAAGCTTTCAATTAAGCAATCAATATCAGTAACGGCACTAAAATCAACACCAACAAACTCATCAAAGTAAGCCCCAACTGACTCATCAATCACAAAGAAGCAACCAACCAACCTCTAATGCACTTGTCATCAGACAAGATGGAGTTTGTGACTGGAGCCATATGCAGAGGATGTCAAACCTCAATTCTAAAATCATGCTCTCATGGCTCACATCAATGATGGTCCAACTCCAATGCCTTCTGAGGTAAAATCCAATCTCTATAGTGAAAAACACATTAAAGAAGTACAGGGATACAGAGAACATAATCACAAGTTAGCTCTTAAAGTCAAAGAAGAGAAGGTCAAATCTGAAATGTTAAAACAAGAGATGAAAAGTTTTGAAATTAAAATCAAATCTCTTCTTTCAGATATTGAAAAACTTCATGGGGAAAAGTACACTCTAACAGCTGAGAATGAGAGGTTAACTAAATTGTTAACACAAACCAAAGCTGAGCAATCGGCTACTGAAGTGAAACTTAAAAAGTTTCAATTATTTTCTACTAAGCTGCAAGAGTTACTTGACTCACAAAAAGAGCCAAAGGATATGACCGGGATAGGATACAATTCTTGTCCTCCTCCATACAATGACAACTATACGGTTATGCCTAAGTCACTTACTTATTCTGATTCAACTGAACCTAAAGTTATTAAAGCTAAAATAATGGTTTCACAAATAACTAATCATCAAAACAAACCGAGTGTTTACATTGAAACAAAATAAGGATAAAATCAAACTAGGTCACCCAATCAAAATCAAAGAGTGCTCATACAAACCGGTAAGTGTCAAGAAACCAAAGAGCCCAGTCAAAGCCATTGTGCCATTTGTGAAATTAATCCTTGAAAGTGTCAAGGTGGAAAATAATGCTGAATTTTCTGTGAAATCCTCTGCTGAGCAGATCTGATAGTGAGATTAAATCTCCAAAAAATTCAAGCAAATCAGAAAGGTTTCATTGAAAAACAAAAGTAAAAAAACAGCTTCTCCATCATCCAAAGGGAAATCTCCCACGGTTCAAAGATCATATCTAAAAACTAAATCTCAATCATCATCAAAGCACAAACAAGGAGTTGGTTTTGATATTTGCAACAAAGAGCATGTAGATCAATTTGAACAGGAGTTAAGATAGGTAAAAGGAAGCAAAAGCAGTCTCTAAAGTCCAAGCACAGTAGAACTGTGAAACAATCTACTGAAACCAAGAAGACTGAAGTTGCTTCTTCATTGAAAACAAAATCTGAGGCTAATCTAAAATCTGTTAAATCACATGAAGCCTCCATATCAAAATCAAAAGACAAACAAATGTACTATGATATTTGTGACATGTCTAATCACAACACAGATGAGTGTATTTTAATCAATATTGCTCCATCTGTGACATGAACAATCATTCAACCAAAAACTGCTATTTCAACAAGTATTGTTATGTATGTGATATGACAAATCACAATACATCTGATTGTTTCTTTAAACAGAAAGGCTTGAGAATTCCTCAAAACAAGCCTATTTCATCAATTTCAACTGACAAAGGCCAAAAATAGAGGTCCATCACATATTAACCAATCACGGGTTTCAAATTCTGATGATGACTTCTATGATTAATGGCAGTCAAAGAGTGTCAAAAGAAATCTTAAGCAAAATATGAAACAATCACTTAGTTCTCATTCAAGATTTAAAACAAAAGTGATTTCTAAAAATAAAAAATGTGCCAAATTTCTATATGGAAATAGGGATCAAAGATTTGACTACTTTTCAGACATCTCAGTTGAAATTGATCAAATAAAACCAAAAAGGACTTCGTAGAAATTCATCAAAGCATCAACCTCTAAATCACAACTAGAGGAAAGTATCAAGAGGTTACAGTAATGGATAGAACCGGACAACCCAAGACCATCATGGGTTGGGTTCCACATTCTAAATAGTTCTTTTATGCTTGTAGGGTCGTCCTTCCAGGTCCAACAGCTTATGGTATATGGACAGTGGATGCTCCCGACACATGACTGGAGATAGTTCCCTCCTTTATGACTTCAAGCATATACAGGGAACTACTGTAGCATTCGGTGGAAACTCACAAGGTGGTAGAATTACTAGTGAAGGATCTGTGACGAATGGACTGCTGAGTTTTGATAAAGTGAAGTACTGCGAGCAACTAAATTTCAACCTGCTCAGCGTGTCTCAGATCTGTGACAAGAAATATTCCACTCAATTCACAGACACTCATTGCTACATTCTGAAACCAGGGTTCCAAATTCCTGAAGAATGGGTTGTCTTGAAGAATTCGAGAAAGAATAACACCTATGTCTTGAATCTTAATTCTTCACAACCAAAAGAAGAAACATGTCTTTTATCTAAAGCATCATTTGATGAGTCACAACTTTGGCATAGATGTTTGGGACACACAAATTTCAAAAACATGAACAGATTGGTAAAAGAAAACCATGTAATTGGTTTACCACAAAAGGAATTTAATTTCATTGATCACTGTTCTGCATGTCTCAAAGGAAAACAACATAAGTCTTCCCATATGCCAAAGCTTGTGAGCACAAATAATTCTCCATTGAAGTTACTTCATATGGATCTCTTTGGACCAACTCATGTCATGAGTATTGGAAAGAAACAATATTGTTTGGTGATCATTGATGACTTTTCAAGATTCACATGGGTATTCTTTCTTCTTCATAAAAACAAAGCATCCCGAATAATAAAAGATTATATCACTAAAATTGAAAATCAACTTGATCAAAAAGTAAAAAGAATTAGAAGTGATAATGGGACAGAATTCATAGATGAAAAATTAAGTTTATTTTGCACAACCAAAGGCATTGCTCATCAATTCAGTACAGCTAGAACTCCTCAACAAAATCGAGTAGCTGAAAGGAGAAAAAGAACACTGATTGAAACAGCAAGAACAATGCTAGCCAATGCTAAACTGCCAATTACCTTTTGGGCGGAAGCAGTCAACACATCGTGCTTTGTGCAAAATCGAACTTTGATAGTTAAAGAAAGCAACATAACACCTTATGAACTGCTTTTTTAAAGAAAACCATTTATTGGATTTTTCAAGTCATTTGGTTAACCTGTCTCAATATCAAACACCGAGACCATTTAGGAAAGTTTGCTTCTAAGTCTGATGAGGGATTTTTTGTAGGTTATTCCTCTGTTTCAAAGGCTTTCAGAGTGTTTAATCCTAGACTAAACATTATTGATGAATCAGCCAATGTGAAATTCAATGAACACTCCCTTCTTAAGTCAATAAATGGTCCCGATTGGTTGTTTCATATTGACTCTTTTACAAGATCTTTTGATCAGTTTCACTCGTCAAATAAGGGTAACCTACAATCATCTGGATCTTCTAGAATAGTGGAGAGAAGAGATGACTTTTCCATGATTCCTCCTTCTTTTGCTAATGAATTTGACGAAGAAGTTCCATTGCAAGCTGATCCTGTTAGACAAGAAGAACAAAATCAGAGTGTTTCAATTGAGTCTAGTCCTAGTACACTTCCCAATCCTTTAGAAGAACCATCTACTGAAGTTAGAAATTCAAAACCAGCAACTGTGCCTGTTGAAACTGAAAAGAATAAAAATGATGAAAGTCTTCAAAGTGCCGCTGATGCTTAAGCTGAAGCTGATGAAGCCTTTGATTACTTTCACCATTCACCTACATCACAACCTGAAGGGGCCTCTCACCAAGATGATCTGAATGTCTCCAATTTTGATGTATTAATTACTGGTGCTCAATTCCAACCTCCAAGGCACATAAGGATCATCTAGTGTCAAACATCATCGGTGAATTAGATAAGTGAGTGACAAGAAGCAAGTCAAGTATTGCAAACATCTGTTTGTTTTCCTGCTTTCTGTGTCAAATTGTACCCAAGAATATAAAAGAGGCTCTTCAAGACAACAGCTGGATAGAGGCAATGTAGGAAGAATTGCTCCAATTCAAGAAACAAGAAGTATGGCAACTGGTAGACCTTCCCGAAGGACAATACCCTATCGGTACTAGATGGTTATACAGAAACAAGACTGATGACAGGGGTATTGTTATTAGAAACAAGGCAAGATTGGTTGCATAGGGGTACACTCAAGAAGAAGGAATAGATTATGATGAAGTGTTTGCACCTGTAGCCCGATTAGAAGCCATAAGACTTTTCCTTGCTTATTTTGCGTCCATGAAATTCACTGTGTATCAAATGGATGTAAAGTGTACATTTCTTTATGGCAAATCTCTAAAGAAGTCTATGCGAGTCAACCACCAGGCTTTGAAGACCCGGATTTCCCTCATAAGGTGTACAAGCTTGACAAAGCTTTGTATGGTCTACATCAAGCCCCACGAAAGTAGTACAAGACTCTTATCTTCTTACACATGGGTATGAGAAAGGAAAGATTGATAAGACCCTATTCAGAAAAAGAAAAGGACACGAAATGTTGCTAGTCCAGATCTACATGGACGATATCATTTTTGGATCAAAAAACAAGCAACTTTGCAAGGATTTTGAAGACCTTATGCATTCCTAATTCCAGATGAGTGCTATGGGGGAGCTTACATTCTTCTTAGGATTGCTAGTTCAACAAATAGCAGAAGGGATCTTCATCAATCAATCAAAATACATGGAAACCATGTTGAAGAAATTTCATTCTGCACATTCTTAGTCTATCATAACTCCTGTAGATACAAAAACGAAGATAGGTCCAGATCCAGATGGCAAATCAGTGGATCAGACTCATTATCGATCAATGATTGGGTTACTCATGTATCTAACAAAAAGCAGACCTAACATAATGTTTGGTGTATGTGTTTGTACCCAATATCAAGTAGATCCCAAGGAATCACATGTAAATGCTGTTAAGAGGATATTCAGATATCTCAAGGGCAAGCCTTCACTTGGATTATGGTATCCAAAGGAAGGGGATTTCAACCTCTATGCCTACACAGACAGTGACTACGGGGGATGCAACTTTAATCGGAAATCCACTTCTGGGGGTTGTCAATTTCTTGGTGCAAGATTGGTCTCCTTGCAGTGCAAGAAGCAGACAACATGTCTGTTTCAATAGTAGAAGCTGAGTACATAGCAGCATGAGCTTATTGCTCTCAAGTTCTCTGAATTCAAAACCAGATGCTTGATTATGGTTTTAACTTCTTGCACACACCAATTCATATTGACAACATAGCAGCCATGTTCATAACAAACAATCTAGTTCAGCACTCAAAAACCAAACACATTGAAATTAGATATCCCTTTTTAAGAGACTGTGCTGTAAAAGGTTTAATCAAGTTGATACAGGTCCACACGAAAAATCAATTAGCTGATTTGTTCACTAAGGCATTTGATCCTAGTCTATTTAAATTCTTAGTCCAATCAAATGGCATGATTAATTTTGAGTAAAAATCAAAATTTAGAAAGAAATTCAAATATTAAGGTTGTTTTGTTGATGAATATGATATATACTTCAAATGGGAAATGATACAATTACAGTCGTGATATCATCCACTGTGCCTATTTCAAAATTTCGAAAGACTGACATTACTTATCTGATATGCGGGTAGGCTCAGCTTGGAAAAGAAATTACATGCTGTGATGAACTAAAGCTCATATTCAACTGTTAAGCATTCATCTCAAAGTACAAGTAATCCAAGTGTGTATGTGTGTAGTAACCTAAACACACCAGGTAATAATGCCTTAAATCTCATTCATCCACATTAGTTTATCTTCTGTTTTGTAGAGCAAAGAACTCGAGAAACAGGCATATAGTGCTGATGTCATGATTCAAAATGATTTCCAATATGGAACACATCCAACCTGGATGAATTAATAAAGACTACGTTCCTTGTGAATGAACAAAAAAAATCGGAACGAGGATCACCTTCCAAAGTGAAGTGCAAAAAGAATCCCAATATGGATCAAATAAATATAATGATCAAAGTAAAAGAGTCCTAATGAGGATCAATCTACCTCAAAACAAAATGAGAATTCATAATGTAAATGACCTGGTCATGTAAGTTGTTAAAAAGTTCTATCATGCATCTCATGCGGATGTTGATCTTGCCATGCTTTTAAGTGTGAGATACATGTTGAATACTCAATTCACTCAAAACATGATAAAGATCACAAGCATCTAAATATTAACCAAGCTTGAGTTTAAGAGGACAAACATACCTACAATCAATATGCCATGATTATGTCTATTTTACTAACAATTGCTTGCACTTGTGAAAGGTAAGATTGATATGATCCCAAGTAAGATATACTTCCTCTTCATGTATAAATAAGAAAATTACAAAAATATTTTTCCTTTTAAAATTTTAAATCTGTAAAGTTTTTATCCCATATGGATATAAACTTTAGGGGGAGTAATTAAAATTTTAATTATTATATACAATTGTTGCTTTTGTTAAATAATATAAAATCAGAAAAATGACTATATTGATGTGGAATTTATATCATAGTATCTCAGTATATGCAGATAGTTGGAAGCACAAAAGTCCAAGATCAGTTAATACTCGTAAATTTGTACCACACCTGGTGTACAATTCAATTCAAGCAAGAATTGGCAATCCAAGCAACACTCAAATCTTCATAAAAGTCAAAGCAGAAGACACATCTTCATAAAAGTCAAAGCATAAGTTCAAAAACAGTCAAAACTATCCACAGAAAAAAAAATATTAATTTTTGACAAGTTTAAAAATTAATGTGGGTAAGAGTATTGGTTAATGCGGGTGAAGGTAACCCATGCATATAATCAATGCGGGTAATAGTTTTGTACAAGAAAAACACAAGTGAAACTAATGCGGACAATTTAAGTCTTCCACATTATTTTCCGAACAAATGCGTACAACAAATTTCTGAAAGTATTTGAGAAAACTTATGCGGACAAAATTATGTTCTTTCGCATTTCTCTATGCGGTTAAGTTTTGTTTAGCCGCATTTCCCAAATGCGGTTGACTTGATTAATGCGGACAAAATTGTTGTGTATTTGTTTCAAAAATAAATTTTGTGCTCACACTGTTCTGTCATGATAAGTGTTTGAACCTCAGTTACTTCGGATGGATAATGCCAAGCATAGAAATACTATCATCCATCAGCACTAACTAATGAGGTAAAAGATCAAGAAATACGGACAACCAAATTGTTCATTAGCATTTGTTGATGTAAATGCGGACAAGTTAGAATGTTCTTCTGCATTTGTTACAGGGTCAAATGTTGGTAAGTTTTGTGCTTCCGTATTTGTCACAGTACACACATGCGTACAAGTTAAAGCCTTTTGCATTTGCTACAAATCTATGGCAAACCTTACTTGGAGCAAGCTCCACAATGTCAGTGGATACCTTGATCCTGATGTGCCAGAAACTGAAGGCTTGAGAGACATGATCAGATTTGTTTCCATAACAAGAATAGCACATGCCATCACTGTTAGACCAATCATCTATGAAAACTTCATCAGATCATTTTGGAGAACTGCTGAAGTGATTGAAGTAGATGGTGTGAGGACCATATCAGGAAGGATCACTGATGATCACACTCTAGCCATCTCTCAACAAACTGTGAGACAACATCTATAGTTTGGGGATGATACCAACTCTCCCCAAGAACTTGAAGAAGACAACATCATGACCTTCTTTGCAAACATTGGTTATGAAGGGGGATTTAAAGGAAAACAGATAGTCAAGGGATTAGTTGACTTGCAATGTAGATTCCTGATTCATCTATTCCAACATTGCCTGTCAAAGAGGAAGACTGGTTGGAATGACATCCCTATCACTACATCATCAGCTATTTGTGCCTTATGCACTAACAGACAATTCAACATGTCTGCTTATATGTTCAATGGCCTAGTCTCCAACATTTAGGAAGGAAGAAGACATATATGTTCCTAATGTATCCACGGTTCATCCAATGCTTCATCAATGAAGCTTTTCCTGATATTGTAGCAGAAGGACCTGTGATGGACATCCCTCACTATAATGCCAAATCCTACAAGTACATCAGTAAGAGAGATCCAAGGAACTTCTATAGTGGAACTTTCTTTCACTTACTTCCATGGATGTTACAATAGATCAATCTAGAAGAATTTTATGAAGAACAAGATGAGGAAGTTGCTCCTGATATTGTACATGAGATTATAGAAGAACATCCAACTGCTTTTGATCAACAAATTGTTCAAGAGCATGATGAACCGGCTGAAGAAGGACTAAGGCCAATGTCACCACAAGATGATGTAGGTGGTGATCTTCACACAAGGCTTTCAGTTCAAGAATCTGATATTCCTTCACCTTTCAGAGCATCACCTGCCCATTCAAATCTAGTATCTCCTATTGACACTCATAACATATCTCCTATCCATTCTTCACTAGAAGCTGTTGCTGCATCTGTTAAACCTCGTGAATCTACTAGTTTATCAGATGGATCTGAATCATCTTCAGATGAGGAGGATCATCATCCTGATTTTCAAAGGCCTAAGAGACAAGTACACTCAGAGGTCGGTGCTTCAGAAAGCTTTGTAGAATCTAAAGTCAATCGTCCTCATGCCAAGGATGAAATGATCTCTGAGCTATTACTGAAGGTGGCCAGAATGGAGAAACTTCTAGACAGAAGATCTGAGAGATAGACTCCTTGAGCTGGATGAGAAGGAGAAAGAATTAAAAGAGCTGAAAGCCAAATATCAATATGATAAAGAAGAAAAAGAAAAGGATATTGATAGACTTAAAGCATCCCTAGAACAGGCCAAACAAGTAATCAGTGGACACTTGGGTTCTACAACCATTCAAACTCTTGCAATGGAAGAACAAGATATCTAATCTACATAGATAGATAGAAGCTCTAACAAAAAGGGTTTCTGAGCTAGAGATGTTAATTACGATAAAAGAAGAACTGGCAAAAGAAAAGGATAAGAAGAATGATGATATAACTAATAAATATAAGGATGATGAGGGTGAAAAAGAAAAAGAATCAAAAGAAGATGAAAGTGTCTCTGGTGAGAGTAGTAATGATGATGATGACTTTCCACCATCAAAGAGACAAAGAACTACTGAGACCATTTAGCAAACTCCACACAGTAAGGTTAGGGAGGAAGAGGAAAGCATGGCTATGGTTGTATACACTGGCAAACTTCTAAGGAATAACTTGATGAAGAGTCTGAAATGAAAGAAATGATTGAAGAATTAGACATCTACTCCTCAAGAGAGTTCATTATTGATGAAGATTTCTGGGATTTTGTTAGAGATCTTAGAGCGCTAGTTGAACCTATAGTGGTGATTCCTCCTAACCTTGTGCCCTTAGAAGAAGAACTGAGCTTACAGATTGTTCCTACAGTCTCATTGACTGATGATCAAAAGGAACTTATAAGAAGATTATGTGAAGAGCTTAAAGAGAAAGAAGAAGCTGAAAAGCTTGAAAAAGAAAAGAAGCAGCAAGAAGCTGAAGCCTCTATACCCTCTTCATCTGGCCCTCGTATGTACACATACTCCAGAATGGTAGAAGAGGAACCAGCTCCATAGAAACAAAAAGATGATCCAAGAAAGCTTGCTGCCATTGCTCAGTTTCTGGATAAGCATGAGAAGGCTGAGGAACAATTGAAGAAAAACATCAAAGTGATAGTCCTTGAGGAAGGAAAAATAGAGGGAGGATATCAGGAAAGCTTGATTGATGACCCTTTGTTCAAAGATAGTCCTGCTAAGGTTGAGTCATATGTTGAAGAGATGGTTGAGAAGACTTAGACCGATGATCTTATGGTTAAAGCCATGTATTTGATTAACCACAGTTATGATGCTGATGAGATGTTTGGGATGACATATGAAGGAATGGTAGAAGAAGTCAAAAAGATGCTCAAACTTCTTGATCCTACTTATGTGACTAATTATGAAAAGAGGATAGTCAAGTCCCCAATCTCAATCACTCAAACACAGACTCAGCAGTCTCAGGGGCATATATCCCATTATCCTGATCCCTATAGAATGACAGACAGGGAAATGACGGATTACCTATCTGATCAAGGATTCAGTAGAAGAAAACTAGGTAATATGAAGACAAGTTCCCTCATAGTTGTAGTACTTAAGATAGTCAAAGAAAAGAAAGAAAGATTAAAGAATATTAAAGAAAAGGTTGTAGGGAGGAAACCCAGAACTAGTGTTTCAGCTCAAGATGTTCAACTCACTACCAAAGACCATTATGTCTTGGCACCCATGCTACACAGAAATCCTGAATGGTTTACTGAACCCTCTCAATTGAAGCTGCATGAAGGGTTAACCACTTCAGAGATGATTAAGGGTGTGTCTACTCTAGAAGGCAAGGCAAATGTTAAAATTATTACCTGGAAGTATGATAGTGATTGGAACATGTTTATGGTGAAGAGAATCTCAGGGTTAGTTCAGTTCTTCATAGAGTATACTGCTCTGGTGAACTTCCTCAAATACATGATCTTAAAGAACTGGCTGAGCTAGAATTGATCAATCACAATGCCATGTATATAGGATATGAGTTTGAAGACATTCTGAAAATGTTCAAGAAACCAAACAACTTCAAATCTCTGAAAGCAATATGCATCAGGAAAGACAAATCTTTTCAAAATCCTCTAGAAAAGAAGAAGAAGACAAAAGCAACAAAAGAGTTGGTATTTCCAGATCTAAATGTAAAACCAACTGAATCATTGAAAAGGAAGATGGTTGCTAGAACCCACAAGTCAATACCAATATCAAATGTGTTCTATGATGAGAAGACTTATGAGTTTGTGATTGAAAGAAAATGGGGAGGAAAGGAAGGATCAAAGATAAGGCTATTTAGTGGATATGAGTTGAGACTGTTAGATGAATCATATATCCACTACATATTTACAAGACATTTTAAAGAAATAGATAACAAGCTTGGAGAAGCTAATATGTATTTCTTTTTGAAATGCATCAAGATTCTGAAGATAGCCTTTGACAGAATCAACAAAAAGAAGGAACAAAGAAAGAGAAAGAACGTCCCTTTCTAGTTGGGAAACATAGTGAAGTTTGCAGTAGATGCTGATGGATCTTTACTAATCCACAGAGATGGGTTTTCCACTGTATTTGTGTGGGAACCCATGTCTCTGAGGCAGATGCCTATTGAGTCTGTTCATGCTATGAGCCAAATGAAGATCCAAGTGCTTAGCAGAGACAAGTTAAATGAAGCTAGAGACTTCTCAAATATGGTCAAGTCTATACTGAATCCTTTATTGGCTGAACCAACCCTAGCTCCATCAATAACAGTCCAAGCCCCTTTTAAAGATGAACCACCAGAATCTTCACAACCTCCACCACCCTCAAACCCTTAAAGTACATTAGCTGTATAATCCTTAGGTGGAGTATTGTTAGACCCTGAAAGGATCATACATGCCAATTTAAGAGGTGGTTGAAGGTTGTTCTGGTTGGAAACTCCCACAAGTCCAAGAAGTAATGCGGGTGAAGAAACCAGAAAAATAAAGACAAGTGTCGGCTATCCACATTAGTCAATGCGGATGACCAAAGAACAAATACTGTCAAGTATTTGTTCATCCGCATCTACTAATGCGGACAGGCAGAACAAATACGGCTAAGTATTTGTTCATCCACATTAGTCAAAGCTGAGAAAATACTTAATGCGGAAGCTTAATAGAAGAAATGCTGATGAAGATCAACACATCCGCATTAGTTAATGCGGATGAACATTCACAAATGTTGATTATATTTTGTACTTATGATGTATAGTTTTCAGGGTAGTTTAGTCATTTTGTACATGCATTGTATCAACCTATAAATAGAATATTATACACTACTTTTGTAAGTTTTTGCCAAGGTTGTTGGACACAAGTTGTTGTATCTTGCTGCAAACCCTAGCACCCATTGTAACTTGTTTACCAACATTAATATACAAAGCATTTATGAGTATTTTCAGCATTTAATGTTCATTGATTCTGTATTTCCGCTACTTAATCATTGACTCAATCATCACATTCGATCCTAGTTGAAGTCATATCAACTGAGATTCTATTCTCGAACCCAGTCATTAGTAGATTGAAATCTCACTAATATATATTGGAAATACTTAGATTGATTTATAAAAATATCATGAGGGGTTTGTTTGACTTGTGATCCCAAAAAGATAGTAAGTTCTCCCCTTTAACTTATTTTAGAATTTGACTTCATAAGATGTTCAAAATCTTTACATAGCCTTTCATCAGTAGATCCAAATATAATGTCATCCACATATATTTGTACCAACACTATGTTCATTCTTAGTTTCTATATGAAAAGAGTCTTATCTATGGAACCTCTAATGTATCATTATCTTAAAAGAAAGGTAGAGAGAGTTTCATATAATTTCCTTGGAGCCTGATGTAGCCCATACAAAGCTTTATCAAGTTTGCATACATGATATGGATATTTTGGATCTTCGAAACCAGGTGGGTGGCATATATAGACTTCTTCATCTATCTCCCCATTAAGAAAAGCACTTTTCATATCCATTTGAAAAACTTAGAAGTTTCTAAAGGCAACAAAGGCATGGAATATTCCTATTTCATCAAGTCTTGCTACCAAAGCAAAGACTTCATCATTGTCTATTCCTTCTTCTTGTGTGTACCCCTCTACCATAAGTCTTGATTTATTCTTGATTACAATCCCTCCATCATCCTTCTTGTTTCTAAATACTAATTTGGTTCATATGGCAGTCTTTTTCCTATGGATGTACACATAGTTTCTGAAACTTTTGTCTTTTAAACTGGAAAAGCTCTTCCTACATAGCTTCTAGCCGGTTGTTTTTTTTCTTAATGCTTTATCAACTTTCTTTGGTTCTTTTTGGGACAAGAAGCATGAGAACAGACATATATGTTGCTTCATGTACTTCGCTACTTGTCTTGACACTGACATCAAAATTGCCAATAATATTCTAAACTGGATGTTCTTTATGAATTCTTAGTCATGGAGTCGAGATAAATCCAAATTAGTGAAATTTGCTTCAGGGAGTTTTCCAGATGGAATAACTACCGCATATGTATCAGCTGCCAAACTGCCACCTTCTCTAGTAATTGCAATGTTTAAAGCCCAAAAATCTTTAAAAGCAAGAATAGATATAAACAAGATGTCCTAACTTAATGGAAAGGTCAAAAGTGAGCAAAAGCAAAATATTCCATGTGGGGATATAAAAGGAAGGAGCCACCCTCTCCCCTCACTCCCATGCACCCTCAATAACTCTATTTTTAGAGAAAGAAAGCTCCCATCGGTTCTAGAGAGAGAAAGTAGAAGAAGTCATCAAAGATATTATTTTTATCATACATCTTCATAGATCTAAGATAGATCTAAGCTCCTAAGTCGTTATATGTTTCAATGTCTAAAGTTTGATTCTTTACGTGTGCATGTGTGTAGATCTCCAGTTCTACCTTTGATTTTAGTGTTTCCATTCGAAGGCTTCTAAGGTGAGTTCTAAATCGCCTTATTTACATGTTTTGCACTCTTTTGGGGGCTGATATGCATGCTAAAACAATGATTCTTTGATAAACTTATGTTTTCTATGATAAAGGTTGATTGATATCGTATGGTCGGTCAAAAATATAAATAAAAGAATGCCTAATCACCTTTAATAGTAAAAGGGCAAGAAGGGTGTCAAATCCACAGGGAATCACAGGAAAGTGTTAGTAACGTTTAAATGAAAAACATTAAACTTTAGAAAGTAAATTGATTGATTAACTGATTTAAGAAATTATGAAATTAACAAATTAAAAGATTAGGTTTCTAATAATGTTGGGGAAAAAGCAATTCACTTGAGGGTTCATGTTTGGCAAAGTTATAATTTTTCTTTAATAAAACCTAATGAGAAGTCATTAATAGTGACTTACACATGATATGTGTTGGAGCTCTTGAAGATTAGCATTTAGTCTTTATATTTTGTTTTTGTCATAGTATAGGGACTTATTTGTAAATATATATTCCTTAGTTTTTATTGTTAGTATAAATAGGATATTATGTATTTTGTGCAGGTAGACTTTGAAGAAAACTCTTTGTACATTGTATCCAATTGCATTTTGCTATCAATGAAAACTATATGAATTTTTGAATTATTTGCAGTTGTTTGATTACTTTGTGCATATAATTGATCATAGCATTACAACATCAACACTGATCGATCCATTTGAACTTATCAAATGGTATCAGAGCTTTCGGTTCAGTGATTTGAAGCTTAAAATAAACTTTTGAGCTCTGTGAATCTCTTGAATCTGTGTTTGATAGCTATTGATCAATTAATTATCGATTTCAGTTGTGTTTCATCATTTGAAACATGAATTGAATCACAATTGAGTGATTTCACACATTCAGATCTGAATTTTCATCAGATTTGTGTGCAAAACTGTTCTTCGTATTCGAACTCAAATTCAAACAGAAATTCAGATTTATTGTTGTTAATTGAGAGCATTGATGATTGAGGATTGATTATCGGTGTATATACTACTTGATTGAAAGTTTTCGGATCAATTAATCAAGTTTTGAAGAATTTGATAAGATCAGGTTGTTATGAAGATGATGAATTAGACGCTTGGAGTGTTAAAATCATCTGAAAATTGCTCAAGTGTTTAGGCGCATAACAACTGTTTAGGCGCATCAACACTGTTTGGGCATTTCAGAGTTGGACGTTTTGACACTGTTTGGACGTTTTACCACTGTTTGGACGTTTTTGAAACCTAAGAATTCTAGGCGTTTGAAGACTGTTTGGGCGCTTCAGTTGAAAATTCAGAAAATTTGACTAAGTACCCAAGCGTTTGACAACTGTGTTGGATCAAGTAAGGCTGCTGCAACCAAAACAAACACTTAAAATATTTTTGGTGCAACTGATGAAGAACTTCCAAAGGAAAAAGGTGAACTTCCGAAGGTCAAGGCTGAAAGAGCTTTCGAAGAGGAACTCTAACTTCTGAAGACAAAGTCTTCCTTCTTCCAAAGTTCAACACTTAGAAGAGTTCAAGACAAAGACTTCCGAAGTATGAAGTCCTGAAGATCATCAAGCCTCAGAAGAAGTAGGCTCTTTCGAAGTATAAGTGGCTTCGGAAGAACTTGTTCTTTCGAAGCCAGTTAACCTTTGGAAGAACCTACTATGAACCAGGGGACAATCTCTGATACACTGCATGGCGCTTTCCCACGCCCATGTAGTTGACCATACTTTATTCCACTATTCATTCCTTATCAGTTAGTACAGTTACCAACTTTAGTTAGTGACAAAGGGAGTCATGGACATGTCATGACTACCAAATCTTAGATAGTATTTTATCTAGAATACCTTACCTTTAGCAATGTAGTATTTGCTTTAGTTATAAGTTTCCAGTATCAAAGTATAACCGGCTGTAGATAGTAGTATATATAGTTTCTCATTGTAACTCTGTAAACATGCTTGTAAGAGTCTTGTAACACTTTGAGTTGAGAAGTAATGTATACAAGTATCTTGAAAAACTATCTTCTTGTGTTTTGTTCACTTAGTATATTACTATCAACCCTTAAGGGATTCTGCTTCATCTAACCGAGTGACTTTGTGAGTTTGAGAGATAATACTTGTGTTGAGTGATAAAAACCGATCCTGTAATTGGTATCAGAGCTTCTTAGGCTCTTGATTATGAGATCTTACCATCCGAATCAACCTTTTCCTTCACTTACACTTTCACTTCACTCAAAATGGACCTCAACCAAAAATCATCTGAAAGTGAAATGGGGACGATGTCTAAAGCACCCATCATCACCCGTGAAAACTTCAGATCTTGGAGCAGACGTATTAAAGGTTTCATTAGGTATCAAGACAGCATGATGTGGAAATCTATACCAATGGCCCTTACAAGCCAAAGGTTGTAGCACAGGCTGGAAATGGTGCTATGATAGAGAAGGATGTTGAAGACTATTCTGATGAAGACCACAAGCGACTAGAGATCGATAGAAAAGCAATGACTGTTCTTATGACTGCCATACCCAATTCCATCATGGTGGGATTTGAGCATTACCAGTCAGCCAAAGAACTCATTGATGCTTTGTCTCAGATGTATGCCAGCTCCAATGACTACAAGAAAGATTTCCTGAAGCAACAGTTTGAAAACTTTACTTATATTGCTGGAGAGACCCTTAGCCAGCAATACTTCAGGTATATGGATCTTATTTCATCACTTCAGTCTGTTGGAGTGACTCTTGAGATGAGAGATCTCTTAAGAAAGTTCATGAGTGCACTTCCAAATGAGTGGACTTTCTACTGTGTCTCTATCAAGAGGACAGAGAACTTAAACTCTCTCACGATGATTGAACTATATGGTATCCTTGATGGATACCGTGTAGAGATGGAAAACAAGAGAGGCCACCAGGTGAGCAGACCTTCAAGCCTTCCTGCTACCAACGCTTTAATGGTTGCTGAAGGCTCAAGAACCCCCAACCTTAGCAGTACCTGACTTCTGGGCCATACATTACCTTTCCTGAGACTCCAAGGTCTCAACAGGCTCAGTCAAGTCCTTTCCAGGACAGCTGTGCCTTTGTCTTAGGAAATGGGCATTCTAGTGATTTTCATTTTTGCTTTGATGATCTGGAATGTTTCAGCCCAGATAATGTTGAGTACATGGATATTGTCCAACAAATGGCTCTGTTAACTTACAGGGCAAAAAAGTTCTTTAAGAGAACTGGAAGGCAATTTCCCCAAAACCCAACTAACAGCAAGTTTGGGTTTGACAAGACAAAGGCTAAATGTTACAACTACAACCAACTTGGCCACTTTGCCAGGGAATGCAAGGCTCCCAAGTCCAATCCGGGAACCTCTCAAGCCTCCACACATCCCTCCACACCTAAAGCCACCGGGAAGTCAACTGAAAAACACACAGCTGCTGTTGCTCAAGAGGTGGACTGGAGCTTCATGGTGCAAGATGTGACTCTTGCTCAAGCATTGATGGCTGGAACTGATGACAGCAAGGTATATGAACACCTCTGTACTCCAGCTTGCATTACTAAAGTTAAATTGTATCAGGACTACAATATGGAAATTAAATCTGATATGAACACCTCTTGCGTTTTGTTCACTTAGTATATTACTATTAACTCTTAAGGGATTCTGCTTCATCTAACCAAGTGCTTTTGTGAGTTTGAGAGATAATACTTGTGTCGAGTGACAAAAACCGATCCTGCAAATTGTTTGGACGCTTGACAACTGTTCAGGCGTTTGACAACTGTTCAGGCGCATCTTCAGTTGGGCGTTTCAGAATTCTACTAAGGCATTCCCTTAGGTGTTCCAAGTTCAAAGTGGGCGTTTCACAACTATTCAGGCGTATTAGAATTCAGACTTTTCATTCAACACTTAGAAAATTTTTCAAAAACTAAAATCCAAAATATTGTCATTTCTTTGTTTTATTCAAACTTTAAAAACAACAAAAACAGTTTATTTTCTTAAATTCAAAACATAAAATGGCTTAGTCTGAAGATTCTGAGAACAGAGTTCCTAAGTTGAAGAACAGAGCTGATTTCAAGAACCGGTCTCTAAGATTGAAACATCATCTAAACTCTATTGATACTAATCTTTGGAAGTCAATAGAGAAAGGACTACATATTCTTGTTACATCTGATGGTCCTGATAGAGGTTTTGAGTATACCAAAGATTCACAAGAGCCTTATCCAGAAGATGATCTACATGGTGATGATCTGAAGAAAGTAAAGAATGATATTAAAGCTTATTCACTGATGTGCAAGGGTTTACCTTTGGAGGTGTTGACAAGACTTGATAGTTATCAAACTAGGTATACCATGTACAAAACTTTAAAGATAATTTGTGAAGGTGGTAAAGAAATACAAGATCTTAAAAGGCAGAAACGCAAAAGACAATTGGAATTGTTTGAGCATCTTTCTGGAGAAACTATAAATCAAATGATGAACAGATTTGTACAACTTATTACTAAAATGTCAACTGTTGGTGTGAAGAATGATCTCAAAGATCTAAATGATAGACTTCTGAATGCTCTTCCATCTTCATAGAAACAAATAGTTACTTTGTTGAAGTATACAGAAAAGTTTCCTATGGATCTTGATCTTCTGATTGCTAAAATAGAATCAGTTGAAATTGATAGGAGCTCAAGAAACAATGATAGAACTACATCAACATCTCAGTATAAGTATGTTGCATCTCCAGCTAACACAGTGGAGAATGCATTTGTGGCTAAAGATGACAACTCTCCAAAAAATAAGGGTGATTTATTTGTTGGAGTTGGTTTCTTTACTGACTCAACTTACACAAGTTCTCCTGTCTATACAAATCAACCACAGTCTCCTCCTAAAACTCAAATGCCTAAACCTCAAACTGAGAGTCCATCTTCTAACTCTGTTAAACCTAGCAAAGTTAAAGATGTTAGAAACATCCTGTTACAGGATGAAGAGTCAAAATATGCTTTTACTGCTTTTATGGCAAGTTTTCAAGCTTATCAAGGTAGTCACTTAACTCAAGTTGATTTGATTTTGTAGGATTTATTTGAGATGCATCTTGATGATGTAGAAGAGATGGATTTGAACTGGCAAATGGTGATGATAGCTTATAGGACTCCGAAACACTCTTATGTGAACAGAAATTACAAGCCAAGTGCAAACAAAAAGGTTGGCTTTGATAAGTCAAAATCATGGTGTTTCAAAAGCAACAGCTATGGCCATTTTCAAGAGAATGCAAAGCTCCAAGAACTCAAGGAGGCAATGGTCAAGCAGGCTCTACTAGTCAAACATATCAGCATCAGTCTCAGAAAACTTTTCAGAAGCCGTATCAGAGTCTTCCTATGCCAGAACTGAAAGAAGAATAAAAAACAACTGAAGAGCCAAATAAAGCTCTAGTTGTTAGCATTAAGGATGGTTATGACTGGAGTGCTTATGCAGAATAGTTTACTGCTAATCTTACTTCTGGTTTAGCACTTATTCCTGAGATTAATAATAAAGACTGGTCAGAAGACAATGATCCAAAGGCAAATGATGATTCAGACAATGATGAATGCTATGACTGGAGTGACAAATCTGATCCAAAGGAAGATTTGGAAGAAGTTGCTCTCATGGCACAGTCAGAACAACCTAAGGTTGAACACTCATCATCTGATACAGAGACTTCACCTTCTTATCCAGAAATTTCATTGGAAGTTAGAGAGAAAATGTGCACAAAAGCATGTTTTGAGCAAATTGAACACTATAGAACATACTCGTTCAAAATATGTGATAAACTCAAACAAGAAGAGTTAATGCGCAACAAACTCAAAGCTGATCATAAAATCTCTGATGACAAAATCATATCTCTTCAAACATCATGGAACAAAACTCTAAAAGAACGTGAACAAGTAAAAAGACAACTTGAAGAGATGACTAAAACTCTAGAACAAGAGAAATTGGCACATGCTGTAACTCAGGTTGATCTTGCAAAAGTGAAAAGTTCAAAAACTATTGTTGAACAATTGGTAAATGGTAGAAAGGACAAAGATAAAACGGGTCTAGGTTTCACACATAAGCGTATGCCTGAATCAATCTCAAACACCTTATTAGAGAACATTAATACTCATGATCACTCACCTGAAAATAAAGCAAAGCTTAAAGCCTTTCATGAAAAGAAAAAGAATGTTCAATCTAATGAAGAGAATGAAATTGAAAAGATAAATATTGAAATCTTTAAGGAACAAGACTTAGAAAAGATCAAAAATGGTCATGCGATAAAAGTTAAATCCTATGAGTCTCGACCAAAGAACAAGAAGCTGTTTGTTCCCAAAGGATCAAATGATTGTGTTATGGAAAAATGTGTTGAAGAAGTCATTGAAATCAATGACAAAAAGAAAGGGAAAACTAAAGAAGAGAAATTAAAATCAGATACTTCATGTTCCGATGATTCAAGTTCTTATGAATCAAACCAAAATGATCAAAAACTTAAAGAATCTGAAAAACAATCTTCTCAAGATTCAATTCAATCCCAAAGCAACAAAATATCATCAAGAACAAGAAATCAAAGAAGGAGAAAAACAAATGTTAAAGCTAAAAATTCTCAAACTCAAAGAATCAATCAATCAAATCAATTTAAACCTGTGAAGTTTGTGTCAGCAGGAACTTTTGACATGAACACAATCTCTAAAATGACATCAAAACCAAAGATCAAATCTAACTCTGATCTGAAAACAGGTTCAGGTCCTAAGTCTTCCACTGTTCATAAAACATTTGTGTCTAAGGAGTCAAAGAATTATGAAAATGTTCAAAAGCCAAAACCTAAAAGTCAAAAGCACAAACTGACAAATCAAAAACAATAGATTAACCTGCCTACTCCTAAATCTAAACAAGGACCAAATGTGGCATCCACATCTAGGGTTAATCATTAGTTGTTTAAATCTTCACAAAGGTACTGTGACATATGTGACATGTATAATCATAACACATCTGAATGTTATTTTAACAAGTACTGTCACATTTGTGATATGACAAATCACTCAACTGTTGATTGTTATTTCAACAAATATTATGCCTTGTGTGATGAAAGGAATCATAATGCTGAAGATTGTTACTTCAGAAAGAACTCGCCAAGGAATGGATATGTTAATCCAAGATTTCAAAGAAATCAAAATAATGGTTTTCAAGGTTTATCACAACAACCTTCCTTAGGCTTGAGATCTCTCAAAAGAATCAATTCTGATTATAATGATCATTATACTATGAGAACAAAGCAGTATACACAAGGAAATTTAATTCCACGATTTGTGAGAATGAACAATGGAACATTTACCAAGCCAAATTTTTCTAAGAATGTTTCAGTTGATGGTTCAAAATTTCTTGATGAGGATCTTGAAAATCGTTTCAATGCTTTGACGATTAAACAAAATAAAGATAATAAAAAATTTGTCAGAAGAAGAATTGATAATCCTAAATATCAAACAAAACCTGACGTAAACAAACTCCATTTTAAGCAATTTACCATTGTTGATAAGTATGGCAAGCCCAAGACCATCTCGGCTTGGGTTGATAACTCAACTTAAATGTCTTTGAAATGCAGGTACGCCCAGAAGATCAATAAACACGTGGTATGTTGATAGTGGGTGTAGCCGGCATATGACAGGCAATCATGCCTTACTTCAAGACTTTAAGACAAAAGATGGTACGCATGTAGCATTTGGAGGTGATGCAGGTGGAAAGATTACCGGAGAAGCAACGGTATCAAATAGGATTATTAGCTTTGATAAAGTCAACTACTGTGCTCAGTTGAACTTAATCTTTTAAGCATTTCCCCAATTTGTAATAAATCATATTCTGCTTTATTTGATGACTCTCATTGTTATATTTTAAAGCCAGGTTTTCAGATTAGCAAGGAATGGGTGGTTGTTAAAGCTGTTCGTGATCGAGATGTCTACAAGCTAGATATGTCTCAGTTGATCCTTCAACAGAAACAACTTGCCTAATTGCTCAAGCATCAAATGATGAAAGCCAGCTTTGGCATAGACGTCTCGGGCATTCCAACTTCAAAAACATGAACAAGATTGCTGCAGGAAATCACGTAGTAGGCATTCCAACAAAGAAGTTTGCTACATCAGATCTCTATAAAGCATGTTTGAAAGGGAAGCAACACAGAGCGTCTTATAAGTCCAAGCTGATAAACTCAAATTCCAAGCCTCTACAGATGTTGCACATGGATCTATTCGGTCCAGTAAACGTGCAAAGTATTGGAAAGAAATCTTATTGTTTAGTTATCATTGATGACTTTACAAGATTTTCTTGGGTTTTCTTTTTGCGTGCTAAATCTGAAACGGCGGAATTATTAAAAGAGTTTATCATTAAAGTAGAAAATCAACTAGATCAAAAGGTAAAAATCATTCGAAGGGATAATGGAACAGAATTTAAAAATGCTAATGTTGACATGTTCTGTGCAGGAAAAGGGATCGCTCATCAGTTCACTACTCCTAGAACTCCACAACAAAATGGAGTTGCAGAAAGGTTAGCAGATTGACGCAACTCGTGTAATGTTAGCAGGAAAAGGGATCGCTCATCAGGAAGAACAGAACTTTGATTGAGGTAGCTCGTACAATGTCAGTAGATGCAATGATTCCAATCACTTTCTGGGATGAAGCCATATCAACTACATGTTTTGTTCAGAATCGTACTCTATTGGTGAAAGATAAACAGAAAACTCCTTATGAGTTGATGTTTGGCAGGAAACCAAACATAGATTTTCTTAAATCTTTTGGTTGTCTGGTTTTGATTTTAAACTCAAATGATCAGATTGGAAAATTTGAAGCAAAATCTGATGATAGATTTTTTCTTGGATATTCGTCAGTTTCAAAAGCATTTAGAGTTTATAACTCTAGGAAGAATATTATCATTAAAACTTTGAATGTTAAATTCCTTGAAAATTCATTTCCATCAGTTGCAAATGGTCCAGCTTGGTTATTTGATTTAGATTATTTGTCAAAATCATTCAATTCTAACTTGTTTGAATATGCTTGTGTCAACAGGAAACAAGTAGGAGATCTTGGATCTTTTAGTGATGATTCAGATTCTGATCATATGGATGATTCAAGCCCAGACTATCCATTCTTCTCATTTGTTAAAGACCCTGTATTCAGTTCAGAATCTCATGTTCAAAAGGCTCAAGAACAACATCATGTTTCTCAAAATTCAAATGTTTCTCAACCTATTCCTAATGATGGACCAGAAATTCTACAACCTAAGTCTAGAACTTCATCTGTATCTTGAGATGTAGATGTTAATGACAAGTTTGATTATTTTATCAACTCACCGACTCAAGTTTCAAATTTCACTCCACATTCTTCAAACTTGTTGCATAAGCTTTCCAACTTGAACCAGACTAATCTTGATGTAAATGTTCAAGAAGATGAGATCCCAACGTCTCGTATTCACAAGAAACATCCTATATCACTGATTATTGGTCCTTTGAATGAGAGAACAACGAGAAGTCATTCCAAGCAAGCAAATATTCGCTTATACTCGTGTTTTCTATCTCAAATTGTTCCTAAAAACATCTCTGAAGCGTTACTGGACAATAGTTGGATTGAAGCTATGCAAGAAGAGTTACTACAGTTCCGCAGGAAGTGTGGAAGCTTATGGATTTGCCTGAAGGAGAAAATGCCATTGGCATAAAATGGTTGTTCAGAAACAAATCAGATGATTGAGGAATTGTTGTTCGAAACAAAGCAAGACTAGTAGCACAAGGTGTAACCAAGAGGAAGGAGTTGATTATGATGAAGTGTTTGCTCCAGTTGCAAGACTTGAAGCAATTCGTGTCTTTCTAGCATATGCTTCATATATGAAATTCAAGGTGTACCAAATGGATGTCAAAGGTGCCTTCTTGTATGGACCAATCACAGATGATGTGTGTGTCAAGCAACCTTAAGGTTTTGAAGATGCTGAATTCCCTCATCGTGTGTACAAGCTGAGCAAAGCTCTATATGGTCTACATCAAGCTCCTACAATCTGGTATGATACATTGTCACAGCATTTGATCCAACATGGATACACAAGAGGGAAAATTGATCCGACTTTATTCATGAAGAAGGATGCAGATGATCTCTTATGTGTTCAAGTGTATGTGGACGATATCATATTTGGTTCTACAAGTCAGAAATTATGCTCAGAATTTGAAGAGATCATGAAATCTCGTTTCCAAATGAGTTCTATGGGAGAAATAAACTTTTTCTTTAGATTACAAGTGAAACAGTCTGCAGATGAAATTTTTATCAATCAAGAGAAATTTGTTGACAAGCTCTTGAAAAAGTTTAAACTGCAAGATTGTCAATCCATCAAAACTCCAACTGATGTTAACACCAAGATTGATCCTGATCCGAAAGGAAAATCAATAGACCAAACTCTATACAGATCTATGATTGGATCTTTGATGTATCTTACTGCATCTAGACCTGATATCATGTATGCTGTTTGTGTCTATGCCAGGTATCAATCCGACCCGAAGGAATCTCATCTTATCGCTGTCAAACGCATATTCAGATATCTCAAAGGAAAATCGGCTCTAGGGTTATGGTATCATTATGAAGGAAACTTTGAGTTACATGGATATACTGATAGTTATTATGGGGGATGTTGCCAAGATCATAAATCTACAACGAGTGTTTGTCAGTTTTTGGGTCCCAGATTAGTCTCATGGCAGTGTAAAAAACAAACAAATGTCTCAGTCTCGACTGCAGAAGCTGAGTACATAGCTGCATCAGCAGGATGTTCTCAAA
Source organism: Flaveria robusta (assembly GCA_025506415.1). NCBI lineage: Eukaryota > Viridiplantae > Streptophyta > Magnoliopsida > Asterales > Asteraceae > Flaveria > Flaveria robusta. The sequence goes on from CM046475.1 coordinate 13,456,779, forward strand.
TCCTTTGGTTACAAAACCAACTGCTGGATTACGGGTTCAATTTTCTTAAAACCCCTTCTTCATTGATAACACCGCTGCTATGTTTATAACAGCTAATCCTGTCCAACATTCAAAAACAAAGCATATCAAAATTTGATATCATTTTCTCAGAGATAACTCTAAAAAAGGTTTAATCATTTTATTCAAATATCAACTGAAAAATAATTGGCTAACCTCTTTACAAAAGCTTTTTTACCAGGAAGGTTTGAGTATTTGGTTAAGTCTATTGGTCTTATTAACCATAATGAAAACTGATTTTGACTCATCTAAATGAAAAAAAAAATACCTCCCTTCTTTTTAATAAGAAAATTAAAAGAGAAACTGTCAAAATTGACCGCCTGATTGTATATATTGTGTGTGTGTGCTAATAGAAAAAGCAAATACAAAACTAAAAAATTAAAAAATCAAAATAGAAAAATATAAAATGAAAATACAAATATATAGTTTAGTTGTTCATTTCATATTTTAGGATTGAATCTGCTATTGCAATATGTGAGAAATGATAGTACATTAGTTTTAATCAGTTGCATACTTCACTCGTTAATAAAGTCTGACGTGATCAGATATGATGTGCGGGTAAACTCAAGCAATTATACTGAAAAAGTAGATTCTTGTGATTTAACTAAATCATTATGCATTTGTGTGTATCCATCTTAGTTCTAATGAGTGGTGTTGACTTATCTGATTGATTGCTTGTCAAGTTACAACCTCACACCTGGTGGTGATATGAATAACCGTGAGATCTGTTTACCGCATCTGTTCACTTCTCTGTTATGACTCATCATAGACCTGAAGTGATGAGGTATCCTCTGTTGTAAGTCATTACAGACCTGGATATTCTCACCTGATGCAAAAGATGCCAATGTGCACAATCTTTTCAAAAGTCCAAAATGGATGTCCTATGATTCTTTATGAATCATCTCTATCTATTTCTTTCTGAAACGGATTCGAAGATTACCTAATGGTTCGTCCATGGTGGTTTTCTAGGAGATTATCAAATGGTTTTACCATGATGATTCTCTCATTGACCTAAACATGAGATCTGGTTATACATATATGTCAGGTTTTTAAGTTGAGTAAAAGTGCTTGCTTGCTTTACATGACGAGGGTCAGACTCTCTAAGTCTAAGTGTGGGTTACATAATGTCATATATAATCGAACCTTAATCAATCCAAGAATTGAAAAAGTAAGTGTGTTGATACTTTTGCCAAAGTACTCATTGTCTGTCCTTAGATCTAGTGTCTCCTCTACTGCGGGAACGCTGACCTGGAACACACCTGATCAGGATTTAATCACTGTCTATGACTATCCACAATTCTTTTGTTTAATATGCTGATTGTTAACTAATATGATCTCAGTGCAGGCATGTGATTCATTGAGTATATAGTAGAGTTTTATTATGCTTTACTTTGATTTTTGCATGGTTTTCTGTGTGCAGGCATGTTGATAATGATAGGTTTATCTTTATTTTTCATCAATCAAATAAACTTCTAAATTTGTGAACTTAAAAGTTTAGGGGGAGTAAAGATTGAAAAAGAATATCATAATAGTTGTTTGGATGAAAAGGATGATGCTAAAAGTTTTCAAGAATGTGTGTGTTTGATATGATTCAAAAATAAACCTGAAAAGATTTCAAATTAAGTTGAAATGTGGAAAAGCTTCTTGCAATCAAAAATAAAGAATTGAGATTATTTGTAATTTTTTAAAAATTTCAAAATTTTGAGACTAAAATGACAGGAAATTATTTGAGAAATAAAAATTAAAAGTTTGAGTGAGAAAGTGACAATTAAATGTTAAAAGTCAAAAAGTCAAAGATTTTTTATAGTCAAAAAGTCAAAAAGTCAAACTTTGACCAAAGGTTGAAATTTCATGATGAACAGTGAAAATTTTCAAAATTAGGGTTTGGATAAATTTGGTGAGAAAATTCTAATTGTTAGACGTATAGAAAGGTCTCATACGCCTGAACAGTAGTCAAATGTCCATTTCAGGAGTATGATGATATTTCAGGAATGTGTTCAAGTGTTGGGCGTTTTGGTTCCAACTCGTGCGCCTAAACAGTTGTCATAAGTCTGAAAAATTGGTTAAGTGTTAGGCGTTTCAACCAAGCTCATGCGACTGAACAGTACCAGACTTTCCATGCTGAAAATATTTCAAGTGTAGATTCTTTGAAAGTCCATGCACCTAAACAGTTCTCATACAAACTGAGGTTTCATGAAATTATCCAAGTGTTAGGCGTTTCAAGCTAGGTTGTGAATCCAAGGATCGCAATCAGGAATTATCAGTATTAGATTAAGTTCTAATAGCGATCGCGGAATTATCACTATTAGTTGTTTGATTGATTGAATATGTAATAAAAAATGTAATTGAATATTCAAATGAATAATAGAACAATAAATTGCAAAGAGTGAATGAACACGATTTGATTCAAATATATTTCATTAAAAACACTGATTAATGATTACAAAAGAATTCAAACAGTAATTGCTAATAATGATGATGTTTGTTGATAATTTTGGTGTAATTGATGTGACGGCTGCTAGGGTTTTCGTGATCGTATTGATTGACGTATATTGTTGGGTGTGCTTAAAGTGTGAGCCTATACGTTGTATTTATAGGCTCAGGGAGTTACTGTTAGGTTTACCGTAAATCTCTTGGAATGTGTAACTTTTTTTTTGTGTTAAGAAAGTTACTCAGAGAATGTTATGATGTAACACTCTAACTGAGATAAAGTCATCCGTAGAAGTTGACTTTATGACATCACTCAGTGATTGCCTTGTTGACTTGATGTACTTGGTGAAGTACAATCAAGTGTTGATCTTCCGTAGAAGTTTTGCTTTCCGCAGGAACTTTGTCTTCCGTAGGAGTCTTCACTTCATTGGAATTCAAGTTGTTCATCCGCAGATCTTTGATCTTCAATCCCTTGATCTTCATCCACTGAGTTGTTCTTCCGTAGAAGATCTTCAATCCCTTGATCTACATCCACTGAGTTGTTCTTCCGCAGAAGATCTTCGGATGTAATTTGTGTAAGAACATTATCTACGGAAGAACACAAATGTTCATCCGTAGATATTTCTTACACTTAGTCAAATTTTTCATGAAATTTGACTAATTATGATGTTCATCCTGCAATCACATATATAAATCAACATAGTTATGGGTTAACCTATATATATAATGCATGCAAAAATTGATTAATTCAAAAGAACTTATTACAAGAGATTGATTAAAGTGCTAAGCCTATACAAAAGATTTAGACCTATTATTCCTAGATCTAACAATACTCCCCCTTAGGCTTAGCAGCTTTGAGATCAGCTCTTCAAACTTGTAAGATCTTTGACTCTTGCAATAATCTTGTTATAAAAGTATGAGACTGTAGCCTTCTGGTCATCATACTTGTACTTAATCTCCATTTTGCTGATCATCTTTAGAGTTTCAAAACTTAAACCCAGAACATCTTCTTCTGTAGTGAGGGTTTCCAAAATACTGTTGTTGTGAACTATCTCTAGTTCATCTTGTTCAGAGATTCTAAGTTTAGATACTTCTTTGAGTTGAGCTCCAATTAATTGTCCTGTTTCATATCTCCTTCTTTTATATGCCTTTGCATGTAATTTGTCAATCACTTGAATTAAGTGCACATACAGGCATAGGTCATTTCGACCTTTTTCATCAGTCAGCTTGGGAAAGTACTTGTCATGCAGATATGAAGTGTAACTGGGGTGAAGAAGTTTGATTTCTATGGGATCAAAAATTCTTATCTTTTCAGCTTTCTTCTTTTCTTCATTCCTTAGCAAAACTAACTCTTTTGTTTTCGCAACATATCCCCATTCAGTTATGGCGAATGTATATTGGTTGCCATCAAAGATCTTTAGTGCTGCTGTTTGTTTGTTTGAGTATCCAACTCTCTTAAGGAGTTCATCATCAATCAATGTAGAGAAGTTGGATTTTGATCTTTTCTGCCCTTGCTTTCTTCTTCTATGATCAGCATCATCTCTTTTTGCCTCTTTAATAACATCATCTTTGAACTTTGTTTTAAGTTTGCTCACTGATACAGAGAATCCCTACCTCTTGGGTGTATTGGGTAGTTGGAGATGATTAGGCTTTGAAGATCTTTGATGTCACATTCAGGTAGGCACAGTAATCTTTCTACATCATGATAGTATTCAATCCTTCCTGATGTTCTTTTAATAACTACACAATCCCAGTCTGGGTCATATTTCCAGGCCATGATCCTGTTATCTTCAACAGACCTGGGAGTTGTGAGATGATCATATAGTTCTATCAAGGTTGATTTCTGTTTAGTAATCTCCTTTACTATTGTGCCCAGTGGCCATACCTTTCCAGGAATCACTTCTCTTGGTTCTCTGATGAGCTTTTCTATTCCTTTGTGCTGATCTTTGCTTTCAATAGTTATAGGTTCAGCATAAATTTTGGCTTGATAATCATGGGAAGGATTTGGAGCTTCAGTTCTAAACCTTACTCCAGTTTCTAGTTCAACCTTCATAACATGCTCCATCATTCTCCTCAATTCCCCAACCGTCCTTCCTTTCAACTCATGCATTTTGTAGTTATGTCCTTGTAACCAACATGTCATATTGTATTTGCTCAATTTAGCTGTATCACAGTGACCCAGCTCTTTCTTTGTTTTCTTAATTGACTGATATTCTATGAAGGTTTCATAATTGCAGTTTGGAATCATAAATCTTGCAATCTCAAACTCTTTAAGCACTTCCTTCATCTCATTCATACTCAATCTTTCAACCATGTCATAAGGAAAGCCATGGTTGATCAGAGTCATGAACATGGCAGATTCTGGTCTTTCTTCCACAATGTCTGCTGTAGTCATCAGTTTTTCTTCCTTTTCTTCTTGTTTCTTTGGAGATTCCATCTTGGACAGCTCATTCCATTTGTCATCACTCTCTTCTTCAGCATGGGTCTTAACCTTCATAGTAGATAAATCTACTAAAGAAGTATGTTCAGGAGACATGAGCTTTGATCTTTTTGGTGAATCATCAATTTTGATCACTTCTCTTTTGAATGCTCCCCGGTACTTTCTTTTCCTGTTGTATTGAATGATGGGCTTTGATGCTTTAGCAGATTCTGTTGTTGATTTTGTTGTTGGAGCACTTGCTTCAAGTAAATGAATTCTCTGTTCCAACTCATCAATTTCTTGATCTCTCTTTTTTAGGATCTCCAATTGGTTTCTCAAAGAGTTGTTTGTTTTGTTGACCTCGATCATCAGCTGCTCCCTTTCAGACTTCTCAGATTTACATGCTTCTTTTAGTTCATCCACCAGCTGATGCAGAGCATCTATAACCTCATGATCAGTTACAACATCTTCCTTCAATCTTTTAATTGATGCTTCTTGTTTGATCAACATCTCCTCCTTCTCCTTCAACATTCTTTTTAGTTCCCTTATTCTTTAGTCTCTTGTTAGACTTGATTATCATTTTGTTGTACTCAGCCACCAAATAACTCTTGCTTACATTAATGTCTTCATCACTTAGGTCATCTTCATGATAGGCAATAACATCAACATAGTTTGCTTCCCCTTCATCTTCTTGATTAAATTCAATAATTTCAGCATTATCACCTTCAGCTAGAGCTATACTTGCAGAGCTTGAGCTATAATCAACTGCTACATTTGCTGGTTCTTGATGAGGTTGGGGTTGGTGTTGAGCATCAATTGTTTGTGAAACTGGTTCAGTGTTATTAGAGAGAACAGGAGTTTGAGATTGGCTGATTGAGAGTGGAACAGTACTTGCTTGGGAGGCTAATTCTGTCTCTCTAGAGTGGACTGAGACTTGGGAATGAGTAGAGGAAATCGGTTCTGTATGAACACTTTCAGGTGATTGATTTTGTGGTGTTGGTGTTTGTTGGTGTATTGGTGATTGAGGGTGGATGGGCATAGTGTTTTCACTTGAGATTGGCATGGTGTTTTCACTTGAGATGACCACTGTGTTTTCACTGACAGGTGATTGAGGTTGGGGTGTTGGAGGTTGTTGATGAATTGGTGATTGAGAGTGAGAGTGAGTAACTGGCTCAGTAGTAGTAGTAGGGGAGCTATCCTGTTGATCATCATATACTAGCTCTTGAGGAATGTTGGCATTTGGATCAGCCATATAGGAAAACATGGGCATATCTTCACCTTCATACTTCCCACTGATCTTATTCAATACAGATCTTCCTAGATGAGCTTGTACAAATACATCACCAACTCTTTCAATCCCAGGCAGCTCAGCATTAATGATCAGTTGAAGGAACCTCGAAAACATGAACATCTTGTTTGGTTTCTGTATTTTGACTTGATCACATAAACAACCAAAAATGTATTTTGAGTAATTGTAGGTCCTCCCTTCAAATATTATAATGATTCCAGAGGAAATATGCCTTGAAAACCTATCCAATCCTGATTTCCTGTTTGAGATGCACTTCAGGTAAGTGTGACACAGGAATCGATAGGGCTTGCATAATCTCCCTTTCTTGATCTCTCCTTTACCATAATCACCATCATACCCCATCAGATAGAAGATCCTTTCTATGTATTCGTTCTCAAACACATCAGGGTGAACCGCCTCTTGTTCTCCTAATTCTAGCACCCTTCTAATGATTTGTTCAGTAATCCTCATCCATTCACTCATCACCACAGCAGTTATAACCTCACTATCTCCTTCTTCCTCTACTACTGCTAAATCCCAGAAGTCAATGATGTGTTGTTGATAAATCACAGGTTCTGCTGTCAATGCATAGAACAGCCTTGATCGTCTTAAGTATCTGATGATATCTCGACAGCCTTCCAACACAGGGTCGTCAGCATTTAGAAACGCACATACGTTGTGCTCTCTAGCAAATCGATTAGACATCTGTATATAAGAATGGACAAGTTTAGGTTAGAACACAGTAAGAATGCGAATAGTTTTATCGATAATAATGAATCAAACAGTTCATTATTGATGATTATGATATGTTTTACCTTGAAAACAAAGATCTAAAATCAAGTTTATGATTTTGTTTGATGTTTTGATTTTGTATTTTGAATGTTTGTGGAAAGGGGGAAGAAATATTTTATAGGTCTGAAAAAGTTCTCTGAAAAAGTGAATAATGAACACTTGATTCAAAAACATCATTTATACTCCCTCGGACTTATTAATTTCATTTATTAAATGAAGTGGGTCCCTCTTCTTTTATTAGCCTTCCGTGGAATTTATTGTACATTTTAATTCTTCTGAAGAATTCTTCCGTAGGTCATCTACAGATGCCTAAATTTGATTTTCCATAGGATACCAATCCATGGAAATAAATTATACTTTTAAAATATAAGCACGTCCGCAGGTTACCAATCTACTGCTGATTATATTTTAATTGCATCACGTTTTGCACTGTAGCATCTGCGGAAGTACAAATTTGCACTGTAGCTTCTGCTGAAGTACAAATTTGCACTGTAGCTTCTGCTGAGGTACAAATTTTGTATGATTCTAACAAAGTGCTAGAATCAACTGTTGTTTTTGAACCTTGTTGGCTTTATCTACATGGCAAATGTGCAAGAAAAATTTAACTGGAAGAACCTCATGTATCCAACAGCCAAGTTAGTGCTCAAGTTCCAATTCTTTCATTTGACCTTTTTGATTTTGACAATTTAGATTACATTATTTCATGCATTGACTACTCCCCCTAAATTTGTGATTAATGGTGAACTGATGCATTTATCATAAATTTATCTGGGAAATAGCATGAAAGACATTAGTCTGTCCAACAGAACTGAAAGTAACTTAACTACATTTATGAACAAAAAGAATGAATAACAAACTTATGTACAAGCATATATATACATATAATGGGATCATACTATGACACTAAGCACCTTCCTGTGTTAATTTGTTTGATTAAATGAGACCTGTATCTAGTGCTGATTGCAAGTATGGTGTTCATATAAATTCAAGCAAGAGTATGTTGTCAACTAGTCATGCTGATTATCATGTTTTGATGTTGATTAAAGATAGACAATTATGAGTTCCACATCCAAGTCACATTAGAGTTTGTCCTCCATTTTTGAGTCAAAACATCACCTTTTCACACTTTTAAACTATGTACTTCAAGTCATAAGTTCTATCTTGAGATGTATGTTACATCTCATTAATGCATTGATGCAAAAGCTCTGAAGTTAATATACAGTTGATCACAATGGATTCTTTTGAGAGCTGAGATATGATCATCATCACGTCACCAGATCTTTACTTTCGTAAAACAGAGGTGCCTTCGACCCTGGTCTTTGTTTACACAAAACAGAGGGATGATGAGGATCATAATCTATTCACCAATTGGTTACAAATGTATACCAAGGTGTTCATAATCCCAGGTCTTTGTTTACACAAAACAAAGGGAATATGATTTGCAAAGATAGACATTATAAAGTGTTGTTACATAGTGTGCTTGGATGAGTATTTTGATCACATCAGGATAAGACTTACTTGCTTGATCCTCAAAATGGAATTTCCCACAGACAGTCATCTTTTCATTATGTTATGCATGCACTTAGTGTAGTTTCCACTCAAGCTGAACCTACTCACATATCAAAGCACTTCTGATCCGTTTGTAGTAAGACTTAAATACTCAAGCATGTAGCTAAGACATAGTGTACTATCATTTCCCAAATATGATATGCAGAAACATAACAAGGACAACATTTTTGTATTTTTGTATTTTTGTATGATTTTATAATTGTTTTTGGATGTTGAATATGAATATATACAAGGACAGACTCATGCTTTTCAATTGGCAGATCATTAATCTAAGTTAATCATGCCTAAAGATTCAATCAGAAAATTAAATCTAACTGAATCAAAGGCTTTAGTGAATAAATCAACAAGCTGATTTGTTGTATCCACTTTGATTAACTTGATTAAACCTTTTTCTGAGCAATCTCTCAAAAAATGGTATCTGATTTCTATATGTTTTGTTTTACTATGTTGCACTGGATTTGCAGTGATGAACATAGCAGCTGAATTGTCTATATGAATTGGTGTTTCAAGGAAATTATAACCATAATCAAGTAATTGATTTTACAACCAAAGAACATGAAAGCATCCAGCTGAAGCAGCTATGTATTCAGCTTCAGCTGTGGATACAGATACATTTGTTTGTTTCTTACACTGCCAAGAGACAAGCCTTGGTCCTATAAATTAACATCCACCAGTTGTGGATTTTACTGTTGTTGTTGCATCCACCATAGTCACTATCCGAGTATGAAAAGAGGTTGAAATCTCCATCTTTGGGATACCATCAACCAAGGGCTGGTTTGCCTTTTAGATATCTGAAGATCCTCTTAACAGCATTCAGATGAGACTCTTTAGGATCTGATTGGTACCTAGCACAAACACACACAGCAAACATTATGTCAGGTCTGCAGGCAGTTAAATACATTAATGATCCTATCATTGATCTATACAATCTTTGATCAATTGATTTCCCTGTAGGATCAGGTACAATCTTGTCAATTATGGATGCTGGTGTTTTGCATGAAGAAGTATTAGCAAGATTGTACTTCTTCAGGATTTGATGAATATACTTCTCTTGATTAATGAAGATACCGTCTTTTTTCTGATGAACTTGAAGACCAAGGAAGAAAGTTAATTATCCCATTGAACTCATCTGAAATTCAAATTTCATCAACTCTTCAAAGTTTTCACATAATCTCTTGTTTGTTGATCCAAATATAATGTCATCTACATAAACTTGGACAACTAAGAGGTCTTGATGTTCTTGTTTTAGAAAAAGAGTCTGATCTATTGTTCCTCTTTTATATCCATGCTTGAGTAAGAAAGATGATAATGTTTCATACCACTTTCTTGGAGCCTGATGAAGACCATACAAAGCTTTGTCAAGCTTGTATACCCTGTGTGGGTAATCAGGATCCTCAAAACCTGGAGGTTGAGTTACATAGACCTCGTCATCTATTTTCCCATATAAGAAAGCACATTTTACATCCATTTGGTAAACTGTGAACTTCTTATGTGAAGCATAGGCTAGGAATACTCTTATGGCTTCAATCCTTGCAACTGGTGCAAAGACTTCATCATAATCTATTCCTTCTTCTTGGGTATATCCTTGGGCTATCATCCTTGCTTTGTTTCTCACAATAATACCTCTGTCATCCAGTTTGTTCTTGAACAGCCACCTTGTTCCAATTGGATATTGACCTTCAGGTAGATCAACTAGATTCCAGACTTTTTGCTTTCTGAATTGCTGAAGCTCTTCTTGCATAGCTTCAATCCAGCTATTATCTTTCAATGCAGCTGTGATGTTGGGAGGAACCACTTATGAAAGAAAACAATTGAAGAGACAGATGTTGGCAGCTCCCCATTTGCTTCTTGTGGTTCTGTCATTAAGATCACCAATAATGTGATCTATTGGATGAATCTTATGAAATCTTGTTGTTGGAATAGATGCAACCGGAATGGATGATTCCAAGTTAGTCATATCCATTGATGGAGAGGGATTCAGCTGTGTTGGAGAATCAACAAAGTAGTCAAGATCTTCATCATTTTGATCCTCTGAGGCTGAATGGTATCTCTCCTCATTAGTTTGTGAATCAGCAGCATTGAGAACAACTTTCGCAGGAACATCAACAGATGTGTTTTGAACATCAGCAGGAGTTACAGGAACATCTACGGATGATGTTTGTTTATCTACTGACATTTCTTTGGAATGTGTTGAAGTATCTTCTGAACAAGGAATATCTACTGATGTAGATGGAACATTTACTGATGCTTTATCCATATCTCCGGATGTTGGAAAAACATCTGCTGATGTAGAGCTAGCTACTGCTGATGAGGATGTGCCTGTTTGATCATGATCTGCATTCTTTTGATGATATGAAGTGCCAGGATCAAAACCACTTGATGAGTGTATTAATGGTCCTGGAGGATCAGCAGATAGTGACACTTCATTCATGTTTGGAGGAACAAAAGGATAACATGTATCCGTAGAACCTGCAGTATTCAAATAACCAGAGTTAAATGAATTTGTTAATGCATCTATATCAAATAACCATGATGAACCTTTATCAAGCTTGCAAACATAATCAAGATGATCTGGGTCTGCAAAGCCAGGTGGTTGTTTGACATATACCTCTTTATCAATCATCCCATATAAGAAAGCACACTTGACATCAAGTTGATAAACCTTGAAGTTCTTGGATGGTAGGAATATCCTAATAGCTTCAAGTCTTGCTACCGGAGCAAAAACATCAGTGTAGTCAATCCCTTCTTCTTGAGTGTACCCTTGAACAACTAGTCTAGCCTTATTCTTGATGACAAGTCCTCTATCATCTTTTTTGTTTCTAAAAACCCACTTGGTTCCTATAGTAGTCTTCCCTAGAGGAAGAGGACATAGGTTCCAAACCTTTTGCCTCTTGAATTAAAGCAGCTCCTCTTGCATAGCCTCAACCTAACTTCAATCCTTTAAAGCCTCTTCAACTTTCTTTGGCTCTATCTCGGATAGGAAACAAGAGTAGAGACAAACATTTTTGTCATGGGTTTGCCCTTTTGTTCTTACCCTCTTGTCAACATCCAATGATGTTTGTGGTGGGATGTGACTTGTGAATCCTGAGTTGAGGGATCACGGCAAGTTGATTGGAGAGATCTAATCAGGCAGCGAAGGGTCATCCACCACATCAGCACACTTATCAAGAGAAGCTTGATCTAATGAGTGTGGAACATCATTGATGTTTTCTTCCATGGAGTGATTGTCAGCATCAAGAAATTCTTGATCACTGTCACCACTACCACTTCCTCCTACATTTGAAGCTCCTTCATTTGAGTTTTGTGCCTCTGAGCTGGAATTTGAAGGCACCTCAGATGTATCAGCTGGATTTATCATGGTTGTGCTGATAGAAACTCCATCTGCAGAATTTGTTACCACTGGAGCTGAAGTAGTATGAGTTGAAGGTCTTCTCAGCTCAAATCTTGGGTCAGGACCTCTTGTTGATAAGATACCTATAGATCCTGAAAGATTCTCACAAGACTTGTTAAAACAGTTGGTAACTAAATCAAGATCAAATAGCCAATCTGGACCAGAACCTCTCACACAAGGAGTGTGCTCATTGAAAGTCACATTGGCTGACTCCTCAACTACTTTAGTTCTAAGATTGTATACTCTATAAGCCTTAGCTTGGGAAGAGTATCTAATATAGTATCCATCATCTGATTTCTCAGCAAATTTGGCTACTTGATCTTTGGTATTCAAGATTGTGTAAGGACATCCAAATGATCCGAGGAAACCAATGAAAGGTCTCCTTTTGTGCCACAGTTCATAAGGAGTCTTACCATGAGTCTTAACCACCAAAACTCTGTTCTGCACATAGCAAGCAGTGTTCACTGCTTCTGCCAGAAGGTGATGGGCATTTTAGAGTCAGACAACATGGTTTTTGCAGCTTCAATTAGTGTCTTGTTTCTCCTCTCAACAACACCATTTTGCTAAGGAGTCCTGGGAGCACTATATTGTCTTGTAATACCCTTTTCATCACAAAATGTATCAAGGATTTGGTTCTTAAATTCAGTTCCCTGATCATATCTTATGGTATTGACCTTGTGATCATATTGATTCTCAATCCTTAGAATGAAATTCTTCAAGATCTCAGGAGTCTCATCCTTAATTCAAAGGAAAAACACCCAAGTGAATCTTGTAAAATCATCTGTGATCACCAAACAGTATGAAGGCCAAAAAGATCCATATGTAATAAGTGTAAGGGAGTAGTGATGGAGTTTCTTTCCTTTGGCTTGTGAGATACCTTGTGCTGCTTCCCTTTCAGGCATGCAACATAATGGTCATCACTTGTAAACTCTTTCTTTGGCATGCTAGTTACCAAATCATCCTTAATCAATTTATTCGTGTTTTTAAAGTTTACATGGCATATTCTTTTATGCCAGAGAAAAGACTCATCATTATTTGCTTTAGATAGAAAGCAAGAAACTTCTCCTGAAGGGAATGTTTCTTGTAATTCCATCTTGTACATATTCATTTTCCTGGGGGCTTTGAGCAAGATATGCTCATGAGGAATGACCACCCCAGGCTTGAGAACAATGCACTCATGCTCAGTGAAAAGCATGTTATGTTTCTGATCACAAAATTAGGATACACTCAGTAAATTGTATCCAAGCTCTTTAATAAAATTTACCTTTTCAATGCTGAGCTTACCAGTTGTGACCCTGCCCCTTCTAGTAATGTAACCTCCAGCATCTCCTCCAAAAGCAACTGGCCCTAATAAAGAGCCATTGCCTTTCATGTGCCTACAACAGCCACTATCAATGATCCATACAGTCCAATTGGTCTTTAGCTGTTCCTGCACAAAAAGAGATCGTTAGTTACATTTGGAAACCCAAGCCTTGCTGGTCTTGGGTTTATCAACACGAGTTGAAGACAATGCAACAATAATTGATCCTGTGTTCAAGCTTTATGGACCATCAGTTGTTGTTGATGAAGAACTTTCAGTCACATGGTCTTTCTTTATCTTCCATGCCACCTTTGGAAGCTTAGACTTGATCTTTAATACTTCGAAAGTTTTAACAACTTTAGAAGTTTTGGAGACTGAACCTTCGGAAGATCTTGCTATCACTGCAGCAGGCTTCAGTACTTCGGAAACATTCCTTTCTTTTGAGACCAACTTTTCTTTCGAAGGAGAGTTTTCACTTGTCTTCCTCCCCATATTGGAGCTTTCAAAAGGAAAAGATTTTCCTTCCAAAGCTGGCTTCTTCTTGATCTCCTTAGAAGTTTTCTTCTTGATCGTATGGATAGTATTCTTAGGATTGTAGAGACAACCCTTAGCAAGATGATAAGTACTGCCACACATGATACAGTCCATTTGCTTTCTTCTGAGAATCTTCTTTTGGGAGGAAGGTTGAACTTGATCACTTTACACTTCCATCTTCATTTTCACAGATGATGTAGCATGCTTTTTGGAGTGGACCTATTGTTGGATTTGGATGGTTCAGGCTGTGTAGTAGTGGTACATAGCTGATCAGCCTTCTTCTTGTTGCTGGGATGATTTTGACAAGAACTAGAACCCCTGATACTAGAATTCATAGTTGAGTCTTCAGTCTTCACCACTTCAAATCCTACAGAGATGAACACTTGTTTTTGCTTAAAGTTGAAGGTCACCTTGATCTCCTGAGCCTTCTTTGACTTTCTCTTGGCCTTTCTGATCAAGTTCTTTCTCTTATACTTAGGCATCCCAACTGCTTTCCTCTCCTCAGGAGAATAGTGGCCTTTCTTAGGATGATCTTCTTCACTCTTCTCAGAGTCATTCTTCACTATCTTCTCATCATCCTCTTCACTCATGGGTCTATGAGGGAAAGCTCATCTTCACAAGTTCGACACCTTGGAGATCTTACAGACAATAGAGAGTGTGGAGGACCTATCTCAGTAGATCCCAGTCCCTGCTTATTCTGATAACAAACTTTTGTATGCAAGGATGAGGATATCATGTTCTTGAAGGTCTCTTCAAGAACATATTTTTCTACCCTGGCTTTGCTGATCATAAGCTCAGCCTGGCATTCAGTTAACTTAGTGATGAGATCTTTGATCTGAGTCCTGTGCTTGGTATGTTCATGTTCCAATACCTGTACTTGGCCACCATTTGTTCTAGGTGCCTTGCACTCCCTAGCAAAGTGTCCTATTTGGTTACAGTTGTAATAGTTCACCTTGCTTTTGTCCAACCCAAACTTACCACTAGCAGCATTGCTAGGAAACTTCCTCCCTGTCCTCTTGTAGAACTTTTTGGGTCTGTGAGTGAGAAGGGCCATCTACTGGACTACTTTCATATACTCCAGATCATCTGGATGGATACAGTCCAGGTCTTCAAGGGTGAATAGAAAGTTTCTTGAACTTTCATCAGCAGACATAAAGGCTTGAGAAGAACTTGTCTCTTGGAATGGGCTTCCTTAAATGTAGCTCTCCCTTGGTGTCTCCGGGAAGGTGATGAAAGGACCCTTTTGTGAGTTGTCATGATAGCAGATGAGATGATGCTGTGGTTCTTTGCAATCCCTTTCAACCACATGAAGGGCTGAGCTCTGTTGATTGCTAGAATTACCAGATGGATTTTGCATGTTCATCTCTATTTGATATCCACTGAGAATACCATACAACTCTGTAAGAGTAAGTGTCTTAAGGTTCTTAGTTCTCTTGATAACAACACAGTAATGTGTCCACTGTCTAGGAAGAGAGGACATGAACTTGCTTACAATGTCCTTGTTTTCAAGATTTACTCCAACATCCATTAGAGCATCCGCAATCTCAACATACCTTAAGTATTGTTGAGTCATGGTTTCACCTGTTTTGTAGGTGAAGTTCTCAAACTACTGCTTCAATAGGTCTTCTTGTTCTCTTTTGCTTCAGTTGACCCCTCATACATGAGCTTTAGTGCGTCTGATAGCTGCTTAGCAGTTTTGCACTTCTTGAAGCCCCCGTGTACGGAGTTTGGAAGAGTAGTTTGGAGTGCAATCATGGCTTTCTGATCTATATCAATCTTCTTCCTATCTTCTTCAGAATAGTCAGCCACCTCTTTTGGTATCATGCCACCTCCAACAGTAGCTGAAGAGGTGCATGGTATGTAAGGTCCACAAACAACAGACTCCCACATCCTAGAGTGTTGAGACTTGATGAAGCCTTCCATTATTTGGCACCAAGTATCAAAATCTTCAGGAGTGATCAGTGGGGACTTTGTCATGGTACCAGTTTCCATATCAGCCTTTGTGAGAGCTGCCATTTGAGATGTTAAGTGTTTTGTGAAACTGAGAGATCTAAGATGGTGAGATCTTACAATCAAGAGCCTAAAATGCTCTAATACCAATTGCAGGACCGTTGAAGGGGGTCAATACAACCAGTCTCATAATGACAAGAGAGTTAGAACACTTAACAGATCAAATAGGGAACTGGAACTGTATTATGATACTAAGGAACACAATCAAAACAATGAGATAGAACCAAGAACAACTGAGTATGGTTTTCAAGGAATAAGTATATTGCTCTCAAGTTCTTTTACAAGTGTTACAAAGCATAAAAAAATAAGATACAAGGACCTGAGATACTTTATACTACATCCTACAACTAGCCATACTTTGAAGGCCAGCTGGAAACACTAATCTAGACAACAAGATCAATGTAAAGTCAAAAGGAAAATTGCCTTTTGTCTAGTGACTATGACATGCCATAGCTCACATCCTAATATATTACAAAAAGGATAAAAGTACATAAAGTAGAAAGTTACACACTCAGAACCATAATCTATAGTTTGCAAAAGCATGGACCTTTTCACCAACTTATGCAAGTTGATGAGTCTTCAGAGTGGTAGTGGAAAGTTGGTCAGCTTTCTGAAAAAGTAAATCAGAGAAAGCTTGTCTTCTCTGTCCTTGAAAGAAATCAGTCTTATGTCTTGATGGCTTCTGAAGACTTTGTCTTCTAAGCATCGGAAGACTTTGTCTTCTAAGCTTCGGAAGACTTCCTCTTTAGCTTCGGAAGATTCAGTATTTGCTTCGGAAGATTTTACACTTAAAATATTTTTTCTTTTGTAGAATATAAAACTTCCAAAGCAACTTCTACTATGTACAAAGTGCATGCATGCAGGAAGCACTTTGATTGTTTTGGGTGCATCAGCCTTTCTATAAACCTTACACCACCCCCTGTGCATTGATTTTCATGTGTAACTTTTCGAGACCTTTCCGTGGATAGGTCGTGCGTCCTGTAACTCCCTTCCTAGCTCATGTTATGCCCTTTTTAAGATACCGTTTTCGTGCAACTTCAACTTAACATTTCTTTACTTCTCAAGCTCCAATTCTCATCCCGTTTCTTGGAATTTTTTTGTATTCTTTACTTTTAACCTAAAAACACAAAATAATCCCAAAAGTAACTCTATTTCTCATAAATTTACACGTAAAACACGAAAATAAAGCCGTTAAACATTATACTTTCACCACCCGATCACAATCCTCACACTTACCTTTTGCTTGTCCTCAAGCAAAGCTCAGTTGTAATTTATAAAACCATCATTACAAATATTTATCAGTAATCACTTATTAAAAATCACTCAAGGTCCAAAGTCATGCCCCTATTCATCAAAGTTACATCGTTCAAGAGATTTACATTCTAGCAAGTCAATTATAAGTAAGTAAAATAGGAAATCACCCAACTAGGTTTAACATGCTTTTGGTTTTTAGTCTCATGTGCACACCCCTCACAATAATTCACTCCTCTCGGTTTATATTTAGACTAGTAAAATATATACTAGGGCAATCACTCGATAACTAATGTACCATCTTGTGCACATAAGCTTGTATAGCAATCACACCTCCACCACTTACATAGACTTTGCACACATCTAAATGACTTACGAGTTTTTGGGCTTAGGTACGAGTAGGAAGTTTTGGCTTTTAAAAGTGGCTGACATAAATAGAAATATAAACCAAACCATCAAACCATCCTTATTAACATGACTCTCGGAGCTAAATCACTTTGATCCTTTTGAACCACTTCTTTTTCTCCTTTTTATTTTTTTTTTTCTTTCTTTTTTCATAATATAAGCTTGACTTCAGATGCTCTTTTACTTTGAACAGGTTAACGATTGGTTATCAACTAACAACTTGGGCTTTATGTATCGGTTTTAACAAAAGAATGGCTTAAGGCTCAACATGGCTACTAAAGGTTATGATGGATAACAATAACAAATGATAACAAGTAATTCAGATCCTAAATTGCCTTTGTCATTTATGTTCAGCATCTTGCTTATGGTCTTGGTATGCACCAACAATACAAGTTTTGCAACAAGCGTGGTATATGGCCTACCCTCAACTAATGAATATATATGATTGTGTTTTAAGTAATAGGCTCTAAATCTCACCAAGTAGGAATTTAGGCTACCGATGTGCACATGAGTTTATTATATCAAAAGCCTATTAACACTAACCAGGCATCCATCACATTTACAAAAATAACCTGCTAGAAGAACTTTTCCCGGAACTTAAAGAATTTGGCCATGACCTAAGATCTATACCAATATTCTAGTAAACAACAAGTGAATTATATTGAAAATTTTGGTTTAATAAACACACTAAACTTTACTAGAAAACTTTTGCAAAAATTGAAACTTGACAGGATTTTTAAAAAAAAATTTTACCTTAATTCTCCATAACTCCCCTCATCCCCACACTTAGAAGGTACATTGTGCCCAATGTACCAATCTATCTTTGGAAATAGTGTGGATTTATCGGCATTTTTAACATCATAACCATATTTTCAAAATCATCAACACAGATCATCATTTGGGTTTTACCATAACAAACATACCTCTAGACACACACATTCCCACACATATTGTTATTGTTTGACACTCCCAAACATAAATTAAACACACCAAAAGAAAAAAGAAGAAAATAAAAGAAAAATAAAATGTCTGAACATGAAACAAATAGAGTGGAGAAACACGTGGACCTGATCAAATGATCAGAGAGTGTTCTGATCTCATCTGAATGGAGTCTCGGCAGTGGTGGTCCAAAGAAAGATTCCATCAAACTTTGGTGCATGGCGTGCATGTCAAAGTTTCTGGCTTGTTCCATTGTGTGGGAGCTGCTATCAGGATTTGTGTTCGTTGGTACCCACTGTGATGGTTGAGCTTGGGGGTATCTCTCATATTGTTGTCCAGGCATGTATTCTGGAAGAGTACTCCACTCCACTGGTTGTGCATGAGTTTGATAGGGTAATCTGCATGGTAGTCGTGATAGTGACGAACCTGTTCCTGAAAAAAAAATCATTAATAGCTTGTTCACGTGCATACGTAGAGTCCCACGCGTACATTCTCATATCATCACGGAGCTCTCTATCACGTCGTTCTTGTGCCTCCCATGCATTTCTCATTTGTTGCTCATACTCCTGCGTCCTCCTATCATAACTCTCTCTCCATCTTTTTTGTCTCTCCCTTTCCCGTGATTGTTCATCATACATGTGCCTTTGATCCAAGGTCCATCTTGAGAACCCAAATGGTCTAGCCTTGACAACTGCTTCTTGAATCTCTTCTTCCTTAATGCGTTCCCTTTTATCCATATCCACATCTCCAATTCTGCCTTGCCGTGTTGCCATGTCATCCTCATCATGGTGGTGGGGTACATCATCTTGTCTCACCATCATAATTCACCCACTATCCTTATCCTTTAGTTGATAATGGGTGGTGGTCTTTTTGTATTCCCATGATTGACCTCCCAATCGATTACATTTGAACTTTAAGACCGTGATAGGTATGGCTAAAGCATCGTTGGACATGACTTTTTGCTTCCTTAATAGCATAGTGATTAGCCGGCAATGTGGAATTATCAATCGGTCCCTGCTCTCTCGACTTTCCCATATTTTCATCATTACCAATTACCGGTAATACAACAAATGTCGACCGGTGAGTAGGGCATAAAGTACTCTTAACTTGTAATGTCTTACTTTCCCACTATCAGAAATTCTGGGAATTACTATCTCGCTTAAGATTGCAGTCAGTAGCTTTGGTAAGATTTTCATGTTGCTTCTGTTCATGTTATCAAAATCTAGTGCAGTGATAGGAATGGCAAATACATCATTCAAAACCTCTCACTAATAATCCCCGGTTGAAATTTCTAAAATTGAGCTTTCATGTAAATACTCATAAGGGCCCTATGCGGTGTCAAACTTGGCCACTTGTGAGATTGTCTGAAAAGACATAACCATTGTCTTACCGCCTACCTTGCCAGTTAGTGTGGTGGTATGTGGTGGGTTTGTTCCATCCTTCCTCAGCAAGGTAGACATCCATTCCATGATTTGATTCACATAAACATGTGGGCGATACATCTTAACAAATGTCAACACTTCCCTCCACCCCAATCTCCTGAACCATTCAACCACGCCAAACATTCAAAATTCTGGTAATTCCATAGGTCTCTCACATACCATGAGGGTAGTGAGGTCATTTTGCCCTTGAATTTATCCATGTACAATTGTGGTTGCATTTCTCGTGGAAATTTGGAAAATGGTTTCTTGTATTTCATCCAAACAGGATTTCTATTTGAGTCACAATCAATATCATCTCCACTAGAGTTAGTTCCCATAGCTTCATCCATTTCTTTGTCAGAAATTTCTTCACTTACGTCGCTTGTACTTCACCTTGTGGCTTTCCATGGGGTTCCGAAGATGAGGCAACAAATTTGCCTTTTCCTTTAGAAGTTGACTCCTTTGGTTCGTGGCATTGTTCCTGCAGATAACAAGATCTCTATTTTGACACCCTCATGATTAAGCACTTAATAATGTGAATTATAAGTTCTATCACACATAATTGATAAGGGCATTTAAGTCTATCTTGTGCAAATGGACACCAAAGCAAGTATGTGAAATAACATAACCGTCATGAATTCATAATCTACAATATTAAGTGACATTCTGATGACTATGTATCTTTTGAGCAGATCTACTATAAAGTTTACAATCGTATTCATAAAGTGCTCATAACGAAATTAAAGTTGTTGGATTTCCCTTTTATTCCATACAAATGCCAAGAATTTTTTAGTTCATTTAAGCAATAAACACCAAATCATTTATATGAAACAACTTTAGCATCAACTTATTACCAACAACTTCATCATGTCTCAATTTGTTTCTCAAACTCATGTACAGTTATCAACATAATATAGATCAAGAAATTCAACATTCTCATTACATGTACATGAGTCCATGAAGAGCTTGCTAGAAACTTTAAGATATTACACATACAATGGAACATACCATGGCCACCTAGAAGCAAAATATGTAATTATGTTAGAAAAGTCATACCTTGGCACAATGTGATGCTCTTAGACGAAGAAGAAGAAGAATGGAGTGAGTTTTAACAAAAAAAAAAACCCCAAAAATTTTAAACTTTAAACCCCCATTATTTCTCAAACGAGTAAAAATCTTGCAAAACAAATCGGGGAGATGTGATCCCCTCAAAAAATTAAGCTAGATGCACCTATAATTTGCTTGATGCGGTTGAGAATTGAAAAAGTTAAAAATTTAGGGTTTTGGGTGTTCTTGAGAGAAGTAGATAGAAAGATGGAGAAAAATAATGAAAACTGAAGTTTGATTCATAATGGAGTTGTTTTTATTGTTTTTAGATGTTGGTGTGGGTAAAAATGAGGCTGACCCGCTCGAATATGGGCCGATCGCGCCATTCCGGGCCGCGACGTCGATGGCGGTGGTCCTGGCGTCGGTGGCGGTGGGCCGGCGCCAAGCTTGGCTCCAGGCGTGGTGTCACTCAGAAGGGAAGGGGCTCGAAGGACGCCTTTGGCGTCAGTGGCGGTGTGTATGGCGTCGATGGTGGTGGTTCCAAAAAAAATATTTTTTTATTATTATTTTTTAACTATGAACAACTAGATATAAAAAATATATGTATATATATTTATAAATATCTAAATAAAATTTAGAAATCAATTTAATGTTTTTGTTTGTTTTTCTTAAATCATGCCACGTTCGCATACCCCCTAATAAATCAAAGATTCTCCTCGAATTTCGAAAAAAATATACTAGCGTACCTTGGTAGTCACGAGATTCCCCACACTTGGGTGTTTGCATGTTTTTTCATATAAACACAAAACGATGAACATGATAACAGGAAAAAGAAGATAAAATGTAAAAGAAATAATAAGAAAACAAGAAAAACGACAGGTTGCCTCCCGTTTAGCGCTAAGTTTTTAAAGTCTTCAGCGAGACTTTTACGTGTCCTTACTTCTCAATCGTGTAAGCTGGTCCACTTACCAACAAGCTCACCAACTCGTCAACAGTTTCCTCTCACATACTTACTTTCCAAGTAGTGTTTTAATCAATGCCCATTCACCATTTGTCTCACACTGTCTTTAGGGTCCTCAATTCCAACATCGCTAAACTTACCAACCCGAAGCACAATGTACGGTCCTATCCACTTGCTTTTTAATTTCCCGAGAAACATTTTCAATCGCGCGTTATAGAACCAAACCTTCTGACCTACCTCAAAGGTTTTCTTTCATAATTTGGCATCATGCACTTCTTTCATCCTTGCCTTATATGCGGCTGTCGTCTCGTATGCCTCGTTCCTTAATTCTTCCTGTTCATTCAACCTCAACATCCTTGCATGTCCTGTAGTGTTATAATCAAGATTAACATTTTTATTGGCCCACAAAGCACGATGTGCTAGCTCTACTGGTAAATGACATCCTTTCCCGTAGACCAACCGATATGGGGTCGTGCCAATAGGCGTCTTAATGTGTGTTCATTCAAACAAAGCTAAAGGTATATTTTCTATATTAATATAAAAATAGAATTCACTCAGCAATGCAGACTTCATACGTATTTTAGTTGGAGGGGAATAATGGTTGCTGAGGATGGCATGGATGATGAAGCTACTTGGCAATGGGAAACTAGCGTTCATTCTCACATGTATAAACAAATGTTCTAATTTGTAAAGAATAATGCTTACATTTTTAATTTATGAACTGGATTTTATTCTAACTATTTTGTTTTAATGTAGTACTTAATGCTTTTAATTTTTTCTGCTGTGATGTTTTATATAACAAATGTATTATACCGTGTCTGAAGCTATGAATGGCCAACGCTCCCCGAGTACGGGGTTTTACACCATACTTGTTTTTTTTAGTAGGTTGACAAGTATCAATGTGTTCATCTACATGAGACTCTTCATCTAATGAGTCATCATGATTATTTGATGGTTGATAAATAACATTTATGGTACTGGCTTGTCCATCTGTTGACTACAACTGTGTAAGGTCAGTAGTGGATTTTCTCTATCCAGATATCAACGAAAGATCAACTATTTAGTCTTCAGCGCTTGTAGTTTTAATAACTTCTTATCTTTTTGCCGAGTTTCATGAAACATTCCCAAGTAAATGGTTAAAAGCATTTCGGAATCCATTTAGATCAAACATCCAACTTGAAGTACAACCAATACTATTTGAGGAGTTTTTATTGAATATCACATTCCTAGATTCCTTAATAATATGATTAACTTTGTTGTATACCCTGTAAGCTTTAGCTTGTAAGGAGTATCTAACAAAGTACTCATCTATTGATTTTTCTACAAATTTAAAAACATGATCATTAGTATTGAGTAGAGTGCATGACATCCAAAAGCTCTCAAAAGCTCTATGAATAGTCTTCTCTTATGCCACAACTCATAAGAATATTTCTCATGTGTCTTAACTATTAACACTCTGTTCTGAGCATAGCATGTAGTGTTAACTGTTTTAGCCTAAAATATTATAAGAAGTTTAACGTCAGACAACATGATCCTAGAAGCCTTAATAAGTGTCCTATTTATTTTCTACAACTCTATTTTGCTAAGAAGTTCTAGGAGCACTATATTGTCTTTCAATACCTTTGGACTCGCAAAATAAATCAGGAATGTGGTTTTTCAAGTAAGTACCCTAGTTATATCTTATTATTTTAACCTTTTGATCAATTTGATTCTAAATTTTAATAACAAATGACTTTATAATTTTAGCACTTTCATCATTAGTTTCTTAAAAGAAAACCTAGGTGAATCTTGTAAAGTCATCTATTATAATCAAGCAATAAGATTTTCTACCTAAACTCTTTACACTTAGTGGACCAAATAAGTCCATGTGCAACAAGTGTAAAGGTGTGGTGGCATAATTCATTTCTTTGTATTTATGATAAGAAGATCTGTGTTGCTTACCTTTTTGACCAGCAACACAATGATAAGCACATGTAAGTTCTTTGTTTGGTAATTCCATGACTAAACCATTTTTCACCAGATTATTCATGTTTGTAAGATTTACTTGTGCGAGTCTTCTACGCCATAGAGATGATTCATTAATTGAAGCTTTGGAAAAGAAACAAGATACATTTCATGATGGTGATGCATTCTGCATGTTGAGCGCATACATATAGTCTTTCCTGGGGCCTTTTAAAAGTATTTTATCATTTGGAATAACAAATCCATGAGAGAGAACAATACCTTTATGCTTTGTGAAAAGAGTGTAGAGTTTTTAATCACACAGTAGAAATACACTCAATTAATTATTATTTAACTCTTTCACATAGTTCACCTTGTTAAAGCTTACCTTTCTATTACTGACTGTGCCTATACTAGTAATGTACCCTCCCCTTGAATCACTTCCAAAGGAAACAGATCCACCATCATATGTTTCAAGATTCTACATGCATGATTTGTCACCTGTCATGTGCTGACAACATCCACCATCCACAATCCACAAGTTATCTTTGGTCTGCGGATGTTCATGCGCATGAACAAATGGATAGTGATGAATGGGGATCCAAGCTTGTTTAATCTTCGGTCTTCCAAATTTCAGCATTTGATTTGCATTTTTAAGTGGTGATTGCGTGATTGGAGGTTTTGGATTAGCTTGACTTTCATCAAGGTCTGCAGATGTCTTTAGTCTCCAGACTTTCTTTACTTTCGTAGTTTTAGTGATGTTGGTTGATTTAGTATTATTCTTCCTTTTATGAAGTGCTGACTCTCTTTCTGAATTTGTTTTTTTGGAGAGGGAAGAGAGTTTCATGTTCTTTCGATTTTAGGAGCTGTAGCTGCTGATTTGTTCAGTAGATTCTTCTGTAGTGCTAATTTTTCTTTCTTTTCAGCACTCAATTTTAGCTTGATTCTGAATAGTTTTGGGAGTACCTCATTTTCTTTTGCCAGTTGATCTGTGAATCTTGATGCTTTGGTGTGACTTGTTGATTTCGACAAAGGTTTGTGGTGGCAATCTTTAGCAAAATGATTGTTTTCACTGCACACCAAACAGATGAAGTGTATCTTCTTCTTCCTAGCTGTCTCTATCTTCTTTTCAAGATCTTGTAGTTCTTTCTTCATTTGCTCTCTCTTTCGTGTAACTATTAACTCATAGTCAATGAAATCCTCAAGAGTCAGATTCTTTCTTGAAGACTTCATTTGATGATCTCTTTGTTTCTATTTCATTTTTCTATACACAACCTTTTCGAGTTTGTAGTCAGCAAGTGTGGTTAGATCAATTTTCTTTCATGGAAATTTCTTGTTATGAACCTTCATAGCTTCATCAATTGATTTTTGGATATAGGGTTGTGGTCTTTCTTCTAAGGCAACGAAAGTTCCAACGTAACAACTTCTATCATGCAACTTCTTATTACAAGTGTGCTTTGGTTGGATCCTTGACCTCGTGGGTGAAACTGACCCTGATGAACACCTATGATATTCTTCGAAAGATGAGTATTCTATTGTTTGTTTTGTTGCCTTAACAAACTTTGCCTAACTGAATCTCTTTTATCTTTTCCTTCTCCCTTTTTTGAATCCTTCTCTCCTTTTCCTCTTTTATTTCTTCAACTTTATCAGCAGCTGGCTTGGCATAGATTGGATCAATAGATTTTCAAACTTTTAAATCAGACCTAGGAGCGTATGTTGGAGTGTATACCATTGGTGTTTCCATAATATTATGCCCCAAACCTATCTTGGTTTGATACAACTTCTGAGAGTTCTAGTTAAAGCAATCAAATTTTCAAACTTTTTAGTTTGAAAATTATATTTGGCTGAATATGTCTTAGCTATTGCTAAATCACAATGTGTAAACTTCAACTTGGTCTGAAGATCATCAATCTGGGTTTCTAGATAAATTTGTTCATGTTTTAACATCGAAACGATCTTTTCAAGTTCCTTGATTTTCTATTTTTGAGGTTGGTTAGTTTTCTAAAAATCAATTCAGAGAATGTTAACTGATTCAACGTCATTCATGAGATCTAGATTGTGATTTTTGTACATGTTCACTTTAGCAATACACTTAGGTGTATTACAAGGTTTAGGAGTTACCGGGGATGAAGAAGTGGAGCTACCAATCATCAAGGCATTGTTGATAGGTGAGATGTCTTCTACTTGAAAACTCAAGTCAATTGATTATTCTCTTGATGCTACTGCCACAATATGTCTTTGAGTGGTTTATGTAAAGGGAGTTTGGTAACTTGATGATTGCTTGAAGTTGGGGGAGTTTGAAGGAGAGGGATTTGATTTGGGAGCTTTGCATTCTTTGGAAAAGTGACCAAGTTGATTGTAGTTGAAACACTTCACTTTTCTTTTTATCAATTCCAAATCCAGACCTCATTTATCTTTAGAACTTCAACCTAGTTCTCTGCTAGAATTGCTTAGCCCTTAACAAAATCATGGCTATCTATTAGTTGATATCAAATTCTTCTAAATCATCTAGTTGTATGCATTCTAGATCCTCTTTAGATACTTGAAAGAAGTTTGTTTGCTTAGTAACAAATTCTAAGCTTGAGTGGCTTGATGAGAAAGTTGGAGTTGATTAGTGTTGATTCTAGCAGCCTAAAGGTGGTGAGGACTATGATTCAGCAGTTGGAGATTCCGAATAGGTGATCATCGGTACTAGATGAGTCACCATCAGTATTTGGTATGATTAAGATTGGAAAGATTCATAAATGGGAGCCATGAGTGCAAAAGACTTTGAGGAGTTTGGAGATCTACCGAGATATTCTTCATCTGCATCCATCTCCATTTGGTCTTCAAGTGGCATGGTCTTTAAATTCTTAATGCTTCTGATGGACACTACGTACACTATCCATGTCTTCAGTTGTGATCTTAAGAATTTCCTAAGAACATCACTAATCTCCATCTTCACTTCCGCTTCATTAAGAGAGTCTAGCAGCTTTACATATCTATGATATATAGTAGTCATGGTTTCTCCCCATCATGTCTTCAGTTCCTTCATACCTGGCTTTTAGTGATTCCCATAACTTTTCAACAATTGTGAACTTCTTAAAGCTATGGATTACGCTAATGGGTATGCTCATACTGATCAGCTATAGAGCTTTGGAGTCGACATCAATCTTCTTTAGTTTTCTTTAGAGTTTTTTATGGGATCTTTTAGAATCATCCCACCTCTTCACTAACAACTTGAACCATTGGAACATATGGTCCATTTAGAATTTACAGCTAGAGCTTCAAGTCTTGATTTCTTAGAAAGTCTGTCATTTTGATTTTCCAAGTATAATAGTCATTTGGGATGAACATGAAGGTTTGGTTTGTGTACCATTTTCTAGATCATCTTTGCTATAAATTGCAACAACAGTCATCTTTGACACATATAAAGGGTATGCAGTGTTGAGTATTTGATAGTGTGATCAAAACAAAACAAGTGATTTGTTGAAATGAAACTTCAAACAAATCAATAGCCAAAACTCTAATACCACTTGTTGGATCGGGTTTTAACTAAATGAATTTCCTGATGATCGGTAGATTACAAATGCGAAATGTTTGTTAACTGCCTACTAGCAAACACACAAATAATACTTAGAATGTAAAATGACACAGAAAGTTCTTTCAAAGTACTCACTTGATTATCTTCACTGATTACAGTAAAGCAATTAATAGGAGGATACAAGTGGGCAAAACTAGCTAATCTCGTAACTATACAAGTGTGAGGTATTTATACTATGTAAGCTAAACTATAAAACAAATCCAGAAAATCTATTATAGGTTTAGTATAAATGGATTGTTACAGCCATTGATCTATACATTATGGCATTCCATGAATGTGCAACACTTTTAGTTAAAAAAGAATGTACAACATGGACAAGAAATCAGCAGTTGTAGAGTGATGTTATCGCCACTACTCTTTGGTACTGACATTCTTGTCTTATAGAGTACTAAATCAGCAGATCTTCATCAGCATACACGTAAGTGTTGATTCACAATAGTTTAGTGCTTGATGATGTATTTTAGCATATTAGATCAGCACAGAACTTTAAGTCTAGGTAGCTTTATCCTTTTTATATCTTACATATTTTTATAATAACCCACCAACATATTTTTAAAACTAACAAACTTAATTTATAAATACTAAGGAAATTTTTATAAAATATATGTAGTCAAATGCACCACCTACACTAATCATTCTAAATCAAGCCAATCTCCCAATAAATCTATTTACTATTTCCATCATCCAAGATCACTTCTAACTATAAGTAGAATTTCTCAAAACCAAGATGGTGGAACCCAAAATCTCTTCCCCTCTCTCCGTAACCGACTAAGATACCATCACCCACACACATTACAATTCATTTTACAATTATTCGTTGATCTTATACACTCAAGAACACACAAATTCCAGCCACATTGAAGCGCAAGATTGACCAAGTAGAAGAGTCACAACACCCATTGCAAGTCAAAGTATTAACATACACACACCCCCTACACCTTGTTCAACACTAATTTTTTATTACTTTCATTCTTGAGCTTGAACATATACATTATTTTGAGCAGCTCATTCTCACCAAATTAAGACCCTACAACAGCCTTTGAATCCCTCTTGATCATTCATCATGTCAAAATAACTCCACAAAACCTGAAAACACGTCAAATATCACGTGTAACCATTTCTATTACACAACAAACCCTAGAAAACTCCCAAAAAATATGAACTTTTAAAACAAGATATTTTTTTGGTAAGAGTAAGATATTAAAGTTACACAAATCCTTGATGGCCTAATCACGTAAACTAGATAACTCGAAAATCCCTGTCTTGCATAAAATGAGAAAATATATAAGATATTTTCAATATCATATTGCTAAGATTTCTAGAAGTTAAATATGATTAAAATGAGTTACAAGTAAATTTCGGTGAAATATGGAGTTGTATTTTATTTTATATTTAAATATACAGATTGGAAAATTATGTATTTTTACAAGAAAGCTACAAAAATAAAGTTGGGGTTTAAAATACTGAAATATTGGCTAATATATTGTTATTTAATATACGAGACTGATTGGGAATAGAAAAATCCATTTAAAATGTTTTACATTCCAAAATTGAGACTTTTAGTATTTAATGAGCTAAATAGATAATTTAACAAAAATAAAAAAATCTAAAATTTTAGAAACTATAAAATTCCAGTAGCTTAGCTTTGTAAAACGATGATTAGAAGAAGCATGTCTTCTCTATCTTCGGAAGAAATCAGTCTTTGGTTTCAGAAGACTTTGTCTTTGAAGCTTCGGAAGACTTTATCTTTGGCTTCGGAAGATATGGACTTTTGGCTTCGAAAGATTTTATATTTAGCATAATTCACTGAGATGTATAAAAACTTCCAAAGTAACTTTCTTGTACTTCAGTATTGCATGTTGAGAGCTCTTTCGTTGCAGCAGCCTTAAAGTGTGATCCTTACAAACTCCCTCTAGGCTGATGCTATCAAAACAGAAGAGATCTTTGAACTTGTTCTTCATCAATTGATAATCCTAATTAGGAGCCAGACCATTCCTTTCTTCATCATTTGATAAGTGTCCCTCAGACTTTCAAAGTACTTCCTCATGTCATAGAGATCATGTAGAGGGAGGTTAAGAATGTCTTGCCAAAAGTAATGTCTTGACCTCCTTAATCTCTAGTGACATACCATTTGTATGGATTAGTAGCAAACATCTAGGATAGGATGGGTCTCCCAGTAGCAAGAGGCTTTGCATGAAGTGCAGTTAGTTGAGAAGCCTCTTTTGATTCATCCTCAGGATGTTCTGACTCATCCTGAGGTGCTGAGCAGGATGCCTTGGACTTCTTCTTCTTTCTTTTGTCCCTTTTAATGCCATCCTTTTCCTCTTTCTAAATTTTAAATAAGGAGGGTGATTTGCAACACCAGTTGTTCTTTCCTTATCCTCCTTAGTTGGATCCCTTTCCTCCATGTGTTTAGAAGGAGAGGGTTCAGGAACCTGTTGAAGTTGTGTTGTCTCTTGGGGTTCAACCTTCACCTCAACTTCAGGTGCAGCCTAACTTGGTGGAGAATGCAAGTCAACCAGCTGACCTTCTTTGATCTTCTGCTTGATCCTTCTGATATGCTCATCCATGGTGGATAGAGACATAGGACCAAGTCTCCTCCCAGAGAACCCATACAGCTTCAAGAAGCTCACCATCTTCTATTTGTCAACAGACTTCTTTTCCATTGCTTTGATGGTGGCTCTTGATTTAGCAGCCTCCTCTCTCAATTTTCTTTTTACAGCTTTTTTTTTGGTTTGAGCTTCTTCTTCAAGCTGTTTGAGGCATTGAAACTCTATGTATTTAAATGAGAGAGGGTGAAGAGCTACAGCCTGATAGAGACCTATGGCACTTAGATAGGTTATCATCTTTTGTTTATCTTCTTCCCTGCCTATCTGAGTTTGCTCTTCTTCCACAGCCACAGTCTCTTTCTTAGGACTTTCCTAAACTAGAGAGAGGCTAGGGGCTTTGTATAGTTTTTTTCTTTTTCTTTCTTCCTTTATTTTAAGGAGTAATTCTGCAGCCTCGACCTCCTTCCTCTTTTTTGATAGCTCTATGTCAGCCAGTTCATTTAATTCATCCAAGAGAAGAGAGATGATTTCATCAATATAATAGTTTCTTAATCCCAAGTAGTTCAATCTGGCTACCCTTAACTCATCATCTTAAGTACTTGGCCTGTGGGCAGCCCTAATTGCAGCTTGCATGAAGCTTGGGGTTTCTCCTATATTTTCTCCCCTCGCCTTCCTCTTTCTCTCCCTTTTCTTTTCCTCAATCTCCTCAGAAGTCATCTTCCTTTTCCCTTTGTCAATGGTTGGCCTGTATGTTTCAGGGTGGAGAGAGCTTTGGCCTTCTGATACTTAACTGAGCTTGAACTCTGGCTAGGGAGAGGTTGTGATACACTTTCATCGGTAGGTGTTTCACTGAGGGTACCAGGTGCTGAGGTTGATCCTTTCTTAAGGTTCACAGGGTCCACTACTGGGCCTTCAACTAAGGTTTCCCCTTCAAAGCTAATCTTAGGGTCTACCTCAATATCCAGTTGACCAACATTTTTTCCTGCTAGCCTCCGTCTATGTAGATTTGATCTTCTCCTGAATTCCTATAGCACCTATTCTTGAACTCTCTCAGCTAATCTACCTGCCAGCCTATTTTGGCTTGGATTGACAAGAGGCAGATCAACTAGAGAGAAGCTCTCATAGAATCTCAGGGTCTGATAGTCGAATATTTCTTGCTGCCCCTGAGACCTAGAGAGTACCAAGGCCTTTCTAGCAGCATCATACCATCATCCCACTATTGGGTTTTCAGCAGGGTAGGATGGGGCAGACATGGCCCTTGGAATTCCCTCCTCAAACAAACTTTGAATGAGTGAGTCCACATCAGTGTAGACCTGAGGAGGTTGTTGAGTATGGAGAATTACAAGTGAGGGTGGTGAATCCTTTATGTCCATACTCTAAGAAGAACTCCCAGGTTCTGTGATTGTAGGTAGGACTTTCTCCCCCTTTTTGGTAACATCAACCTCTTGCACAAGGGAGCTAATGGTTAGGTCCACCACATCCATAGGTTCTTGCGGACCTTGTTGAGTTCTCCTGAGCGGTTTCTCAGCTAGCTTGCCCTTGAGATCAGTGATCTCAAGTTGCTGGTCATTGACCCTTATTTGTAAGTTAGCCACCAGAGATTCCAGAAAAATTACCTTTGAAACCAAATAGGTGCATGTTTTAGTCAGAGTATGCACCATTAGTTGCAGACTCCCCTCATCTTCATCAAAAGAATCATAGGGGAATGAGAGAATTGGACCAAAGTCTTGTTCCTTATCACCATCATGAAGTTCTTGGCTGCTAGATTTCCTCTGCTCCAAGACAGCTTCAGGAGAAGTGTCAAGGGCTAAGTTGCCATGGTTGAGGTCTTAAAGATGTAATCATTTGCAGAAGTGAAAGCCCCTTCCATATGGATCTCCTGCACTTGTTCAGAGGAGTCCGCCTCAGTAGGGGGTGTATGATGTGGGCTAGAAATGGGTGTTTAAGGAGTACTCATCTCTATTTGAGTAGGGGAAAGGAAGATAGACTCATGGTACTCACTGAAATCCAAATCCTCATCATTGTAAAAAGCAAGGTCAGGAATTGGTTGATTTAGATCTAAAGGCTAGGGATGGTAAGTTTCCCTGGAAGGTTGTTCACTAGAGTTTTGAGACTCTTATTGAAGGCTTAAGGCTGGTGTTGTGAGCTCATCAGACTGAATGAGGAACCTCAGCACTAATATTAGAAGAGATGGGAGTGGTTTGCTCCTCAAGAGAAGTGGGAGCTCTTGTTTCCACTTCTTCATGTGTGGGTGAGTATATGAGGGCTGCTCAAACTAAATAGACTGAGCAGGGGTTTGTTTAGATCTTCTTCTGTAAGTGATGGCGATTTGAGGTTGAGAGGGTAATAAGGATGTAGAAGGTGTGGGTTCAACACTGGCTTGTGTTGCCAAGTTGTCACCTTCGAAGTTTCCAGATTTTAAGTGCGTAGTATCCGCAATTGCAAGTAGTAGAGCAACTGGTTCTGATGAGCAACTCAATGGTGATGTTCATGACAGTGATAGTTTGATCTAGTTTGTTAGCTAAGACATGTTTTATAGTATTTGGTTGTTTACTATTTTGAAGTTTAGAATTAATCAACTGAGTATTATTATTTAGTTATATGTTTGATTGTTTACTCTTTTAAAGTTTACGTGTTATGATATTTTTTATTAAATTTGTTGAGAACTAAATGATAGTGTATTGGAGTTGCTATTAGTCCTAAATGTAATTCAATTATGGATTGTAAACACATATTGTGGACTAATAAATATGACATCAAAGAATATTATTTAGTCTTAAAAAAGAGACAAGAGAAATTTCAATATCGATGACTGATATTTAGTCATTAAATTTGCATAATTAGGACTGATTTTAAAGACTGATATTTTGACTTTAAAGTTATATATTTAAGTCTGAAAGAATATTTATAAGGTACTAATTATCAGTTTGTAATAAACATATTTAAGAATAAAAAAGTAATCAAAACATACTGATTTCCAGTCTCTAATACATATATTCAACACTAAATAATATAACATTTGAGATTAATTATCTGTCCTACAAAACCATATTAAATACTGAAATGGGTCTTTATCAAGGACTAATTATTAGTCTCAAGAAAACCATATACGAGTTTGAAAAAGTTCTTAAAAAGTACAGATTTTTAGTCGCTAAAAAACATATTCGAGACTAAAACACATAGCACCTAAGCTTATTATTCAGTCTCTAAAGATTATAACAGAGACTGAATGGTATGTTATCAAGAACTAATTCTCAGTCTCTACAATGTAATTAAGAACTAAATTGTTTTGGAATCTGAATCTAGCTAAACGTATCTGGAACTAAATTGACAAGGTTTGAGAATTGATATTCAGTCTCGAAAAGCCTATTATCGAAGACTGATTTGAGTCACGGATAAAAGATATTCGAGACTGATATGACTTGGCACAGGAAGATAGATGAACGACTGAAACTATGTGTCTAGGAGACTGAATGTTAGTCCCAGTTGGTGGCACACAATCAAGACTGAAATTTAGTTACTAATAAGAGTATCTAGGACTAGGTATTTAGAACTGACTAGGGACTAGCAAAATCAGTCCCTGATATCCATTAGAGACTGATTTGAAAGTATTAGAGACTAATTTTTCAGTCTCAAATATTCCTCTATTTTGTAGTGAAAGATTTTCCTTTCGAAGCAGTCTTCTTCTTCTTCTTCTTAAAGGACTTCATCTTGTTCATGTGGATGGTACTCTTAGGACCCGTTTGGTTCGCAGAATGTTTTGCAAAGGACTTGGAATTGGAATGCAATTGGAATTGAAATTGGAATGTTGTTGAAGTTGATATCGTGTTTGGTTGGTCAATTTTGAGTGAAATTGGAATTTTAATTTTGAACATTCCATTGGATTGTTAAACATTTCATAGGTAAGTGGAAGTAATGTGAATTCCAATTAATGAGGGAAAATTTTCCAATTCCAATTCTATCCGTTGACCAACCAAACATGATTTTAGATGGAAAATTTCCAATTCCAATTCCAATTCTAATTCCTGAGAATTATGTGAACCAAACATCCCCTTAGGATTATAGATGCAATCCTTAGCATAATGAGAAGTATCACCACACATGATACACTCCATAGTGTTCCCTCTAAGAGTCTTTTCCTAATGGAAGGCTTAACCTGATCTTTTCGCATCTCCTTCTTCATCTTCTTAGATGATGCAGCCTTTTTCTTTCTGTGGGTGAAGCTTGCTTTTGGAGTTGGATGGTCCAGGTTATGCAGCAGTGGTGCACATTTGCTCAGCCTTCTTCTTCTCCTTACTGAAATGGTTTGGACAGTCATCAGAACTCTTGGTACTAGAGTTCATGGCTGAGTCTTCAGTCTTTCTCACCTCAAACCTAGCAGAAATGAAAACTTGTTTTTGTCTTGGGTTGAAGGTGGGCTTGATCTCCTGCACTTTCTTGGATTTTTTTTAATAGCCCTAATTAAGTTCTTTCTAGCAGACTTGGCCATTCTTAGTTTCTTCACCTCAACTGTAATACAATGACCATTCTCAGAACGAACGTCTTCACTCACAACCGGTTCACTCTTCATTATATCCGCCTCTTTAACTTCATCTTCATCCTCTTCTTGGAAAGGATCACTAGGATGTAGCTCATCTTCACAAGTTCCACATCTTGGTTGTCTGACAGATAGTAATGTGTGTGGAGGAACTATTTCACTTGATCCAAGTCCCTGCCTGTTCTAATAACACACTTTTGCACGCAAGGATGAAGATATGATGTTCTTGAAGGTTTTTTCTTCAAGAACACACTTTTCCACCCTGGCTTTGCTGATCATAAGCTCAGCCTGGCAATCAGAAAGTTTCCAAACAAGATCTTTAATTCCAAACAAGATCTTTAATCTGCGTCCTGTAGTTTGTTTGCTCATGTTTTAATGTAGAAATGGTTTTCC
This sequence comes from Flaveria robusta, assembly GCA_025506415.1. NCBI lineage: Eukaryota > Viridiplantae > Streptophyta > Magnoliopsida > Asterales > Asteraceae > Flaveria > Flaveria robusta. The sequence goes on from CM046475.1 coordinate 13,491,596, forward strand.
CTAAATCTTCTATTTTAAGTTTATAGTCATTTTCTCCTCTTTTAAAATCATCTTTAAAAATGTTTAAGCACTCAAGATCAGATCTTACTTCCAAATTGTAGGACCTATGCATGTTTACTTTAGCAATGCATTCAGGGGAGTAGAGATGTTCCAATACCTTTGATTCATCATGATTTACCATGAATGCATGGTTTGGAGAAACATCCTCCACCTGAAAGCTTTAGTCAAAGCCTCCTTCTTCAGTAGCAACTACAGTTTGCTGCTTTAGATGGTTGGGCTTCTCAGCTCTAGGGGCTCCTTCAGTGTAGTTAGGTCTGAAATGTGTTTGGCCACCATTTGTTCTAGGTGCCTACCCTCCCAAGCAAAGTGGCCTATTTGGTTACAATTGTAACACTTTACCTTGCTCTTGTCGAGTCCAAACTTTACACTAGACACATTGCTTGGAAACTTTCTTTCAGTCCTCTTGTAGAACTTCTTGGCTCTGTGAGTAAGAAGAGCCATATGCTGAACTATTTCCATATACTCTAGATCATAAGGATGGATATAGTCCAGGTCTTCAAGAGTTAAGAGAAAGTTGCCAAAACTTTTATCAGAATACATAAAGGCCTTGGAAGTGCTGGGTTCTTAGAAAGGACTTCCTTAAGAGTAGCTCTCCCTTGGTGTCTCCGGGAAGGTGATGAAAGGACCCTTTGATGAGTTGTCACGGTAGCAAATAAGATGATGTTGTGGCTCTCTACAGTCCCTTTCAACCACATAAAAGGCTGAACTCTTTTAGGTTGTAGAAGAACTAGGAGAAGAATTTTGCAATTGCTCATCTCCATCTGGTAACCGCTTAGGATACCATACAACTTAGTGAGTAAGGGTAGAGAGGTTCTCAGTTCTCTTGATGGCAACATAATAGTGTGTCCATTATCTTGGAAGATAGAACATGAACTTCCTCACTATGTCCCTGTTCACAAGCTTGACTCCAATATCCATCAGAGTGTCTACAATCTCAACATACCTGAAGTATTGTTGAGTCCTAGTTTCACCAACTTTAAAGGTGAAGTTTTCAAACTGCTGCTTCATAATATCTTTCTTGTTCTCCTTGGCTTCAGCAAATCATTCATACATCAGCTTAAGTGTATCCTAGAGTTCTTTTGCACTCTTGCACTTTTTGAAACCTTTGTAGATGGAGTTTGGAAGAGCAGTCTGAAAAGCGGTCATGGCTTTTTGATCTATATCAGTCTTCTTCCGATCTTCCTCACAATAATCAACCAAGTCCTTTAGTATCATCCCACCTTTAGTAGATGTTGAAATAGTGCTTGGGATGTGAGGTCCTTGGACTGCATATCTCCACATCCTGTTATCTTAAGACTTGATGAAACCTGCAATTCTCATGCACCAAATATCAAAGTCATCAAGAGTGATCAGTGGAGACTTAGTCATGGTGTCGGTTTCCATATCAGCTTTAGTAAGAGTTGCCATTTGAGGAAGTAAGTGAGTTGTGAAACTGAGGAGTGATTTAAGATGGTGAGATCTTATAATCAAGAGCCTAAGAAGCTCTGATACTAATTACAGGATCGGTTAAGGAGATCAACAGTAGTTTCACAAATGAGGACTGATAACACTTACTAGATCAAATAGGAACCAGGCAAAGAAACAAAGTATAACAAGTAAGAACACTTAAGAACACAACACATAAGAAGATAGAAATTGGTTTTCAAGGATGATGTATATTGCTCTCAAGTGTTTACAAGTATTACAAAGCTTAGTCCGGAGACTAGGTACATGAGATACTTTATACTACATCCTACAGGCCATACTTTGAAAGCCCGCTGGATACTAATCTAGACAATAAGATCAATGTAAAGTCAAAAGGCAGATTGACTTTTGACATGTGACTATGACATGGTATAGCTCACATCCTAAAGTATTATAAAAATACAATAGTACAAAATTACAGACATGGACACTATACTTAGCAGTTGACAAAACCAAAAAGGTAATCACCAACTTGTATAAGTTGGTGAGTCTTCAGAGTGGCAGCGGAAAGTAGATTTGCTTTTCTCGAAGTATGTTAGAGAATACTTGTGTCTTCTTTGTCTTCGGTAGAAATCTGTCTTTAGCTTCGAAAGACTTTGTCTTTAGGATTCAGAAGACTTCACTTTTGGCTTCGAAAGATTTATATCTTTGGCTTTGGAAGATTTGACACTTAGATAATTTCATCTTTAAGCATTGTCAAATCTTTCGAGGTAACTTGCTTGTACTTATATGCATGTTGAGAGATCATTGGTTACCATCAGCCTTTAAGATAAACCCTTACATAATTAACTGGGTTAGAATCAATGAGAATCAAATATATTGAATGATATCAATGCCTAATCACGGTTTTTTTTCTTGATTACAACCATTTTATACCCGAAACATTTTAAACATAATGAAATACTCATAAACTTCTTGTATATTGATAAGTAACTTATTAAAATACAGTAGGGTTGATAATGGGTGCAGGGTTGCAAAATAGAAAGAAACTGTTCTATTTATATTTCTTATACATGACCTGTACATTTGACTAAACTAACCTGACAATATTACATCAGATAATCTAAGTTCAGATTACAAAAAATATATAGGTATTTCTTTCTGTTAACCCATATTTGTTTTTGTTCATCCGCATTAAGAAATACGGATGACCATTTGCTTTTTCGCACTTCTTTGTTCTTCATCATTAGCATTTTTATTGTTCATTCGCATTAGTTATATGCGGATGACCAAATACCCAACTATATTTGTTGTGTCATTTGCATATGACAAATGCGAATAACCAACACTTGTCTTCTGTTCTATCCGTATTTCTTTATCTCCATTCGTATTTGTACTTCAACACTTGTATTTATTTTCAATTAGAACAACTTAACCAATCACCTCTTTAATTGGCATGCATGATCATTTTAGGGTCCAACATATTCAATGCATAAAATTAGGGAGGGAAGTTGAAAACAAGACCACACATGTGCTGGACTAAGTCTCCAACGTTCACGTGAAGCCTGTACGCTAAGAATCCCAAGAATATCGGGATATCGTGGGGAATATTGGAAAACTTGTTATTTTATTTTACTATATAATGAAGCCTATCTGATCAAATTAGAAACAATCACACATTTACACTTACTATAACACTTAGTATTTGATCAGGTTTGGCTCCCAAGTTGTATTCCTTTGTCATCATCAATAAAAACATGGCAGTGGGCAATTGTCCGCTCCCGAGGTTTTTTACCGGCAATCTAACAAGATCAAGGGTTTCCTCTCGTACATCATCATGTTCTTTATTGTTTTATCATTATGTTTCGTTAATATCCTAAGTTATATTTCATCATTTTGTACTTATTCTGCTTAATATTCCAAAAAACACACAGGCTCACTTTACTAATTTGATCACTTAATTACTTTGGTATTTTTTCACAAAACACATATTAGGTAACATGTGAGTTGCTGGGCTAAGGATGGACAGTGATGGATATCAAGCTACTTGGCATGGGAATTCGGACATTTTAGTTTATGAAACATTAAAGTAATGATTGAAAGATGAATATTTTACTTAATATGAATTATTTAAGTTTTTTATTACAGTGTTTTAATAAAATTATGTAATGTAAATTGTTTTATTTTGTGAAGACCAACTGTGAGAGCTCCTAAGAATAAGGCTTTACATACTACTTGTGGATCTGTACACACTATTGTTAGTGATTTCTTTCCGAGCAAGCGTGTTCAATCCCCTAGTTATGATTGCAGGTGATGATGAAGCACATCAATAATTAAGCAAGATCAAAATATAAAAATATGATAATAACAAATGATGTAATAATCAATGTCTACTTCATATTGTCAAAAGTTCCCCATCTACAAGAGATATCAATCAATGGATGTCCAATAAATACAACCCAACTTTCTATTTAGAGACAAATGAAAAACAAACATTACACATTGAAAGCTCAAATGAACTAATTACAAAAAATAGCCTACAAGTTAGACTATGCAAGTTTTTAAAGTCTTCAAGCAAGTTGTCATTATCGCTACGAGTTATTAACTACCTATATGAGTTATCATCATCAAAAGTTAAATTTTCCTTAAACATTTAATTAGACAATTCCGAAATTGATGGTGAACTCTAAATTATCAAAGTAAAAACAAAGTCACCACTTTCGTGTTTTGAAAAACAATCTAAGTGTTCAATCCAACCTTAGGCGGTTCAACCAAGAACAGATAAAAAGGTGTATGGTATGTGTTTTACGTGTTAGGGCTAGCAACTTTGGAGCTCCTTGACTAGCGGATCTTTTTAGTTATTTTCATTCGCTCCAAGTTTTCGTAAGATATGAAAACTAGGGCTTTTGATTACTCGCAAATGCACCACGGTCGGAGATCTACAAATGTGTTCTGATATCTTTAGTTACACTGCTATATTAATTGTAAATAAGGACACAAAAAACCCAACCAACCTTTACAATAAAAACCGGGCAATCATGGGCTCCTATACCGAAGTTAAGTGGAAAATAAAGGAAAAAGATATCTAGATAGAGAAAAAAAGGTAGGCGCTCAATGTTATTATTCCAATCTCCTAAAGTACAATGACTAAGAACTGACTTTTAAGTGATTAGATAGCTATGATTACCATCATTTTACAAGTTTAGTTTCTATTCTTTCATTCACAGTACAATATACCCCCAAGTATGTAACACAAAACAGTTGTGATGACACGTGTCCCACCAGCTAGAGCCAGCAGGGGCTGGTTTTGGTGATTTACAATTTAAAAATATAGCAACAGCATAATCAACATAATGATTAATCCATGCATCTCCAAAAACTATATTATCCTCCAAAACTGTATAGCTGCAAAATTCCATTAACCATGAGTACCACAAAAAATAAAATGATGTTTGGAGCATGTCTGTACTATACATGCAATTGGCTAGAAACCGCAATTAGAATTATTTCATTTCATATATGCTGGGCATTACCAATCACAAGTGGATTTAAGCATCTGAAGGACCAGATATAGTGGGTGAAACAGTTGGCTTTAAGTATCACAGTCATGTATGTGTAGTTTATGTGGTTATAGCACTTAAAATTAGTTAATACCTTGATTGTTCTATCTGCATGTCCAACAAACAGCCTCCCCTGCCAATAATGCAAAGCAGTTACAACTGAATCACCAGTAATTCTTCCAATTTCTGTGACATCTATTTGAGACTCATTACCTGATGATAGTTTCTGAAAACCAAAAAATGGCCTATATGAATAAGGAAATAAGACAACAAAAAGTTTTATGCTAATAACTTTACCTGTACAATAACAGTCTTGTTCCAACCACCGCTAAATAGCCATTGTCCTTCCATATAAATTGAGAAAATGGAGCTTGAGTGTGTTGATATGGGGTTCACAGGCACGTCTTTGTTCCATATCTAAAGGAGAAAGAATTAGTAAATTAATAATAAAATAAAACAGGGAGATTACAAGTATCGTTAGAAACCTTTATGCATCCATTTTCATGAGCTGCAACAAGTATATTGGTATGAGCAGCAAGAGATAGAACGGAGCCGCAGGTGGAAGTGGAAGCAGCAGGGGCTTCTTCACCTAACACTGCCAATGGGCTGTGATCACTTAGACACCATAAACGAATGGTTCCATCCCAGCTTCCACTATAAAGAACCCCATTACAAACTGCTAATGCACACACCACTGATTTATGACCATTCATTGTATATGATAGACTATAATCCTGATAAACACAAAAATTATTATTATATCATATATCAAAACATTCCATTTGGTTACCTCAGTCAAGACTTAAATTGAAATCCTTACATGCATTGACCAGGCTTTTACCGACTTATCCCCACTGCCTGTATAAAAAAAACCAGATCCAGAAACAGCTGCAAGGGCATGAATACCACTGTAACGCCAATCTTTTCCCTCGTTCAATCTTTTGACTGGCATCTCCTCCAATGGAAGCTTAATGCCCCAGATGAATATATCACCTCCATTATCACCACTTATGCATAATGGTACTTCCCCCTCTACAAAAACTAAAGCCAGCACCTTATGCTCATGACCCTTGAACGTATGTATGTGACCTAAACCCTGTATTTTATAAATACATAATACAAATAAGAGATCAAAAACATATAAACAACATTTTTTTTTCTTTTTTTAATATTTTTGCATTTAAGGTTGATTTATCATCCAGCAGTAGCCACCCTCCATAGGCATAGCACCTGCTTTCTGCTCACAAGTTGTTCAGTGTGTATTATTTACAATCCAAGTATTGGAAACCGATATAATACCATTATTTATCTACCAAACATAAACCTTTAATACTAGTATACTACCAACACAATAGGACTACACAAAAGTTGGAGTCTAAAACAAAAAGAAACTAAATAAAAGATTATATTGTAATAATTCGTAATCATTAAGAAAACATAACTTTTATCCAACAGTTTGTAAATAGCAAAAAAGAAGACTTTAAGCAATTAAAAAAAATTAAAGTCGATACTGATACTTTAGAGAAAAAAAAAAGCACAATAAATATAATACTGAACTCATTAACATAAATCAAACAGGATTGCCACTGCAAATTTTTTTCATATAAATGCCACATTTGCCAAGTGCAATACACATCAACATGTGGCATGTTTACAGTGTGGGACCAACTTTCAGAAGTTTAAATCTAACATAAAAATAACTATATAAAGGAAGTTACAAGCCATGGATCAAAAATTTGGAACCATAAGAAAGAAAGAAAAAAATGATGGGAATTAATTTAAAATCTAAAGTCTGAATTTGGTAAAAGTGATAAACCAATAAAATAGTATGGAAGAAGTGTATAAACAAATGGTTAGGGTGCCTAAGTGAAAGACTAAAACAATAGTATTGTAACTAAACAAACATATATTGTTAGGAGTGGATAAGACAAGAAGTCACCCAAGGTCTTAAGTACACATTGGAAGGTCTTAAAATACCTTTAATATAGTGAAAATTGTGTAAGTGTCAATACCTATCCTGGTTAACCGTATGTCGGCCAGGTGGTGAAGGCGATCTCAAGGGGTGATTGAAAGAGATCACAAGTTAAGGACTACAGGTGTCAATAGTAGTTAGTGTAGTTAACCGAGTCAGTCAAATTAATTAATTGTTTTATGTCTATCTTAGTTCCTAGTTTTATGGTATTAGAATTGTTACTAGATTAGGAATTGTTTACTTATCTAATCCTTGCAATCCTTCTTCTTTTTAGTCAATCAGAAAAGAGTTGATCATTGTAATCAACAAGAACGTGTAAGTTTTACCTAATTCTGTTACGGTACAAATAACGGAGGGGCCAAATATGTAATAGTGTAATAATGTAGGGGTCAAATAGTAGTTAGTTGATACATGTACTTATACAGACTGATCTAACGTAATGAGTATCGATGATTTGAGAGTTAATCCCCTTCTTCTTTGTGTTTTCTTCTTCTCTAAAATCAATCGTAACATTGGTATCAAGAGCTATCCGGTCCCTATCGGAACTCTTCCGATTTAAGAAGGGATTCTAACGACGACAACCGAACATTAACAATTAGGAGGCAATTAGAAGTTTTATGGTAGCAATCAAGAACAACAACAATGACAGCAATGGCTTCTACTCACAATCAGAAACTGGAAAGGATGATTGAAAGTTATGAATCGTCGCTGATAGGATTGGAAGCAAGAACAGTTAGATTGTACTTTTATATTTACCTTTAGTTGAGGGTAGTCCATTGTAATATCTAGCTCTTTATATAGATTATTTTACACAAAATAAACAATCAATCATAATACAATCAGTTATACGGTTTAACTTGGTATCAGAGCCAAGAAAACCAAAACCGACTGCCACCTAACTAAAACCATACTGTCGGCAGCCTTTCACTTTTCCCGCAGCCTCCTTTTTCTTTTCCCATCACCACCGGTTTGCACAATCAACCACACCACCCACATCCTACTCTATCTAACCTGACCCACCTCTATTTTTTCCTACCGAATCCGATCAAACCAATGCTTCTCCCACTACCAAAAGCTCCTACTCCCCATCGCACACAACCGAAACCACGTCATCAACCTCAACTTCAGCCTCCTTCAACACCAATCCACCTACTTCGCCACCCCCACCACCTCGGCCTTGGCCTTGAGTGATTATATTTGTGTGTTGATCAATAACGAAATTCCTAACAATTACCTAATACTTGTATATGTATGGTAATCACTAAGAATGTTGTCTCAGGATGCCTACCTCAAGGGACCATACGTTGATTGTTTTATCAAATGAGGAGCTGAAAAGGAAACCCCCTACAAAATTTAAAGAAATATTATGCCTCTTAGCTTCACAAGATCTACAACGAATATATGTTCATTTAAGAAATTAAGGATAATTCAAAATGCACCAGTGAATAAGGTAAATTAAAAAAATTAAATATCATTTATGTACAAAATGATAGTGTGTTTGGATTAAAATTTTAAAATGATTTGCATGTGCAAAGTGAAGTAGCTTATCTCAGAACAATCAAGATTTGCATTATATATTTTCCTGAACAGAATTGTGTGGACATCCATTTGTTCAAACCTAAAAAATAGGCGATGAAGAACAGCCTGCTGTGTGAAATATAATAAGCATCAAGCACCCTTGCATGTTATGAGTTTATCCTTACTCCGGTTATACTTTTAAATACAGTAAAATATGCATTCTCCACTTCGTTATGGAAAAAAATAAGTTTTTTTTATAGATATCAATCATCTCAGATCCTAAAATAACTCAATGGCACTTCTGAAGTAAGGGGCCCATTTGAAGGCCATAAACTTCAAACTCAGGGGTGTATAAATGTGCACCAAAAATATTTACTATCAATTGAGGTTTTACAATGATCGATTTGAGTGTTCGGAAAAAAATATTATATGATTATTATTCAGATTCTCATAGGGCAATTGTCAATAAAATCCTTTTGTAATAATTGTCAGAAAGACATTATATATTTGTTTGCTCATTACACAATCACAATGATTTTCATCTTCTTCAAGAGTGTATATATGCGTTTACTATTTTTACATTACACTTTTTTATTTGGTTTTCCATTTATAAATTATCATGACTACATACTAATAGACAGAATCCTATCTATGATGGCTTTTTGGCAATTATGACAACCAGAAGAGGTTTCATTGACAATTTCTCTTGTAATCATTTAGGACCAAAACAATCTGAATTGGATAAGCAGATATGAAGTTTCTTAAGTGCAATAAGAAAATAAATTAGTGAAATAAATGTATAGCTAAACCAGTGAAACTTAGTGAAAATACACCAAGTTACAAACACGAGTTAAGAAAATAGTGAAACTTGTTCTGCTTAACTTAGCTTTAATTGATGGTCAGCATAGCATTGTAATAAGCAGTAAAAAAAGAGGAACAATACACCAGGTTACCAACACGATTTAGCAAAACAGAGGTAAAAGAGGAAATGTGAAAAAACAATAAATTTAACTCATACCTCCAATAGCTAAACCAGAGATGCAGTCAAGATGACCTTTCAAATCGGTAGATGTTAGAGAATTCTTACAAACACCCTCAATGACATCTCTGCCAACCACCAAAATTTCATCTTTCAAATAATTCATCATGCTCTTCTTATCATCAACTTTATTAGTTTTATATGATGACCACAATAAGTCTCCCAGAATCAAGCAATGGCTTTTGCTTCCTCTTGTAGTTTTTCTTTCTACACTTACAGTTAAATCAAACTTTGGACTGATAATCAGTCCCCTCATGCATTTCCAAATGTCATCTACCAGCGGTCTATTCCCTGGGTCATGACACAGACATTTACACAGCAACTCCTTCATCGATAGATAGTTTGAATCCAACCTGTTATCTAACAAGCCTGAAACTTTATCCAACCAAACCATGTGCAGCCCTTCACAATCACAAGCTTTTCCACTGAACAATTTAAGTATATAACTACACAAAAAGTCATGCGTCTCTTCAACAAAAGCCTTCCCCAATAGCAACCGAAGTAAGATGCAAGCTAATGACCATAGATCTGAACCATAGCCAACCGCACATGTTAACTTAGGAAACTCCAAATCAAAACCATCTTTCTTTACGAACTCTATTAACACCTCCGGACTAGGAGATGCATGGATCTCTGAGATAACATCGCTGGCCAATCTTTTACTATCAACATCTTGTGCAAACGATACAGCCTCTGTGAAAAACTTTTGAACTCTCCCTCCAACCATCAATACTTCATTTATGTCGATAAAGACGTGCCCAAAATCATCAATACCAAAGCATGACAATGAAGTACATCCAGCTACTAACTCCGCATCATGTAATCGACTTACCGTTTCACATAGCTCCATACCGATCATAGCAAAACTAGCTATATCAACGTCGAAGTCGAAAACAACCGCATTGAACAAATTAGTTTGCTTCTTTTCACACACTAGATATAAATTATCATCCTGGTTGCTATACCAGAGCCCATAAGCAGTAGAAATGCGATACTCCATCGAACAAGACCTTAGAATCAAGTGGAGTTCGGTTAGCGCTCCATCCCCCATGTGAAACAGGATCCACATAGCTTTCGCAAGGTAACCGTACCTAAATCTATTCTCATCACAGGGAGTAAAAGAAGCTAGTTTGAATAGACTCACCTTTTGATTAGTTTTCATCAAAGGAGTGGAACTTCCATCAACATTGGCGTGTGAAACGGTGTCTTGAGGAAGAATCCAGTCCTTCCAGTTGAGGAAGAAATCATGAGGCCATAGATTGGGAATGAAGTCCAGAGTGGGGGTCTGGGGGGGTTTGGGGGGATTCGGGGAGAGGCGCAGGAGGTCGATGTTTTTGGGAAGCGCAGAAGGGCCTTGGGGGTGAGGGTAGGGGACGAGCTGAGTGCAGGCGGGGCAGCGTATGGTACGAGGGAAGGGTGGTTTGGGAAGGTGGGTGAGGCAGGGCTCGCAGGCTGAGTGCCCGCAGGCAAGGACGCGTGGGACTGTGAATTCGGAGTCGAAGGGCTCGAGACATACAGGGCACTCCGGCGGTTCCATGCCTCACTTCCACGCCAAAAATCAGCAACAGAATAAACTAAAACATCTTCTTATGTCATCATAACTGAACCACTTTTCCATCGGATGTCCCCAAGGAGTTTTCTTACGCTGCCGTCCAATTTTTTTAGGGTGACACTTTAAAATTCTTAGTTCAGATGGTTAACATCAAGATATGTATAATAAGTTATAATCTCGTGTATTATACGAGTTAAATAAAAAAAAATACTAAATATTTATTAACGAAAATTTAGAAGCTGTGAAACATCAAATATAAAAATACTTTGATTAGCTGATAAAATACTTTTAATATTCTTCAAACTTTCGTTTTAAAAAGTTATTGTTTTGAAAAAATTTCGTTTTGTTTATCAATATCTCACTATTTAAAAACTATGGGCTTGTTTTGTAAAAAAATATTTTTATGTAAAACTTTTATTTTTTAAAAAGATTGAATTTAAAATATTTCATAATTTAAAAAGGTTTCACTGTTTTAGAAAAAAAAAATCATAATTTTAGACAATTTTGATTTGAAAAAAAGTATATTTTTAATCAAAATACTTAATTTTTATTTAATGATAAAATGTTTTTTAAGAAGTTAATGATTAAAAAATGATATGGAATTATAATATAGAGAGAGAAAGAAAAATATTAAGAATTAGTTATTTGACTTTTTAAAATAAAATAAATAGTTTGGCGGTAAAACTAAGATGAGAGGGCTTGTGGGAATACCAAATGACACTATATTTAAAGGATTATTAGGTTAGATAAGACGTTTGGAAGTTTAAATCTCATTTTAAACAAAAATGCTTAGGGTTTAGTCGGTGAATTTTTTTCATTTGTGTGTTTTTTTCTGTAAAACCCCGTTCCCGGGACACTCACAGTTGGACATTCATCGCACATGATAATTAAAACGTATTACATTTCATAAATCATTGCAGCGGAATAATTTAACAAAAACCATTTCATGCATTAATAATTACTTTTGCGAAATAATACATCATTGCTAAAGTTACAAAATATCATTAGTTGCATTACAACACAAAAATGTCATTTCTGCATAAAATGGCATCTTGCCAAGTAGCTTCACCCCGTGCCATTCTCAGCAACCATTACCTGCCAACTGAAAATACATAAAAGTCAGCGTTGCTGAGTGAGTTCTAGTTTTATAAAAACATTCATATTACCTTCCATTCATTAAAACATTTTCATATTTTCGCACATGATCATACATCGTACATACACATAGATAATCGCATTATTATCTTCCATCATTGTTCATTTCGTACTATTCGCACTTTCCATTATCTTTCACTTCTATCTAGATCCTGTCATATGCTAAACCCTCCTCTTGGGCACGAAGCCAACAAATCTAGGGTTTAGCGACAAGGATCCCATATCGCACGTATGGAGCAGTCACCAAGACTGACTCCCCTGTGTGTGAACCCTCATGGGTCAGCCAAAATCGTACGCTGTATGACACACAGTTGAGCTGACAACTCTCAATGAGTTGTGAACCTCCTTACATTTTGCTTGCAAGACTTTCATTCGTTCATTCATTATGTTCCACTTTCGTTATCTTAGATCTTTCGCTTCGTTAAGATAATACTTTACGTTTATTAACAAAATCACACCACGTAAAGCCACAGAATAATACGAAATAAGGAACATAAAGAAAACAGCCCATAAACATGCATAACATCATCATATAACATCACATACAACATCATACATCATCCCAAGTCATAGCCTAAAAGTTCATTTTTCCTAAAATTTCAGAATATTTTCTAAGGCTTTAGGCGCATGGGCACTATACAGGCGCTTGAATAACTTAGGCGCATGGGCGACTCAGGCGCATGGGCAGGTTTGGGCGCATGGGCACTATACGGGCGCATGGCCAACACTTAGGCATCTGGACAACTTTCTAGGCGCATGGGTACTATGCAGGCGCATGAGCCTGATTTAGGCGCATGGGCACTTAGGCGTTTTTGGCAGTTGGGCGTATGGGCACACTTAGGCGCCTGGGCATAATTCTAGGCGCATGGGCACTATTTGTTCGCATGAACCTTGGGCGCATGAGCACTTAGGCGTATGGCCAACTATTTTCTAACTAACCTCATTTTCAGACCCAAAATCATCCTTCTAACCTGTTCCAAGCCTAGTTCTAACATACTAAGCATCAAAACAAGCATACAACATGAACATAATCAAAAATCATCCCGAATATACACCCCCCAACCGGGCACACACATATACATACGGGTACACACCCAACTTTAATAAAAAACGTTAAAACATGTATTTCCAGCCCCAAAACAGGTTTAAACATTTAAAAACGGGGATCTAGAACTCACCTCTTGCAACTTTCGAGTAAGACTTCTTCAAACCCGAATGCTCTATGAGTTCAAACACCTAAAACACCAAAAACACACAACCGAGCACACACAAACACATAAACACATACCCGAAGGCTGGAAATCAGCCAAGAACACCCCAAAAATCAGAAAACTCACCTAAATTAGCTTCTTCTTCTTCTTCTCTCTAAAACTCGAGAGAATTTTCTGCTTTCTCTCTATAAAACCGATGGAAAGATGGTACAGGAGTCATGGGCGGCCATGTCCATCTTTTGAACAAATTAATATCAAACTTTGTCCCTTGTACAACTTTAACCCCTCAACTTGGGTTATTTTGCTTTTCTTTTCTTTTCATCACTTTTCTCTTCTTTTAAAATTTCCGGGTGTTACATTTTCTAAGGGGTTGGAGGTGTGTTTATTGCTGGAAAACAGATAAGTAAACCTGATTAAAATAATTTTTTCAGTTGTGTGTTTTTTTCTAAGGGGGTTAGAGGTGCGATCCTTGCTGGAAAACATATAAGTGAACCCAGTTAAAATAACACATATTTTTTTGAAGTAGGTTCGTATATTTGCCGTTCAAAAAAATGTTATACCTTCATCTGAATTTATTAAAATAGTTAATTTTGTTCAAAGATGTTTTGTAAGCTCTTGTGGTTGGTAAAAATCACACATTTCGTTTCATAAAGGTAGAGCCTTCAAATCTTGAGTGAGAATACAATTGTTCCCAGTTCTGGATCAATGATGGTGTAACTCTACTCATGAACCTTGAGTTGTCCTAAGGCATACACAATTACTTTTTCTCTTTGCATCAAGACACGCCTAACTCCTTAGTGTGAGGCGTCGCAATACACTATCAAATCATGTGTTTATTCCGGTAGAAATAGAATAGGTGTATTTCATAACTTCTGCTTTAGTGTTTCTAAGGCTTCTTGTTGTTTGCTTCCCTAGTTAAACGTGGTGTTATTTTGAGTCAGGTAAGTCTATCGTTTGGCAATATTTGAAAAGTTTTCAATGAAATAGCACTAGTTATCAGCCAAGCCTAAGAATTGCCCTACCTCGGTTAAGGTTTTAGGTGCTTCCTATTTCTTGATAGCTTCAATCTTGACAAGGTCCACTTAAATTCCTCTTCCACTAATGATATGACTAAGGAACTATACCTCGCGCATCCAAAACTCACACATGGAGAACTTTGCGTATAGTTGCTCACTTCTAAGCAACTACAAAATCAACCTCAAATATTATTTGTGTTTTGCTTCGCTTTTAAAGTTTATAAGGATGTTGTCAATAAGTAAGATAACAAATTTGTCTAGGTACAGTTTACACACCCTATTCATGAGCTCCATGAATACAATAGGCGAGTTAGTCAAAGCAAAAGGCATCACTAGAAACTCATAATGCTCGTACCTAGTTCTGAATGTGATTTTTGGTATATCATCCTCCTTGATTATTAGCTAGTGATAACCATACCTTAAGTCTATATTGGAAAAGTAATGTGACCCTTGGAGTTGGTCGAACTTATCATCAACATCTAGGAGTGGGTATTGGTTCATGATTCTAACTCTTGTCGACTCTTGATAGTCGATGCATATCCTTAGTGTCCCATCTTTATTTTTGACAAACGATATTGGTGCCCCCCATGATGAGAATCTTGGCCTAATAAATCCTTTATCCATGAGTTCTTGTAACCGAGTCATCAACTCTTGCATTTCTGATGGCACTAACCGATAGGGCGAATTAGTAACCAGTAGCGCTCCTAGTATCAGATTGATTCAAAATTCAACTTGCCTTGGTAGTGAGAGTTCGGGCAGATCTTTGATAAATACATCCGGGTACTTGGATACAATCGACACATCCTCAAGTCATTTCTCCTTCTAAGGGGTCATTATGTAAGCCATTTACATGATATAGCCCTTTCGCAAACACTTATTACCCTTTAAACACGAGATGATATTCAAGGCTTGCCTTGGTCTTTCACTTTAAACCACTAGGGTTTCCCCTTTTGATAGGGGTATTTTTAGTATTTTTTACTATATTTACTTTATTCTTAGCCAACCAATCTTTTCTCACTAATATATCGAATCCACCTAGTTCTATAGGAATTAAATCTATGGAAAACAAATGCTTATCCAAATGTAAGTGTAACCATTAATTATTTCTACAACTTTGGTTATAGTTTCATTAGCCAACTCTATCATATACACATCAGTAAACTTATTCTAAAGTCGTAGCAACAAAATTTCTATTGTCCCCATGTTAAACAATATATATGCATAATGAATGTTACTAGGAACGTACCAGTCACAATGGTAAGTCACAACCTCAGGCTCCTATCGTGCAACCTCTGCATTCATGACAATGCTCTTCTTCCGGGGCGGCCCACTATGGCATTTTTGGCTTTCAATTTGGGGCAGTCCGACCTTATGAGCACATTTTCCCCATATTTGTGATACTTAATCACCCCCATAGTGGTCGCCTTACATTCTTTAGCGAAATGGCCCAGATGATTGCGCTTAAAGCGCGCATTCAACTTGGCTTCCCTCACTTAAGGTTTTTTAGTTGTCATGGTCAGCATTTACTAAGATGGTGCAGGTCATACTTAGTACATAATGGAAACCTCCCTAGATAAGGTTTCTTTTACCTAGTTTGCTTGTTCTTTCCCAGTTTCTCTTTGTTCCCATGCCTTCATATCTCTTCACACCTCACCACTTGATCTTTTAAAGTTGTAGAAATCTCCATGGTCTCCTGTTATGTTCTTGGTTTAGCGGCCTTTACCATCCCCCTGATTTTATGTATTCGTCCCCAAACATACCTACCGACCCTTTTAGACTCAAAAGTTACCAGCATAAGGAGTGCTAGTTCGTTAGATCTCTTTGTGTACTCTAGGTGCTTGATCCCTTTCATCTCCAGGCTTAAAAATTCGGCTTCCATCTTGTCACACTCCGATTCCAAGATACCCTGGGAGTGCAACTGATTGGCACACGTGATTTTATTTGTTTATTTATATTTTCAAAGTTATGTAGCGGAAATTCTTTTTCATAAAATTCAATATTTCATAAATCTGAGAAATCTTTTGAATAAGTTTTGGTAAAAATCCTTATATTTACATCAACATCATTTCATAATGATGTTTCATCAAAGTCTTCTATCAGAAACATATATTACATGTTTTCAGAATATAGCCATAAGATATAGTTCGTGCCTAGAATTCATCATCCATTCCAGCACCCATTCTTGACTATTCTAAACATGCTTAGCTGAATAGTTTGTAGAATCCTACGTAGTAAAAGCCGATGAATATATTCAATAGACACAAAAATAGTTAGACAAGAATATAATTAAGCAATTTAATCATAATTTTATGGTAATTGTAGATTTAGCAGTCTACTTTAACTGTGGTGTTCACCATCCATATATATTAGTTCTTTTTCTCAATCATGGGACCTTTCAAATCATTATTATCTGTATTGTATCTAAATCAATCCAGTATAGGAATTTCATTTATCCCTAAGATATAACTTGGCCAAACTATACATATACTTCTTGTCTAAATGTTAACTTTGGTAACACCATTGAGCATTAAAGTTGTTTAACATTTTAATACCATTTTTAAAGATCTAAATCATTTATTCATTTTGAAAGTATTAAACGTATTCACCTTTTGATTTTGAGCCAAATAACTAATTAGGACTAAGAACGTAGTTCCTAATGCACCAACACTTTGTCTTTATGTCTTTTAACTTCTTGTTTTGATCGTTTTTCATCAAGTAGCACCCCGGGATTGCCTATAATTGATTAAATATGAAAGAGGGTTTTTTAGAAAGAGTTAAAGGGAGGAAGAGAGAGAGATTAGAGATTTGTGATTTTAAACTCTCACCAAAATGTTCTTTTTATAAAGGTTTCTAGCGGCCGTTGCGGTTCGCATTGGCTTAGTGAAGTGTGTGGCAGACTTGTCAGCATCGTATCAGTACTGATCCTCTAACTAGCGATAGGGCCTGCAACCTCTTCAATTATGATTCGGATCATGGCCACGTGTCGAACTTTACTCATTAGTCATCAACCACGTCAATACCCAATGCCTTGTCATTAGACACGTGCTATTCAACAATAGATTCTTTCTCGTCGTTGCGGCTTGCATCCCATTTATGTTGCAATCCTCATCATGCAATGTGGCCCATATTGCCAAGCCGCTACAGTTGGCGTTGTAGGTCGCATCGGCTTTATTTTTCTAATTTTATTTCTATATTTTTCATAAATTTTTAAGTTGTTACACATTTTCTCAATTTGGTTTATCTAGCAATAACGCTCGATCATTAAGCTCTTGAACTCCTCCACTTCATTTGCTTAATCGCAAATCTTCCCCGTGCTTGTAATAAGGTATTCCACAGGTTTAAATCTCCATTCTTGAGTGAGTGAGTGGCAAACCTGTCCTTATCACCCTTGGCACATACGCTTATATCCAAGACATCTTTCATATCTTCCAACCACCTCATTTTACTTATGGCGCCTTCCATTCCGTAGTAGTTATTTGGTTTTGCATGCAATGAATGCCTTGTAAGAACAGCCAGTTCGGACACTCATCGTTTCACAACCTCCCTTATTTTCAGGTCCATCTGTGTTGTCACCATTTCCAAATTTCCAAATTTCATTCCCCTCAGTTCGATTCTCCTGATTGCGTTCAACATTGACGTGAGCGGTGATGGGGGTGAAGCATTCAAAATGGCTTAGTGTTGGTGCTGGCATTACTGTTGTTGTTGGTATTACCATTCAAGATTTTGTTTTGTCGAGTAGCTCGGGTTCCCGATCGTGTGTTTACACGGTCCATTTGGTTCGGAACACATCCACGTCCACGTCCTCTTCTTATTGCCCTTGCTATAAAATAAGCATTTTTATTTTTAACATACGTAGCATGTATTCAATTCAATATGGTATTATTCATATAACCAAACTTAAAATTAAGAGAAAATAACATCAATGGTGGTTGCGGTAACAGGAGAATGGATCAATTACGCACTTTTGGGTGGCTCAATAGAGTTTCCTCCTCATTCTTGCTACTAGTGACACTGCCTTGTCCCTATGTTGTTTCAGCGTATCATAGTGCTGATGTCGACGCCACACAAACTCCATCCTTACCTACTGGAATTTTAGATTTTTTGAAGCTTATATTATTTTCGTTAAATCGTTCGCTTAGTCCCGTTAAATACTCTTTAAGTTATGGTTTTGGCATGGTAAGCATTTTAAATATATTCTTCCCTTTTCAGTCAGTCCTATATGATAAATAACATTTAAATAATCCCAAATTTCAGTAATCTAAAACCCCAACTCTATTTTTGTATTTTTCTCAAAAATATATAGTTTTCAAGCTTTTAAACTTTCTATAAAATGTAAAATACACATCCATAAATCATGAAATTTTATATTTAACTTATATTAATCATGATTAATTTCTATAAGTATTTTTATTATAATTTTGAATTCATTTCATATACTTTTGCATTTTTGTGAAAACCGGATTTTTCAGATAAACTAGTTTTATCAAAATTGTGTTTGTGACCAACGGGGCTAAGTGAGAGCTTTTGTATCATTTATTTACTAACAAATAAGTGTTTTAAGGGTTCATAAGATGCTAGTGGTGTCATGAGGTTTATTGTGTCACTAAAGTGACGTACGTGATATTTTTTTGTGTTTTCGGGTCGTGAAGAGTTAATAGATGCATAACCAAAACAAATACATAAGATCAATTTGTAAACTTGCAAGAAATACAAATAATATGTAAAATTTATGAGGCATAACCAAACCATGACTTCTATGAATTTTTGTCCCAACCTGCCTTGCGAGTATAAATTTGGATAATATGCTATCATATCGGACATACAGATCGGTGGTTAGCGTGACTAACCATGATAGGGGGCATCAAACCCAATAGCATTATTCAATATTTCCATGGCTAAACATAACTAATGGTTATTACTATGGAAGGGAACTTTTCGGCGCACAACAGCAACTCATGAATACGTAAAGGTCTAATATTATTTTCTGCATAAATATGATCAAGTATGTTTTTCCCTCAATTGGAATCTTAAATAAGTAAAATGGGGCAGTGAAACTCACCTTACGTCTTGAATGAGATTGTGTAATTTAGGAAATTATATGATCGCCCTAAATGCAACTTTGAGAATTGAAGAAGTAGAGGGCGAGATGGTGTCTTCAAAGGCTTGATATCCTTCAAAAATACTTAAATTCTTGTGAAGAAGACTTGATTGTTTGTAAATCAAATGAGGAAAAAGTGAAAGTGTAGAGAGAGATGAGGGGACGGCTAGAAGGGGGGATATAGGGAGAGAGAAGTTAGCGTAGAGTTGTTTTTGCAAATGAGTGAATTGGTAGATATTTATCAAATCTCATGTCAAGTTTTTTGTAGTCAAATAATGAAGGTATGGGTAGGGTGTTTTGGTTGTTTTTTTATATAGAAGACATAATTTTTATTATTAGATATTATAACTTAAGAGTCTTAATTTATATATATATTGAATTTGGGTGATACGGTTTCTCGAACTCATCTTGATCTCAATTTATTTACCAATGCTCATATAGCTAGATAATCATACATATTAGTCATCAAATTCTCAAAATTCATCTATAGTGATCATGAAATTGCATGTCTTTTCTAGGTTTTAATGAGACCTATTTGATGTACTCACATCTATCGACAATTATGTTATGGAACTACAATGAAAATTCATACGGATAACGACCTGAAGTTAGGGTTGTCACATATACGTAGTATGTATGCATGTACAAGGGCGGATCTAGGAATTTTTGTTACGGGGGCAAAATATGGGTCGGGTAAAATTGGAGTGGGTCAACGGAAATATATTTCTAAACTACATAATTTTTACTCCTTAGGGAAGCTAATTTCTTTTAATACAACTTCCAAAAACAAACTTCAAATAATTTCATTTGTAATTTTGGTAATAACATATTTTACATAAATTACAAAGGCATTTAAATTTATGATTTTTCGATAAATATTAAACATCATTTGAACCAATCCCAAATTCGATAATAATGCTTGAAAGAAATTATTTTGGAAACTGAATTATTAACGTTACTATTGAAAAATTGAATTTAAAAGCTACTTTCTAAAGCCACATGTTATTCTCTTGACCTATCTTTTAGCCACTTGTCATTATTCTAGATATTATCATCTTATTTTTCCCTCCAAGAGGGTATTATAGTAATTTAACATTAAAACTAATTTATCTCTTTTATTAAAGATTAATTTTATTAATTGTAATATTTCTCTCTCTCATCTAAATTTTTTAAAATCAATGTATCTTTTTAAAGTTAGAAATTATTAACAAAACAAAAAATTATATTTTTTTAATTAAAATAGAACTAATAATAAAAGAATTTTATATAATATGAAATTTTAAAAAACACTAAACCTTTTTGAAGCAAATATTTTAAATCCGTCCTTTTTTAAAAAAATATAAAAATGTGAACTTTTCTAAAAATAATCTTATTAAAACAACCAGAATAATTACAAACCAGAGTTTTTAATAAACAATATTTATATAAATTAAATTTTTTTATAAAAGAATCTTAATACGAATGTTTAAAAATAAAAGTATTTATATAATAGAGTTAAGAAAATAATATAATTGTTTTATTTTCTTGAACTATTACGTACATAAAATTCATATCTTATATTAAAATATTGTACTGTAAATCTTTATGTTTATTACTAACTATAATTCATTTAATAAATGAGTTTTTAGCCTATCTAATGATATATCTATCTGTCTGTTTGTCTATCAATATATCTATAATAAGAAAAAAATAAGATAATACGTGACGCAATCGTAAGCCTAATCATATTAACTTTCTCATTTTTCTTTATTATTAAAATTAATATTAAATACTAATAATATTACTCATAGCATTTTCAAATTAAAAAATGTATAATTTTATAAATTGAAAATCTATTTTTTTAAATTAAAAATACATTTTTTAAAAACAAAAAAGCAACGAACTTTAAAAAAAAATCATTTTGCTTAAAATAAAATATTTACAAACCATAAATTTTTTATAAAACAAAAGTTTAAGAAAAATATATTATTGTTTATTTACTTAAATTAGTTATTTATAAGTAATTATAATCATATTTTATCTTTAAGAATAATTTTATAATTCTTAAATTTTTTTACTAGTTATTTAATAATTTATATATTCAATACGTGTAATACACGGGGTATTAACCTAGTATACCATATTTTATAAAAGTAGACAATCGAAAATCTTTCTACTCTAATAAAAAGGTATCTAGGAATGAAACATGTCAACAACATATTCTTCCTCAACAATTTTTCCCGCTTCTCTCTTATATTTAATAATCACATTAATTACTAATAATATTATTTATTTTTTTAGATTAAAATAGTTTTTAATAAATTAAGTAAAAGATATTTTTACTAATGTTATTTCTAAGGAAATAATTATTCATAAAATTAGAAAACTTTTAGAACATCAAACTTTGTAAAAAATTCAAAATATTTTATATTTGATGTTTTAAAAAGTAAAATTTTTATAAACAAAAAATAATTTTTGAGAGTTATAAAAAAAAAGTTTTAAATATGATATTTTTTAAAACGTTTGTTTTAAAATAAAAAATTAATTTTATTTATTATAGAAAACATTTCAATTATATGTTATTTTAAAATATCTATTTATAATTCATAAATTTTTGTTTTATTTAATATTTTTTTATTTAATGCGTGTAAATACACGGGTTTTTTTAAAGCTATTTATTGTATTTTGTAATCTCTCGCAAACGTATGTCCGGAGGGTTGGTAACGAACGCCGTTCAAGTCAAACTCTCGTTTTCTGCTGAATAACTTTCTCAACATTGTGATTCACTCACGATCACAACCACAACCACGATCACAACCACAATCACAGTCGGTGAAGGAATCACGATTCATCCTCTTCCCATCAAAATCTAATCAAAATGGCATATGAATCATCGGCCCAAGCCTTCGCCCTGATCCTGGAGGGCTTCACGTTGATACCCATAAACCATTACGGATTAGCTTTTCTGTGCTTTGTCATCATTTTCATCTACAGTTTCTTGGAGTTCCATTTCCTTGGTGATGCCCTCACTCTGTTCCGAGGATCTCCGGTGTCTCTAACCTACAATTCTGCCTCCGAGGTGTACCATGCCGTGGCTTCAAAGTGTCGCCTTCTTCATGGCAGGTTCGATTTACTCCCTCCGTCTTATATAAAATACAAATTATGTGTTCAGGGTGGGGATAAAACCTTCGATGCAATGCAATCCGTGTGTAACATGACACCTAGCGGCTATAAAGATGTGGATTTAACCTGGAAAGTTCCGTGTTTGTTGATGTCACAAACCTCACTAGGAATTTCTTTATGCTTACCTAATTTTGTAGGAAATGGACTTTGGGCTCAAAAGTTTCAAAGTTCATAATCATGACTAAAATTCGCACAAGATCACTTTTAAATAAATATAAAATAATGGTATTTCAAGAAAGTTAGCAAATGGACTTTTGGCTCAAAAGTTTCAAAGTTCATAATCATGACTAAAATTCACACAAGATCACTTTTAAATAAATATAAAATAATGGTATTTCAAGAAAGTTAGCAAATGGACTTTTGGCTCAAAAGTTTCAAAGTTCATAATCATGACTCAAATTCACACACAATCACTTTTAATTAAAAATAAAATAATGGTATTTCAAGAAAGTTAGGAAATGAACTTTGGGTTTAGCGGCCGGGTCCTAAGGATAAATAGTTGTACCATTCTCAAATTCTTATGTCATTAAAAGTTTTATCAAGAGTTGGGCATCTTTGGCAACCCAACTTGGTCATTAGAAACCAGTATCTAATATGCAATGACTAAGGAGAATATTGGGTTACCAATTTTTGGTTTTATCACAATTGCAAGCATGACTCTGGCAAGTTATATATTTGCTTATATATGAAACTATGAGAGTGAAAATTCTTGTTCTTAGGATACATGTTTGATACATGTTCTATTCTAAAAGTCAGGGTTTCTATACTTCAATAATTCATGCAATGTGAAGGAATCTATTGTTCTTTGTGCTGTTGCTTCTTTAAGGTACATAGCTACACCTTGGCTCTCAAGTCCTCATGTTCAAACAACATTTCTAAATTTTCACGGGAGACCTCCTGCAGTAGATTATAAAAGGTATGTCTTCTCAAATTGTTGCTAGATATAATGGAATGAAAATAAATAAATGAATATGCTGAAATGACGGAGGACTTTGCGTGATTGCAAGGAGCTGTTTAGAACTCATGCATGATGAAGAAAAAAAGCTTTCCTATAGTCATTCCTACGAACCAACTACATAACTTTAATGTACCAATTTTTTACCTTTTGAAGTATTTGCTTTGATAAAACCAAGTTATAGATTCTGCATTTAATACCTAAATGTTGGTACATAACAAAGGCGATGGTTTTCATGCAAGCATATAACAACTGTTGCATAATTTTAGCATGAATAATAAAACAAGAAGAGTTATTTGAGTAGTAATTTGTATCATATACATAAATAAAAAAATATAAAATGAAATCACACAAGTTTAGAAGCAGAAAGGATGATTGCTAATTTGTATTTTGTTTGATTACAGAAAATAAAAATGTATTTTCGGCTAAAAATATAAATTCAATGTAAGACCATTACTACAGTAGGAACAAGTAATAGAAGTGAGAAAAAGCAAACAAAATATAAAACAATGGCAGGGTACTAATATTTTATTTGTTACTGAAATTACTTTTCTGATATTGACTTTGTCAGGATGAGGGTCTACACATGTTCTAATAGAGTTGAGCTCTTACAGTTCAATTATTCTTATAATGTATTTGTACTCTGCAGAATATTATTTCATGCCTCTGATGGTGGTACCTTTGCTCTGGACTGGCTAAAGAGTTGTGATGGTAACACAATCATGACATATATTACATAATCACAAAATTGTCCTATGTTATCATTTTACACTATACACACTCACCCCTAAGCTATCATATTATCTTGCTGTCATAAATACAAATCTTTATCCTGTGAGCATTTTCTCATTCATGAATTGAACAAATTATACCTTAATTATGTGTTTTGGTTTTGCTATTTCAGTACACATTATGTTTGTATCAACTTGAATTTTTGGAAACAAAAAAATTCAATTAGATTTGTTATAAGTACACTATATGAGAACATACTCAAAAAGCTAGGAAGAAAAGGGTGACAACATGGAATCATAAAGACCATTGCTACTTGTGGGGTATATTAAAAGTAATCGAGAATTCGGAATATAAGCGCTTCTCATCAATAAGGGCATTAGTAATAGTAATTTAGATTGTCCACAAGTCGGACTAGTTTTTTCAATTATGTTTTGTTGGTCTATAAAAGAGATGATATTTGGTAATTCTCTGAATGAATTTTATTTGACAGCCTTCTGCCCTATTTATAATACAAGAGAATAATCCTATTTCTGTTATGATTGCTATACAAAATCTATCCCAAAAATAACTATGTCTAGGGCCGGCTGGCCACATTGATTTTACATGCTAATATACCCCCGCAGTCGAAGTAGGAGGTTGTCGGATGTTGAGACTGGATCAGAAGTCATCAAAGAGAATGCGCGGAAGTCCTTTGGTGAATATATCAGCAATTTGATATCTAGACGGAACATGAAGGACTTGAATCTGGCCGCGTTTCACTTTCTCCCGAACAAAGTGAATATCCATCTCAATGTGCTTTGAGCGTTGATGTTGGACTGGGTTACCGGAGAGATAGATTGCACTAAAGTTGTCACAGTAGACAATAGAGGCTTGTGTTGGCGGGTGATGAAGTTCCAATAATAGGTTACGAAGCCAACATATTTCAGTTACAACGTTCGCGACTCCCCGGTATTCGGCTTCGGCACTTGAACGAGATAAGGTGGACTGCCGCTTTGAGGACCAAGAGAGTAAATTGTCCCCTAAGTATACACAGTATCCAGATGTGGAACGACGTGTGTCGGGGCACCCACCCCAGTCAGCGTCTGTATAAGCAAGCATGGACTTCGTACCCGATTTTGTAATAGTAAGTCCGAAATCAAGTGTACCCCGAATGTAGCGTAGAATCCTCTTTAGAGCATGAAAGTGAGAAGTACGGGGGCTATGCATATGCATGCAAATCTGCTGGACTGCGTAAGATATATCGGGACGAGTGAATGTTAGATACTGTAGAGCACCTGCCAGTTGTTGGTAACTTGTTGCATTGTCTAACGGGTCCCCATCATTGGCACTCAGTTTTGCGTTGGTATCAACGGGTGTGGCGACAGGTTTGCTCGAGGACATTCCGGCTCGCTCAAGTGTCTCGGTGGCATACTTCAGTTGAGATAAAAATAGAGACTGATCCGTACGTGTAACAGAGATACCGAGAAAGTAGCTAAGAGGGCCTAAATCCTTCATTGCAAACTCATTGGAAAGCAGACCCATGAGATGGTTGTGTAGAGCCATAGTAGAGGTGGTGAGAATAATGTCGTCAACGTAGAGTAGAATATAAGCCACATCATTACCCTTTCTGTAGATGAACAAAGAATGGTCACATTGATTGTGAGAGAAGCCAATGGATGTAACATAGTCAACAAATCGTTGGTACCAAGCCCTTGGGGCTTGTTTCAAGCCGTAAAGGGAACGTTTGAGAAGACAAACGTGATCAGGATATCGTGAATCTCGAAACCCCGGTGGCTGATACATGTACACTGTTTCATTTAAATAACCATGTAGGAAGGCATTCTTGACGTCTAGTTGGTGTATTGACCAGGAATGTGAGAGTGCAATACTGAGAACCGTACGTATGGTTGAAGGCTTTACCCTAGGGTATTTGGTTACCAAATATAATACAAGAGAATTACCAAATATCATTTATAATACAAGAGAATAGTCCTATTTCTGTTATGATTGCTATACAAAATCTATCCCAAAAATAACTATGTCTAGGGCCGGCTGGCCACATTGATTTTACACGCTAATAGTCTATGTAGTCAGATTTCTTATTTTGGCTATATTTGAGTGCTTTAAAAAATTATCCTTGTTTTTGTTGGCCCTAGCATCTCGTTGAATATAGTTTGTTTCGCCTAGGAGATAGTAGGTCATTGATTATAAATTTAAAATACAAATAGGATAAAAATATACTCATGATGATATGATCATTTTTGGATTCTTCTCATTTGCTTGAACACTTTTTAATTGCCTCCCATACATTGCACATACACACACACACACACTTTAGAACTCGAAGTGGAATTGGTTTTTCTGATTGCCAATATGTTTAGTTTGTACAGAAGCTTAATTAGTACAATCATTTTTTGATTTTTATTAATCTCATAATCATAATCATGTTACTATCCTTAAGGCGACAAGGGTGCTAACAACAAATGTATCTTTATTATATTCATCAACATAATATAAGAAAACATGATTACTGCCATCCTTGAGTCTTCTTTTGATTACGGGTGAAGTCTTTTAAGTACGGGTTTTATTAAATTGCTTATGTAGATGTTTATGAGGTCATTTTCATTTGCTTCCATTATTTTGAGATCTTCAAAGTTTGCTTTGACGCTAAAGGATAGTTGTATGAGATTATTATTAGGGCATGAGACATGATATCTTGTAATATTGTGACAATATTATGATATTCTAAAAACATATTCCATGATGAGAAGCTTGCAAAATGAATTGCCAAACATGCTTGTTACAGTTTATTTCATTTAGTGTCGGGTCTAAAGTTTTGCACAATCTTGCAGTTATGGGAGATTCAACATTTGAAGATGATAAAACCCCGATCGTTATTGTAGTCCCTGGATTAACTAGTGATTCCTCTTCGGCTGTAAGTTCAAATTATAGTCAGCATATATGGTTAATGTCAAGCTTGAATGCTTAGTAAACTTGCTTTAATTCTAATGGGTATTTTGGTTACAAACATATACCATTTGTTAGTGCATTGTAGTGCCATGTTGTAATCATAGTAGTCAAAGACTCAAGGAGCACTCAAAGGCATAAATGTCTTGTTTGTCGCCTGGGTGTGACGTGCAAAAAAGGTGCTCACTCGAGACTAGAGAAGTGCCATATAAGAAGAATAACAAATATATATTTAGTAGGCAAAAAAGTAGAAGATTTAATACAATTTTTCTATGAAAAGATTAAGGCAAAGAGAAAAGAATGTATATGGGTAAAATGGTAAAATTTGGATGTGAGGGAAGGTCTGATATTATGAGGTGGGAGCCATTACCAAATATATTATATAGTTATTAACTTAAATAGAAATGTTGAGCACATTGAAACCATGTGTTAAATGACTATAATTTAAGGTGGTTGGTACTTTGTATAGAATGGATATGAGAGGTGCCATAAGTAGTTATTTGGTTAACTATTTGAAATTACAAAAGTACATGCTAATAGTAATAATAGTAAGAAGTACACTAGATCCGTCTTGCATTATGATTAGTGTGATTGGCTTTGCCATATGTATATTCTAACAATCTAACCCTTCCTACATAGAGGGCATTTGAAGTTAATAAATTTATGTATGAAATATTTTTACGTTGCGAGTTTTTCACATTCTTGTGTCACAATTTAGATCATATTATGCACTTTGATGTTTTTGGTCATTTCCTCATTTAAGATGATTGGTAGTCTTAAAACTATTGCTATTTACATGGATGACTACTCTTGTGATAAAAAAATTTGTGCGCATGTTGAAAACCATTTGTTAGCAACCGTTATATGTGACATTTGGCCAACTAATCCATGGGATCTAATTCATTGCCCACAAGCTTGAATCAGGTAAAGCTTTCCTAAAGTGATACTAATGTGGCCATATGCAGGTTGTCTTGTTTATTTTTTTCTTTTTACTCTTTTACTCGTTCTCCAATTTTTAAAATAATACCATATTGTTAACCACCTTTGCAACCTTTGGTTTTGGAAATCAACTTGGACTCCTAATTAAAAGCAAAATTTCTATGAACTAATGCTCCTTTCACGAGCTAGTTTGGTTTTCAAAACGTTGCTGAAACCTTTTTCGGAATCATTTTGAATAGTTTATATTAGTTAGTATTTTCATTGGGTTTTGGCAAACTTTATAATCGAAAAAAAATTAAAGAATACAAAATTTTAGGTGAAGCACTTCCTGAGACAAACCCTCAAAACAAGACTAACACCCAAACAACCACCTAGTTATAGGGCCTAACAAATTGTTGGGGTGGAGTCTTTCGGCGGGAGGCTTTGCGTAGCTAGCGCTAGCCCCTCAATACAATGAAGTAAATTAGCAAGGTGTCTAAATTATGGTTTCTAGTTTTCGAAGTTATTTACCCTAATTTTGTATTATAAATAGTTGGGTAGGGCTTTTGTAATTTTTTACACCTGAATAAAATATCAAACCCTCGTGAACAAAGTGGTGGTAGGTCGTATTGATGGGAGCACTATAACTCCTTGTATCTCGTGTTTGTTATTTACTTGTTTGGTTTTGTAATTGTGAGAGTGTGTGTAGTTCAATCTCAACCAGATGCACTATCAACACAACGCTAAACAACTTTGTTGCCACCATTAGTGCGTTGTTGCACAACACCGGTGGCTGCCTGTAGAACACCGCCACCGCAAGCTAGGTTCCGACTAGCTGTCCGCGCTATTGATAAGGTTTTCGCTGCTGTTGTTTGATGTCTTTTCTTTAACAAGGTTCAAATAGAACATCCATTAAGTTTAGGCCCGACCCATTGCTATGTGTTGTTCATTGTTTTTGACCCTAAACTAGAAGACTCTTCTAGTCTACTGTATTCTATACCCAAGAAGTGGTATTAAAGCTTCATGCTCTTGATGTTGTTCTTGGTTATGACAGAAGGGGAAGATATGATAAAAGTTAACAAATTCGATGGGCATGATTTTGGGTCTCTAAATGTATTCAGAAGAAGCTACATGAACCCTTAAAAGAATCACCGATCCATTCTTGATCTTTTATGTTTCCAAAAATTTACAGGGGGTTATCGCCTTTGTTCTTTGCGATCATGTAATTGCTCAGAGTTTGTTCTTCTTAATAGTCGCCATTATATGTTTAACACTTACATTGGAGACATAATTAGTGATGTCACTCTGGAGTTGGAGAAGATGAAAGGAACAAGAATCTGGCTGACATGTCCACAAAGGTGGTAATGTTGGATAAGTTGAAGCTCTATGTAGCTTCAACTAGTCTTCAGGAATAAGTCTTCAACAATAATTGATGAGAAGGCATTGCAATAGTGAAGGGCGAAATTATAGAAATGCTAGTAAGAAAGAGTGAAGTTTGAAGTTTGTCAAAGCCTCGAAGTGGGAGATTGTTGGGACAGAGTCTTTTGGCGTAAGGCTTTGGGCTGCCAACCCTAACCCCTCAAAACCATGTGAAGTGATTTGGCAAGTTGCCTCATTTATGTTTTCTTGTTTTCAAAGTTATTTACCATAATTTTGTATTATAAATAGTTGGTTAGGGCATTTTTAATTTAGAACACCTCAATAAAATATCAAACTTTAGTTGTAGCGTAGTGGACGTAGATCACACTCTTACTGAACCACTATAAATCCCATGTCTTGTTTTTGTTATTTAATGTTTTGTTTTGCAGTTGTGAGAGAGTGTGTAGTCTGATCATAACCAGTCTCACCATCTTCGCTGCAGCAACTTCGCTGCAACCATTACTGCGATGCCGCACAACACTTGTTGCCGGCAGACCGTCGCCACCAGGCCTGTTTCCGACCAACCTGCTGTTCGAATCATATCTGTGATGTTGATCAGTTTTCCGCTGCTGTTGTTTGATGACCTTTCTAAAACAGTTCTCAAATAGAATACTGTAAGGTTCAGACTCGAGCCATTGTTGTGTTTTGTTCACTGTTTTTTACCCTAAACCAGAAGCCCTTTCTGGTCCAGCCGTGTTATATACCCAACACAAATGGGATAAACCCTCTACATCAAGTGCTATACAATTTGGATTTAAGATCTGGCCCAATTTCTAATTCTTTTTAGACCGCGCAACCGGTCCAAAAAGAAATTCAACTAGAACCCCACCTCAATTTGGTCCAGTAGCTAGAAGTTAATCCTAATTGTGGTTCGTATGTGGAAGTTTAGGGGGGGATATTGTTAAGAGTCTAAAACTAGGTTTATTTTATTTTATTTTATTTTTTATATTTAGTAAGGTTTAATTAGTTTTATTTAAGGTATTTCGTGTTTACGTTTTGGTTGTGAATGGGGTATCATTCCAGCTGTATTTGAGTGGAGTTTCTTAATAATTTAGGTTAGGATTAGTATAAATAAGGGTCATCGTCTAAGAGTTTATTGTGTGGTTTTTATTCAATAAAAAAAAAAAGAGTTGTGGGTGTGTTTTTACACCAAAATCACTGCTATCTTTGTGTTTTTGTGACCAATTGGCTAATAGCCGTTTTTAGCCCTTTACAGACTATATAACACATTACATCTATTACATTTGTTCAAAAATACATACAGAACATCTTGATTTTGATTAAAAAACATCCTAAGCCTTTGGGTTGACTTGCCAGTCAAATTCAATATTGACCTGTTGACTTTAGTCAATATTGATTTTTCGACCCAAAATTTTCCCTTATGTTTCTTGTTTGCCAAATCTATACCAACCATCATACCGTCTCTTGGATACCCAACATAGGCTTCCGTCATGACACCTAACATTACCCATTTTGTTAATGTATCCCACTTGTGGATGTGTTGTGGTTTATTGACATGGTACTTCGTTTTGCTAGATCCTACCTGGATATCTAATTTGGAAAGGTTTTCCGGATAACTAACCTGAATTAAGCATTAAATTTGAGTACACACCGATAATAACAATTGTTTTGACTTTTTCTTCGGTCCATATTTTCAGGTCTTTTGTACTCCACCTTGTAATTTATATATGAATTTGTCTACACACCTCCGGTGAGGAATGCATTTGATAGAGCCTAAAGTCGGCTTTCTTGATTACTAGAAATTAAGAACAAGAACAACCCAATTCGAGTAGGGTGGAACTCCAATTACAAAGAACTATTTAGATACTAAGTCTCGATATCTCCTTCTAAACATAAACATGAATAAATAGTAAAAACAAAAGCCTAACTAACTATCCCACTAACCCATTTATCCCACTATCACCATACTTAATGAATTATTGCTTTTGACTAATTCTTGATACCCTGCTAACCCAACTGGGTCTGCCCCACAACAGCTGGGTTGACCCGTAGATCCCTATCACATTTGTTTTGAATATATTTTTTAAAGGATTTTGTATTTCTATAGTCAAATAAATTAGAATATTGGCTAGTTGTGAAATATGCAATTTAGTTAGTAGGGAAGCCATCATGATTTGAATTCATAGCTAGCAAAATGTCGTAATTTTTTTTGAAGGTAACCTATAAAGTTGTGTTTTGTGGTGTGACATATGCATAGTTTTCCACCCTTTTTGGAGTTTAGATAATACTACATACTTATATGCGTGTGTTTGTGTATATATATACATGTATATTGTTTCTTTATTCATTATAAATATAGAATATTATGTTTTGTTTATATGTGCCTCTCTATTTACTTATATATCATGTTTCTTTCTCTCAGTTGGTAGGAATGTGATTACGACTATTCTAATAAAATATATCTTGGTCCTTGTCTTTCTTTTATCAATCAACAATCATACGATCCTTATTGTTGATAATTGTTTTTTAGTACATCAAGCATCTTGCATTCTCCACGGCAAAACGAGGATGGAATGTTGTTGTTTGTAATCATCGAGGGCTTGGAGGAATTTCTGTTACTGTGAGTTGTAATATATTTATTACATTGAGGAACTTTTGCACCTAAATGTTTGGTTATTTGTCTTATTGTCATGTTTGATTTGCCTGCTATTGCATCGTTTTGATTATTAGCGATATACATTATTATTATTATTTACTTTGTAAAGTATATTATTAGCTGTAATCTTCTGTATATATCTCCCTTTAATTAGGAGATTTAGTTACTCTATTTATCTCTTGTATTCATGTATATATTGGGTTGAAGTTGGAATAAGAATTCAGTTTTGATCATAGAGATTTTCATGGTATCAGAGCCCTACTGGCTCTCTACCACGTGATCATCGTCGCCGTCAACCGAAGGTCTCGACCTCAGCAGACCGCTAGTCCAGGATCTCGATCCTGACAAACCTTGATCACCCGCCATCCTCGATCCTGTGCAGCAAAATTCCTCGGTTCCGGTCGTAGTAATGGCTGAAAAATCTGAGATCCCTGCTGCACCTGCTCCTAAGCAAAACACCCTTCACCCAGTTTACACAGTAACCGATATTCAAAAGAAAGTGCGTGTTCTAGATGGATCGAAAGTCTCCTACTCGTCGTGGGTGAAGTTATTCCAACTTCATGCGCGAGGATACGAGGTTCTCGACCATATAGACGACACCAACCCACCTGATAAAAATAATCCATATTATGACCAATGGCTCAAGATAGATGCCATTGTGCTTCAATGGATTTACGGTACCTTGTCAGATGATCTTCTCACACGAGTTCTTGAGACCGATTCTACCGCTCAACAGGCATGGAACCGGGTCAAGAACATCTTCTTGAACAACAAAGGGTCCCGCGCTGCAGCCCTCGAACAACAATTCATCAACATGAAACTCAGCTCCATGCCTTCTCTTGAAGACTACTGCCAAAAACTCAAAGACTTGGCTGATCAACTAAATGCAGTTGATAGCCCAGTCTCCGAACAGCGCTTAGTTCTTCAACTGGTTCATGGATTACCGATGGAGTTTGATGCACTCGGAACCATCATCAATCAAAGCATGCCTTCCTGGGAAGAAGCATGTAGCATGCTTCAATTAGAGCAGCAACGCCATCGTGCACGAGCAGCTTCCACCCCATCTGAAGCCCTCACCGTTGATACATCCAATAACTCATCGGCTCCAAACCCACCTCGTCTTGACTCCGGCTCCCGGACCAACCCCGGCCGCCGACGCCCTTCATCGGGCCGCGGTCAACATCCGAAACCCAACCCACCCCATCGTTCCAACACCCGCTCGTCGGGTAACCCTCCCATTCGCCCAGGCCCTTCCCGAAACCCTTGGAGCCCACAACCTTACCCTCATATGCCCCCTTACTGGGCCAACCCGTACTGGGCTGTTCCCCCTTGCCCGTTTCCTACCCAAGCCGGATGGGCCGCCCCATGGAATGCTCCTACTCAAGCCCGAACTGCCTCACATTCTGCCCACCCCATGGACCAGAAGCCCACATTTCGGATGTAAATCCCTTGGAGCCAAGCGAATTAGGAGCAGCTTTCCAATCCATGTCAATGGACTCGGGTAACCAACAATGGTTTATGGACACTGGAGCATCTAACCACCTCACCTCCGACTCAGGTATGATTTCCCAACACGGTGATTCTCTTATTAAGTCTATATTGGTTGGCAATGGACATCGGGTCCCAGTTGTTGGATCGGGCAATACCACCCTTCCCCACACTAACTCAAAACCACTTCACCTTAAACACATCCTTCACACACCCGATATTATTAAAAACTTAATCTCTGTTCGCAAATTCACCGTTGATAACTCTGTTTCTGTTGACTTTGACCCGTTTGGTTTTTCTGTGAAGGACTACCCGAGTGGGAGGATTCTGAGCCGGCACAATAGCTCCAGCAGCCTTTACCCCCTTACCACTGCTACTGATTCTGCTTCTGCTTTCATTACTCCCGATGATTCTACTGCTTGGCACAACCGTCTAGGCCATCCTGGCTCCACTGTTCTTGAATTTTTACGTTCTAATAAGTTTATCTCTTGTAATAAACAGTTATTATCTTTTTTTTGTCATTCATGCCAAGTTGCAAAACACAAACGTTTGCCTTTTAATTTATCCAATTCTAGTACACTATGTCCGTTTGATATTCTTCATTGCGATCTGTGGACCTCCCCCGTCCCAAGTAAACATGGTTATAAATATTATCTTGTTATGCTTGATGACTTTACAAAATTTACATGGGTTTACCCATTACGGTTTAAATCGGAAACCTTTCCCAAATTTTCACAATTTTATAAACTTATCTCCACTCAATTTAATAGACCAATAAAATCGTTTCAATGCGATATGGGTGGAGAATTCGATAACCAACCCTTTCGGGACTTTGCACACCAACACGGTTTACAGTTCCGCTTTTCATGCCCACACACATCTCAACAAAACGGGAAAGCGGAACGCATGATACGCCGCATTAATGAACTCATGCTTTCTTTACTAACCCATGCCTCATTACCCCCTCGTATTGGGTAGAGGCATTACACGCTTCCGCCTATCTTCATAACATACTACCCTCCAAATTACTCAACAACCACACTCCCACCGCCGCCCTTTACCACAAACATCCCACATATGACCACCTACGCGTCTTCGGATGCGCCTGTTACCCCAACCAAACCGACAACCGCCCACACAAACTAGCTCCCCGCTCCTCCCTTTGTGTATTTCTAGGATACCCATCAGATCACCGTGGTTATCGTTGCCTCAACCTATCCACGGGTAAGGTCATCATTTCTCGTCATGTTACCTTTTGCCTCCCTTCTCCCGCACATTCACCCCTCAACCCACCACCTACACCTTCCTAGAATCCGACCCATCACCACTTATTTTCCAACAACCCACCTCACACACTCTACCTAATACCACCACTGCGCCCTCACCCACCCAGTCTGTTCCTCAACCCAACCCCACAACCCCATTAACCTCCACTCCTACACCACCACCTTCCCCGCCAAACCTGCAGCCAACTTCACACCCAACCCCCTCTCCGCAACATAGCCATCTCCGCTCGCCACCCATCACCATCACATATTCCCGCCGCCATGCCCACCCCCCTACCGAACCCGACACCTCCCACTCTCGCCCTGCCCAGCAACCACCTCCTCACCCCATGATCACACGCTCGAAAGCCGCCAAATCAGCACCACATATCCCATTTAACCTTCACACAACGACTCTCTCACCTTTACCCAAATCACACATTCAGGCCCTATCTGATCCAAATTGGACCGATGCCATGCACAATGAATATAAGGCCTTACTAGATAACCACACTTGGGATCTCGTAGCTCGACCACCGGATGCTCACATCATTAGATGCATGTGGTTGTTTCGCCATAAATTTCATGCTAACGGCACACTTGAACGCTATAAAGCCCGACTAGTCGTTAATGGTAAATCACAACAAGTCGGTATAGATTGTGACGAGACTTTTAGCCCGGTTGTCAAACCAACTACTATACGCACGGTGCTATCACTCGCTTTATCAAAGTCTTGGCCCATCCATCAATTGGACGTCAAGAATGCCTTCTTGCATGGCAACCTAAATGAAACAGTCTTTATGTTTCAGCCACCGGGTTTTGTTGATAAGAAACGACCAACTCATGTGTGCAAGCTCAATAAATCTCTATATGGCCTTAAACAGGCACCCCGAGCTTGGTATCAACGCTTCGCCACGTACCTTATTCAGTGTGGTTTTCGTAGCACCACATCTGATAGCTCTTTATTTGTGTACAAGCGTGGTAATGATGTGGCTTATTTGCTGCTTTATGTAGACGATATCATACTAACCGCATCTAATAATAGATTGTTGCAGCATTTTATTTCATCCCTATCTCGTGAGTTTTCGATGACAGATCTTGGCAGGTTACACCACTTTTTGGGGATCGAAGTTCATAACCATAACGGGGGTATCTTTCTTAATCAGCATAAATATGCGGCGGACATTTTAGCTCGAGCCAACATGCAAAATTGCAAGCCTGCAACCACCCCGACAGATACCAATTCCAAGTTAAGTGCATCTACTGGCGAGCTTTTATCTGATGGTGCGTTGTATCGTAGCCTAGCAGGGGCACTACAATACCTCACTATCACAAGGCCAGACATTACTTACGCCGTTCAACAAGTGTGCTTATTTATGCATGCTCCACGCGAGCCTCACTTTGCATTTCTCAAGCGCATCTTGCGCTACCTTAAAGGCACCATTGATCACGGGTTACACTTAACCCCATCCAATTCAGTCAAACTAACAGCATACTCTGATGCCGATTGGGGGGGCTGCCCCGATTCTCGAAGATCTACATCTGGCTATTGTGTTTTTCTTGGTGCTAACTTGATCTCCTGGTCTTCAAAACGTCAACCTACGATATCGAGATCAAGTGCCGAGGCTGAATATCGTGGAGTCGCCAACGCAGCAGCTGAACTTACATGGTTGCGAAACTTACTTCTAGAGCTGCATGTACCGGTCACACAAGCCTCCATCATCTATTGTGACAATGTTTCTGCTACGTATCTCTCTCACAACCCGGTTCAGCACCAACGTACTAAACACGTTGAAATAGATATACATTTTGTCCGAGAAAAGGTTCGCCTCGGCTCCATTCGTGTGTTCCACATACCTGCTGACTATCAATATGCTGATATTTTCACAAAAGGCCTGCCTCGTATACTCTTCAACCGGTTCAAGACCAGTCTGTGCATTCGCCCCGCTACTGCTTCGACTGCGGGGGACTATTAGCGATATACATTATTATTATTATTTACTTTGTAAAGTATATTATTAGCTGTAATCTTCTGTATATATCTCCCTTTAATTAGGAGATTTAGTTACTCTATTTATCTCTTGTATTCATGTATATATTGGGTTGAAGTTGGAATAAGAATTCAGTTTTGATCATAGAGATTTTCATTGATCACTCAAGTTGCTGTTAATTGTTTATTGGTGTATTATGTGTCTTCATGCAGTCAGATTGCTTTTATAATGCGGGGTGGACAAATGACATACGAGACGCCATCAACCACCTTCATCATGAATATCCTAATGCACCTCTTTTTGCAGTTGGGACTAGCATTGGTGCTAACATTCTTGTACAATATTCTTTTATATCTCTTTTTCTTATAAACCTCCCTTGCAAATAGCTATTTTCCATGGTCTATGCTTTCCTAGTAATGATAGTGTATGCTTCAAGTTTGAATTTTTTAGTAAGATAGTTTAAGCTTTTTTCTACCAAAGGGCATTTAGCTCAATGGTGTGGTATCTTGGTGTGTTAAAAGGTGCCTCCTTCTATAGAGGTCTGGTTCAAATCTTATGTTGAATTGTGGAGTAAAGTTGGGAGTAGATTACATGGGTTTGTGAGATGCCGTTCTAAATATAAAGGGTTTTGGCTTTCATCTCAACATCAAAATATAATAACAAGGCTTTTTGTTGAATAAAGAGTATTTATAAGTGAAACAACCAATTTCCCTTTTTCGTTTTACTATGTATGAGGTCACTAAAGGAGTTAGGTTGTTTCTTCTTATAGGTTAAGTATCTTGGAGAACATGGGGAAGATATTCCTATTGCTGGAGCGGTTGCTGTTTGCTCTCCTTGGGACCTTTTGGTTAGTTTTCTACTTCTGGAGAATGATCTAATTGCGTATATATTTTGCCTTGCATGTGTTTTAACAATTTATGATATGCCTATCTTGTTTCAATGTTTAAGTAGAAATTAACATAATACAAGTATAACATACTAAATATTATCTTACTTGGTTGTAAGTTACTTACTTGCCTTAAAAATAATTTGATGCATTATCCTTCACCACTTGTACTACATTCTCCAGTCTTATTTCATCATCAATTTCTTCAAGCATTACATGTATTAAGTGTCCTTTGTAATCTCTGATGTGTCTATTGAGTTCACCAACACCATCCTTTTAGGAGGATTGACCAAAAAGTTCACAATGTGTTTTTGAACGGTTGAATCACATCATTAATCGTGTAAAGATATAAGACGTTGATTATAAGTGTGTAATTTTTTGAAAAAATAATAACATATAAATAAGTTATAAACATTTAAAAAAGATGGAAGAATATGCATGTGACTTGCATATGCATGTTTTTAGTTAGATCTTCCCATTCTACCCCCTCCTAGAGTTTCTTAATTATATATTTTCTAATTACTAACGTGATGTACACATTTTTATGCATATTGTAGAACCTACATTCTTTTATTTTTTTGTTATTTTAAACCCTATATGTTTACATCTTTTACAATTTAACCCTACAAAATTTTACTTTCAACTTTGTTCCCCTATACTTTTCATCTTGTGCAAAATTTTCATTTTACATTTCGGTTTAAAGTTTGAGAGTTACACTTGGTAATTTACGCGTGTGGTTCAACGTTGTTACGCCTATTTTCCCTGTTAAACGGCCCTGTCGCAACGTGCGGGTGGTCCTAGATCGACTTAGTTATTGTTTTTAATGTTTTCATGTTTCACATGTGAGGTTCAATCACATTGAACCTAGTTTACAGTTTTTTATCAAAATGCTCTCGAGTGAATTTCAACCACCATACATAATGATCTTGTGCCTAAGATTTCTTGCTACCTTCTCTAACGTTTTCACCTTTTTTAGCCTAAACCTATGCTATACACACACACACACACCTACGTACACACATGCATATATATGTGTGTATATGTGTGTGTGTGTATGGGGTGGGGGGGGGGGGGGCTGCATATCTGGTGCTTGACCTAGCTTCCCCTTTACGTAGGGGTTGAGGAGGGGCTGGATCACTTAATGAACTAATGAAGTCATGTCAAAGCGACATCCTTACTAGCTGCTATAAGGGCCGACCGCCGACCTCATATGTGTGTGTGTATCATCAATAATTCTAGAGACTTTAAGAAGAGGTCATGTCAACTAGAGAGTGTTTATAATACATTTTTGAAAATCGTTTTTTGATGAAAAATGCATGCTGCTTTCTTCCTATCTACTTCATTTACCCACTTGCCAGCTTTCCAGTAATCGGGAATGATCGTCTTTCACAAGTTTTTTTGCTTGGGCATTTGTGCTAGGGTAATGAATGATGTTGCAAAAGGAGTTACGATGGGCGTATCAAAATTTTGTTAATATATGAGCTTTCTAATCATGTTCACAAGTACAACGTGGTTATATATATTGTCATTCACAAACATTGTAGTTCTTAAACAATTCTTAATCTTTAGAATCTTTCCTATGTTCTGCATGAGATCAATAAAATGTGCTACACATGGGTCCAATAAATGAGTTCTTGAAGCGTCCAAGAATTTACGTATAAAGAATAGGGAAAATGGCACAGAATAGTAATCAAGTTTCAAAAGTGTTCCAATTTCTAAATAATAACTAGAAAATTGACATCATACGAGTATAACATACTAAATATTATCATGCTTAGTTATAAGTTACTTACCTCCCCTTAAACATAATTTGATGCATTATCCTTCACCACTTGTACTATATTTTCCCGTTTTATTTCATCATCCATTTCTTCAAGCATTACATGTATTAAGTGTCCTTCATAATCTCTGATGTGTCTATTGACAGCGTCCTTTTAGGAGAATTGACCAAAAAGTTCACAATATGTCTTTGAACGGTTGAATCACACCATCAATCGGATAAAGTAAAACATCATTTGATAGCCCATTCTTTATTGTGATTGTTCACCTTCAAGCATTACATGTATTAAGTGTTCTTCATAATCTCTGATGTGTCTATTGACTTCACAAACAGCGTCCTTTTAGGAGAATTGACCAAAAAGTTCACAATATGTCTTTGAATGGTTGAATCACACCATCAATCGGATAAAGTAAAACATCATTTGATAGCCCATTCTTTATTGTGATTGTTCACCTCCATTTTTGTGCCGTCTACTTCTTTTGTAAGTAGCGACAACCTGAATTCATTCATGGTTGGTGCTTGAAATTGGGACCAAACTGTGCAACTGCTTCCCACATGATCTGAAAGCTATCATAAGTGGTTGCATGGAAAAGATTACACGCGTCATAGAACCACCTACCTATCTCCCTACAAGTGTTAGGTGCTCATTTCTTTTTTACATATATCATTTATTGTATTATTGTATTACTGTATATTGTCTTCCTCCTTCCTACCTTTTAGTATGTCTTTAGGCTTAGGAGTGAAGAACATGTCCATAGGCGTCTTATGGCTTGCCTTTTAGACGCATTTGCTTGACCCTAACCTCTTGTCCTCTCCACCTTTGTTACCACACATTTTTCCTTCCCTTCATTACCCAGATCAAAATTATTAATCATGGGGTCTATTACTTGTTTAGCCTTGGTAGTTTTCAACAAAAAGTATTTCATCTCTTTATGTACAGTGGGACACGTGTGATATCCTACAACATTTCAAAACCCATCAATTAAGTGTTCCTTTAATGGGTATACCCCTCTGGTTGTTTGTTTTCCACAGAAGTTTCAAGTTCATCAGTTTTTGTTTGTGGGGTCAGACGTGCCATATATTCTACTCGGTCACCCGTATGAGTTGCATCTGTCGTACCAAGACCGACTTCACCACCATTAGCGTCCTTAAACTGATCCATGAACATTGAACAATTAGTCAATTTCAAATTAGTGAAGTACTGAATAATATTTGCTACACTTACTGCTAGCAAAAGTTGAGCCAACAAGAAATTACTGAACACATGGTCTAACGAAATAACTGAGTACTTAACAAATAAAACACTTGCTCTAATGAAATCAGTGAACAAATCATAACAGATGAAATGTATTTGTTACTGCCTACAAGAACACATGACAAATGAAACCAGTGAACAAACACTTGCTCTAATGAAATCAGTGAACAAATCATAACAGATGAAATGTATTTGTTACTGCCTACAAGAACACATGACTAATAAAAGACTAGCTCTAATGAAATCAGTGAACAAATCATAACAGATGAAATGTATTTGTTACTGCCTACAAGAACACATGACAAATGAAACCAGTGAACAAACATGACAGCCCTTTGAAAACAAAAACACATAACAAATAAAAAAAATAAGAGATCCATATCATAAACACTAGAACAAATAAATAAGCGAAAAAATCATACACAAGAGCCCGAGACTGAGTCTCAACCACATCTTACATTCTTATTGCATACCTGTACCTGTGATAAATCACAAAAAAATGGAAATGCAGCCCTAAACATGCTAGACTACCACATACTGTAATGACGATGAACACCGCAATATGTGAGTGATCAAGATGTAGTGCTTGTGGTGTGGGATGGTAATCTGTTGTGATTGAATTTCCAACATCCAAATATTTTTCCTTGAACCATAGCATGCTTGACTACCACTTTGTTGGAATTACTCATCATGAACCCGTAAACATTAATAGAGTTCACATTTGGTCAATGGATGAGCGTAGAATACTCACTTTGGGATTCAATGTGTATGACTTGTATGTGACTTGTTGGGGTTTCACAAACATATATTCATGCTATAACCTAATGATTATCATGAATAGGGCTATATGCCTCTGTGTGTGTGTGTGTGTGTGTTCTGGACATTAGGTTTCCAGTAATGTCATTATTAGGGTTTGGTAAACTGTTATTTACCATTGCAGTATAGTACTAGTCTATATAACCAGGGTTTACCTTTGAGATTAAGCTCGTATCTGATCATGATTCTTGAAAACATCTGATAATTAC
Source organism: Flaveria robusta (assembly GCA_025506415.1). Taxonomy (NCBI): domain Eukaryota; kingdom Viridiplantae; phylum Streptophyta; class Magnoliopsida; order Asterales; family Asteraceae; genus Flaveria; species Flaveria robusta. Next base: position 13,533,620 of record CM046475.1, read on the forward strand.
TATTTCGTGTTTTATTTTTATTTTTTTTTTATTTTATTTTTTTAAATCTGTAGTTTTATATGAAACTCTACTTGTTATAGACCATCCGCCATCAAGCATCTTTTCTCTTCTTGAGAAATATATTGCACTCTATGTCTCACATTTTAACATGATATTATTATTTAATGAATGATTTGGCAGATTGGCTCTAGATTCATATGCCGCAGGACTGTTCAAAAGTTCTATGATAGGGCTCTAACTGTTGGTCTTCAAGAGTATGCACAACTGTATGTGATTTATACCTTTCTATTAGTCATTGCCCACATTATGTTTTTACATATTGATAAAGATCTTTGTTGCATTGTCTTAACTTTTGTTTTCCCATTGCAGGCATCAAACACTTTATTCAAGACTTGCAGACTGGGATGGTATTGTTAAGGTAGTAGGCTCTATGGTTGCAAAGTTTAGTTTAGTAAATGTTTGTTTGTTTTTTGTTCTTTTGGTTAAAACCATATATATTTTTTCTAAAATATTGGTGATTTGGAACATGAATAATATTATTTAACATATCTTGATTACTCCCCTTTCTATAGTCACGCACTATACGGGATTTTGACAATTATGCCACCCGTCTAGTTGGGAAGTTTGAGGTAAACCTTATCTGACCTTGCTCTGTAAACATAACATAAAAGCATGATGATGTGACTTTTTTTCTTCTTGAAGACTGTTGATACATACTATAGACATTGCAGCAGTGCGCAGTATGTGACTAAAGTTCGTATTCCATTATTATGTATAAGTGCTTTAGATGATCCTGTCTGTACTTGGGAGGCAATTCCATGGGATGAGTGCAGGTATTCTCTTCATCTCTGCCCTGTAAATAAATAAATAAAAGAATTTTAGCCTTTTTTTTTTTTTTTTTTTTTTTTTGAACGGCAAACATACCCTACTCTTAAATTACACCAAATTAATTTACATCAGGCCTGGGTTTTGAACCCAAGACCTCCTCCTTAAGAGTCAAAGACTCTACCAAATGGGCTAGCCCCACATTGAAAAGAGAAAAAAGGAGAAAATGAGCTGAAATAGAAATGTGTCCCAAAGTGTATTTCTAATGCATAGAACCTCCTAAATCATTTAATTATAAAATCAACTTGATAAAATAATACGGTTTGTAATCGTATTTGGCACACTTGTTACAGTATTCAGTTATGCCTTTTCTATTCTTATGTCGCTCGGATTTCGTCCAGAATTTACTTTAGTACCTGATCACCTTTATTCTTGATTTATGTTGGTCCGGTCCCTATAGAGCAAATAAAAACATTGTGCTGGCTGTCACACGGAATGGTGGACATCTTGCTTTCTTCGAGGGTCTTACTGGATCTAGTTTATGGTATGCTTTCTATTTTATCTTTAAGTTCCATTTGTATCTGAATGTTTTTTGTTTGTTTTGATTAATAAAGTTAATAGGAGCTGGTGTTTTTGTTAACCGTGCCATGCCATTCCAGGTGGGTGAGAGCCGCGAATGAGTTCCTTGGTGCTCTGCACAGCAGTCCCTTAATGCACAGACAAAAGAAGGTCAGTTGAAGTTGAAATTTGGGTCATATTATTATTGTATGCTGAGGTGAATTATTTGCGAATGTAATGAAAGTCATGTATGCTGAAGTGATATTATTTGCGAACATGTAACAGAATCCTCCACATTTCGTAGAAGAATCTTGTGTCGATCAAGGCCCATATGTTAATGTTTCAAATGGAATGGTTGCTGTCGTCAATAACCATGATCTATTAACAAGTGATGTAGTAGAAGATGATCCGTCAAAAGTGGATGACGATGATGATGATGTCGTAAAAGAACATGTACTCGCTCCTAATGATAATACGAAGGCACTAGATCTGGCTGGCATCTTAAAATGGTTAAGTCAACTGTTTCTTCAAAGTAGAAGGTCAACATGGATGCTGTCAACATTGCCATTGCTTGGTGTAGCCCTCCACTTCTTCTTTATCAAGAAATTTTACAAGCATCTACTTCCAAAACTACTCAAGTAATTGTAAAAGTTGTAGCTCGATGTGTTGTGCTATCTGTTTGGTCCATAAAATATTTGTTGAATGGATAGGAGATTTTGTAAATGAATTGTTGCCTAGCAGAATAAACTGTTGCCGTCAATACGAGGAAACTAAAAACTACATGTAATAACAGGAATTAAATAACAATAATAATAAAAATAAATAAATAAATAAATAAAAATAACAATAACAATTAGTGATAATGATAATGATAATAATAATAATAATAATGATGATGATGATAATAATGATACTAATAATGATAATAGTATAAATAACAATAATAGTAACAGTAGTAGGAGAAGCAATAGTAGTAATAAATAGCACTAGCAATACGAGCGGGTAGCAGCTAAGGGAGGAAGGGAGTTTTTAGATTTATATGATTTATATGCTTATTTTTTTTTAATAGTACGACTAGGTGTAAAATGATTTAAACGAGATGCAAGTGGGAGTTGTTTGATGGTTTCATTTATTTCAATATACCTTTACATTTAAAAGTATTACTTTTCACATTAGTTTGAAAGTTTTATTTAGATGACCACACAACAACGCATGGGTTTCACTCGTATATTTTTTTATACTAGTGGAAATACGCGCGCGTTGCGGCGGTACGGCTATTGCGCAATTATTTGTGAATTCGATTGTAGTCAGTATCGGCTCGGTGCATTATGATGTAAATTAAAAAATCAAAATATAATTATTGAAAAAATTGAATAAAAGAAAACAATTACGTATATTACAAAAGTCTTTAAGACAACTACATTATCCCAACAGGATTAGTGACAACATGGGTGGTATTTGTGATTGAAAATCACTTATTACCTAGATTTTAAGGGGATTTCGTTTTATGAATGTAGATTAGAGTTTTATTATTATCGGAGGCAGCTTTCGATAATGATTTGCATAGACTGGAGAAAGTTAATGGAGAAATTGTAATAACAAATTACCATCTTGATTGTTATTGAGCTTTTAACAACCGGCAAGGGAAAGGGGAAGAGTGATTAGTGCTCAATCGTAGTGAATGAACGGAATCGAAAGTAAATGACTGTTTTGCTTGGTCACGTGTATATGATTCAGCATTTGTATTATAAACATCATATATTATACTTTATTGTAAGGGTATAAATAAAATAAAATGGTTAATTTTTTAAAATATAAGCATGACTTTTTATATGGGTGTCTTAATCCATATGTAAAATTATCATTCAATCCTCCTTTCACTTTTATTATAAAACATATAGATAAATATTAAAACTATTAAACTCACAATATGTCCCTAGAAAAATATTAGTATTATAGTTATTATAAACATGAAGATATATATATATATATATATATATATATATATATATATATATATATAAGTTATATACTTAAATATTTAAATAAAATAATACTTAATTTAAATAATATTTAGTTATAAAAATATAATTAGTAAATATAAATTTAAATGTCAATTTATAGTATCATAAATAAAATAAAATTTAATGAAGTGAATTAAAAAATATCATATTTTTAAATAATGTATTAATAATGCTTATTAAATACATGAAAGAGATAAGGGCAAAAATATGATATATAAAATTTAATTGATAAATTTACCATATTGCCCCTAAAGTGTCTTAAAATCTTAATCAATTCTTTATTTTACCTCTATTAAATGCTTTGCACTTCTTTGTATATGTTGATTCAAAACTTGTATATATGGTAAAATTACATCTTTATCCAGAGAGATTTATTATAAAGTGGTATAGATATAAGTATTTAAATAAAATAATACTTAATTTAAATAGTATTTAGTTAAAAAAATATGATTAGTAATTATAAATTTAAATTTTAATTTATATTATTATAATTAAAATAAAACTTAATGAAGTGAATTAAATAATATCATATTTGGAGAAACACGATACTAAGCCCCATAAATTTTTAATAATTTTAAAAATGATTGTGAGTAGAGGATATATAAAATATAATAATAAAAATATTAAAAAGTATTATTTAATTAAAAGATAGAGTAAAAAAGTAATGTTTTTATTGTAAATATGGGGACGGAAATAGGGTTGCTAGTGTAAATGCTCTTACAATACTCCTTTATCTTTCTTACTTGAACTACTAAATTTTTGTCAAAACTAAAAATCATTTCTTTTTTAAGCGAATTTTGAAAAAAAAATTTCTTAAGTTATTCAAGGTGGTACATGAATTCATTCAAGGTTTTGTTAATAAATTAATTGAACAACCAATCACAAAAATTGTAAGTGTCTGCTTTTCTTGTGTAGGTTGCGAGTTTACATAGGGATGCTTTTGTCATATATCGACAGTTATGATTTTCACATTTGGATGAATTGAAGATATATTGTTCACATGCACGTGTTAGAATCAACTATGCACTTCAAGCTAAATCATATAAGAGTTAACAATCAATATTTCATGCAAGTGAACGACCACGTGCCGGTGAACACGGACAAGATACGAGTGTAGTCAAGCAAGTGCCGGTGATGACTTTATATTATTTGATTTAGAGAACTTTTATGTAATCATGGGAACATTATTATCATTGTCATTCTTATTACGGGTAATGTCTTCCATATAAATGGTAGAGTTTGCTTTTAATAGGATAACTCTGATAAAATTTTCTCTTCTTATTCATCATCATACATTACACTTTTATGATTAAAATAAGAATGACGTATATTTGACAAAAGCTCATATTGTTTTTAATGAAACCATCTTCATCAATATTCGATTTGTGAGATTCCGCATCGCAAATTCGTTATAACAGCAAAACCTAAACAAGATATTTGATCCAGATCTAAGATTACCTTAATAAGTGGTATGAGAGCCTTGGCTCATGGTTTAAAACCTGATCTACAAATTGATCTTATGATTTGATTGGGTTATAATCAATAGGATTGAATATATTGACTAAACTCAATGATATACTAGAAATACAATAATTACATATCAAACAAGTAGAAATACTCATAAACTTCTTTGTATATTGATAATGGATTGAAAAAAATACAATTAGGGTTTGTTTAGATTTGTGAACAGAGTTGTGTGTAGAGTTGTGAAAATTGTTGTCAAAGAGTTGTAAAATTTTCAACAAACCTATCTATTTATCAGCCTTATATAATGACCTGTATATTTATTTAACTAACCTGACACATCATGATCAAGAATAACTAAGTACAAAAGTACAAATAACCATATAAGCATTTCTTTTGTTCTGTAGCCGCATTGCGGGTATGTAATCCTTGGCCGCATTTCTTCTATTGATGCATAATGTGACATCCGTCACCTAAATAGGTGCATTGACCCTTGACTTTGACTTTGGCTTTGGCTTTTTGACTTTGACTCTTTGACTTTGACTTGGTCTTAATGTGATCTTTGACTTGAAAGTTGACCTAATGTGGGCTTGATCTGAGTATAGTATATTAGACGCATATAGACACGCTAAGTTCTAGAATTTTGTATAATGGGCTTAACATGTTCTAGTGGGCCTTGGCCATGGTGACAATGTACGTTCACCGATTTAGTCTTAGTATGATGGTTGCGTGCTTGGCATTAGATTAAAGACTTAAAAATGTAAGATTATAAATCTTTTGATTAGAACGCAAACAAAAATCATACATGTGGTGGGAATGCTACGGGGAACCCTATATATAAACATCTTCGGTAAACCAAGGATGTGCTTGAACTGGGCTATGTGATGATCTTAGCGGTTTGGAGTTGGACATAGTGGGACTGATAAAGGAGAAGGAAATGGTACTTGAGGTGGGATTGGTTGTACATACATGGAGTTCATGACGTGCAAGCCAAATTAGTACCACAGGAAAGTTGGAGCAATAGCCCTGACTCGTTGCATTGAGAAAATTGGAACAGATGTAGATAGCAAGATCTGTGCTGAGAATCAAAAGGTAAACTATGTTGTCTGTTCATGGTGGGTGAAGAACTAACGCAGTAGAATGCCCAAACCCTAGTTCGAGGTATGGAAGTTGTAATGGCCATGATTTTGAATGAGCTTAAAGGATTGGTAACCGAGGAGTACTACCTTGTGGACTAGATGAAAAAGTTAGATCTTGTGTCTTGGAATCATGTAATGGTAGGATGTGGTCTGGCGCCCATACCTACCAATTCCATAAGCTGGCAAAGCTGGTGCCATAATTATGACACATAAATCGAATAAGGGTTAAGAGTGCATCAGGGATCTAGTTCCACAATCATGGAATAATGGCCGCTACTGCACCCCTTAACCATTTAGAGTGCAATACTAAAGACAGGTACTTTGGCCGAAGAGATGGTTTGTATTGGGTCTTGGAGAAAGCTAGTGGGACATGAAAGGATGTTAAGGAGTTGGGTAAGCCAGCGGGAGTTAAAGTGGACAAGAAGGACAAGGTCGTGAAGGGATATGTGGTTACCGTGCTGGCAACGAAGGACTATGCTGGCACTTGTCCGGAGTGTAATCTGCGCCATCGATTATGACGCCACATCATGCATACTTAATTTCAAGCTTGGAACGCTTAGCCAAGGGCTTTAAGGTGTTGCTAAACCCAATTGTGCCGATTAATGCGGTCAAATTGGCAAGAGTTCGACGTTGACATTATGAGTGTGGAAGCCAGGAGCATCATCGAAATGCATATGCAAGGTTAAATGGGATTCAAGGTCAAATGGTTGATCAAAAACAAAGGAACAATTCCAATATGGTCTACAACTTGTACTAACCCAGCGCATGGTAATGTGGCAACCCTGTTCATAGAAAGCCATTTGGGACTAGTGTCCATTATGCTCGATAGTACAAGACGTAGTGACTTTGACTTTCATAACTAAGTTGGACTTGACCCTAATTATGAGGATACGTGTTATGAAATGGACTAATGGTAGTCTTGTAAATACTAAGGAGATAATTTAGGACTGTGTTGTGCTAGTAGAGGATCATGCCTTTAGAATTGATCTTATATGACTTGGACTTGGAAGTTTCGACATGGTTGTAGGAATGAACTGGTTATCAGGGAATAGGGCTGAGATTTTCTTCTGCGAGAAGACTACTTGCATGCCGTTGTAGAATGGTGATACACTTGACGTACATGGAAAGAGATCAAAATAGGACAAAATACAAATCATGAGTATGAAGGTGGAGGAATAAGGGTTAGATGACATACTCGTTGTGCAAAAAATTTAGGAAGTATTCCCAGAGGATTTTGCATGTTTGTCTCCTTCATAACAGATGGACTTTCAGATTGACCTGCTACCTAACACGATGCATGTTGCTAGGACACCTTACCGTTTAGCACTTTTGAAAATGGAAGATGGGTCTAATCAAAGTTGTTAGATAAGGGTTTTGTATGACCCAGTCACTCACCATGGGACACTAGTGCTTTGTGTGAAGAAGAATGATAGATCCGTTAGGACGTGCATGGACTATCAAAAGATTAATAAGCTAACGGTTAAGAACCATTATCCTTTGCCAAGGGTGAATGACTTATTCAATCAGCTTCAAGTATCGATGTACCTTTGTGAATTATTGATCTTCGTTCGGAAATCCAACTTATACTACATGAGGATGACATAACAAAGGAAGCATTCAGAACTCGTTACAGAGAATGCGAGTTCATAGTTTGCATTTGGGGCTATCAAGTTGAGTCAACGAGCGCAGTGAATGTGCAGGATGAGACTTTGAGAGGTCTGGACAAACAGTTTGTACAAAAAGACGATGGAGGATTGTACTTTATTAAGCGAATTTAGGTTTCATTTATGGGGAATGTGTAGACATTGGTGTTGGATGAAGCACATAAGTTTAAGTATACTGTTCATCTTGGTGCTAACAGGAGGTGCCATGATCGTAAGGACTTGTATTGGTGGCCTGGAATGAAAGGGGACATGGTGTACAACGTGTGCAAATCTCTGACTTGTTCAAATGTTAAACCGGGGCATCGTTGTTGTAATAGCCTGAGTTTCTAGGACGGAAGTGGAAAGTATTATTGTGGACCGCTTCACAAAACTAATATGGATTAGTAGTGAGCACAATTTGATTTGGGTTATTACGGATTAAATGATCAAATCTTTTCATTTCCTAAATATTCATGAGGACTACGAGATGAAAAAGTTGGCAAGGATTTATATTACAGAAGTTATGGATAGACATGGAATACACGTCTGGACATGAGTGCGACTTATCATGCCGGTCGTTTAATGCAACGATTCGGCATAGTTCATAGTAGGCGTTGAGTACACGTCTGGACATGAGTGCGACTTATCACTATCATACTGAGGGTATGAGGGAGTGACCTATTCGGACATTGTAGGATATGTTAAGGTGTTTAGCATTGACTTGGAGGTAGCTAGGAGACTCACCAACCATTGGTTGAATTTTCTTATAATAATAACTGCAATGAGAGTCTTATAAGAGCGCCGTTCGAGGCACTAAACGGATGCAAGTGTCTTATAGGAGCGCCGTTCGAGGCACTAAATCGTACATGTGGGCTTTGTCTAAACCCTACTAAATAGATATAATTTAATTTAAAAATATATAAATTAAAAATTTATATAGCATATAATAGTCCGTTGGAATCGTAAGAACGCATAGAATTTAAAAACGTGAAAGTTGAACGACACACGGATCGGGACGAGACGGAATTGGACGAGACGAGCAACGGGCTCGGGAGGCCCACCCTTGGCCGAAGTCCATCAAGGGGGGGGGGGGGGGGGGGGAGGGGCTCCCCCTTGTTTTCTTTTCTTTTATTTTTTTCATTTGTGCAATCTTTCTCTCCAAGTTTTCTCTCTAGAGAAAACCCTAGCCGCCGTCATCCATCCTCTTCTTGTTCTTCATTTGAATCACTCACCATCATCATTAATTCCTTTGATTTTGATGATATTCTAGCAATCAAGGTTGACTTTGGTGCAAGACTTGATCATCTACACTTTTACCGAAAAGAAAATTGTTTATTTTGATATTTTTTGTTCGTGTTCTTGATGATTTTCATCATCAAAAATCTAAATAATCATCTAATAATCTTGTGTTCTTGGTTTTTGGCATTGGATCATGAAGATCTTGTTGTTTCGGGTATGGGAACTATTAAATGGTATAACCCTATTTCTCAATCTTTGTATATATTCTTTAAATCTATCAAAATTGGGTTGTAATCTTGGATGACCTGTTCATAATCAACATCTTGGACTTATAAATCGCTTTTGAAATTATTAAATTTGTTTCTTGAACGGACGGATGTGTTGAACAACCAAAACTATGAATCGATTAAGTAATGTTGTAAACCGAAAGACTAAAATCCAACTAACTGTTTTGAGACTGAAAATCGGATTAATGCAAGTGTTTAATTAAATTTTTGGACAATTAGAACATGGAATAAACGTTCTTTAAGTACTCGTGTTGATAATGGTCAAATATTTAGGTTTGGGATGCAAAGGAACAATACTAATGAACTGCACAGTTTGCTGTCAGAAAAATGAGATATTTTGTACTGGTTATAACTTGATCATAATAAGTCCAAATGGGTCTAATTTTTCATCTACAAACAAGTTCAATGAGTCCTCTAACCAACCCAAGTGGTCTCGTGTCGTTTCGACATTGTTTGGTCCTCCAAACGTGACACACAAAACTGAAGGTTAAAACGGACGAATCTGGACAGCAGGTTGGTCTGTGTTCGTCGAGTCCTATCTTTCTCATACTTTATCCAATGGAGATGATTTTTTTTTTCTGTAGTTTAATTTAAAGTCTTATGTTTCAAACGATACCTATTACGCAATATTTCGTTACCGTTTCGACCACCAAACAGTTTCTGAAAAACTGATGCGCAATTAGATATACATGCTGAAATATTTTGATAAACTTAAAACTAAAGATTTGACACTAAATAATCAAATAAAAACAAGTTTTGTATTCAAAAGTGGTTAAATGACAGTTAAAAGAATAAGTTAATATTTTCTATAATTCATTGAGTATGGGCTAATAGATGTTCATCAAAGGACATTAATAAAGTAGTTAAAAGCGACAACTAAAACACTAAACGTGATGAGATTTAAAGTTTAAATTTGACTTTGGACTTGTTCTATTAGAAAATCATGTTCTCATAAAATAGAACCTTGATAGACATTAAGGACTCGGCTACAAGGATTACACCCATATTGGTCGGTCTTTTTGGTCTTTAGTAATCCTTTTGTGATTTGTACTTTTAGTGCTTGCTTTGTGTATTGTGGACTTTGGACTATACTATTTTGAGGTGAGTTTCACGGCCCCTTTTTAATATATTTTATTTGGGGGAAAAGTATGCTCATGGTTTTGGACTATGCCGTGTCTTTTAAACTAATTTTGGACAATGTATGTGGTTTGGGTCATGGGTTGAGTCTAGATGTTCATTCATGAATGTGTACTTGGACTTGGGCTTGTTATTATGACTTGGACGTCATGGAGAGGTATTGTTAGTACTAACGGGTTGACACCCCCACCCCTATCGTCAGTATACTAGTCGAGACTGACTTGGCCTGGGCTTCCCCTTGGGTGAATATAATCCAGGTAATTGGACTTGGACTGACTTATACTTGTGTTGATATCTATGACTGTTATGTACTCTTATCCACATACAATTTTTGTACATGTTATACACGGCAAACTCTTTGTTCTTTAAACCTGTAAACTCACTAATGTATATTGACTTTTTAAAGCATGTCTTTTCAGGTAACGGTGCTTAGGTACTTGGGCAGTGGACTTTAGATGAGACCGCTCCTTCAAGAGCATTAGACATTAGGACATTAGTTTTGGACTATTTGTTATTATTGTCGGTCTTGTAAATGTTTTGGATTGATCTTGTACCACTTGTTCTAGTTTTGAACTCTTGGATTATTTGTGCATTTATGGAATAACGTTATGTTATTGATTGTTCTTGACACTTGTTATTTTGTGTCGGGTGAAGTCATGATCCATTGACGGAGAATTCATTTAGAGATTCTCTTAAACCCCCCGATGTGTTATGACGATCCCGTCCGTCGCATACTCGTGTTTCCGCTACTAGCGGGGGTGTGACACATAAGTATTTGTTTTGTTTCATCCGCATCAGACTAATATGGATAGACAAATTCTCATCCGCATTTATCTTGGTCATCCAAGTATTCAACCAAAAGTTACAAGGTTTAGTCCATAATAACTGATACATGAGATACTTTATACAACAACCTACAGCCGGTCATACTTTGAAGGCCAGCTGAAACACTAATCTAGACAACAAGATCAATGTAAAGTTAAAAGGTAGATTGCATTTTGACACATGACAATGACATGCCATAGCTCACATCTTTATCTAATACTAAAAGAATAAAAATACAAAGTTGGAAAGCTACAGACAAAGACTATAATCTACAATATGACAAAAGTATGGAATTATCACCAACTTGTATAAGTTGGTGAGTCTTTAGAGCTGGCAGCGAAAAGTGGTTCAGCTTTGTCCAAAATATGTCAGAGAAAGCATGTCTTCTTTGTCTTCGGAAGAAATCAGTCTCTTGGCTTCAAAAGACTTTGTCTGTAAGGCTTCGAAAGACTTTATATTTGGCTTCAAAAGAAATGGTCTTGGCTTCGAAAGATTTGACACTTCGATAATTTTATAGTGATTTTGTCAAATTTTCCGAAGTAACTTCTTTGTACTTCAGAGTGCATGATAAGAGCTCTTTGGTGAGCATCAGCCTTTAAGATAATTCCTACAAACTCCCTCTAGGCTGATGCTACCAAAACTTTGGAGAAGCTTTGAGTCTTAATCTTCACTTTCATACAGTCCTCATTAGAATCAGCAACATTCCCTTTATCATCAGTTGATCCGGATTCTTCAGACTCTCAATGTATCTTCTCATGTCCAAGAGATCATGTAAAGGAAGAGTAAACATGTTCTGCAAGAAATATATGTTTTGACTTCCTTGATCTCTTGTAACATACCATGTGTCTGGATTGGTTGAGAATGTACCGGACACAATGGGTCTCTCAATAGTAAGAGGCTCTATATGAAGTATAGTTGGTTGAGCAGCCTCTTCTTGTTCACCCTCAGGATGTTCTGACTCATCCTAAGATGTAGAGGTGGATTCCTTGTACTTCTTCTTCTTTCTCATGTCCGTTCTGATTGCCATCCTTTTTGTCTTTCTGAATTTTAACTTAGGAGGGTGGTCTGTAGCACAAGGTGTTCTTTCTGAATCCTCCTCAGTTGGGTCCCTTTCCCCAACATGTTTAGAAGGAGAAGGTTCAGGACCTGTTGTGTGTTAGAAGATGAAGTTGACTTATATGTAGCTTCAGGCTCAGGTTGTGTTGTCTCTTGGTGTTCAACCTTCACCTCAACTTCAGGTGCAACGTGACTTGGTGCAGAATGCAAGTCAACCAGCTGACCTCCTTTAATCTTCTGTTTGATCCTTCTAATATGCTCATCCATGATGGATAGTGACATAGGACCAAGTCTCCTTCCAAAAAAACCCATACAGCTTCAAGAAGCTCACCATCTTCTGTTTGTCAGCAGACTTTTTTTCCATTGCTTTGATGGTGGCTCTTGATTTAGCAATCACCTCTTCCATTTTCCTTTTTATAGCTTTCTTTTTAGTTTGAGCTTCTTCTTCCAACTGTTTGAGGTATTCAAATTCAATGTATTCAAATGAGAAAGGGTGAAGAGATGTTTAAGGTATGAACATTAAAAACTAGACTTTTACCCATTTTGAAGAATCAACGCCCGGCAGGCTTAATTCTTCTTCACGATTCAATGCTCAAAACCAAGAATCAAAGATTATTAGATGATGATTTTGATGTTAGATGATTAATAATAACAAGAACATGAACAAGCAAAGATAAAATCATCAAAATAAACGGTTTTCTTACCGGAGAAGGTGTAGATGATCAAGTCTTGCATAAAAATCAACCTTGAATGATGGAATATCATCAAAATCAAATGAATTGATGATGATGGTGATCAATTGGAATGAAGAACAAGTAGAGGATGGATGATGGTGGCTAGGGTTATCTCTAGAGAGAAAACTTGGAGAGAAAGTTTGCAAAAATGAAAGAATAAAAAAACAAGAGGGAACTCCCTCCTTTTGAAGGAATTCGGCCAAGAGGGCCATGGGTGGGCCTCCCGGGCCCTTTGTCCATCTCGTCTAATTACGTCTCGTCCCAATTCGCGTGTCGTCCAACTTTTGCGTTTTTAAGTTCTATGCGTTATTACGATTCCAACGGACTACTATAAGCTATATAAATTATTTAGTTTATATATTTTTAAATTAAATTATGTCTATTTGGTAGGCTTTAGGCAAAGCCCACGTGTTCGATTTTTCTTGCGTTTGTAACGTAAATTTTAGTATTTTACATTTTGCCAAATCTTGATCGAGACCAAAAAACATAAGTATCATACTACAATTAGACAAGTGAACCCGTCACCCATCCTAAGCTCATTAAAACATATTAAGCCCATAATATATAGTTCTAAAACTTAGCATGTCCAAACGCGTCTAATGTACTATATTCAGATTAAGCTCACATTAGGTCAACTTTCAAGTCAAAGACCACATTAAGACCAAGTCAAAGTCAAAGAGTCAAAGTCAAAGAGTCAAAGTCAAAAAGTCAAAGTCAAAAGACAATGCACCTATTTAGGTGACGAATGTCACATGTAACTTCCTACTTTAGTAATTTTATCCTTTTTGTAATACAATAGGATGTGAGCTATGACATGTTATAGTCACATGTTAAAAGGCAATCTGTCTTTTGAATTTACATTGATCTTATTGTCTAGATTAGTGTGAAACTGGCATTCAAAGTATGACCTGCTGTAGGTTGTAGTATAAATTGTCTCAATGTATTAGTTTTAGGACTAAGCAATCAAGATAGCAAGTAGAACAATCTTTGTAATTCTTGTAAACACTTGAGAGCAATATACATTATCCTTGAAAACCAATCTTTGTGTTCTTAAGTGTTGTTACTTGTTCTTACTTGCTTATTTATTGTTTCACTATATGGTTCCCTATTTGATCTAGTAAGTGTGTTTAGTTGATAAGTCTCCAATTGTGAAACTGTTGTTGAACCCATCCAGTCCTGCACGAACCCGTTTTGAACTTTCATACAATGGAAATTCCATTATCACACTAGCATAGTTATTTTGAAGAATTAAATGCAATAAATGTGTTATAAAACCAATATTTTGAATTATATTATTTAATTTTTATTTATTTAATCATTTAAATCAATTTATAATAAATTTATAATTAATAAAATAAATTTTTATAAAGTTATAAAATTTTATTTGTCATTTATTCGTTTTAATTATTAAAAAAATAAATAATTAAATCATCAAGTTTTACAAGATTTATAAAATTTATGAAGAATTTTATAAAATAAATTGATTTGTTATTTAAATTAGGTTTTATAAAGTTTAGGTTGGAAATGTAATTTTAGAAACTTTATATTAAAGGTTTTAACATGAAATTATAAGTTTCTAAAATTTTAGGGGCTATTGTATAAATTAATTTAAAACCCATACCTTCCTGGCTTCCCCCCTCCCTCGCCGACCCCATGTTCTAGTATCCCTTCGACCAAACTCCAGCAACAATTAAAACCCCCAAATTCCAATCAAATTGATCCAATCAAATCACCCCCTAACCTGTTAGCGAACCTGTTTCGAACTCGTGAACCGTTTCAATTGGAATAAATCGGTTGTTCATTTGTTCCATCATAACTGAGGCTCATCATTCAATTTCAAATCCATTTTCACTCGACGTTGATCAATTGAAACAAGCAAATAAGCACTAACGTATTACTAATCATTCGACGTTGATCAATTGAAACAAGCAAATAAGCACTAACGTATTACTAATCATTTCAAACATGATAACGGAATCAATTAAAACCTGTAACCGTCGAGGCTTTATCAATTTAAAGTTGAAACCCCGATTCAAAACCCATAACTCATTGATCATGAAACAGCCGAATTACCCCTTGTATAATTAAGGGGAAACATTCCATTTGGTTCCTCCAAACTTGTTTAACGCCCAATTGTTTCTGAAACACACACACTCAAGCATTTGATTATCGTACTCACTCTTTTCCTGTCACAGTTGTTCTTGTCCTTATTTCATCTGATTCGACATCAATCAAGTTAGTTGCACGCACACATACACTTGATTTTACATGTGGAATCAAAGCCCCATAATCAATCTGATTAACAACATCGAATTGGGTTTCAGTTTGATCAAATCAAATAAAAGGTTCTTAATGGATCTGGGGAAGAATTCAACTACTATTTTTATAATTTAAAAACCAACTTAATCGGCGTAGCGTTTAAAACATTGTCATTCTTCATATGGGACCTGGGTTCCTAGAAGATTCTTATTATACTATTAGTTATATAATTTGTCACAATATTTTAAAACTAATAAATCATTATTATTTTTAAAAATTACTTAATCAAGTTAGTTTATTTAATCTAGCTATATAAATTAGTTATACTATTTTTATTGATAAACCCAAATCCCAAATTAAAACTCTAATTACTATCTAGTCCATAAATCATATTATTCTAATAATCTTAGAACATCATTCCTTTGGTTAAATCCATGAGGAAATTATTGGTGTCTAATCTAGCATTGTTATTTTTCAGATCTTATTCAATTACCAATGTGAGTATTCATAGCCCATTTTTTATGTTTTATATTTTGGGGAAATCACGTGATTGATAATTAATCATTATTAGTCATTGTTATTTTATTTCAATATTCAATTCAAAACATGCTATGTTATTACATGCAATTATGTGTGTATAGTTAGATAAACTAGATGATAACACAATCATGTAGTCATTCTAGTCATTAGGAAACAATAATAGATCTATTGGTTTGACAAACCCACCCCATATGAATATTCTAGTGGTGATTGGAACCGTATACAATCAATCAATCATAAGGCTTCGTCTGCGTACCGAGTCTATTCAATCATTTGATTTGATTGTGTATGGTTTATCTTTCATGCTACACTATTGCAATATAGTCTTGACATTACCATGTGAATTGAAGTGTTTTTCAATCATTTTAATCAATCTATATATGTATTCAAACATGTGATTACTAACCGGCTAATTTGTTAATTGACTACTTATTTTTTCACATGATTTTAGGATTGCAGTTTAAAGGACTTCTATATGCACACTTAGGGATTGAACTTAGTCAATATTAAAGACCAATTTCATTGTGTTTGTTTGTCTTTATAATTGATTGTAATGTATTGTTTGATTAGTCATATTCAAAAATGACATTTAATATTACTGGAACTTATTTAATTTCATGTGCTATAAATGATCGATTCACATTTCGTCCGCCCCGATGATTATGTCTTCGGTTGGGGTGTGACAGAAAATTGAAGCAGTTATGAAATAAGATGATTAGCCAAGTGAAAGTTTAGTGGAAACATGTTAAAGGATCAAAAGCAACTTAGGAATGAGAAGAAGAAATGAGATATCACTACCTTGATCTTTTCAAGGAATAACTAGTTTCAAGGACGAAGCCTATCTAACGGGGTGGACTTGTAACACCCGAGAAATTTTAAAAAGGAATTAAAAAGGATAAGGGATGGTTTAGATAAGTTAAAGGGCTAAAACTGGGCAAAAACAAGGACTACCCATATAAGGGTATAAAAAGAGAAGGCCACCCCTTCCCCTCACTCCCATGCACATTTTCAAAGTTAGAGAGAGAAAGCTTGAAGTAGTTTTAGAAAGAGAAAGTCAAAAAAGCTTGCTAAGGTATGATTTTTTATCATACTCCTTCTTAGATCTAAGCTATTTAGGTGTCGTTAAGATGTTTATATGGGTAAAGTTTAAATCTTCACATGTGCATATGTGTAGATCTTAGATCTATTCTCGATTTTAAGGTTTTTGCTTGAAGCTTTCAAAGGTGAGTTCTAAATCCCCTCATCTACTTGTTCTTCTTACTTTTGGGGCTGATATGCATGCTAATATGATGAAACGTTGGTAAACTTATGTTTTCTATGATAAAGGTGATATATTTATATACAATATGATGTTTCAATGGGATTTATTATGATGTTTTATGCACGGAGTTTTACATATGAACCCTATCAATATAAGATTTAGATCTATGATTAGGTTCATGCACAACCTAGTTTGGTATAGAAACACTACGAATGAAACCGGGCAGCAAGTTTGATCTTCTGCATTTCCCTTGATATTTACCCGCATTGACTAAGTGGTTGTCATCCGCATGGTTGTCCGCATTTATATTGGTCAGCCGCATTTGTTCATTATTTCCCGCATTAGTTTACTATTACCCGCATTTGTACTATAACTTATATTTAACCAAGTACGATCCTCCACATTTCATTCCCTTCATCCGCATTGGCTAAGTGTTGGACATCCGCATTGGTGGTTCGCATTAGTTGTTCACTTGCATTTATATATTGTGCCTCGCATAAGACTAAGTGCAAGTTACTCGAATTAGTCTACTAGTACTCGCATTAGTTCTTCATCCGCATCTGTTTACTATGCCATGAATAGGACAAGTGTAAGTTATTCGCATCAGTGTACTATTACCCATATTATTTCACTAATAACAGCACTAGTATAGTATTACCCACATTAAGAATTACTTAGGGTATTTTATGAATAATTCCATCTAGAATATGTCTAAGGATTTAATGTTATGATTCTTCAATATAAATTCTTACATGGCTTATTTTATTAATGATACGTAATGCTCCATGTTATATGTCGTTGAGGGAATCTATAAAGTATTACTTATAGAAAAGTGGAAAATTAATAAAGGAAAAGAATTATAGTGAAACCAAATGAAATATTACGCGGGCCCTAATGAAAAAAGTATGTTGTTGTTAACTCAACAAATGTGCAGCTTAGTTTAGCCCATGAGGATGCACATCTGGGGTCAAATCCTTGAGAATAAACCATGAAATGATTGGACCTTTATTCATGAGGAGGCTACGTGCCTTGTAGTGTGGGCCAACTATCAAGGGTTTGCTATCATGATAAACGTGTACTAGCAGGGGGTTGGCAAACCTAGTTTAACTACCATGATAAACATGTACTAGCAGGTGTTGGCAACCAGATGTTTTGGGCTCTTGCTTTGTGCAAACCTAATTATGAAAGACGAAAGATAATGAAAGAAACAAAGATAATGAACACTAAAAAGGATGTTAAGTCAATATGACCACAATATATGATGAATGTTTGCTCATTAAAGGAAGTTAATGATATATTTTCTAAATTATTATAAAATTAGAACTCACTCAACAACACTGATTTTGTATATATATTAGTTGGCAGGAAATGATGGTTGCTGAGGATGGCACGAGTAATGAGCTACTTGGCATTAAGAAACTAGCATTCATGTTTATGATTTGATGTTTTAATTAAAAAAAAAACTATTTTAATGTTTTAAATTAAGGATAAAGGTGCAATATTCACGAATTATGCAATGAGATAAATGTTTTATTTTTTTTCGCTGTGATGTTTTAGATAAAATGTTTTATGCTATAATTAACCGAGGTTTTCCGGGACAAGGGCCTTACACCATCCTAGGCCCATTAGAACATATTAAGCCCACAATACACAGTTCTAAAACTTTGCATGTCAATGTACTATTCTCAGATCAAGCCAACATTAGGTCAACTTTCACGTTAAAGAACATATTTAGTCCAAGTCAAAGTCAAAGAGTAAAAGTTAAAAAGTCAAAGTCAACGACCAACGCACTAATTTTGGTGACGGATGCCACATGCACCAAACATGCCACCGGAACAAATGTTACCTTTTGACAACTCAATTGGTTGGTATAAAAATCTCAACCATTTCAATTTATAAAAATAAATTAAATTTGATTTTTTTCTTACGGAGTATTTTTCTCAGTAGGAAAACAACATAGATTAGTTATAAATTTGTAGTAATTTGCTGCAAAACGAGCCAAAGGGATAAAGTGAGTATTTTAATGATATAGTTGAAACGAGTCAAGGAAGGTGTAGAAATATTTAGTAGTGGAGCTGTAGCACACACAACATTGCATATGTATAGATTCAAACTTGAATAAAAAAACTTTGTAAAACTAATTTATATGAGTTATATTGTTTATAAATCATAACAATGACAATTGACAAGTCTTTCAAGCAAGTTATTGTATGTTTATTTTACCTGTCTTCAACAGTTAATTTTACTGAGTTTATGAACTTGACCCATAAAAATACTAGAATTAGGATTTAAAGTTTTGTACGTTTAGATTGAATTTAAAAGTAAATAAAGTAAAATCAAGATGAATCTTGAATGTTTAGCATATCAATGCCCAAACCAAAGCTTTTTAAATCCAATGTTATATTTGGGTATAAAAGTAAATAAAGTAAAATAAAAAATTTGAAATCCTAATTATTCAACGTATCAATACCCAAACCAGAGCTTGTTAACTCCAAATGTTTTACAACAAATCTATATAAAAATTTGTATATTTATAATAACTTACGTGTACTTACAGTTATAAAAGTCATTATCCATAAACAGTAAAAAAGGAGAAGCTACAAGAAAATCATCTTCTAGGAGCTATAGCAATGAAGCAGAAAGAGATACAAGAGACTCCTGGTATTAATTCTAATGAAAAAAGGTCATTGAACCATGTAGATGAGATAATTAGGATGTGTAAGACTTATTACTGATAAAGCATAATGGTCAAATCATGTAGTTCACACGTGATCTTTTTATTTTTATATTAATGTGTCTATTATAGATAATTTCTAATTCATGTAGTTAGAATTTTATTTTTAAATTACCATGTTCATGAGCCATGGCTTATATTTTCTTATTCGTGTGTTTTTTTTATTATTTAACGTAGATCCGTAAGGTTTATGACATTAATAGACCACAACAAAGTTATGAAAAGTAAAACTAATAGTAGTATACATTGTATCATAAAATGATTGATAAACTAACCGAAAACGAGTATAGCGATATAAATTGTCACCACTGCGACACGGGTTCTGTACCATAAACATAAATGTATTTTAGTATGAATTACTAAATAATATCCATCACACACTTCTTTTCGTTATGACCAGTAAGACAAAAAGTATTTGTAAGCAACGAAAGATTTAGTGATTTTACGTGCTTGGGTCAATATGAATGTTGTTAAGGTAGATCTTAGATGGGTTGTTTGGATGTGCATGCCTATTTCAAGTAATTGAACCTTTCTCTGATATGGTAGTTCATATTCATCTTACAACTAGTTTAAGATTGTCCCTTCCATGTGCGGTGATCTTAAATGATCATTGGATCACTTATACACTAGGGTTATACCATTCATGTGAAACTGATAGAGTTTTACATAATCTGATCGCAAGACAGCTTATATGATAAAGTTCCTAACACCACATGTTCCCTGTAACACAAAACGATTTCTAGAGCAAAAAAAAAACTCCAATTTAAATGGAATGTACTAATCATTTCTGCTTAGACTTGAGAGGAACTCCTTTATACAGCTGCACTTTTTCCTTCAAGGCATCTCGCCTGGGCCGTGCTACTTTGTTGTTAGGATCAAACAGCAGGGCTTCCTCAAATGCTTTTAGAGCAGATTTGTATTCTTTTTTCTTTTCGTATGCATCACCCAGGTTGTTCCAGGCTGTGACATATCCTGGCTGAATCTTCACGGCTGTTTCAAGCTGAGATATCCCCTTGTCAGTTTTCCCATCACGAACATAACTCACACCCAAAGCATTGTAAACCTGGACAAAAAAAAAAAAATCAAATGACCAAACGCCTTCTTGAACAGCTATAGCTGTCCTTGTTTTGGCCTCCAAAGGCTATATGAAGGAAAGTACTCTTGGTGATCCATTCTGTTATGAACTATTGATTAGATTTTATTTGTTGTGAAATTTTTTAGCTAAAAATCAAACAAAATGTGCTTGCTGGTCCAGACAAAACCCATTTCACGGTACCTCCTTTTCATGAAGTTTACTATCTTGGTCTTGACCATCCCGCCCACTTAAAGGAAAGACATAATACCTGGGCAAGATCCTGGTCATCTCCATCCCATTTTTCGATTGCTTGAAGCAAGTACTTTGTAGCAGCTGGATAGAATTTCCGTCTTAACATCACTGCCCCAAGTTCAAACAGCTCCATTGAACTTGCATCACCACTCCTCACTTGTTCCTGAGATTTATCAAAATAAGAACAATTAAAAAGCGAAAATTACTAGTTGGTGTATTTCATGATGATACAAAGTGATGGATGAAATAAACATATAAATCTCATTCTGCAATAGCCAAATGACCAAATTCGGGTATTTTAACTCAAGTCAGATGCTGAAATTTTATTTTTAGACTGCAGGGGGTCATACCAACAAAGTCAGAACCCACTAAATATGAACCTCATGTGAAATGATTACGAGGAACTTGTAGAAAAAGAATATGCATCTCATCTGATAGGCATTTAACTGTAACTTTGCAAAACTCTCTTGGAGATTTCTATTGATTCAGTCAAGTACTCAACTATATACACATGAAAGAGTCTCACCTGACTAGGAGATTAATGAGGAAAAGATGTACATAACAATTATAATACATATCACTCCTAAAACTTTATTACTATTTTAAAAGTTACCCCACATCTAAAATATGTAGAAGTATATCGCGGGCATATCTCGGTCAACAGGGGTTGACCCGTGAATAATGCGTAAGCTAATAGGCTCTCGTAATTAGAGCTGTAAAAGGAAGAATGCTCAAACTGGACTTGAAACATTGAAAGGGATAGTGGGGAAGCCCTTTGGGAATATGTCAGCATACTGGTAATCTGCTGGAACATGAAGTACTTGAACCGCACCGATACAAACATTTTTGCGTTCAAAATGTATGTCTATCTCTACATGCTTGGTTGTCTTTTGGAAGACCATGAGACAAGAGTATCCGCAAGAAAAACACAATAGCCGAAGGTGGAACGTTGTGAGTCTAGACCCAATCGGCATCTGAATAGGTTGTAAGTGTAAACGATTTTATGGGGGTAGTATGTAAACCACGATTCAATGTACGTATAAGATGGTGAAGAATGCGCTTCAAGAAAATGAAGTATAGCTCACGAGGATCATGGATAAAAAGACAGACTTGCTGAACGGCGTAGGCAATGTTGGGCCAAGTAAAAGTGCAGTATTGTAAGGCCCTGCCAGATTTCGATATAATGGGGCATCTGTTGCAGGAGAACCTGAACACACGCATAATTTGGAGTTTGCGTCGGTAGGTGTAGAGCATGGTTTGCAATCCGACATATTTGAGCGAGCAAGGATATCAAAAGAATAGGATTCCTGGGATACAAATAATGCCACGAAAATGATGCAGCTTACCCAGGTTTGTCATGGCAAATTCTTGAGATAGAGGGGCGATGATATAATAACCTATATCAGAAGCTGTAATGACAATATCGACATATAGCAAAAGATAAGCCATTCGGGATCCTCGTTTAAATACAAATAAAGAAGTATCACTTGTGGTGCTTTAGAACCCACAACGAAATAAATAAGTTGCAAATCATTGGTACCAAGTGCGTGGGACCTGTTAGAGCCCATATAGTGAATTTTTAAGTTAACAAACATGTTTGGGCCTAGAGGAGTCAACAAAGCCGGGTGTTGGAACATAAAAAACTGTATTTGTAGATCACTATGTAAGAATGTGTTCTTAATGTCCAGTTGGTGGACCGGCCAAGATTTCGACACCGCAAGGGTGAGAACGGTGCGAATAGTAGTGGGTTTGACCACGAGGCTAAAAGTAGCATCACAATCAACACCAACTTGTTGACTTTTACCATTTACTACCAACCTGGCTTTGTAGCACTATAAAGATCCATCGGCATTAAACTTGTGACGAAATAGCCACATGCACCTAATAATATGGTCGTTAGTAGGTCTAAGAACCAATTCCTAGGTTTCATTAGCTATTAAGGCTCTATATTCATCGTTCACAGCCGCATGCCAAAGTGGGTCTGATAAGGCGGATAGGTGGGACTTTGGGAGAGGTGAGATTGGGGTGGAGGTTGTGGTGTTTGGGTTGACGGGAGTCAGGTTTTAAGAGTCCCATCACGACATCTTGGCATCTGGTGGTCATAGGGTGAATGGATATAAATGTGGCTGGCTGGCTTAAGTGGGTAGTGTGCATAGGTGGCGGGGCAGGTTTCAGGCTCGACTGGAGGAGGGTGGACTACTGGGGCAGCGGGTGTTGATGGAGGGTGGGAATGGGTTCGGTGGGCGAGGGAAAGGTGGCTGGTCGGGAAAGGGTGTCTTGGGTGAATAAGGGTGGTGGAATGTGGTAAAAACTAGGTGTTTTAGGGGGTTGACGATTGCATCTAGAGTAGGTGTGGATTAAAGGTGTGGTTTGGTAGTGGGAGTAGGAGTTGATGGTTCGGGCAAGAAAGGGGGAGTAGCGGCGGACGGTGTTGACTGAAAAATACAGGAGGAGGGGTCCGGATCGAATTTAGTGTACTTATAAGGAGTAGTGGGTGGTGTGGAGGCGAAAGAGAGAGTTTGTGCGTCAAAGGTAACATGACGAGGTAAAATAACCTTGCTAATGGACAGCTAAGGCATCGATACCTCGAAAACCGATAGGTAATACTGAGAAAAACATAGAGTGTGGAGCGCGGGGGCAAGTTTGTTGGAGTGGGTGGCATTAAGATTAGGCTAGCAAGCATAGCTGAAAACACGTAGGTAGGAATAGGAGGGTTGTTTGTGGTATAGGATGGAGCTGGGTGAGTGAAAGCTTAACAGTTTTGATGGGAGAATGCTATGGAGGCAGACCAAGCGTGTAAGGCCTCGACCCAAAAGGCCGATGGGAGGGAGGGCTGGAGGCATGAGAAAGTAAGGGGAGCATGATCTCGTTGATACAAGGAATCATGTGTTCAGCCTTCCCATTTTGTTGGGAAATATATGTAACATCCCACATCGGTTGAAAAGGGGAACGAAAGTCTCCTTATATGGCGCTGGATACCTTCCCTATCAGACGCGTTTTAAAACAGTGAGGGGTGGGCGACTGAAGCGGACAATATCTGGTACGGTACTTGGGCTGTTACAAATGGTATAAGAACCAAGGCCGGGCCAGTGTGCCAGCAAGGACGTTGGTCTCCCATTGGGGATGTAACATCCCACATCAGTTGGGAAGGGGAACGAAAGTCTCCTTATATGGACCTGGATACCTTCCCTATCAGACGAGTTTTAAAACCGTGAGGGGTGGGCGCCTGAGGGCCGCCAAAGCGGACAATATCTGGTACGGTACTTGGGCTGTTACCTCAATGGAGGTAAAGTGATGATTATCGAATTTGCCACCTATATCACATTGAAAACTTTTAATTGGCAAATTAAATTGCGTGTTAATAAATTTTTGAAATTAAGTGAATTTGCCAAACATTTCATATTGAAAATTGAGATAGTAGAAATCCATGCATAATTTGTAAAATCAACAATAAGGATCATATAATATTTTATCTGGTTTTTACTAGAAATTGGTGAGATCCACAAATCAAAATGCACAATATCAAATGGTAAATAGTAAGCAAAGTTGATAACTCAAAAGGCAACCGTTTATGTTTTGCTATTTGACATGGATGAAAAAAAAACTAGCAATGGACTGTTTATTACAAGATATCAAATGATGACTAGATAAAAAATGCATGATAGGTTGGCCCAATGGGCATGTGGTGCGGTTGTGGTTGAGCAGCCCAATGGGCATGTGGTGTGGTTGTGGACCAGATCAGTTAAAAGGCTGCTACGGGCGCCTTGGTTTTAAAATTGTGTGATGCGGTCCGATATGTTTGGTCGTGCAAGGTGCGTGATGAGGGTATCCTGTATCAATGCTCTTGCTATTAAAATATTATTAAAAATTAAATAATACATAACAATTTAACCACTGTAACAGCCAAAGAAAAAAATTCAAACAAAAAGTGAAAATTAAAAATCATTTAAAAGATGAGGTAAAACAACAAAAAAATCAGAAAATATAATGTTTCAGTGTTGTACTTGTATGGTTTTATCCACTGCAACACATTAAGATATGGGTAAAAACAAATGTAAAAAATCAAAAAAAAAAAAAGTTAGGGTGTTGCTTTTACACCGTAACACAACACCTCAACAGCTCACTTTTATTATATTCAATAGACTTTTCTCACTATCAGACCCCACTCTTTGCTTTTTTCTTTCTTCCCTGCAACTCACTTTCTCCATGAACCTATTACTCATCTTTTCCATGAACTCCGAATGTTTCACAGAAGCAACTATCTTACTACAACTCAGGATTCTAAAATTTTGTGTCGCATCAGCTGCATCTTGCAAAAATCACAGCATCAAGCATGCATCAAGGAATCGCATCACATTAGGTGCAGCAATGCACTCTCAACATCGCATGATACGCATCATGCATTGTGTGTGCATGATGTGTACATTTTAAAACCAAGGCTAGCAGATGTTGCGTGCTAGGCCGGACCGGCGGCGATTCTAGGGTCGACGTTGTTGCTGATTGGTGGTGTCACGACGGCGGTCTGCGGAAGGCAGATCATAGGTGGCCGTGGCAACCATGGGAGCTAAGGAGGGTGTATCAGCCAATGCCTGTGAGCAGACTGGCGATGGTGCTCCAGTAGAAACATAGAGCTAGCCATCTCCCAGGTAGGAATAGTCTGGTTGATGTAGGAGGTAGTAGAGTCATACTCTGAGGGAAGACCCCGAACAAGTTGAACCAAACGTAGTTCAGAGACGGGATTGTCAATGTCAAATAGTTGATCTACTAACTCTTTAATACGTTGACAGTAAGCTTCCAAGGAAGGCATGGAGCGGAGAGTGAGGTTCGTGAATTCATGCTCTAGGGCAACAACCTGAGAGCCTTTGTTGTTCAGAAAAATGTTCTGAATGCGGGTCCATGCCTTGAAAGCCGTAGACTTGGATTGAATTACACAAACCAAGAAATAGTCTGCCAAAGTACCATAAATCCACTGGAGGACTGGCTACATCAATCTTGGACCACTATAAAATTTCTGGATCATTTACAGGGCATGAAATGTGAAAAGCTTAGGAGTAGGAGACCTTGGTCCCATCTAGAACATGAACTTTGTGCTGTATGTTCGTGAGCATGTTTGCCAGGTGAAGAGCAGGGTGGGCAGAAGCCGAGGAGGAGGAGGAGGCAGAATGCTCGGGTGGTGCACTTTCAGCCATGGTGTAACAATGAGTTAATCAAAAAACAGGTTAAGGTTTGGGAGGATTATGGTCAACCTTAGCTGAGGATTGGGAGAGGGTTCGGTAGAGAGCCTTTGAGAGGCTCTGATACCATGTAAGTTTGCAAAACTCTCTTGGAGATTTATATTGATTCAATCAAGTATATATACATGAATGAGTCTCACCTAATTAGGAGACTAATAAGGAAAAGATATACGTAACAATTATAATACATATCAATAATAACAAACTAATATTTATCTAAAATATGTAGAAGTATGTTCCGGAGCATATCTCGGTCAACACGACCTGTGAATGATGAGTAAGCTAATATTAACATGATAACTCCAAAAGTGGAAACCATAGCCTTTCTGATTTCCCAATGAATTATAGTCGGTAAGTATACAAATAAGAAAACTGTGATCCTAGAAACTAAATTTTCCAAATAATTAGGGACATAAGAATTACTTGTTATGATACCAAAAAGCCAACGGTGGGCTTTAGTTTTGGCTAGGAAGTAATATAAATCACTATAGCAATAGAAAAAAATTATGGCGTAGAGGTGGATATTTTTAGACAAAGGTTAAATGAGTTGAATGGTTTGCAAGTCGCCCAAGTGTATTTTTAATGGATAAATATTCCTAACTGAATATATATTTTTTCCTCGGAAAATTAGACTATTTTTTAAATAATGTAATTTTTATACCTAACACCGTAAATGACCCATTGTAAGATAGATTACAAAAAGATAATACTCATGGTCAGCAAATCAAAGTACCTGCAACTCTTTAGCAGAAAGATCAAGTTCTCTGCGGACAAGAACTTGTCGTATGACAAAAAAGGTTCCAACACCAAGCAATCCTAACAACAAAAGAAGATAGGACAGCTGGATTCCTAATTCAAATAACTCCCCAGTGGCATAAATAGGATTCATTTTCAGATTTTCACTTGCTGTTGCTGGAGCTGGATTTTCCCATGTAATTGATGCACTTGAAAACACCGCCATACTAATCAAATTATTTTTTGGATTCCTCACATCTTTGTCACCTGGTAATTCTGCAACACCACAAATGGATTTGGATTCATAGTTTACAATCAAAATCATCAGAAACAACAGAGTATTCCCCCCCCCCCCCCCCCCCCCAAAAACCAAACACAACAACCCAAAAAAAAAAAACGGGCACACGCACACACATTATGCCCACTCCAAGGCTAGTGGCAGTTTTCTGAAATCTGACATTCAGAATATAGATTAGGCCCAACAATGTATAAATAGTTTCTGTTGCCTTGTCTCTAAATATGCTATCACTGTAACACGTTTACTTGTTCAATAATATAAGCTCCCTTACCTTCATATGGTGTTAAATCATAAAAGAAATTTCTCACAGATTTAGTTTGTGACCCAGGGAGACACAGCTCCCTCTATCATTTATCAATTCCGACAAACCATTCCTCGCACCAAGTCAAAACCCTACCCATCCCTAAAAAATGAACTGCCACCATTGCCACCAGATCTAGGAATCTTTTGTGATATATCATGCCAAGATCTCCTTCACGCCAGTCTAACTTGCATCACCAATTGACATATAAAGTTTTCTAGCCATATACGACCACAATCTACAAATATCACCACCACTGAAGACTCCATGACATGCACCTCCACCTTGTTTTGTCAAAGCTATTCATTTCCACCCATATACTACTTTATGCAGCACGTTTCACGCCACACCATCTTTAAAAATCTCCTCATTACACTGCATACAAACCGTGTTTGTCACCTCAGGGTCTGCTAAGTCGGAAAACATGGGTGTCCAACTCTACAATTTTTGTTGTGGCCACATTGACACTTCCATTATACAATTGTCTGAAGCCCCTTCAGGAGGTTTAGGTTGAACCATCCGACTATATACCGGTAGTAAGAGTACACAGTTGTGAGCAACATTCTGAAACATGAGAACAACATGGAATCTTATTTTGGACAACTTTGTTCTCCAATGCAAAAATTTGAATCACTCATATCCTATACAAGTTTGCTGAACACATAGCAAAAAAAAGAAGAGTTCCATATGATTCCCATTCTTTTTAGACTGAAGCTTAAACATGAGCATGATCGACCTTAAATCAAAAGCGGTCATCACACTCCGACTACGAAGGACACCTTGAGTTTATTGACTAGGATTAACCTTAAGTTACTCCACCTATTCTACCCTAGCTCTTTCATTTGTTGCATTTTTGTTTGGTAAAAGAAAAGGGATAGTATCCGTCATTGAATCCATCTACTTTCTTCCTCTAGAATTTTGTATCCAACATCCCACTAAACAAACAAACAAGCATGTCCAACTAAAATCACACTCATGCAGTAAGGTCTGGGGATGATGTGATGAGGGCAAACCCATCCCATCATTTGGTCATCCCAAATCCCAACCACAGCACCTCCTCCCTCCCATACACCACCTACACCCCCCCCCCCCCCCTCCAAAATCTCCACCACCACCACCATAGCCCCCACATTGCGCACATAGTTGCGCCACCAAAACAGCCTACAACCGATACTCAATCTCACCTCCAACCAGCCTTGTCTCGAACCAACAAGCAACTCCCACTCCACCTATCCAATCACAAGAGGTCCCACCCATACCTGAACAACATAACCCATGCCACCCCATGCAAACACATAGTTAAACAGGAACCTTAAAAAACAAACTAGCCATCTACTTAAACACCTACACTACAAACACATCTTCCCAACCCATATATCCCATTCCTAAAAATGTATCAAAAGCCCTAGCCACTCCCGTTTGGAAATGGGCCATGATAGATGAATTTAACGCTCTTGTTGAATACAAGACATCGGAACTTGTTCCCCGTCGCCCCGACATGAATATTATACAATTTATGTGGATATAAACGCATAAAACTAATGTGTACGGTTCTCTTGAAAGATAAAAGGCCTGTCTTGTTTGTGATGGCAGGTCCTAATATGTAGGTATTGATTGTGGGGTTTACAAATAGCAAGTCGGATCATTTTTTATTTATTTATCATCACAGACCGGATATAGCTTATATTATACTCTATGTGGACGATATAATTCTTACCACATCATTCGTCTCTTTTTGAGATAGACTCATGTCTCAACTTGCCCATGAATTTGCCATGAAGAACCTCGGTCCTCTTAATTTTTTCCTTGGCATCTCGGTTTCTAAGACACCTGATGGTTTACACTTGTCTCCACACAAGTATTTTTTGAGATATTAGAAAGAGCAGGGATGTCTAATTGTAAACCCTTCACCACACTGGTTGACAATTACGGGAAGCCTGGTGCAAATGATGGTCCTCTCATCGATGATCCAACTAATTACAGAAGCTTAGCCGCGAACCTATAATATCTTACTTTTAGCTATCCAGATCTAACATATCCGGATCAACAAGTGTGCATGTACATGCACGTACCATGGTCACTTCATGTACATGCTCTAAAACGCATCCTTTGGTACATTAAAGGCACGTTTTCTTTAGGGTTAACAAGGTAAATGTGTTTTCTTGGGTGACAACTTACTTTCTCGGTCCTCTAAAAGACAAACCTTGTCTCGCTTTAGTGAAGAAGCCGAATACCGTGCAGTGGCCAATGTCGTGGCGAACTGTGTTGGCTTCGAAATTTAATGCTTGAACTTTATCAACTGACATCCCGTGCATCCATTGTCTACTATGACTATATTAGTGCAATTTACCTCACTGCTAATACTGTCCAACATCAACGAACTAAGCACATTGAGTTGGACGTTCACTTTGTTGGGGAGAAGGTTCAACGAGGCCAAATTCGAGTTTATCACATTCCCTCTTGATATCAAGTTGCGGATTACTTACTAAAGGGCTACCCGAGTGTTATTCAAAGATTTTCGTTCCAATCTCAACTTACGTTCTCCTTCCGTTTCGATTGCGGGGGTATCTTAGATTAGCCGATGTATTAGTGATAGAGATAGACTTATTATTTTGAATACAATTTATAAATGTATATAAGGATCTTATTCTATCTATTTATATGGATTGAATGGAATAGAGAGGGCAAGCAATTCAATCACACCATACTCTATAATGGACGAGTAATGGAAAGATAGTTTTAAGAGCTGATGTATTAGTGATAAAGATAGACTTACTATTTTGAATACAATTTATAATTAGGATGTATATCAGATCCTAAAATAAAGGATCTCATTGTATCTATTTATATGGATTGAATGGAATAAAATAGGCAAGCAATTCAATCATACCATACTCTATTAAGGAAGAGTAATGGAAAGATAGTTTAAGCTTCCTAACAATTCTTCTATTATTTTATGCATCTTCAAGAAGGTTTTTTGAACTTAGCATCTGGCATTATTGGAGGATCATATCTATTTGCTTCAATTGGACAAAGGACTAAAACTTGATTAAAAATTAAAATATACAAGGTTTACCTGACATAGTTCTCCTTCCATTAACTGCCAAAGATACAAAGATAAACAACACATATCAAATTTTTGCAGATAATAGTACATTGTCTTTTCACAACAATATGATGAAGTTTAATAAAGATGTACAATCAATGATTAAATTTCCAAAATTTGGAACAAAATTTGTTCCAAAAATTTGAAGTAGGTTTTCAAACGAACTCAAAAGAAAATGCTGCATTTTTTTTTGTGGCGGACAACTCTAAATGGAAAGCCTTGCGCTAATTATCTAGCAAATCAAGTAATTTATATGGGTGCTTGACCACGCCATGTTATAATGTTATGAGCATTCCTCAACCATTCGGGTGATGGGCATTTGAAATCTTGAAAATTTCTTTATTCTTGGTGCACAATACACATGCATAAGAACACAACAATAAAGTATCGTTCCACAAGATAATTATAGGACAGTCAAACAAAAGTAGAAGTAGAAGACAGGGTTTATGAAATTACCATGGATTTTAGCTGACATATGTATCTGAAAAGTTCTCAATTCTCTTCTGCATGTCTGTTTTAAGATAAAAGAAAAAAATTGTTGGTAGCTACACATCAGCGTGTGCCTAATAACCCATTTGTTGAGGTTGATCATGCTAATTATCATTGGAAAGTTCTTTTCATTCGGATTATGTATGATCTCAAACTGGTAAACTAAAAAAGCTAGCATGATGGGGAATGTGTGAGACAGTTGGATGTTCCTGAAGCATATTATCAATGAATACAACCTTATAAATTGCTCTATTCAAAGAATTGTTGATTACTATAGTAATATTGTTCTAGTGATCACATATTAATCATTGGCTATTTGATAAAATATTTTTAAAATGTAAAAGAATTGTTTTACAGTGTGTGCTATAAAATGACCATCATGCTACCACTAATGGGGCGGCTCCAGTAGCGACATCCCTACTTCATGTGGTTGTTAATTGAGATATCACCATCTAAATCGTACTTAGAATGATATCGAGTTACAATGACCAATGATATTTACAAGCATGCCCAAAAATATGAAAATCAAAGCAAACCTTATGAGGATCTCAGACACATGGTATAAAGGAACTCCATTTATAGACCTAACTCCGTGTGAAAACCAAGGTTTTTTCACCTTCCAAACTCTAAATTGATATGGATTTTGTTGCAACGTCAAAACAAAATCTATGCAATTAGCCTTACTTAATCTGAATTTAATGTAGCTCATTCTCGAGAAATTTGAACTCATTACAGATTCGGAATTTTAAAAGTAAAATTCGTATGTCAAGTGTACCATTCGTTTATTGAAAGAGAGGGTGTACCAAAATTTCCCATTTGCTGCAAATTAATCGACAATCTTACACCATAGCACAAGATCATAATATAATAAATAAAACTATGAGCGACAGTTAGATAAACCAAAACAGAGAGAGAGAGAGAGAGAGACCTGGAGGAAGAAATGTTGACGAGTGAAGTTGATGGTGATGGGAAGTTTGTGGGGAATGAAGAGAGAAGCATGAGATGCAATTACTGGGATTTGCTTGGCAGGAGGTGAAATTCGTGAGTGAAGGATCGTCATTCTTCTTCTTGGAACAATTTGTGTTCAGAGATGATGGATGGCCTGCTGGAATTTTGAAGATGGCGGATATCCTTTTTAAGTTTATCTTCTTTTTTCCTCTAAAACATAGATAAGTTTATCTATATTTTGGTTTTAGCTGAATGAGTGGAATTTTTTTTTAAAATGGGTATTTTTAAGAAGTTTTGATGGTTTATGGGTAGATTTTTGAAATGTTTTGAAAAGTAAGTGTTCTGTTGGTTGGGTTTACGAAATCAAATTGAAATTGTACTTGGCATTTACGGAAACACATGTCGTTTGCTACCGACGTGAAACTCGTTAGTTGACCCGTCAATCCGTAAATAGTGTGTACGGATCCAAAAATATATTTATATATTTTTAATTTTAATGTAATAAAAGAGTATGGTATGTGTAAGGTTATACTTAAAAGGCTGATGCAATTAAAGTAACCAAAAAGCTTCCTGCTTGTGTGCATGTACATAGTAGAAGTTACTTACAAAAGTTTTACACTTCTCACAGAAAATATTCTAGGTGTAAAATCTTCCGAAACCAAAGACCAAAATCTTCCGAAGCCAAAGATGAAGTTTTCCGAAGCTTGGATGACAAAGTTTTCCGAAGCCAATAGACTGAAGACTGATTTTTTCCGAAGAGAGAGAAGACATGCTTTCTCTGATCAACTTTTTCAGAAAGCTGACCAACTTTTCGTTGGCACTCTGAAGACTCACCAACTTATACAAGTTGGTGAAAAGGTTCATGCTTTAGTAAACTGTAGATTATGATTTGGGGTCTGTAACTTTCTACTTTGTACCTTTTATCCTTTTTGTAATAGATTAGGATGTGAGCTATGACATGTCATAGTCACAAGGCAAAAGGCAATCTGTCTTTTGACTATACATTGATCTTGTTGTCTAGATTAGTGTTTCCAGCTTGCTTTCAAAGTATGGCCGGTTGTAGGATGTAGTATAAGTATCTCAGGTTTTTGTATTCCTATGTATGCTTTGTAACTCTTGTAACAGAACTTGAGAGCAATATACAACATTCTTGAAAACCATCTTTGTCGTTCTTGTGTTCTTTACTTTAATTTCTTAGTTTCAAAATATTTGGTTCCCTATTTGATCTTGTAAGTGTTAGCCTGTTCACTCTCCTACAATCTGTGAAACCATTGCATTGACCTCCCCAACCAGTTCTGCAGTATGTAATATATATATATATATATATATGAATCCGTAAATGGAATTTACAGAAACTCAATTTCCAAAATATATATTTTAATGTAATATTAAAATATGTTTTAATGTAATAATAAAATATGAAATGCAATATTTATGAAAATGTAAATACTGTTTATGGATACTTAATTGGTTTATATATATATATATATATATATATATATATATATATATATATGTGTGTGTGTGTGTGTGTGTGTGTGTGTGTGTATTAATGTAATAACAAAATTTGATTCTTCAAATATCAATTACGGAAATGGTTGGAAAACTATGTCTCTATATATATCTTTCAAAATAATGCAAATTAGTGGTTGTAAATATCAAGATGTCTTCTTCTTCATCATTTACATCATTTCTAGTAAAGTATATTGGGGTGGTGAGGTTTCATACCAACATGGGATTGTTATGAGTGATGAATCAACAAAATCATTTTCGTTTATTATGACTTTTGAAATATGTTTTTTAGATTTTGCTGATCTTATATGTAGTTATATTGAAATTGTTAGAGAATCAGTTCGTTTAGAACTGAAACTGTATTATGAATTTCAAGACATTTCAAAAAAATGTCATATATTAAAGGAGATGTGGGTATGAAAATGATCTATCATCTATTTAAAAACATTAGAAACTACATGAGTCAAATTCATGTCAAATGGTATCCAATAATTCCCAGTTATGAATAGAGTAGTTGTATGGTTCATCTATGAGCTTCTTTATCTCAAGTACCAACATTTCAATACCATCACATGGAATTTGAAAATGACGTCGGTATATCAACACCATCGACTGCAGCCGGTGCAAAACAACGATGAGGACTTTGTATCCGACAATTCTTCCCAAGGTTATATTATTAATATTGTTGTTGTTGTTGTTATTAATAGTGTTAGTATGACTACTTTTATTATTAGTATTTTAATCGTATTTTAAAATTTTGAAGGTAATTCTAATGATGAAACTGAGGAAAGTGAATTATCACTGTCAGACTATGATTCAGAAGAAAATTCGGCAATCCCTCAAATATTTGAACAATATAGTTTTAGGGTTCATACTGGATTTTTTGATAGTCTTCTTCAAGAAAATGTACATGTGGATGGATTGGAGGATTATATCCCCCTAGATGAATACGATGAAGATGACATGATTTTCTGGAATGAAGAATTAAATCAAATCTGTCTTGGTATGTACTTTAAATCTAAAGATCCTGTTATTCTTGGTGTTCGTATGTGGAACATTGCCCAAAATCAAGAAGCGTATGTGGTTGAAAGCAAACCGTTACTGTAGCTAGCAAAATGTCGTAGTACAAAGCAATCTTAGAATTCCACAGACCAAAGTCTCTCGTCATGTTCGTTGGTTGGTAAAGGTGTAAGGTATTTAAAAGAGGCTGATGCACTCAAAACAGTCAAGATGCTTCCTGCATGCATGCACTTTGTGCATGGTAGAAGTTACTTCGGAAGTTTTACACACTGCAAAGAAATCTCACTAAGTGTAAAATCTCCGAAGCCAAAGACCAAATCTTCCGAAGCCAAAGATGAAGTCTTTCGAAGCTTAGAAGACAAAGTCTTCCGAAGCCTCAAAGATAGAAGACTGATTTCTTCCGAAGACAGAGAAGACATGCTTTCTCTGATCAACTTTTTCAGAAAAGCTGACCAACTTTCCGCTACCACTCTGCAGACTCACCAACTTATACAAGTTGGTGAAAAGGTCCATGCTTTAGTAAGCTGTAGATTATGGTCTTGAGTCTGTAACTTTCTACTTTATGTACTTTTATCCTTTTTGTATTATATTAGGATGTGAGATATGGCATGTCATAGTCACTAGTCAAAAGGCAATATGCCTTTTGACTTTACATTGATCTTGTTGTCTAGATTAGTGTTTCCAGCTGGCCTTCAAAGTATGGCCGGCTGTAGGATGTAGTATAAAGTATCTCAGGTCCTTGTATTTTATTTGTATTCTATGTAACACTTGTAAAAGAACTTAAGAGCAATATACATTATCTTTGAAAACCATTCTGTCTGTTGTTTTTAGTTCTGTCTCACCTTTACTTGCTTGTGTTTCTTAGTATCACCAAAAGGTTCTAGTTTCCTATTTGATCTGTTAAGCATTCTAAGTCTCTTCTCATTGGGAAACTCATTGCATTAAACACCTTCACCGGTCCTGCAAAAGGCTGTAAAGAGAAGAAATGATAACTTATGGTGTATTACTCGATGGACCCAGCACATAGTTGCTTTAGCACCGTTGTACGCAATAACAACGGTTCGCTAAGATCAAAAGACGTCGCAGCAGATATATTTGCATAAATTCGTACAGATGTCTCATTTCCTTTGAAACATATTCGAGCTTTTATTAAAGAAAAGTTGCATGTTGATATCACGTATGGTAAAGCTTGGATGGCTAGAAGAAAAGCTATTAAAAATATATATGGTGTGTTGGGAAGACAATTTCAATATGTTGCCCCATTATGTTAAAGCATTACAGACTTCTAAGCCTGATACTGTTGTAGAGTGGTTACATCATCCACACAGTCCATCTAACTGTGCAATATTCAAATATGTGTTCTCGGCTTTCAGTCCTAGTATTGAAGCTTTCAAGTATTGCATGCCAGTTATCTCCGTAGATGCTACTCATTTAAAAGGGCCTTACAAGTCAAAAATATTAATTGCGGTTTCTAAAAAAACAAATAATATGATTTTGCCGGTGGCATACGCAATTGTGGATGAAGAGACAGTTGAGAGTTGGGTTGGTTTCTTGAGCAATTTCGAATACATGTCGCTGATCCAAGATTGTGTAGGTTGTGTGTTCTTTCTGATCGACATGCCGGGATATCGAATGCTATGGAGAATCTAGATGCGTGGAAGGAGCCAAACACGTTTCATTGTTTCTGTCTTCGACATGTTAGAAGCAATTTTATGAAACGATTTAAGACATTAAGCATGAAAAGATTATGTTGGGATATCGGTAACACATCACAAGCTAGAAAGTTTAAGGATTCTGTTTTACAGATGATTACGATAAACAAAGAATCCTGACGATACCTAAAAAATATAGATAGAAGTAAGTGGATGCTTTTGTATGATAGAGGGAATCGTCGATGGGGTAATCTAACTACGAACATATCAGAAAGTTTGAATAATGTGTTCCGTGGAGCTAGGATGTTGCCTATAAAAGCTTGTATTGATTTCACATTTGAGAGAGATGTGGCTCAGTACGCCAAAAACTACCAGATCTCTATTAATTTCTCTACAGCCTTACCCGATCGCATGTGCGTATGTTCATGCAGCGTGATATTCGAGCCCGAGAACACACACTATTTGTCTACGACATGGCAGAGCAAAGGTATAAAGTTGAGTCAAGGCTTTAAACAAACGAAGATGGTGGCAATACTTACACTGTGGAGTACGCTCAAAATAAATGGTCGTGCAAAAAGTGGCAAATCTATCGGTTTCCATGTTCACATGCAATTGTTGTTTGTCATTGGGTAGGTGATCAACCTCAAAGGATTGTTGATGCACGTTTTCAATTGCAAACTTATCGTGCACAATACAGTGGGCACTTTTTCCCCGTGCCTCATATTGGTGATTGGACTAATGTCAATTGGACAATTAGAGGAGACTCTTCGAGAGTTACCATTCTAAGAGGGAGGAGACGTACAAGAAGGATACATAACTAGATAGACTTTTATTATCCTGAAGAACGAAGGCCTCGTTGATGTTCTGCATGCAAAGAAGCTGGTCATACTATCAATAGATGTCCTAACCATCAAGCTTGATGATGCAATGTTATTTTATTGCGTGTTTTAGATTAATTTTAATGTCTTTTTTAACATTTGTTATTTTTTATGGTTCTCAAACATTATGTGTTTTATATTATATATAAGTTCTAAATATTTTAACAAATGTAAACCCTTTTAAAGTTTTTATAATAATCGATTATTATTAAGTAATACTAAAATACAACATTGAGATTCCAACATTGATATAAAAGTTTTTTGAGAGTAAAAGTAATTGAAAGCAAAATATGACACACATTTTTTTTTACTTTATGTTCACTTTATGGAATAGTAATAGTAATATAACATTGGTATATCATGTCACAAATATATGCATAGAGATGTTGCTTAAGAATCTTTTTCCACCTAGTACGTTTCTGTCCTATTTAAAATGTGCACAGAGATGTTGTTTGTTGCTATCTACCTACCATATAATATTTAATATATATATATATATATATATATATATATATATATATATATATATAAGGGATCCTAAGAAAACCAAGTATTTTTAAAAAAACCAAGAAAACTACAATCCACCAATCACATAATTTATAATTAATTCTATATATTTCTTATTCAAAGGATTTTTTTTAAAATTACACATCAATATTTTTGGAAGTTATTTAATTTTATCTAATTCTTTATTTGTTTCTAATTTAAAATTAAGATTACGTTTTTTTTCATTGGCACATAAAAACACCGACTTCATCATCTCCGATGATCTTTATGCTTCACATTTGTCATGTTATCTTATTTGCTGTTAATCTCTCATTGGTTTATGTACTAGTGAAGGATTAATATATTATTAGAAGTAAGTGAAATTAGTGGTGGTTGTGAAGTTTTTTGGTGATTTTTTGGTCTACTGCAATAAGAAGAAATTGTTGGATTGATTAATAATCCAAGAAAACAAGAATGTCCAAGGAATCAAAAGGAAAAGACTGGCTACAGGCTAATGTTCTTCCTATTTGGTGGTCGTGCATATTACAAGACAAGAAGTAATTATTAGATTAATATATCTTATCGAGGTTGAAAATCAAGGTATTCGTTAATGTGTATTTGGTAATTGATTCTGAACTTGAATCGATTTTTCCTTTCAAATAAGTGATTTTCATATATGTAAGTTTCATCATTTTAATGCAAGTACAATCATGTCGTCATTTTTTTTGGTTTTCTGGTAGCTTACGTATACGTAAATTTTACTATATATAACGTAACATATACATATTGTCTATTTTTATTTGTTTTTGATTGTTTACATATATGTAGCTTGTTAAAGTTCTATAATAATTATTTTTTTATAATATAGTATATTTATACATAGCTTTGCAAAAATATATAATATTTATTGATTTATTCTAACAAAATATTATATAGATTTGTTTATTTGTGAATTATAAATTACCATATATTAAAATTCTCATAAATCATTGATTTACTTGTGTATAAATATATATTAATCTCCTAATAGAACACAATATTGGACTCCTAATGTACAAGCTAAGTACAAGCATGTCATAGGGAGCAAATGTGATACATAAGAAGATGTGATGAAGATGCATGAGGCATAAGTAATCAAGTTACATATACGGAACCACATCTACATATGTGTAAATTTATGATTTCATTAAGTTGTTTTGTACTAGTTATGTGCTATAGTTACTTGTACCTAATTAAAAATAGTTTCATATATATAGAAAGTATCATCAACGTGGTTTAGTTTGTCAAAAGATTTACGATTCGATTTGGTTGTGTTTACATATACGTAAGCAAAGTTACTTACATGTTTACATATACGTAAGCAGGTTTACATATGTCTATTGGATTATTTAAACAAATCAATGGAGATGAAGTGAATTGTTGTTTAATATGAAGATGATGAAGATGAAGTCAACTATTATATTTTTTTAATGTAATTAATGAAAGAGGAGATAAAAGAGTGAATGTAGAAATTTTGATGGAGGTTTCCAAAATTAATTTTTT
Source organism: Flaveria robusta (assembly GCA_025506415.1). Lineage (NCBI taxonomy): Eukaryota > Viridiplantae > Streptophyta > Magnoliopsida > Asterales > Asteraceae > Flaveria > Flaveria robusta. The sequence goes on from CM046475.1 coordinate 13,572,873, forward strand.
TGTTTCCAAAATTACCCTTATATTATTAATGTAATCTTCTTTAATTTTGGATTAATTACTTTAATGTCATTGTCTATATCAACTAGATTAATGGTTTAGATTTGGTTTTCTTAGTTTTTTAGTAAATCATAGTTTTCTTAAGAACCCTCCCTTATATATATATATATATATATATATATATATATATATATATATATATATATATATATATATATATATATATATGTATGGTAAAATTTGTAACATTTTAATGTATGAACTCCTTTACCTGTCAATAATAATAGATGATAAAAGTTGTAAGTTTCTATGTTGATGGATCACAGCCTGGATTTCAGTCAAGCATGCATGTCATACCAGCGCTTCATGGCTGATCAATTTTATTTTTGGCGTTGTTTACCCCGACCTCGTTTCAGTTAAGAGATACTATGTTTTATTTAAGTAAAAATGTAATGTGTTGTGTGGATGTACTTTAGTTTAAAATGAAGATGTTTTAATTAAGTTTAAGTAAAATAAAGGTGTTTTAATTATGTTTTAATTAGTTTGAATTTATAACTAGGGTAGTTAGTGTTAGATGATGAAAATTAAAGGTGGTTGTAACGATGTTATGTAAGTCATTCTGCATGTTCAGTAAAGTTGAATAAAAAATTAATATATCTGCATGATTCATAAATATATTACATGTCTTTATTATTTTTAAATGGCCAAATCTTTTGTGTTACATATGTAAGAGCTTATATAAATATATAAAAGTAGCATAACAATAACATAATACACTAATATAAAAGTACTAAAACAGTAATAATACAATAACTTTATTTCTAGTTAATAACTTAATACATAACAAAAGCTACTACAATTCCAACAAAAAATACCCAACATCAGTGAATTCTTCAATTTTTTTGATTACGCTACACTTGCTTTAAGTTTTATCTCCATTTTTTGGATTCTGCTACACTTGCTTTCAGTTTCATCTCCAATTCATTCTTAGCCCTTAACCAATGTTTTTAAAACCATACCGGACAGTGAACCAGACGCCTTACCTGTCCCCTGGTTGGACTGGATATAAGAACCGGATAAAATTATAATTATTTTTTTATAAATATATGTAAAAATTACAAAAAAATAAAAAATTATATAAAAAACTGGTTAACCGGTCCGACCACCAGTTCAACCGGTCCGGTTCCCGGTTTGACAGCTGATTCAACGTTAAAACGGTTTTAAGCACCAAACCGGACCGAATTGGAGTCCGGTTCCCGGTCCAACCGGTTAGAACGGCCAGTCCGGTTCGATTTTCAAAACCATGCCCTTAACAGTCCAGGAATAATGTCTACTACTCTTGAACACATCTCAAGATCGAACCAACAAAAAAACCCACATTTATTTTCCTATTGCAATATTCAATTGGTTTTAAGTCTGAATTAATAAAAAATATAAAAAAGCTAAACATGTTTACCTTCTCCCCACAACCGTAGAACCTAAGCCCTGGATTTTTGGAAGTCCATGAAGTTCGTATTATTGCTTCCTTACCACAACAACAAAAAACCATTTTTCTTTGGAGTGTTTTGTTTTAAGAGTATTGTTTTGAGATTGTGTGGATGACACTATGTTATATATGTAGTTGGAGATGTTAGATGGACATGTAGAATTAGGTAAATTGTGGATAACATACATGAGTTTTGTTGTTTTGTTATTTGGTGAAGAATAAATTGTATGCAATATGTATGTACATCTCATCTGCAATATTTTTGTTGTTTTGTATGATTCATTAATAATGGTTCTTGTTTTATAACAATAGATAACAATATATCTTTTATTTAAACTTTCAAATTATTTTTTACAACTCTATATATATAACCTCCAAATCTTTCATTCTTACATATGTTTTATTTTAACAAGTAGCTACATATCTTATTTTAACACAAACACTACCATTGTCTAATCCTTTCCTACAAAATGAATTTTAACCTAAACCCTAGTCCGATTAACGCTGATCTGTTGTATTTAGGAGGAGAACATCTAGCTAGAAGTTTGTTTCAAAACCCAAATTTGGGCAATGAATCAATGTTACACACAAGATGTGGTGATCAAGGTTTTTGGCGTGGCATTAGAAGCAATCTTCAAATTACGGATAACGTTAGGCACTACGTTATCATTGCTGGATTCGGTGGGGTGCTTATCTGTGAATCATGTAGCATTGATCGTGCCTTAATCGAGCACCGGTAGAAAGGTGGCGTCCGGGGACGCATACATTTCACCTACCTTTTGGTGAAACAACGGTAACATTACAAAATGTTAATATTTTATGGAGTTTACCAATCGAGGGTTTGGTGGTCTCGGGTATTGATATGCCATTAGATATTGCTGAGCGCATGCAAAGGTGTGAAGATTTACTTGGTTTTACACCTATAAGAAGTGATTTTAAATCAATTTTTTTAAAAATAACTTCAATATTAAATTTTATGAATTTAAATCCTTTACACGAAGATGCAACCGACATTCAATGCATGCAACGTGCATGGTGTATTATTCTTATTTTCTGCGGAGGCACTATTATTTCAGATAGTAATAATCATCTGATTCCATTATATTTTTTTAAAAAATGTAGAAAATTAAACAATTTTAGGGACCCTTAGTTGGGGTAGTGCTGCACAAGCCTATTTGTATAGAAATTTATGTAAGATAACATTACTAAAAGTAAAAGACATAAGAGGCCCCTTATACCTCCTAAAAATTTGTGCGTGGACACAAATCCGATCAATGGTGCCAAAGATTCGGCATAATTTTAACTCTTAAAGACCGTACGGTGCTATGTATGTATTATAAAATTTTGATGAACCATATTATTTAATTTTAAATGTTATCTTGTTATTTATTGTCAAAATTTTCTTCCTTCTAAGGTGGCGTGGAAAACTCAGTCACACAGAGGTGTCTCACATGTGCTGAAATCATATCGCTGCCAGTTACAATTATTACAAGAAATTAAGGTGTTGTGTTAGTTACATTCATTACAAGAAAACAATGTATAAATTATAATTTGTAACTTATTTTTTTTATAATGTAGTTTAACTGGACACCTTATGACAACATTATCCATCTAATATCTAAAATACGCAGATCAGGCATCCGTAGTTGGAGGAGCGAAGGTTATGTGATTTTTTGGGATATGGTTGAATATCATACACCAGAAAGGGTCATGAGACAATTTGGGTGGATTTAACAAATCCCTCAACCACTTCCTTTGACACACTCGATCCATCATCCGCTACGCAACCTAAGTCGTGCTGGTAGAGCAAACACAAATTGGATTCATTTTCATGAACAGTAGTGGACTCTTGGAACAGCAGACATAGAAATGTTGTTAATGGGGTGACCACTGATAACCCAACAGTGGCACCAGGTTACATGAAATGGTATAACCAACGTACTGTTAAGTATGTTATAGATCCAAGATACGTTGAGGGTACCATCCCATCTGGTTTTCAGGATCACGGCGGAAGATCTCAACTTTTGGTTTGTAAATCACTATTACTCTATATAATTTCTATTATGTTTTTTTCACGGGTAATTTATTATATGCGTTCGTTTTTTTAGGTTGGCGGCTTTAACCAGATATATCAACATACTGCAAGCTATATGGATATGGGTCCAGAATACTATTCTCAAAATTTACAATCGGTTCGAGACACGACTGTTAATATCTTAGGAATGGTTAATAAATTTGACCATTTGTATAAAACATCATATCTTCAAACGGAGCCGGTCCACTTCACAATGGACAACACGATACCACAAAACGTACCTCGGCGGGAAAGAAGGGATGGTTAGAGTCGTGGACGGCAAATTAACAAAAGACAAACTGAACAAGTAAATTTTCAACAAGGTCCTTCGAACTTTGAAGCGAGTCCATCAAACATTGGAGAGAGAACATCACAAACACCACAAAATGTTTACACTCTAGACATGTTTAGCTCTCCTGTGCACTCGCTTTATGACCATCGCTCAAATATGTCATTTACCAACATTTTTGAAACACAAGATTTTTTACACCCTGTTGTCTAGTTTAAGTGATAATCAAAGATCGAAACATCATTCTTTGTCAACGCTAGAGTTAGATTTAAATCTTCAAATGAGTCATAATATAGAGTACCCACCTCTTTCCTAAGATGAACACTCTACACAACCACATAATACCAGGACAGGATATGATTATTTGTAGTTTTATAAACATTGCATCTATTTGTTTTAGATTTCATTTTAAACTTCTTATGTGTGGCTATATCTTTAAAATTGTATGTTTTAGATTTCGTTTTATAAATATTGTATCTATTTGTATTTTTTATAAATATTAATGTTGTTAAATCTTATTCATTTTTAAATATTTAATGACTATTGTCTATAAAAATATTTAATGACTTGTGGAATAAAATCTTTGCTTGTTGTTGTTCATAAAAATATTACGTAGAGATAAAAAAATTACTACAATATAAATATTCTCTAATATTTATTATTGAAAATAACTATATATATATAAACCCATTCCGTAACTGGAAATTGAAGAATCAATTTATAGATTTTGTTATATATATATATATATATATATATATATATTAACCAATTGAGTATCAGTAAACACTATTTACATATTCATTTATATTACATTAAAACATATTTTATTATTACATTAAAATATATATTTTGGAAACTGAGTTTCTCTAAATTACATTTACGGATTCATATATATAATACTCCTTTATTACATTAAAATTAAAAATATATAAATTTAATTTTGGATTCGTAAACACTATTTACGAATTGACAAACGAGTTTCACGTCGTTAGCAAACGGCAAGTGTTTCCGTAAACGCCAAGTACGGATTCAATCTGATTCTGTACACCCAACCCACAGAACACCTACTTTTCAAAAACTTCCAAATGTCTACTCATAAATCATCACAACTTCTCAAAAATACTAACTTTAAAAAAATTCGAATCGTGATGTTACCATTCCGTAATTTAAAAGCGAAAGTACAAGTAAATTACACTTTTTGTGTTTTATGTTTATAAAAGAATTTTAGTTTTAATAGTTAAATTAAGAAAGTTACAGTAAATATTTTTATGAATAAATTTTGTAACATTTTATGTTATTTTCTTTGACGGAAGTTAATTTTATACGTTAATTCAGTTCATGTGCCTTGCACATAAGGGTAGTTTGGTTTTCTTATTCTAATCAATTAAAAATAAAATATTAGATATATAATTTATTAAACCCCACCCCACCCTCGACACATAGTCACACACTCTCTCTACTCTCTCTCTCTCTCTCTCTCTATATATATATATATATATATATTCTTTCTCTACTCTATTTCTCTACACACAAGAAATACCTCCATCATCCACCACCACTTTTCACCCGGAAGAAGTAGAATCAGTTTATCAAGGAAGAAGATAATCTAATCACGCTAGATAGCGTTTGAAATGTTATTTCATAGTGAATTTAATCGCGTTTTCAGTTCATTTGTCATAACCGTCCCACGTGGGAGTTAAACATGATTGATTGATATCAGAATAACACAACAAAAATTTAAAAACTTATCTGTTCATTAATATAAACCTTTGTACATAAGTTTCATTACATCAAAACATTTACAGAAGGCTAGTCAAAATCTAAGGAACTATCTTCAATCCCCGTAGTCCTACATCGACTCTAGCCTCCGTACCAACTTCTTCAACCCTACATCATACGACACCTAAATGTGTGCCCAAAACATTTTGTGGGTCAGCATTATGATGATGAGTTCATAAACAACTTTCAAAACCTCTTTTAAAACACTTCCACTCGCATCCAAAGATATATATGTAAACAAGTAATACCCAAGACAAGGAAACAAACTGTGATCTTAGTCATTAGTTACTTTAAACGACCTCTATATGAGTTTTCAAAAAAAATATCAGAGTTTGAAATTCTAAGCATTGCGGAAGCGTAAGTTAAAACGTTCAAAACTACAGGATAGGTGTTGGTCTCACAACACAGGTTTATCTCACAAGCTCACTTAATCTCATTCGGTTGATGAAGCAGAATCACTAACTAAGTTGACAAATAATATAATAAGTTAACGAACACAAGAATGGTTTTCAAGTTACTTTTATATATTACTTCTCAACTCAGTATTACAAGACTCTTACAAGCATGTTTGATGAGTTACAATGAGAAAAACTATATATACTACTATCTACAGCTAGTTATACTTGGATAACCAGCTGGAATTTACAACTAGACAAATACTACATTGCTAAAAGTAAAGCATCTAAGATAAAATACTATCCTAAATTAGGTAGTCATGACAGGTCCATGACTTATCTTTTGTCACGAACTAAAGATGGCAACTGTACTAATTGATAAGGGGTGACAGTGAAATAAAGTATGGTCAACTACATGGGCGTGGGAAAGCACCATGCAGTATATCAGAGGTGGCAGAGGATGTCAGACCGACCATACTTATGTCCACTGGACACCGGTTCATAGTTGGTTCTTCTAATGAAACAACTTCTTCCGAGTCTTCTGTAAGTCTTCATGACTTTATCCTTCGGAAGACTTTGCCTTGAATCTTCTAAGTGTGTATACTTAGGAAGGAAAACTACTTAGCCTCGGAAGACTGAGTTTTACCTTCGGAAGTTCTTCATACTTAAGCTTTCGGAAGATCTTTGACTTGTTTTCGAAAGAGCAGCTTTGTCTTCGAAAGACCACTTCAATCGCACTTCAAAATACTCTTAATTGTTATTTTGGTTGCATTAGCCTCATATGATCCAACAAAAACCATTTAATGTAAAAAGTAAATGAGCAAAACACGCACCCAAACCAATTGTTAATGTAAAACATAAGTAATGTTGTGAAAATATTTGAATGTTGTATGACCAATTTTGTGCTCCTATATGCACCTAGAAGTTTAGCGACCTAAGAAAAACATACTAAGAAGGACATACTAAAGTGTCAACATAGTATTGGTGAGTTATGACTTTGTAAGTGAGCAAAACAGTTGAGTTTGGAATAACATAAGTAATGTGCAATGAAATATATAGCTAATCTATAACATAAGCATAAAAATAGTATTTTCACGATCGACGCTAATTTGTTTGCCTTCCGGCATGACCTATCAAGTCATGACAACGGGTTTGTAGTTTAGGACTTTGTTGCACCTGCTTTACCTCCAGTCATACGAGTGGAGTTTGTCAAGGCTGGTAGTACTACCTAACATTTCTCTCTAATTCCTTAATTAATGATCTGAAAGAGTAAGGACATTTCAATAGTAAACTACACTATGTATATGCTATACACAACTTATAAAGTAAAACATTTTAAAGTATGATTTCTCTCCTAAAATGAGTATTTAAAAGTTGGGCAATGAATCACCTTATGCGCAAGAAGGAATGATTAAATACAATGCTAGACCAAGAGACAACCCATCACAAGTTATGTAAAACATATGAGTACATAAGTAAATGTAGGAGAGGTTGGTTTAATAAATTCTAAGTGTCCAAACAATCCTATTGATTTATGCATTTTAAAAACATTGACCCAGTTTCACCAAGTTGACACATTTGACACATTGGCGACATAATAAGTGAATCATACATGTTTATAGTAAAGAAATCAAACATTCATGAGTTTAATACAATACATTCACATATCACACATAATTAGTTCTAAACTCCAACAAGTTTCTCATACTAGCAAAACCTACCATACATCACATACGAATCCATACTAATAACCAACTTGTACATTTTAATAAGAAATTAACCAATTACTTCATATTTCCCATGTGGTAACTATCTATGTTACTATCATGCAATCTGAGCACACATAGGGGTTTAAACCACTCACCACATGCCATGTGAAGTAACTTGCTACTTTATATCCCAAACCCCATGAATCCTACTAAGTAAGGGCCTCAGATCCGCATGTGTGAATGATATTTGCCATTACAACATAACATTCAAACTATAACCTAAACTAACAAGATTGCCTAGTTTTCCCATATTGATCAAACACATGTATATCCATAATAATGTTGTATCGTGTACACTTAATTATCAATTGTACTACCCAACCTCTCGTCCATCAATATTGTCCTCTTTACACACGAGAAGCTCATGGATTTGCTTTTGGTTGCCCGGGTGAAAACTTTCCAGGGAGGTCACCCATCCCTAAATTGCTGCCACCTAAGCACGCTTAACTGTGGAGTTCTCCTCTCATCCACAGCCAATACGCCCAAAACACGTTGGTGATATTAGAGACCTAACATTACTTATGAACCAGGAAACTTTCCTATCCACGGCCAATGTAGGATTATGTAGGGTGTCACAATCACCCCCCCCTTTGGACTCATCGTCCTTGATGAGCCTGAGAACTCACTATCCTCGGTGAGATTTGTCCCACCATCCCAAACGACACATGAGTGGCTTTGAAACCATTATGTAACACCCGACCTTTTGTACCACCAATGTTGTCCCCTTTGCCCACGAGAAGCGCACAGATTTGTTTTTGGTTGCCTGGGTGAAAACTTCCCAAGGAGTTTACCTATCCCTGGATTGCTGCCACCTAAGCATGCTTAACTATGGAGTTCTCTTCTCATCCACAGCCAATAAGCCCAAAACGTGTTGGTGATATTAGAGATCAAATATTACTTATGAACCAGGAAACTCTCCTGTCCACAACCAATATTGTAGGGTGTCACACCAACACTGTTCTACTCAATACAATACCATATTATCAACTAGCATACATGTTCACCCAAACATCCAATTTCGAAATTCAACATATTCGAGTTTCTAACAACATAATGCTACATGTAGATCCAACTTAATAAACACCTATCCTCATTTCTGGTAATCATTCTAGCATGATCCTAACATGCATGTTCAAACCATTAAAACTCATAGTCATAATAACCAAGTTTCCTCGTTAGGAGGATGAAATCAAATAATCTATACTTCATCAAACTAACTAATAATTCATCAATTATGTGATCAATCTAATCTATATTTATCATTATAACATAACAAACATCACTAGATATCAAAATCTAAAGTTTTTGGAAATTGAAGTTTTCACTTTGGGTAAGTGATGAACTACACATTAAAATCTTGATTTTCTTGCACAATCCATGTAAATCATCAACAATAACATCAAACTAACCCAACTACAACATCTAATTTCATCAATTTCGAGTTTTAGATTAAACAGATGAACTAGGGTTTGTTCACACTAAAAAATCATGAAAAAGATGAAAGATTATTGATAACTCTTACCTTACACGTAGTTGATGACGAATGAAGCTTTCTAATGCGTTGTAATGATCAAATCAAGCAACAATCAATTGGAGGGGTGTTTGTGTTAAGTTAAAATCGACAAATATAGGGGGGAAGGCTACGACCACAAAAGGGGGGGGGGGTTATGGGGGATTAGGTTTTTTTTTGTTTTTATATTTATTAAAATTTTCATTCTAATCCTCTAGTATGTATAAACCATAAAACTTGCTTTTAAAATGTTTATAATTCCTTTCCTTTTTTTTTTAACTTTTAGTTTTATAAACTATAAAATATTAATTATCCCACATGATCTTTAATAATGTATAATTCTCGTAACAACATGCTAAGATGAAAATCATAAAATAGCATGTAACATATTGATTTCACATAATAACATAATAATATCACATAATTTTTAATTTAATTAATATTGTTTAAATCAACGTAATCATTTGTTAATTCACCAAGATTGAAGGATAACTTGTGTGTGATTAAGTGGCATGCATGCAAGCTCGACAGAACTAACGGAATTAACATGAAAATTACCAGATGTCACATATTACCTCATATTTATCATATAGATGTCAACCAACGTTCAAAAACAGCAATTTAAGAACTTACTTCATCCTTGAAAGTTTTAGAGATACTTCACTACCCAAAGCAGTAAAATAGTTTATAACAGGGCTGATGAATTGAGCCCATCTCAACTAGCAGTTTAAAGAATCACATAATCTTACCAACCTCAGGATGCATCTTTTTGAACACAAGCACCTAGTTTCCATGTATTACAGAGTTAGTTATAGAAGGTTCGTATTTCATAACTTTTAACTCAATTCATTTCCTAAGTTAAGTTTTATACCTTAGTTAAATGCCAACCGGCACAATCTACGGGTATACCTATCCCAACTATAGGAGAAACCAACCAATTCCCCTATGGTTACTTTACTCGTACCAAACGTGTATTATAGTCCTATACCTTATCCCGGAAGTCTACCCTCATCGCGTGAAATATTACTTAAGAAAGCAAGTAGGAAAATACCTAGTATTTGTCCCACGTAGAGAGAGATAAAGTAGAGACAGAGAGAGAATTAAGCAAGGGCTTAAATATTGAACTTGCTATTAATAGGCAGTCTGACCGGCGATGCCCCACGCATTGTTAGGGTGATACGTGTAGCCTCATCCATGAAACCGCGTCAGCAAACCACCTGACCAAACGACCTACATCAGAAGCTGTTGCGGGCCGCATCGACCCGATGACTCACTAGCCACATGTCGGACGCTGGTTGATTCCTTAGTTCAGTCAATGCGCCCTGCCCATTCTTACGCGAGCCACATCGACCTCAATTTTCCTGATTTTTTTATAATTCTTTAATTTTCTTCATTATACTATTTTTTCAAAATAAATTTTTTTCTGAGTTGACTTGGCAGCTCAACCTGAGCCACAGGCTTTGATTTTTGGACCCTGCTTTCAAGGGCTGTTGCCCCCAACCATTTCCGTTTTACGAATATTTGGGTCCTAGTTTCTGTTTTTACTTGGGGTTTTACATCATTCAACACCTTTTCGTTTCTAGATTTAAAAAGCTCACTTTCATGTTAATAGAGTTCTAGATTTGTGTCTTTGAAGGAGATTAGGGCTGTTGAACATGAGGCTCTAGATAAATGATGTAGTATGTCACACCCTCGCTAGAAGCAGAAACACGAGAATGCGATGGACAGGATCGTCATAACACATTGGGGTTCCAAGAGAATCACTAAAGGCATTCTCCGTAAATGGGTAATGATCTCGCCCGACACATAAGAACACATGCCAAGTATAGTCAATCCCAAAACGTCATACCTTGAATGCATAAATATCTTGCCGTGTATAACATGTGCAAAGGTTGTATGTGGATAAGAGTACATAGTAGTCATAGATATCAACACAAGTCTAAAGTCAGTACAAGTCCAATTACCCAAATTATATTCACCCAAGGGCACACCCAGGCCAAGTCAGTCTCGACTAATATACCAACGACAGGGGTGGGGGTGTCAACCCGTTGGTACTAACAATACCTCTCCATGACGTCCAAGTCACAAGAATAAGCACAAGTCCAAGTACACACTCATGAATGATCATCTAGACTCAACCCATGACCTAAACCACATACATTGTTCCAAAATAGTCTTTAAGACATGACATAGTCCAAAACCATGAGTATGCTTTTCCCCCAAGTAAAACATATTAAAAATGGGCCTTGAAACTCACCTCAAAATAGTATAGTCCAAATTCCACAACACGCAAAGCAAGCACTAAAAGTACAGAATCACAAAGGATTACTAAAGAACAAAAGGAATGACCAATATGGGTGTAACCCTTGTAGCCGAGTCCTTAATGTCTATCAAGGTTCTATTTTATGAAAACATGATTTTCTAATTAAACAAGTCCAAAGTCAGATTTAAACTTTAAATCTCGTCACGTTTAGGATTTTAGTTGTCGCTTTTAACTACTTTATTAATGTCCTTTGATGAACATCTATAAGCCCATTCTCAATGAATTATAGAAAATATTAACTTATTCTTTTAACTATCATTTAATCACTTTTGAATACAAAACTTGTCTTTATTTGATTCTTTAGCTTCACATCTTTAGTTTTAAGTTTATCAAAATATTTCAGCATGAAGAGCTGATTGCGCACCAGTTTCGAGTAAATAGGTTGGAGGTCGAAACGGTAACGAAAGGTGGTGCAATAGGAGTTATTAGAAAGATAAGACTTTAAATTAAACTCCAGAGAAAGAATCATCTCAATTGGATAAAATATGAGAAAGATATGACTCGACAAACACAGACCAACCTGCTGCCCAGATTCATCAGTTTTGACCTTCAATTTTGTGTGTGGCGTTTGGAGGACCAAACGATGTCGAAACGACGCGAGACCATTTGGGTTTGTTAGAGGACTCATTATACTTGTTTTTAGATGAAATATTCGACCCATTTGGAGTTATTATAACCAAGTTATGACCCGAGCAAGATGTCTCATTTTTCTGACAGCAAACTGTTCAGTTCATTAGTCTTGTTCCTTTGCATCCCAAACCTCCATATTTGACCCTTATTGACCTGCGTACTTAAATAACATTTATTCAATGTTCCAATTGACCAAAACCTTAATTAAACACTAAAATCATTCCAGTTTTCAGTCCCAAATAGTTAGTTTGATTTTAGTCTTTCGGTTCGCAACATCACTTAGTCGTTACATAGTTTTGATTGTTCAACTCGTCCATTCGATCAAAAAACAAAATTAATTATTTTTAAAACAATTTTAGAGACCAAGATGCCTATTTAGGTTAGGCCACACAAGATTGCAACCCAATTTTTAATAGATTCAAGGATATTCAAAGACCAAGGATTAGGGTTTTACCGGATAGAGAGTCCAACACCCGTAGCACCTAGATCTTCACGATCCAACATTCAAAACAAAGAATATGGGAATAATAGATGATGATTTTGTGTTTAGATGATAAATATCATCAATATCAAGATAGAACGAAGAATATAATCACCAAGAAATGATTTTTCTTACCGGAAAACAAGAAGATAAACAAGGCTTGTTTAGAATACGATCTTGAATGTCTTGATTGTTTCAAAAATCAAAGGAATGATGTATTGATGCTGATTTTTGATGAATATGATGAAGAACAAGGAGGAATTGGCTTGTGACGGCTAGGGTTTGCAATTAGGGAGTAGCTTGGAGAGTAAGATTGCAAAAGTGAGAAAACAAGGGGGAATTCCCCCTTGTCTACCCATTCTCGGCCGCAAACGAGGGAGGGCTAAAACGATTCCAACGAACTATTATATGCCATATAAATTATGTTATGTATATTTTTAATTTAATTTTTGGTTTATTTAGTAGACTTTAGGCAAAGTCCACAAAAGTTCGGTTTTACGTGTTTTAACGTAATTTTTAGCGTTTCCCTTTGAAAACAACCCTAATTAGATTTATGGCACAAGGCTTTGAACAATGGCAAGTCTAAAGATCATCTTACTGACATCATCACTAGGCCCGCTAACATGTAGCCTAGGCCCATTAAGCATGATTTCAAACCAAAGCTAACACGAAAACAGTTAAGATCAAACCCAAATTAATCAAAATCAAAGTCAAAGGTCAAAGTTAAAGGTCAACACACCTATTTTGGTGACGGATGTCATATAGTAAATAAGGTGAATAGGAAGTGATAATACGTGACAATTTAGTCAATTTGTTTTGTTCACATTCCAATTCCCTTAACAAAATTTCTTACCAAACACAAGATTAATTTTTATTGGAATTAATTCTTAGAGTTAATTACATGAAAGGTCCGTGTGGTTAGATCTATTTTCACTTTCGGTCCCGAGGTTTGAAAAACTATAAGGTCGGTCCACAGGTTTGACAAAAAGTAAAACAAGTGGTCCCCAATTTGGATGGGCCGTTAATTTTTTCGTTAATTGCATGTAAAATGACCAAATTATCCCTAAGTATTAAATTTACTTAAAAAAATTAATACACATAAATATATTGCTAAGAGTGGTACCCATCCCATCATCATCTTCTTCCTCTTTCTTTTCTAACCCACCACAATTACACCACAACCACCACAATTGATCATCTTCTTCTCCGGCCAGCCGCCGCACCTCACCACCCCTCCAAAGTGACAACACCTTTTGAAACCAAAACCACTATCACACCTGGAATTACCATGGCACTTGGAACCACCATCATAGAACAACCTATCAACACAACCAAAAGAGTGGTTTTCTAATACCACTACCATACCACCTGTGATGGTTTGAAAACCCTGGTATTTCAAGGCTCCGACCCGTTTAGGTGTTCATATGAAACCAAACACCACTATACCACCCCACCACCACCACCATCATATAGAACCATCACTGCCAGCGGTGAACAAGACATGTTGTCATCGTATCCCTCTCCATTAGCTTCCCGCATTGGTGGTGGTGCGTTTATTGTATTTGTCGGAGCTAGATCTAAGGTTGTTGATATGGTGGTGGACTAGTGGCCTTGAGGTAGGGGGTGGAGGTGCTGTTGAAGAGATGAAGAAGAAGGTGGGATGAAGAAGAAGGTGGAATGACCCACTTATTATTTCTTTTGAGTTAATTACATGTGGGCCCTATCATGTTTTGTTTAATTTGATTTTTTTAAACAAGGGTATAATGGTCATTTTTAAAAAGTTAACGGAAAAAGATAATGACCATCCATGGCAGGGACCAATTGTGTTACGTTTTGTCAAACCTGTGAACCGACCTTGTAGTTTTTGAAACTTGGGGACCAAAAGTGAGAACAGACCTAACCACAGAGACTTTTCATGTAATTAACTCTAATTCTTATTTTATTTAATTTCATTTACTTTAAAGCTTTCCTCCCTAAAAATCAAAACAGTGTGTGAACCAAACATCCCCTATGTTTTTCATTTTTGTTCGGTAATTGCCCAAAATCGACCAAAATCAATCTAAATCGACCTATGCACACCATATCCTTATTTATAAATTACTTATTCAACCTTCAATGCTGAATAAGTTTTCATCTAAGATGTGAAAAAACTTTTATTCAAACACACATGTTTAAGCATTGACGTTCTATACCTTTTTTAACTCTTGGTGACGTTCTCATGAAAAAGAATAAGGGTGAGCAAGAACCGATTCTTTTCAACCGGAACCGCCAGAACCGGTTGGACCGAATCATCAAGAACCGGTTGTATTAATATAGGTTTGGTTCCCGGTTCCTACAGTATGCTTTTACGGTTCTCGGTTCGGTTCTGGTTCCAAAACCGGATATGTACTTAAAACCGATAGTCCATAAAAAGTTTGAATGTTAATAAAATACTAGCTTATTTATGAAGCAAAATTTACTAATAATTAAACTAATAGGTTTCTGATCGTATATTCTGCTTAAACTCCAATACACTATTTATTTTCAAATCTTCATAAATCGAAGTAAACATATGAACCAAATGCACTATTTGAGAACAATGTTCAATGACATCATATGAGGTTGTTATTGTGGTTCATGTATCCAAATTGTAGTTTAATTTGAATATTGATTTACTCTTTTTAATAAATCATCACATCATGTCATTATTTTAGTTTCTTCAACTAAAACCGGTTCACTACTGGTTCTTCAACATAACCGGAACCGATTTACCCGGTTAAGAACCGAACCGGTTAGGTTACCATAAGGTTCGGTTTCAGTTTTCAAATTTAGGCTATCCGGTTATCGGTTCCAACCGGTTCCGGTTCGGTTCTTGCCGGTTTGAACCGGTTGCACGTCTCTGCTTATTTTCACACTTTACGCAAGTTTTACCCTTTACCCTTTGAGAACTTGGAAAAAAGAACATTAATGTAAATATAATACAAGTACTAATTCATAGACTTGTATTAATATAATACAACTATTCTTTTTAAAAGAATATAAACCATGAATCAGTACTTGTATTATATTTACATTAATGTTTTTTTTTTCAAGTTCTCAAAGGGTAGAGGGTAAAACTTGCGCAAAGTGTGAAAGTAAGGCACACCTGTGCTCTTTTAGGGACTTAAAATAATAATAATATTCAGGAACGGAAAGTGCGAAAAAATAAAGCACCGCCACCACCGCAACCGGCGACAGGCATCTGCGATGGCGAAGTCCACCAAAATTCACCCAACCAGTGATCCCGAAACCGACCCTACATCCTACTCCCTCGAGAAATTCAATTTATATGAAACCAGGGCCAGGTACTATCTCATCGGTAGTGATCGGAAGAAGAGATTCTTCCGAGTCCTTAAGATTGATCGAATGGAACCCTCCGATCTAAATATCAGCGAAGACCCCGTAGTCTACCCCCCTCAAGAAGTCAAGAGCTTGCTTCATCGGATTGCTGAAGGCAATCGAGCTACTGGTGGTTGTATCTTCGTCAACAAGGTTTATGGCATCGCCGGTCGGTAATTTGATCTATTGTATTTCTATTTTGCTTTTTTATCTAGTTTCTTACATCGTTGAACGTTGAATTTTGTGATTGTTTATGTATCAGACTCCTTAGATTGAATTTTGAGCAGAATATTGGGAATAGGGCAGGGCTATAAGGATGATATCGGATAGACACCTTTGACCACACTAAATTGATAACAAGTTGTATGCAATGAAAATGACTAGAAGACAAGTAAATGTTATAGGCCAGTAATTTTAATTGCTTCTGGTCTGTTAACTTCAGTTCAATTGCTGTTTTGATTGCAGGTTGTATTAGGTTCTTGGAGTCCTATTATTTGATATTGGTTACTAAGCGTAAGCAAATTGGGTGTATATGTGGTCATGCAATTTACAGTATCGAAGAGAGCCAAATTCTTACAATTCCACATGTCTCTGTACAAACCGATGTTGCTCATTCAAAAACTGAGCTGAGGTATTTGTATGTTGCCATTACTTCATATGATACTTGTTTGATCATCATTCGTATTATTTAGGGCTGCTAATGGTACTGCTGGCTTTACAAGGTTTATCAAAAGGTTACCTAGTATGTTTACTAGTCTATTTTGGATAGGTTTCAAATTAGTTTATAAGTGATGGAATATATGCTTTTAAAAGTTTCTTCGCCACTGCAATGCCATTGATAGATTTTATTCCCGTCTTCATTTAATTTGTTGTTTCTTTCTTTTATGGTGTTACAAACCACTCAATGTGCACCCCCTTAACCTTTGAGACTTGTTTCCTTAGTTCTTATGTGGGGAGGTTCTACTGAAATTTTGGAACTATTCGGGAATGGAGGCATGCTTTTTTTTTTTTTTTTCTTCTATAAAGAACACTAATAATGATGTAACTAATAAGGCATGACTGCCTAAATAATGGCATAAAATTGGGTGCTTGGTTCATATTAGGGAATGGGGATGCAAAAGGCTATTGAAAATTTGAAGGAATGTAATTAGTATTGCGTTGTGTTGTTTTTTGGGTTTATAGTTGGAAATAATATATAATGATATATATGTATGTGTGTGCTTGATAGTTTTAAACTTATATTTATTTATAAATGTATATAATATGAGATAATATATATGGCTAGTTATATAATTAAACATACATATACAATTACAATTACACACACACAAAAGATGGAGAGATCAATAAGTTTGGTGATGTTTGTATCCATGACCCCTTAGTGAGTAATTATATTATAATATAGCAGCACCCTCACTCATTTTCATAACCATTTTCTCAACTCTAAAACCCCAACCACGCACCTCCTATATACCTTTATTTTGATACGTTGTATTATTAGTGTTTTGTATGGAAGAATACCATGAATGCATTTCCAAGAATCGTGCATCCATTTTTGATAATTGTTCCACCATTATTGATTTAACCTCTCTAATCTTCACCTTTTCGTCCACCTTTTTTCACATTTCTTTTTTCGTTCTTTTTGTAAAGTCCTTTTTCATACCAATCCGATATGACCATATTCTTATTAAAGTAAGGGCAAATACCATAAAATCAAACTTTTTTTTTTCTAACAAAAGTCCCTTAACAGTTGTTTGCACAAAAAATAAACCAATATACTTCTCGTTTTTTCTCACAAATTCCCCTCAATAGTTTTTTGAACATTAAAGTCCCTTCACATGTTAAATTTGAACAAATTTATGAATTTTTTTAAATACTTGGAATCATTGCATTCGGTTGTTTTTGCTTATGCGTAGATTTTTTCTTGCGTGATATATAAATTTTATTATGTAAAACAAAAGAGTCCGTGTGGGAATTCTAAAAAAAGTTAAACAAATGCTTATCACATATTACATGTACAAAATAACGGTGTTGTTCGAGTTAGTTAATCGGGTTTCGGGTTACTAAGTTTCTTTTGTTTTTTTTAACTTGAAAAGTTATCTGATTATCAATTCGTGTAACATTCATAAATCGGTTTTAAGTTAATTGATTTTTGAGTTGATCACTTTGGGTGCGTTGCTATATAGGATTATAATGATAGTACATAAATCAAGAAGAAAGAATGAAGTGAATTTGAGATTTTATGAAGGTTATGATTTGTGAGGGCATTGGTTACTTGTACATGTTGCTAAAACTGTTGATCCATCCATCGTATGATTTTATCAGTTAATCCACGCAATTTTATCAATCAAGTTTTAAGACATAAAATAAAGAGAAAATTGCATAAATGGTCCTTATTGTTTTGACCAGATTGCATGATTGTTTCCCAGACTTTGAAAATTGCAAAGTTAGTCCAAATTTTTGTGTAGTCATTGCAAATTTGGTCCCCAAATTTTACAAAAGTGCAAAGTTGGTCTAAACTTTTATGTGGGGTTGCACTTTTGGTCCCTAAAATCAAATTTAAAAGTTAATTTAAATTTTATGAAATACATAAAAAATGAATGAATTTAGTGTTAGGGACCAAATATGCAATGATTACACAAAAGTTTGGACTATCTTTGCAATTTTTAAAGTTTGGTTACCAAACATGCAATTTGGTTAAACCACAGGGACCATTTATGCAATTTTCTCTAAACTAAACATATCGAATTTCAAAACATAAATAAAAACTTTCACACACACACGGATATATGTATGTTTGTATGTATGTATATATCCACACGCTAAATTTGTTGTGGGGTTTTTGAACTTAATTGGATTATTTGGTTTATCTGACTCTTGATTTTCATTGACCAAATGTAGATTGCAAACTATTTTAAAAATTTATTTCCATAATTATATTGAAACTTAATATGCGAAGATACTTTAATGTTAAAAAGTTTGTTGAAAGACTTTTGTGAGAAAAACTAGAAAGTATGTTGGTTTTTTATATGTAAAAATTTGATGAGGGCTTTTTGTGAGAAAAAAAAGTATGTTGGTTTTTTATGGTATTTGCCACAAAAATAATTGAAAACATGTAAACAGAGGCAATCATCCTTCCAAATTGATTTGTGGCTATGCTTAATCGAAGCCTAATCTTTATCAAATCAAGTATCTGTTAGGGTTAACATAACGGAATATGAATAATGTGCACAAACGATTTTAAGACAAGAAAATAATGAACACAAGATGTAATGTGGTCCAGTTGGTGTGACATACTTCCACAGGCTGCAAGTAGGGTTTCTCTTTTATTAGCTCAGGTGCTCAAAGATTACAATTACATAGCAAGGTATTTATAAGATTAAAATAAAGGTTATAAACAAATATGGACCCGAGCCCGTATTCTTCTTGTTGCCAACTTGAGCCCAAGTACACAAGCCTTCACAAGCCCAACAGTATCCACAACTAATTCCACCATACTTATAGACTTCAATACTTGAGAAAATCACACGATATTTTATATTACGAAGTAAAATATTTTTGTCATGTTAACTAAGTAAAATATCATATAAGTATAAGAACAAGGTTAAATTTTTAATAAAAATAAAAAACAGAAATGAAAGAAACAAAAGGAAAAAGTAGTGCCTACTTAGATAAATAGGTGATCCCCCAACGTCTAAAGACTCAAAATCCTCACAATAAAATACTTAACCCTAATGACTTGTGAATACTTAGATATTACCTAAACTTACTAGTTATCATTAATACTATGACATTGGTACCAAGAAACTTGGATAATTTGCTATTATAGGAAAAAGGAAATAATGACCAAAAATTAAGATTCTAACTAATACATAATGACAACCAATTAAGGAATAAAGACAACTAACTAATATTGACAAAAATCATTTAAAAGCATCGTCATATCACTATTTTCTCCTCATCATGGTTATAACTTATTGATTTGAACATCATCTAACTAGGGAAACAATGTGATTGTCATGTTAACTGAGGAAAATAGCTTAAGTCTGACAGACTATGTTTTTTGTTCACCATCATTACAACTTTTTTGTAACCCTATTCCTCAATATTTGGCTGCATAACGTGTATTTTTCTTAATCTATTTTGGTTACATTGCTTCCATCACATAAATTATGTCATATCTAATTTTGCATAAACACATTAGCCTAAAATACATTATTATGGTATACAAATTTTAATTGGCTTTATTGTTCATCACTTTTGCATACCTCGTGATGGACTCAACACTTTTCTTTATTTTCATTTTGTTGCTCATAGGCTTGACCACAAAATGAAATTTTCAACATTTATTGTGTTCTTTTTAATAGACTGTGATACTATTGAAATGCACATTAATTGAATTTCAGGTGAGTTTGGTTACTTTGATTTGAACATTGTCTAGAATATTGCTGCAGGTATAAGAAGCTATTATCCAGTGTGGATTTGACAAAAGATTTTTACTACAGTTACACGTATCCTATAATGCGAAGTTTACAAAAAAATGTTTTATCCAATGGTAATGAAGGGATGCCATATGATGACATATTTGTGTGGAATGCTTTTCTAACACAACCAATTCGATCGAGATGCCGTAACACTATCTGGACAATTGCTCTCGTTCATGGGAATTTCAAGCAGGTCTGTTGGTTTTACACTTGCTTGTAGTATCCTCATGTTGGATTGGATTAGGGTTTCATTCTCTGCTGTTAGAAAGATGCCATAACACTATCTTTTGTGTGATAAAATCCTAACATGTACCACATGCAGTTTGAACAAATAATATTCATTAGCATTCATTGTCTGGTTCATTAGGAGTCTTCAAAGATAAAATTTCACCCTCAGGTGTTGTGTATTCAATCAAAAGGTCACTGTTTTCTGTGTGTGTCATAGATGTGGATTCACTGTTGTATTTATAACTACAGGTACGACTATCGGTTTTTGGAAGAGATTTCAGTGTTGCACTCTTGTCTAAGAGATCTCGTCACTTCGCTGGGACACGGTATGTTCTTTATGATATTTGAAATCATCTTAAGTTCATATTATCGTCACACTTGATATTCGTTATTTTGCTGCACATAAACTGCTGTGAACTATACTTTGGATAAAAAAATATGTCTGGTAAGATGAAATCTCATGTGTCACATATTCTTAGCAGTGTATTTTTTTTTCCATGGATACACAGCTACTTGAAAAGGGGAGTAAATGATAGGGGTAGGGTTGCAAATGATGTTGAGACAGAACAAATTGTTCTTGATGAAGAAGCTGGATCATTTAAAGGAAAAATGAGTTCTGTTGTACAAATGAGGGGTTCAATTCCCCTGTTTTGGTCACAAGAAGCTTCAAGATTAAGTCCAAAACCTGATATCATATGTAAGAAGAATATCACCTTTTTCCCCACTAGTCTTCTCTTATTTATCTTTGATAATTGTTTGATTCTGGTTGCAGTGCAAAGATATGATCCTACATATGAGGCAACCAAACTTCACTTTGAAGATCTGGAAAAGAGATATGGCAATCCACTTATTGTGCTTAATCTAATCAAGGTTTGTTTTCTAGGGGTCCATAAGAATTGAAATACCTGGTGGTTAATGTAATGGCTATTTATGCAGACAGTGGAGAAAAGGCCACGAGAAATGATGTTACGGCGTGAGTTTGCCAATGCAGTTGGGTATCTAAACCAGATACTTCCTGAAGAAAGTCAGCTTAGGTTTATTCACTGGGATTTCCACAAGTTTGCGAAGAGGTAGCTATGTTATGTTTATCAAAAACAAATTATAAACTTAGGTTTCTGCCATTGACATTTTGTTTTACTTGTGATGTGTTGAAGCAAGTCTGCCAACATCTTGGGTGTTCTAGCTGGTGTTGCTGGTGAAGCATTGGATTTGACAGGCTTCTATTATAGTGGAAAGCCAGCTGTTGTAAAAAAAAAATCAATCCAACTCAGTAGGACAAGTACTGCCAGGTATGGTACTCATTATTTATTTATGCATGCATGCTCCTTTAGAAGAATTTACCTCACCATAAGCAAATTTTCAAATTAAAATACAGAATTAATTGTCTTTATAGCTACTTGAAATGACACTATTGTTGAAGGGTAGTACAATCATTCTTGACTTCTTGTGCTTGCAAATTATAGCCATTGCTTTTCTTTTCCTTTTTAATTTCTCTTTTAGACGAGTACAATTAATTCTTGTTTTTCAAACTTACGTACTTATTGATACAAGTTATTACAGTGTTGATAGTTTTGTGTTTCTATTAATAAATTATGTATATTTTTTAATAAAATTATTTCTTTTCCACTGCTACTATCTATTTATCACTTTGAAATAAATTATTTATATGTTAACATGTTTTGTTTTAATCTATTTTAATGGTATTAGTTACTATGAACTTCTTATATTGTACTTCTCATTATGTCTCATTGAAATTGATTTGTGTTTAACAGAAAGGCACAAGATAACTGTAGAAGGTGACCCTGGGGGTGGGAAGTGGTTGAATATGATTATATACTTTTTCAAAGATCATTTAGCTCATTGATGAATCAATAAATAATTACATAGCTTGCTGTGGAACTAAGAATAAGGAAACTGTTTTGAACATGTTACTAAAGTGACAAATGGTATTTTTACAAATAGTGGGGCAGTGAGCTCATATATAAGATGTGGAATTCAGCTCCTAGTCTTTTGTCTTGTTGAGTAGTGGGTTTGAGCGCAGGGACTTGCACACCTTACATCGCTTTGAGAGATTATTTATACTCGAATGTAGCATTTAATGCTCTCACCAACATCCGGTCATGTTTTTTGAATCTTTGCATGCGTCTAAATTTGGTAAATCATCAATTTGCAGATTAATGAAAATTTGGCTGAGTAGCAGGAAAAATAATTTGCATAAATCGAAGGAAACATATTCAAATTTAACATTCAATAGTGCAAACACAAGTGTTCTCAAAATCTTCAATTCATTACTCAATCATTCATCATAAAAAATAAGAGTGTATTCTATTTATAGACTCTCTGCGATGTCACTTGATGTTGACAGCAAATTATTTTCGAATTGCACTGTTGTCAAAGAGGTTGATGTTAAGGTTTTCATTAGTGATAATCTTGCATATTACATTGTGTTCACCAAAGGGAACTTCTGTAAGAGGTTATCATTAGTAGTAACTTGCAGATGTCAACGGTTACTATCAGTGGTAACTTGCATTTGCTCCTTCCATCATCAGAACTAGATGTCAGAGGTTACAAGCAGTATTATTACTTTCTTCTATTCCTTTTTCATCAGCCACACTAGATGTTAGTGGCTACTTCAGTAGTGACTTCTAGTGTTATGAGTAGTACTTTGCGTCTGTTTCTCACTAGTAGGTGACTTGCTAGCAATGGGCAAGCCCCTTTTAGGTGTCTTCATGAGCTGATGACTTACCATCAGTCTGTTTGACTCTTCATAAGTTGTTTCAGTAGCATGTCCTTTTCAGTGAGATCAAATGTCAGAGGTTACCATGAGTGCTAGCTTCCATTTGCTCTCAAAACATGTTTGCGTCCAATGATGAGGTGCCATGTGGCATCTTCATTTCATCAGTGTTATTTCTTCCTCAAGGGATCTTCAGCTTAATGAGTTGTGACCACGTAGTAGCACTTCTTCATCAGTGGGACTTCTTCATGAGCAGGTGATGTGCTTCAGTAGCAACCCTGTTTTCTTCTTTTGTTCTTTATCATCATTTACCATCAGTGATAAGTAACTATGAATGGCAACTTGCATTTACTCCTTTTTTCATTACCTTTTGATACATCAAGTCATATCTCAACAATATCCTTCAAGCTTATTAAACAAAAGTGGTGATATTGTTCCTTCATTGATCAGGAGTTCCGATTTCAAGTGTTCCGTCACTAATTATTCGTTGGTATGTTGATTCCAGTCATCTCTATCTCCAACTTTGTCTCGAGTCAGCTAGATGGTGTTCTTAGGAAATCAGCTTGGAGCACAATTCCTTTTTTCAAAGTGTTACGTTGAATATGAGTGACTTTCTGAAGTTAAGGTTATCGTTGATGACACTTAGTCCATAGTCCATCGTAAGTGGTTTCCTTAACTTAGCATATTTGACTCGTAGCTAACACACTCTAGGTTAAGACTAAAGAACATTTCTATAGGTTAGCATAGTATACCCAATGCATGTTGCATTCCAAACTCTAAGTATCATAAGTGATTGTCATCATTGATCAGTAAAGCTTGATTAACTTCTAATTTAGGATAGTAGTTAACACAAAAAACATAGTGAGTAACTTATTTTCATATTGACAATTTTAACATGATAAGTTTAAGCTTTTCGAAACTATGATAGTGGGTATTAAACATGTAGCATATGTTGAAATTTTAACTACTAAATAAAATATATAAGTATTTAGATATTATACATACATATTACATAAAAATGTATCGACTAGTTTTAAATATTAAATAATATAATTGTATTTATTGTGCTGTTAATAAGTAGTGGAAATAAGTGAGTGCAATTTTCAATATCTATTGTTTTTATTCTCAAGAATTAACATTTAATGCAATTTTTTCCTCAACAACGACCTCTACTCCATAAAACATTTAATCTTAAATTTATTTACTCTATTTGGAAAGGTTAAACCAAGTTAGTGTTGGGTGTAGGCTTTGGGTGAATTAATTTGGAGCAGTTGGGCTCGACCGACCCAAGTTCTAATTAGGCCCAGTTTAGTTAGATTATTAACTAAAGGGATTAACCCTAATTGTAGTCTATATATATATATATATATATCTTATTGTACTTGAAATTATTATCACTCAATAAAAGAAAAACCCTAGTTGCCCCAAGAGGACGTAGGTTGCAAACCACAACCGAACCTCTATAAATCTCTTGTCTCTCTGTCATTATTAAATTGTTCTCTATTGCGTGTTCGTACCAGTTTTAAACCTAACAACTGGTATCGGAGCTTCAGGCTCTTGTTTACTGTTAAAATCTTCCCCCCTGTTTCCGGGGTTCGGGCCCGGGGGTTTCTGCGCTGCTTCCGATTACCAGTCGAACCAAGCTTCTTTGCCGCCGTATTGCTACTGTTGAATTAGGGTTTCTGCCGTCATCTGGGAATTAGGGTTTCTACCGTCATCTGGGTAGTTTTGATTGTCTGTTGCGTTCAAAACTTAGGTGCATTATCAAACTCAGTTGCTCCCGTTTTTTGGAACTGTTCTCAATAGAATAGTGGTCAATAGAACAACACTCAAGTTCAGGCAGCCGACCACTGTTGTGTCTGTCACTATTCTCAGTTCTGACTCGACTGTTGAGCATCTGTATTTTGGAATAATGGCTGAGAACGGGAAAACAAAAATTGAGAAATTTGATGGTCATGATTTCGGTTGGTGGAAGATGCAAATCGAGGATTTGCTGGTTTAGAAGGATTTGGAAGCCACCCTGTTTGGTAAGAAACCAGATGAGACTTCAGAAGCTGACGGGGCTGCTCCTAACAGGAAGGCTGTTTTTGTCATCAGACTCTTGCAGTCAAAGAATGTTGCTTTCAATATTTTGAAGGAGAAGACAGCCAAAGGCATCATGGATGCGCTGTCCAACATGTATGAGAAGCCGTCCGCTGCAAATAAAGTTTTTCTGATTAGAGAACTAGTGAACATGAGAAGGAGGATCCGTCACCACTCATATCAGCAACTTCAACACTATCATGTCTCGATTAGTGTCAGTTGATATAAAATTCGATGATGAAGTTCAGGCATTGTTGCCTTTATCTTCCTTACTAGAAAGTTGGTCAGGAACTGTTACTGCAGTTAGTAGTTCGTCCGGAACTACTAAGCTTACCACTGATGCAGGTCGGGATTTGATTTTGGGGGAGGATATTAGAAGAAGAGCTTCAGGGGAATCATCTAGTGCCTTACTAAGTGTTGAAGGGAGAGGAAGAAAGAAAGAAAGGGGTGTTAGTAGAGGAAGGTCAAAATCCAGGAAAAGGGGTCAGTCAAAGCCTAGAAAAGATATCCAGTGTTGGAACTGCAAAGAAACTGGGCATTTTAGAAATCAATGCCCAAACCCATCTACCTCAAAAGATAAGAAGGAAGTCAATGTAGCTGCTCATGATTCTGATTCTGATTCAGATACTTTTATCCGTTGTGGAAAACTCAACTGAATCATGGATTATGGATTCTGGTGCATCTTTTCATGCTACCTCTAGCACGAATTTGATGAAGAATCTGCGAACAGGCAACTTCGGTAAAGTTTGCCCAGCAAACAACCACACTCTTGATGTTACAGGATTAGGAGATATTGAGTTGAAAACTTCGTTGGGTACCTCGTGGACCTTAAAGGATGTTCAGGTCATCCCTAGCCCGAAAAAGAAGCTAATCTCTATCGGGCAGTTGGATGATCAGGGATACGATGTGATGTTCGGTGGGGGACAATGGAAGGTAGTAAAGGGAAATCTTGTAATCGCTAGAGGGAAAGAGGCGTACTCTTTACATGGCTGAAGTTCCAGTGGATGGGGTAAACTCGATGACCAGTGGACCGAGTCAATCTAGTCTGTGGCACCAACGACTCGGTCATATGAGTGAAAAAGGAATGAACATGCTCGTTGCTAAAGGTAAGCTTCCAGAACTCAAAAAGGTTGAATCTGAATTCTGTGAACCTTGTGTCTTTGGGAAGAAGAAAGTAACTTTTGTGAAGACGGGAAAGGCACCAAAAGCTCAGAAATTGGAGCTTGTTCACACTGATGTATTCGGACCAACCTCGGTTTCATCTTTGGGTGGAGCTCATTACTATGTTACCTTCATAGACGATTCAACACGCAAGGTATGGGTTTATTTTCTTAAAAATAGATCTGATGTCTTTTATACTTTTAAGAAATGGAAAACTGCTGTTGAATTGGAAACTGATTTGAAGGTAAAAAGCTTGAAGTCAGACAACGGAGGAGAATACATCAGCACTGAATTACTTGATTATTGCGCTGAACACGGTATTCGGATGATAAAGGCAGTCCCAGGCACTCCTCAACAAAATGGAGTGGCGGAAAGAATGAACAGAACCTTAAATGAGAAAGCCAGATGTATGAGACTTAATTGCGGGCTTCCAAAGACGTTCTGGGCTGATGCAGTCAACACTGCTGCTTATTTAATCAATCGTGGATTGTCAGTACCGTTCGGATTCAAGATACCAGAAGAAGAATGGAGAGGGGAAGCAGTCAAATACAGGCATTTGAAAGTCTTTGGGTGCAGTGCCTATGATCTAGTGAAAGATGGTGATAAACTTGATGCTAAAGCTAAAAAGTACACCTTCATTGGATATGGGTCGGATACTATGGGCTACGGGCTTTGGGATTTTGAAAGCAGAAAGGTAATCAGAAGCAAGCATGCTACATTTAATGAAGCTGAGTTGTATAAAGATAGAATCACAGCAAACTCACAAGTTCAGAAAGAGCAGGTTGAATTTGAAACTGATGCAAATAAACAAACAACATAGCCGGTCACTGAATCAAACACTGAAACTGAAGTTCCCGACTTTGAAAATGAAGATATGGGTGGAGATGAAGAAGCAGTGGGAGTTCCTGATAGTGGGAGTTCAGAGTCTAATGATGAACAATCCTCGCAGGGTCCTGACCAGTCTCAAAATTGGGTCAGGAGGTCCACCAGAGTCTCCAAACAACCAGAGAGGTATAGCCCTTTAGTCAACTATCTTCTCTTAACTGAAAATGGTGAACCAGGAAGTTTTTCTAAAGCTGTTAAGATGAAAGATTCGCTTCAGTGGGAGAATGCTATGAAAGATGAGATGAGCTCCTTGATGAAAAATAAAACATGGGTACTAACCAAGCTTCCGCCAGACAAAAGAGCTCTACATAATAAATGGGTGTTTAGGGTCAAGGAAGAACATGATGGGTCTAAACGATACAAAGCTCGCTTAGTAGTCAAGGGTTTTCAGCAAAAGAAGGGGGTTGATTATGATGAGATCTTCTCACCAGTTGTGAAAATGACAACCATCGGACTGGTTCTGAGTCTGGTAGCTGCAGAGGGCTTACATCTAGAACAATTGGATGTTAAGACAACATTTCTACATGGTGACCTTGACGAAGAAATTTATATGACACAACTTGAAGGGTTTCAGGTTGTCGGGAAAGAAAATTGGGTCTGCAAACTGGAAAAGAGCTTGTATGGTCTAAAACAGGCTCCCAGGCAGTGGTACTTGAAGTTTGATAACTTCATGGAAAGATCGGGATACAAGAAATGTGAAATGGATCATTGTTGCTATTTGAAGAGGTTTAACAGCTCTTGTATCATTCTACTACTCTATGTAGATGATATGTTGATTGCAGGGTCAGATATGAAAGAGATCAGCAAGTTAAAGAAAGAAATGAATTTGAGATGAAAGACTTGGGTCCAGCCAAACAGATACTCGGGATGAGCATTTTCAGAAATAAAAAGTATGGATCTTTAACACTATCCCAAGAAAAATACATAGGGAATGTGTTGGAAAGATTCAAGATGAATAATGAAAACACCAGGCCTAGAAACACACCATTGGGAAGTCACTTCAAACTCACCAAAGATCAGTCTCCTAAATCTGAAGAAGAAAGAAAAGAGATGACTAAAATTCCATACGCATCTGCAGTTGGCAGTCTTATGTATGCCATGGTCTGCACTAGACCAGATATTGCTCATGCAGTTGGGGTAGTTAGTCGGTTTATGTCATATCCGGGGAAAGAACACCGGGAAGCAGTTAAGTGGATACTCAGATACTTAAAGGGTACATCTAAAATGGGGTTATGTTTCAAGGGGAGAGATGCGATTCTCAGAGGGTATACTGATGTTGATTTGGGTGGTTGTAAAGGGACATTCAAAAGCATTACAGGGTATGTCTTTACAGTGGGAGGAATAGCAGTTAGCTGGATGTCCAGACTTTAGAAAAGTGTGGCTCTATTAACAACAGAGGCTGAATACATGGCTGTTGCTGAAGCTAGTAAGGAGTTAATATGGTTAAAGACTTTTCTTGAAGAATTGGATAAACAACATTCTGATTACTCATTGTATTGTGATAATGAGGGTGCAGTGAAACTTGCCAAAAATCCAGTCTATCATGGTAAAACAAAGCACATTGGGATGAGGTATCATTTTGTCAGAGAATTGGTCAGTGATAGGGCAATCAGTTTGAAGAACATCTCCGGTGCGAAGAATCCAGCCGATATGTTTACCAAATCTGTGGTGCTGAATAAGTTGAAGCTTTGCATAGCTTCAACTGGCGTTCAGGAATAAGTTGAGAAGGCGGGGGTAGCTAGGGGGTGCAAAAATCAGAGGGATTTTACCGAAGTACAAAGAAGCGGAGTGTAGCTGAATGTGTTTCGAAGCCTCCAAGTGGGAGAATTGTTGGGTGTAGGCTTCGGGTGAATTAATTGGAGCAGTTTGGCTCGGCCGGCCCAAGTTCTAATTAGGCTTAGTTTAGTTAGATTATTAACTAAAGGGATTAACCCTAATTGTAGTATATATATATATATATATATCTCATTGTACTTGAAATTATTATCACTCAATAAAAGAAAAACCCTAGTTGCCCCAAGAGGATGTAGGTTGCAAACCTCAACCGAACCTCTATAAATCTCTTGTGTCTCTGTCATTATTTAAATTGTTCTCTATTGCGTGTTCGTACCAGTTTTAAACCTAACAGTTAGAACCTTGAAGGTGGTGTGCCACAACAATTTTTCTCACACGCCTCTAGTATGATAGCTAGACTATTGTTCGAGTGTTTGGGGTAGGAAATAAGGCATATGTTTTGAAACCTTGAAGGTGGTGTGATTCGACTCATATGGCTATTTCAACCTCATTTTCATATTGTAACATCCCGCTCATGGCCATTGTATTTTTTGCTTTGACCCTTCTTAAGGTTGTTTTTTTTATGACCCAACGAGGATTCCCAGGAGGCCATCCATCATGATACTATTGCCCAAGCACACTTACCTGTGTAGTTATGATGGGTTATGTTATTCTTGTGACTCCAAAACGTGTCATATCTGGTAAGGTGATGCATTTCATTTAACCAAGCACGCCATGGCCAAATACCAATGTAGGATTTTTCTAGGTGTTGTCATGAAAACCAAACAACAAAGTTTTTATTATTATTATTTTTGTTTTTTAATCTCATATTGGATGAAATACTAGATTCCCACAAAGTATATGTTTCTGGTTTTAATTCTTGTAAATTGTGCAGGGATTCTTCTCTTAAAGATCTGAGAAGCAGTTCAGGTGATCTGAGTAATAGTGAGACAATGATGAAACAGGAGAGAGATGGTGAGAAGAAGATTACTAAGAAGTACAATAACACCAACAATGATCCACAGTTCCAAAGTGGCGTATTAAGAACAAATTGCATTGATTGTTTAGACCGTACAAATGTTGCTCAGTATGCATATGGTTTAGCCGCCTTAGGTCGCCAACTCCATGCCATGGGATTAACAGATGATCCAAAATTGGATCAGGATAGTAGCATTGCTGCTGCTCTTATGGATATGTACCTAAGCATGGGTGATGCTCTTGCACACCAGTATGGTGGTTCTGCTGCTCACAACACTGTATGTCTAATTGTCAAGTTAATAATGACCCTTCTTAAGACAATAATAGTGCTAAATTTAAGATCATGAATTGCTTCAGGTATTCACTGAGAGGCAAGGAAAGTGGAAAGCTACAACACAATCTAGAGAATTCTTGAAATCTATCAAACGCTACTACAGCAATGCTTATACAGATGGTGAAAAACAAGATGCTATTAATTTGTAAGTTTCTATCTTACCTCATTTCCTCATTGCCTTGTTGCATAATTAATCATCCCATGTACTCTCATGATTCACCTTGACCTGTTTCTTAAGTCGGTCTATTTCTTATGTACCAGATTCTTGGGCTACTTTCAGCCACAGGATGGAAAACCTGCACTTTGGGAACTTGATTCTGATTATTATCTTCATGTTTCTGGGATAGGGGATGGCCTAGTACCAGAAGGCTAGTAAGTTTAATTATCACTGACTGGTTTTATAATAACATCAATTTCTGTATTTTTCTTCTTTATTTGGATTGAAAGTGCTTATTATGTTGAATTAACTGCAAGGATGATATAATTAGGGCTCTTAATCCAATGTAATTAGAATCTTCAAATTAAAGTTTATATATCGCCTTTGTGCAATACAATGACAAACGGAAGATCTCTCGAAAGGAAGTTGTGCCAAAACTGAATATAAAAATTTAGGGCGAGTACTTAACAAATTTGCTGCAGTCTAAATAAACTCATTTTAAATAAAATGTCACGGTATATGTTTATCATATTACAGCTCTGAGTCTAAGACATAAACTTAAAGATAAAAAGCTTGAGTCAAACATGTATGGGAATTTTTTACTTGGATGCCAATGTGATAATTTCTAATCATAATTAGTCAAAAAATCATTGGTTTCTACAGGTGCAAGTGCAACTTAATGAGCATATCCATGCCAGCAGTAATCTCACTAATTAACTTGATCTATTTGCGTACAAAACAACTGTGAGATTTTATCTGTGGTCGGTGATCAAAACCAGGGAAATTATTGGGAACTACCATTAAGCAAAATTTTTTTATGCAAAATTACTGAATCGGTCACATTGGTGTCATAATGAAACATTGTCGGATCTAAATTATTTAATCTCTTATAAGTATCAGAGCAAGCATACTAAAGCTGCTAAAGAAGAAATTCTTATCAATCACATTTTTTCCATTAAAAAGAAAGAACTAAGAGACCACCATCATAATGAAAACTAAACTCATAAATCTGATGTTATGGGATTTGACTGTTCTATTTTTATGCAAGTTATTGATCAGCTTAATGTTTTGGACATTCTATGTGCAGTTCACCAAGTGATGCTGAACCTGTAGGCATGGGGCGTTCCCTAACACCTGTCGCAGCATGCAAAGAAGACTTTTCCAAAATAAAATTGACATCATTTTCTAAATTGATAGAAAAAACTTGTGGTTCTATAAAGAATGTTAGGCTTTGTAGTGAACTAGATCACAAACCTGGAAATTCTGGAATGGCACCTGATGCAGTGTAAGTATACTTTGTTAGATTGCTTTATGTGTATATATATATATGGACACACACAAATAGTATATGGTATATCTACAGATATAACAATACGTATATGTATGTATATAGATACATATGAGTACATATATGTATATGTATAGGCATATGCATATGTATATGCATATGTAAATATAGGAGGGATCAAGAGAAACCACCAACTTATAATTTAACCATGACCATAAGTAGCCAATCACAAAATTTATAAATAATTTATTTTTTAATTATATAAGAAGCATTTTAGTAAATTATGATGTCATTATTTAGGTAATATTATAATTTTAAATTTATATCTTTTTAAATGACAGGAATAATATTGAATTACATATACATAACCCATGATTTTACATGTGTACCTTGTAGTTACATATACATATCCTTTTAGGGTCTGTTTGGTACGGGGTAATGGAATGAACGACGGGAATGGAATAGATGGCGTAATGGAATGGGTAAAGGAATGAAATGAAACATTCCATTCCATTGTCTTGTTTGGTTACCCTATAAGAATAGAATAAATCATTACTTCGTGTTGTTTGGTGGGTAAGAAAAAACGAAGGAATGGAGTACAGTGGTGGTGGTGACGGGTGGTGGCGGGCGGTCGCTGGTGATGGAGGGTTGTGGTAGCGGTCGGTGGTGGAGGGTTGGTGGCTGCGAGTTGTGGCGGCGATGTTGGCGGCGGGTGGTGGTTGGTGTCGACGGTGGGTGGTGGTGGTGGTGCTAGTGGAGGGTGGTGGTGGTTACGGACGTTTGGTGGATGGTGGTTGGTGGTGGCAGTGCTGGTTGGTAGTGGCAGCGGTGGTTGGTAGTGGCGGGGGGTGGTGGTGGCAGCAGTTGGTGGCGGCAGCAGTTGGTGGCGGAGGGTTGGTGGCGGCGGGTGGTGCTGGTTATGGAGGATTGGTGGGTGGCGGTTGGTGGTGGCAGCGGTTGTTGGTAGTGGCGACGGTTGTTGGTAGGTGCCGAAAGTGGGTGGTGGCAGTGGGTGGTGTTTATGGTGGTTGGTGGTTTGTGGCAACAGTGGCAGAGGGTGGCGGCGGCGATGGTGGTGGTGGTGGTCGGTGAGTGGTACTGGTGGTTAGTTGTTGGTGGTGGTTTTGGTGTTGGTTGTTGGTGGCATTGGTTGGTGGCGACAGTGGTGGTGGGTTCTAGCAGCAATGGCGGCAGTGGGTGGTGGTGGTCGATGGTGGTGGTGGTCGGTGGTGGTGGTGGTGGCGGTGGTTGGTAGTGGTCATGGCGGTGGTGGTGGGGATTGGTGGTGGTGGGAATGAATGGTGGAAGAAGTAATGGAATGGAAAAAAAACAAGGGGGTGGAGGAATGATTTTGGGGTATCTAGAGGGAATGGGATATCTTGCGTAATTGACGATTCCATTCCATTGACCAACCAAACACCCATTTTTTCATTCTCTCGTAATGACCTATTCCATTGCTTCTGTCATTCCAGCATACCAAACAGTATCTTAGTTTTTTTCGCATAACTTGTGTTTTTCTCAAAGAATCGTCCCCTATATATATATATATATATACATATATATATACATATATATATAGGGTAGGGTTATCTTGAGAACCACCCTATTTTGTGAGAACTCTAGGAACCAATCTCAGCCACACAAATTAAGTCACATGCAACTCACATGCCATTTCCACTTATTTTTTAAAACGTTCATAATTTTTTTTCACAACATTATTTTTTCAAAAAAATTGCACCATAAAATTCAGTATTTTTTTATCTTTCCAACGCCTACCATATTGATATATTTTAAAAAAAAAAAATCACCTACCTGTTATTTACACATGTGTAAATCCTGTTATACACATTTGTAAATCTGGTTTGACACATGTATAAATCTGGTTTTACACATGTGTAAAACGAATTTCGGAAAAAAAAAAACGAGTTTTTTTTTAATTTTTTAAAAATTAATTTTTTTATTTTTGTTATGAAAGAGGGAAACGAGAGAAACATTTTTTGTGTATTTATTTTTTTCATTTTCATCTTATTTTTTGTTTTATAATTTTTTATATTATGTTTATATTATTTACCATTTTACCATTGAAAACTAGTGGCTCACATTGGTTCCTAGAGTTCTCGCAAAAAAAAGGAGTTCTCATTTGATCCTTCCCCTATATATATATATATATATATATATATATATATATATATATATGTATGCATATAATGTGGTAACATAGCGAACACTTAATGTTGCAGTGAAATACAACTGAGAAGTCCAAACTGGCTTTTTGGGCAGAAGAAGTTTGAAGAAAGTAGTTCTACAGTGAAAGTGGCATCTGATGAACTAGTCATGAGAGGGCGTGAAGATGAGAAGAAATTTGATGAATTATGTGACCCCAATTGGATTTCTTCAGCTAAAGAAACTAACCAAGAGGATGTATTCCTAAGGTATTTCTCTTGCAAATTCCTTTTTCTAATTGTTTTTCTTTTATCTAGGATGTGTGTCCAATCTTTTGGATATGACATTTCTGATTTATCTTAATTGGTATCACAATATGTAAGCAACAATCTGTTAATACAGCTTTCATTCTTCCCAGTGGTCTTCTCAAGACAAATAGCAAACACAATTTGGAAAATTTTTAGTCATTTCTTTTGTACGAGCATTTGATACAGCTTTCATTACTCCAAATATCAAACATGGTGGCATTCTTGTTTTTGGCACTTGCAATGGAGCTATTCCTACCATTTTATTTTAGATATCTTTAATTAAACAAATCCTGTATCTTATATAATTATGCATCATCTATTCTATTTTGTAGATATCTTGCAATGACTTCAATAGATGAAGCCAATGGATGGTATGGTGGTACGCTGCTTGCTGAGCAAGATGAAACCTGCGAGGTTTATAGACATTATGCTCAGTTCTGTCAGGTAATATTTGCTCAAATCTCCGGGCCCTTACCCTTAAATCCTTTTGTTAAAAAATGTTATGCTGATTACTAGCGCAGTTTCTCTTTCATTGGGTATGGATTATAGATGACAATTTCAATCTGTTAGGATGAAAAGGTTAAATGGGGGCAATAGTCACCTACAGTGTATTCTAATTGTATATAACCTCATACAATATTTCATTTAAAAATGTATCACCATTGTAATGATATAGATTTGTTTTACCATGTGTAAGACATTAATTAATTATATAGTTCAAGTAAAGATGAGATAAAAAAAAGTTTTTGCTGTGGTCTGATCCGACCCTATTTGTCATGTGCGAGATAAGTAGAGCCCAGCAATGGAACCTTTCCAAAACGACAGTGAGAAAGAGAAGCATTATGAAGAGGTTCTTCATTCGGTGACAGTTGGCGGGTGCATAGATGACGTGGAAGCTGAGATGGAAGCAGCAGTGATGGAATACGAGCTAATCGGGTCGGATCTTGGCATCTGCCCCAAGACATTCAATGCTTTGGCCATTGACCCAACCCATTTGACCAGGTGGATGATTGGAGAGACAAGGTCTTATAAGCCTTGAAATCATTTTCTTCCTTGAGTTATTGTGTCAGTCAATGCAACAAGCAAAACAATATTCTGTACAGTCTTGAATTTGTGAATCATATTTTAGATTGATAAATGATTGGATATATATGAGGGATGATTTGTGTTGACTGATGTTGATTTCATGTTGTAATTTTCATTTTAAATGATAAAATGAAAAATAGTATTTTGGAGGTAAAAGGTGTCCAACTTTGAACCACGAGTTGATTATCCACAAATCCTTTAAAAGCTGGTAAAGCAATTGGGCATTTATCACATGATGGCTTCTCATATGAATATCCCTTCATATCCCATTGCCATTAGTCTGAATCAAAGAGGAAGAAGCATCACAACTCAGGCTTCAAAGTCCAGTGGTTTTCCACTCCACTCGGTAAGTTAACTCGATTCATTTAGTCCTTCCTCCCAATCATAAAATTTATTTTCAAAAGTAGAAGGTAAACATTATTCTATAACCGTCGGAAAAATCCTTTTTATTGTTAATCCTTTTTCACTACAGTTTATAATGTTATTGAATAATACCCAAAACTATTTTTGTTGTTATTTTTTATTTTTATAAATTTGTGGTTGTTATTGGTGCTTGTTCCACATATCAGTAAAACAAAGGCTACAAATAACAAATAATTGGTAGAGAGAGTGAGATGATCATTTGCACACGTAGCTTGCACATTATTTGTTGTAGATTAGGTTCTGTGGGTTACTCTTTCTAAACCGTGTCTAGAAGTGTTTTGATTGAGTAACCTTAAAATAGACTAATATTATGAATTTTCATGTAGCGACCTTGGCACACAAATGAAACATTGCATCAGTTGGCGTTAGGTTGGTTCATATTGATGCGTCTATTGGCTTTGACGGGTGATTGTGGTAACTCTTGGAGAAACCCCTGCTCAGGGAGCTGCCCTTTTTACCCCCTGTTGTTAGCCCAAGCCAAAAATCAAGTTAGTCTTGAATGAGCATACCCTTTGATATTAAGTATATTCTAATTACCTATAAGGACTTGATTACACTAAACGTTTGTTATGGCCATGCGTAACGGTTTATTTGTTCCTAATGGTGTATTTGGAAGAAAACTTCATATACCTACTTATATTTACCCTTGAACTGCGATATTTTAAATTCTTATATGCTAGAAATTGGGTTTTTAATACGATCATATTCGTATACTTGCAGATTTTCAAAAAATGTGAAACCTGTGGAGGGCAAGGCGCCATTGATTGTGCTGGATGCAAGGTGGTATAGCCTTTTTTTTTTTTTTCTAGTTATTTATTGTATATATTTATAGTCATATGGTTAATATCTTTGTGCATGCAGTTAAGTTAATTGTCTTGAGTTTTCTTGATGGATGTAGGGAACAGGAAAAAACAAGAAGAACGGGAATATTTTCGAGCGTTGGAAGTGAGATAAAAAACTTCTCTCTCTTACCTTATCATATATAGTATTGAAAACTAATGCCAACTCATTATTATTGCGATAACTTACGATAACCCTTAAAAATCAATCAAAATCAGATTTTTATCAGAATAACATTATTAAACATATACTACATTGTGTTCTTTTATGTATATATTATTACACATATACTACATTGTGTTCTTTTATGTATATATGTAACTTCACAAGCGTAAAAAATTTAAAAAATATGATGATTTTGATCGATTTGGCGAGTTATCATAAGTTATTGTAATAACATAGGAATTGAAACTTACATACCACATACATACATACATACATACATATATGTAGACGTAGACGCGAGTATTATATTGAGTACATCCATAAGCAAATAAACAATTTGTATGTGGAGTATTAAATCACTTATTACATACATACATATATATAGGGGCTAGTTGCTATACAAGGTGTAATTTTTGTGTAAAGCGTACAAAGTCACCAGGGCGTGACACGTGTGGTTTGGGAGAGGGGTAATTTCGTCAGCGCCACAATTACACATATAAGGAGAATAGCTTCGCAAGTTATACTAACAATTACGAAAGTTATATTCATTATTACGCAGGTTAAAATTACTCAAGTTAATAATAAAAATTTATGCAAGTTATATTAATAATTAAGCAAGTTATATTAATAATTACATAAGTTGTATGATAATTAGGCAAATTATTTTCATAATTACGCAGATAATAATCATGTAAGTTATACGCAAAGCAAATATACGTTTTTAAC
Source organism: Flaveria robusta (assembly GCA_025506415.1). Taxonomy (NCBI): domain Eukaryota; kingdom Viridiplantae; phylum Streptophyta; class Magnoliopsida; order Asterales; family Asteraceae; genus Flaveria; species Flaveria robusta. The sequence continues at coordinate 13,610,778 of CM046475.1, forward strand.
AAAATGTTGATTTTCTTTTAAAAAAATTATAGCAATACTATACTCAAATTAAAGAAAGAGAAACTTGTATAAGTGGTTCCTGTGGCTTAACCAAATTAAATGTTTGGTCCTTGAACTTTAAAAATTAAAAAGATAGTCCAAACTTTTGTGTAATCATTGCATGTTTGGTCCATGACACTAAATTCGTTCATTATTTATGCATTTTATAAAATTTGAACTAACTTTTAAGTTTAGTTTTAGGGACCAATGTGCAATGCCCACATAAAAGTTTAGAACAACTTTGCACTTTTGTAAAATTTGGGGATCAAATTTGCAATAACTATATAAAAGTTTGGACAAACTTTGCAATATCTAAAGTCTAGAGACCAATAATGCAATCTGATCAAACCACAGGGACAATTTATGCAATTTTCTCTTAAAGAGATTATGATGTAATTAAAAAAAGTTAATGTTGTATAAAAAGTTATATACGATTAAAAATTTAGTGGAATTTGAAAAAAGTCAACAATTGTAGGTATTTCCAAATCTACCAATCCAACCCCTTCCTTGTGTGATTATTCAGATCTCTAATTTAAACCGCTAATTTCTTAGATCAAGTGTTAAGATTACTTCTTACATTTCGCACAAAAATAACACTTTGTACCGTAAACTTTTCCTATATATATATATATATATATATATATATATATATATAAATGGTTCAAATGTTAACCCACTCTTTGCGACTTAACTTGCGTTAACCCATCAAGATAAATCAAAATCATTTTTTGTTCGAATAACATCATAACACATATATAACTTTATGTTCTTTATTGTATATGCGTAAATTTACATATATATATAGGGTTGTGTTCCAGTGAAAATCAAAATAAATTGTGTAACTCTTTATCTTTGATTTATGAAGATCAATGACTCATATTTTTTAAATAAAATAATAAAAGATTGTACTTTTATTGAATTATGTGTACAAAAATTCAAATAAATATAAGACATTTATCTTTATAAATAAAAAATAAAGATTTGGTTTATTGGTTTACACCATTTCTTTTGATTTTTATTTGAACCCAACCATATATATATATATATATATATATATATATATATATATATATATATATATATATATATATAATTAGGGCTGCGTTCATTTGCAAACCAATAAAAATTACGAAAACTTTACTAACTTCCAAAAACAAAGTTAAGATCACATTGAATCATTATTTTTATTGTACAAATAATATTGTTACATATATACAACTTTATGCTCTTTTATATATATGAGCAAATTCACAATTGTTAAAAAAACTAACACACGTGTATAATGCAACTTACACAGAGTAAAGTTTTATGTTTAAATTGTAACTTACAAAGCGTAAACATGTGAGTAAGTTACATTTAAGTGTGTGCTACTTTGTTTAACGAACCTGCATATATAAAAGAATATAATGTTTTATATGTGCGTTAACATTATTTGTAAAATAAAAATAATGATTAACTTGATTTTGACTTTGTTTTTGCAAGTTTGCAAAAACTTCATTTATTGTGGCGGGCCTAGAAATTTTTTTTATGGGGGCGAGAAATTTTTAGGGTTCTATTCAGTATTTCTAAATATTAAACTTTTCTAGTTGTTTTAGTTCGGGTCGGGTCACACAATAAAAAAAAATAAAATCAAAACTAAAAAGTAAAGCATGTCAATCAGTATAAAAACACATAATAGAATACAACATTGCTATAAGTGCTCTCTATGATTTTTTTTAAATCTAGTTGTTACATCATATAGAAAAACATTTCTAAGCAAGCATTTTTCATTATAACAAATAAAAGTAGTACTCAAATTCTCACTACCAAATAAGTAAATTAGTTGAACTCTTTAAAACTATGTCAAAACTACCAAGAGTAACCAGCATAAGTCAATGTCAACATGCGCTCCGACAATCCTAGCTTACATCCCTTAAGAATGTGTGTCATATTGATTTGTTTACCATCAGGTAGTTCTACCTTATACTTTGATTCCAACAAAGAAGGGGTATCACTTAGAAGTCTATTAAACTTAACAGATATAAAGCTTCTATCAGCTACAGTATCAAAGAAAATAGTAGCATAATGACCATTTACAAGAATTTTACAAGTGATAGGAGTAGGATCGTTTACAGCCTCACCTGAACCCATGGCAAAGGCTCTTCCTTTAGTTCCACCATTTCCACCATTAGTATTTTTATTGTCTCCATTGCCATTGTTGTTACCGCCATTTCCACTATTTCCATTCTTCTTTAGTTGTGGACAATGTTTGTGAAACGACCTTCCTTTCCACACTCAAAACATCCTTCGGCTGGTTCTTGCGTCTGATGCAGCTTCTTCATCAGGTTACCTCTCTGCAATCCTTAGTTGCGTGCCCTACTTTCCCATAATGTTACAACAAAAACTATCACACTTGCCATTATAATGATAGTTATACTTATTGTACTTTGGGTACTTCTTGATGTTCCCACCATGGTCTTGATTTGTTGTAAATGACTGATTGAAGTTTTGATTTGATTCAAACTTCTTATTTGTTGGTGCTAGGACTGGTTGGATGAGGAAGATCCCTTGTTGCCGAAGTTATCCCACTTTCTCTTGTTATCTAGCATGCTCAACATAGTACCACGATTTAGTAGTTCCTTTGTTCCACTGCCTGATCCTTTAATTTGTGAGCTAGATGAACTGCCTGTTGGATGGTAGTAGAATTTAAAGAATTCACCATACTTTGAATATCCGATACCAAGCCATGTAGGTACATCTCAATCCTTTTGTATGATGGGTTCACCATACCCATACACAAGGTAGTTAGCTCATGGGAGTGTGTTGTATAAGCCTCAATTTCAGACCCTTCCATCTTGAGTTACCAAAACTCCACTTCTAGTTTTGGTACTTCATCCCGAGGATAGTACTCCTCCATCATCATGGTCCTGAATTCCACCTAAGGCAAACCATTAGCCATAGACTAACCTAACATTAGCACGTGAGCATTGCAATAAGAGAGTGTCGTACTCAAGTACCCGTTACATACCGAACCTTATCAACCGCTGAGCAATTACATTTGGAAAACACAAACTCTATTGCCAAAGCACAGACTCTGTTTTCCATAAAGCCCCACACTTAGGAACCTCACCGTTGGTTATTCATAGCACAAAACATAATATAATATGTTGGTGTATGAAAACATTATGGCAGAATACTTTAATTCATTCATCACATCCATAAATAAGTTGTCAAATTACATATTCTAGGATTGAAAATATTAACATTGTTCTTGAAATTTTATAACATCAGGCTAAATGTGTGGGAATGAATGCCAGTCTCCCAATGCCAAGTAGCTTCATCATCTAGGCTATACTTACCTGTCAACTGATATGCATACAAATTCAGTGTAGCTAAGTGAGCTTTAGTCTTATATTAATATAGAAAACACACTTTTGAAAATCTCTTTTAATGAACACACATTCATTCTACATAATAGTCAAGTTGACTTTATTATCGTTCATCATAGGATTCTTTATCTTTCTTTCTTTCATTATCATTTCTCTTTCATAAACTACATTTGTACAAAACAAGGGCCTAAAATATATGGTTGGAAACAATGCCAAACCCCCTACTAGTATAACATAGAAATGGTACCTAACCCTTGACAATTAACCCACACTGCTGGGCACGAAGCCTACTCGTGAATAAAGGTCCATTCATTTCATAGTCAATCTCGAGGATTAGACCCCAGATGTGCATCCTCATGTGCTAAATTAGCCGCACATCAGTTGAGCTAACAACAACATGGTTGTGCACCTCCATTCATTTTGCTTCCAAGACTTTTCATCATCATTAGGGCTCGGGTAACATTGCATTAGGTTTCACTTTCATTCTTTCATTCGTTAATGTTCCACTTTAATCATAGGTATATTTATAAAGTATCCTTTCATCATCATCACATAACATGGAACATTAAATGTATCCATATAATATCCACATAATAACCCACAAAACCAAGTTGTAGCATTAATGCTGATGAAATGACCAACGTGTCATCTAATGCGGGTAACAGTATACTAATGCGGATAATAGTAAATTAATACGGATAATAGTGAAGTAATGTGGGCAATAGAAAATTAATGTGGCTGAGTAAACTAATGTGGGTAATAGTAAACTAATGTGGTTGAGTAAACTAATGCGGGTAATAGTAAACTAATGTGGCTGAGTAAACTAATGCGGGTAATAGTAAACTAATTTGGCTACGTAAACTAATGCGAGTAATAGTAAACTAATGTGGCTGAGTAAACTAATGTGCGTAATAGTAAATTAATGTGGCTGAGTAAACTAATGTGGGTAATAGTAAATAATGTGGCTGAGTAAACTAATACGGGTAATAGTATACTAATGTGGTTGAGTAAACTAATGCGGGTAATAATAAGCTAATGTGGTTGAGTAAACTAATACGGCTGAGTAAACTAATATGGGTAATAGTAAACTAAAGTGGCTGAGGAAACTAATGCGGGTAATAGTAAACTAATATGGCTAAGTAAACTAATGCGGGTAATAGTAATCAAATTTGGCTGAGTAAACTAATGTGGCTGAGTAAACCTTCTGCCCAGTTTCAAACTTAGGTATTTTATGACATAATCGAATCATGCATGACCCTAACCCATAGATCTAGTACTCATTTAGTTAGGGTTCATAAGTAAAACACATCATGCATCAAACATCATCATAGATCTCGTTAAAACATACATTTTTACATAAAAATGCCACCTTTATCATAAAAAAAGATAGATTTATAAAAGAATCATCATTTTAACATGCATATAAGCCCCATAAGAGTGTAAAACATGAAAATATAGGGATCTAGAACTCACCTTAGAAGCCTTTATATGAAAACCCTAAAACCAAAGGTAGAACTCGAGATCTACACATATGCACACGTAAAGATTCAAACTTTACACATAGAATCACTTAGAAAACAACTTAGGAGCTTAGATCTATCTTAGATCTATGAAGAAGTATGATAAAATCATACCTTTGATGAATTCCTTTACATTCTATCTCTAGAACTGATGGAGCTTTCTCTCTCTACAAATTGATTTGTTGTGGGTGCATGGGAGTGAGGGGAGGGGTGGCTCCCTCCTTTTATACCCACACATGGACATGTCTTTGCTTTTGCCCATTTTTAACTCTTCTTTCATTTTACACATCTTCTTTAACCCTTCCACACATGAACATGTCTTTTCTTTTGCCCACTTTCTACTTGGCTTAAAATCAAGATTATTTTTAAATTCTTTTCTATTAAAACTTCTAATTAAGCTTTTTTTGATTCTATCACCAACAACTTTAATGACTTCACATGCAACTAATAACTGTAACACTGAGGCTTGATGTAAGGGCCCCGTTCCCGGGACACTCACAGTTGGACAATCATCGCACATACTATTTCAAATCACATAAAATCTATTAAGCATTTGCAGCGGAAATTTCAATGAAACCATTTCTCAAATAAATAATTACTGTTTACATCATCATTACATCACAAAACATCATTTTTATACAAATTGGATGCCAACCAAAATCTTTGTCAAGTAGCTTCATCCCGTGCCATCCTCAGCAACCTTTACCTGCCAACTGTAAATGCATAAAAGTCAGCGTTGCTGAGTGAGTTCTAGTTTTAATAAAATACTTTACTTTCGTTTAGAAATCTTCCTTTACTTTCATTCGCGATCATACATCATACGTGCGTACAGATAATATTTATTATTATCTTTCATCATCATTCATTATCGTACGTCATTCGTTCTTTCATCATTATCTTTCACTTTCATTCGGACCAATGCTATGTGCTATACCCCGAACATTGTGCACGAAGCTGGTTACTGGGCCGAAGTCTATAAATAGACCCCTAACATTGTGCACGAAGCTGACTCCAGTACCTGCGGCAAGCGACAAGGGTCCCATACGTTTGGTCAATCACAAGGATTAGACCCCCGTGTGCATCCTTCTGGGTTAGCTAAACCGCACACAGTTGACCTAACACCCTTCATTGGGTGTGAACCTCCTTACATTTGCTTGCAAGACTTTTCTTTCCTTCTTTACGTTCCACTTTTCATTAACATTAACTACCGCTTTCATTATATAATACTTTTTGTTTATTAACATAATCACACCACGAAAAGCCACGGAATAATACATAATATGGAACATAAAGAAAACAGACCAAAAACATGCATAAAAGCATCATATAATCATCACTTAATCATCACATAATCATCACCGGAAACATCCCAAGTCATAGCCTAAAAGTCCTTCTTTTCCGAAAATTTCAGAAAATTTTCTAAGTCTTAGGCGCATGAGCACTATGCAGGCGCACGAGCACTATGCGGGCGCACGAGCATTATGCGGCGCACGAATACTTAGGCGCATGGGCACTATTTGGGCGCACGGCCAACACTTAGGTGTCTGGACAACTTTCTAGGCGCATGGGTACTATGCAGACGCATGAGCCTGGTTTAGGCGCATGGACACTTAGGCGTTTTAGCAGACTTAAACGCATGGCATACTTAGACTCCTGGGCATCATCCTAGGCGCATGGGCACTATTTGTGCGCATGAACCTTGGGCGTTTGGGTACTGTTTTGGCGCATGGCTAACTACTTTTTCTAACTACCATCAATTTCAGACCCAAAACATCAATCTAAGCTGTTCTAGCTTAACTTCTAGCATACTAAGCATCAAACAAGCATAAAATCATGAACAAAATCATAAATCATCCCGAACATACACCCTCCCACAACAGGGCACATACATATACATACGGCTACACACCCAAAATTTCATAAAATCGTTTAAGCATGCATTTCCAGCCCCAAAATCAGTTAAAACATGTAAAAACGGGGATCTAGAACTCACCTCTTGCAACTTCCGAGTAAAACTTCCTTCAAACCCGAATGCCTATGAGTTCAAACACCTAAAAACACCAAAACACACAATCGAACACACATACAAGCACATAAGGACATACCCGAAGCTGAAAATCAGCCAAGAACACCCTATAAATCAGAAAACTAACCTGAATTCAGCCTCTTCTTCTTCCTCTCTCAAAAACCAAAGAGAATTCTGCTCCTTCTCTCTCTAGAAAATCGACAGAAAGATGGTACAGGGGTCACGGGCGGCCATGACCACCTTTTGAACGGATTAAATACCAACTTTGTCCATTGTACAACTTTAACCCCTCAACTTGGGTTATTTTGCTTTTCTTCCTTTTTCTTCACTTTTTCTCTTCTTTTAAAATTTTCGGGTGTTACACTTGACTAGGATTTTAAATTAATTTCTAATTAGCTTTTCTGTCTTTTAAAAATTTCCGGAAGCGTATAATGAAGTATCCAAAAACAATTTAATGCAAAAAAGTAAATGCTCAAAACACACGCCTAAAACCCAAAGTTCAAATGCATGTAATAGTTTTTGTTGTTGAAAATGTTTATATATTGTGCGACCATGCTATGCTCCTGACGCACCTGTGATTAGCGATCTAAGAAAGACATACTAAAGTGTCAACATGGGGTTGATAAGGTCATGAGTTTGTAAATAATCAAAACATTGAGTTGTAATAAAATAAGTAACGTGTAATGAAATTGATAGCTAATCTATACATAAGCATAAACTATAGTGTTTTTGCGATTGAAGCTGAGTGTGTTGTTTGTTTGCCTTCCATCATAACTTACCAAGTCATGACAAGGTGTTTTTTTTGTTTAGTACAATGTTGCACCCGCATGACTTCATGTGGTACAGTTGTGGTAAGTCAAGCCAAGTAATACTACCCACTATTTCCCGCTAATTAATCTTGATTAATGATCCGAAAGAGTAAGGACTTTTAATGGTAAAACTACACTATGTAACATGCAATACACTACTTATAAAGTAAAGCATTTTAAGTATGCTTTCTCTACCAGAAGGAGTAAATAAAAGTGGGGTATTGAACTCATATTAGGTATTTGCAAGACCATTATATAATGCTAGAAAGTGAGGCGACTTGTCACAAGCTACGTAAAACATGTGAGTACATGAGCATATGAAGGATGGGTTGGTTCATAAAAACCCTAAGTATCCAAATAATCTCATTGATTCATGCATTTTACAAATGTTGACCAAGTTTGACCTAGTTGACCCGTTGGTGACATGTTAAGTGAAATCATGTATGTTTATAGTTAACAAATCTAACATTTGTGAGTTCAATTCAATACATTCACGTATCTCACATAACGAGTTCTAAACTCTAACAAGTTTTCCATACTAGCAAAACCTAACATACAACATGTATGAACCCATGATTATAACCCACTGGTACATTGCAATCATAAATTAACCAATTACTTTAGATTTCCCTATGTGATAACTACCTATGCTACAATCATTAAACCTAGATACATATAGGCTTTAGACCACTCATCACATGCCATGTGAAGTAAACTTGCTACCACACATACTAAACCCTGCCAATCCTACTAAGTAGGGGCCTCAGATTCGCATGCATGTATGGTATTCACCATCATATCATAGCATTCAAAGTATAACATAAACCAAGGTAGATTTTCTAGTTTTGCCATATTGATCCAACACACGCATATCCACAACAAGGTTCTATCATGTAAACCTAGTTACGAATATTATTCTACTCAATAGAACACCATATTATCATCTAGCATAGAGGTGCACTTAGTCATCCAAGCCCCTTCAAATTCAACTTTCCTACAATATGAACTAACTTATGCATCCAACACATTTAGCATAGCATCCACGTATCATCATTCCCAATAACCATTGTAGCATGATCCTATCATTCCATGGATGCTCAAACTATTAAACTTCAAGTATCACATTAATACAAAAGAGCAAATTCATCAAATTCAAATGTAAGGCCCTCCGTTTCCAGGCAACCTTATAGTTGATTTCATGAACATAACCATAATTTTTAACTGAAAATTTTATTAAAATAATGTAGCGGAAGCATAATACATTTTATCATTCAGAACCTGATTACCAAAATATTACATAACATAAGTTCTTTGATCAAACATAAATGACATAATTAAACTTTGAAACATGATGCCAGTCTCTAATCTGGAAGCTTCTTTATGCCTATACGTCATCAACTCAACTACACATGGATTTACCTGACATGCATACTAAAAGTTAGCATTGCTGAGTGAGCTCTAGCTTTTATTTATAACATCACGTTATTAATACCTTGAAACCGTTGAATAGTTATCGTAATTGAACATAATTTTTTTAATTGAAACATTACTGGCTTAGGAAACATAATTCATTCACCCAGTGAGCCTCTCGTACATTATTCATGACATTCAACAAGACAAGCTAATATTGGCACTGTGAAAGCTAACATAACCATACATAGAACTAAGCTAGGCAAGATAATGAACCATTCATTGCATTAAGAAAAGCAAGCTTAGAATCCTTGTAGTGCACTAAGCAAAGCAAGTTAATAATTCATACAATGCACTAAGCAAGACAAGCTAAGAATCCATGTAGTGCACTAAGCAAAGTAGATTAATAATCCATGCATTGCATTAATCAAGGCTAGTTGAGAATCCATGCATTGCACAAAGCAAGGCTAGTTGATAATCCATGCAGTGCACTTAAGCAAATCAAGTAATAATCCACTCAATACCTTAAGCAAAGCAAGTTACTAATTTCCTAAAAAAATAGGGTAAAACATAAAAGATTACTTAATTCTATTTTAACCTTGGTTTATTACAATGGTTATAACTAAGCATGAATTCTCCATAGGTATAAACATGTGAAAATGTCCCAAGGTTAAACAAATGCGGGTAACCGTTGACATATACGGTTGAGTAACAAATGCTAGTAACAGTTGACATATACAACTGAGTAAACAAATGCAGGTAACAGTTTACATATGCGGCAGAGAAACAAATACGGGTAATAGTTGACATATACGGCCTAGTAAACAAATGCGGGTAGTTGTTGACATATGCGGCTGAATAAACAAATACGGGGTAACAGTTGACAAGTACGACTGAGTAAACAAATATGGGTAACTATTCTCATATACGGCTGAGTAAAAAAATGAGAGTAACAATTGATATTTGCGGTTGAGATGACAAATGCGGGTAACTATTAACATGTACAACTAAGTAAACAAATGCGGGTAATTGTTGACATATATGATTGAGTAAACAAATGTGGGTAATAGTTCTCATATGCGGTTGAGTAAAACAAATGCGGGTAACAGTGATAGTGTGTTTTCTACTTTGGTTTAAGATATAAATCATGTAAATTTACACCATTGAATTCCTTTGAAAATAATTAGAATATGGACAAGCTCTAGGGTTCATACACAGACTTTGAATGATTGCGTAGACTTAACATAACATGTACCTTAGAAATAAAGGTGGTAACTTTATATCATAAAACGTTAGATCTACATATAAAACATATTTAAACATGCATATCACCTAAAAAAATAGGATTCTTTTTTTTTTAGTTTGGTGGTGTTACATCAAGTTTCCTATGACATGAACTAACTTATGCATCCAACACATATAGCATATTAAACACTTATCAACATTTCCAATAACCATTCTAGCATGATCCTATCATTCCATGCATGCTTAAACTATTAAACTTCAAGTATCACATTAATACCAAGGAGCAAACCCTACATCTATTTTGTTGTTCTCGTGCCAATCAGTATAAATAACCTAGTGATTTGTTTGGTCCCTTTGTTATATACATGATATGCTACTTTATTAGTCGAGTAGCCAACAAAATAACCTGCATGAGATTTTTCATCAAATTTGGATTTTATATCTGTTGTGTGTAACAATGGGCAACAACACCTTTAAGCTTTAAAGTATTTGACCTTTGTTTTATGTTTGAAAATGATTTCATAAATAGTCTTTTGCAATCTTGTATTTATTAACACATGGTTTGACAGATAACAAACATTATTAACAGTTTCTGCCCAAAAAGATCAAAAGTAATGTCAATCGGTGTGAATTAAAGAAGAAAGGATGAATTCTAAAGGTTTATGATAGTTTTAGAAATAATATATATTCAATAATATACACATCTATTCACTAGAAAATATGTAATAAGTATCAAATATTATATTGATTGATTAACATAAGAAATAAATTATAAATACATAAGGAGTATTATTAAGTAAGAATGAAATCTTCACAACCATGTTAGACATGATATGATTGAAATTAAAAACATGATCTGAATTTATATGATTTTTTATATTAATTTAATGCAACATATTTTTATTTTTTTTTAATAATTTTTTGATATAGATGTTACGATTACCAAGGTTTTGGGCTAAGGAGTTGCCCAAGTTGTGGGAAAGGAGGCTTGACACCTGAACAAAGAGGAGAACATTGATCACTCATATCTATAAATTTATTATATTCAATTTATGTAATCTCAACAAAATATTTCTAAATTATCAATCCGGGTAAAAAGAATGATTGATGAGTAAGACTATTTTAAAGGTTTTATGTTACACTTTGTAAAACCTTGTACATTTCTTTTGACCATTTAGAAATAAATCATAGTGCACTCATAAAGAATGCATCAAAATAACTAAGCTTTACTAGAAACCATTTCCAAACAACAAGGTTAGGCTTAGTATTTTTTATAGTATTACTTTACTTGTTTGAACCTTATAAATAAACCACAACATGAATCAAGCAAACAAGTTGAAGTAACTAACCTTTAATAGAAATCATTTCAAAATAATGAGGTGAGGTACAATATATCTTTTACAACATTTTTTAATGGTGAGACAAAAAGATAACAAAAATCTATCAATTCATAAGTAAGCATGTCAAAAATAACTAACCTTTATTAGAAACCACTTTAGGACAATGGGCTTAAGTGTAGCTTCAAGGAAAGAGTCAAAACAAAAATAGAAAGCAGTCTGGTTGAATTAGTTTAGAACTTTATGTTATATTTAAGAATTAACAACTAATACAAAAGTAATTATACCATTTACCATATCTCAAAGTCTCTTATCTCAAACTAATGGTCATTAATTAGTGGGTGATACAATCTAAAACCATATAACATTCAAGTAAGTTTCTTCTTGTGAAAAATATTTTCAAATACTAAACTTACACAATTATAACTCCAATGCACACATGATGCTAAAAGAAGCCATCCTTGTATTTTCACTCAATTTCCTTTTTCTTGATTTCCTTTTATGTGCATGTATATTACCATAGTCATAGTATTGCCAATATAGATCAATTAATTTCATATGAGACAAATTATATTTAATCCTACATGGGTTTATAATACATTTTGTTTTCATAACCATGAGAACTTGTCATTGAAAACCAACAGAACGATGCAAAATGCAGTGGAAGTCTAAACCAGATGGGTGACCTTTGACGGTTAAAGACAAAAACTAATAAAAGATGGGTTTGAATCTGTGCTAGAAGGAATCAGTTGTTTACCACTTTGTAATCCCTTTAAAGGTTATGAGTTTTTTGTCACTTAACAAATGCAATGAAGGATTTCGTGAACATTTTTTTTTAAATATGTTCTTCCATGCTTATATTAAATTAATTTTATTGAGGTTGGTTGAGGCTTAGATAATAGCCTAGATGTGAACAAATAAATGATTTCAAGAAACATGTGATAATCACTTTACAAGAATGGTAAAAACTTACCATTCTTCAAAAAGATCAATTTTTTATTGATTGCTTTCATAAGTCCTTTAAGTTTTCTCCACTTATATTCAAAGCCCTAAAGAGATGTATTACATGATAGCGAACACAACAAACTTGAGGTGGTTCCACCTTATCTATATGAAGAATACTATCACTAAGGTTCATGATACAAAAATATTAGCTATAAGTGAAACTATTCAAATGGTCGAAAGTCGTTTAAAGTGTTCAAACACTTACAAACTTTCAAATCATCTTTATTTCAACAATTGAAATTATTATTTTAGTGAGTAAAGGCTATGATGAAAATATTTAATAACATACTTTTTGGTATTTATATTAATTACATTAACTATATATAATTCATATTGAAGAACATGATATTAAAAAAATATTGACATTTTCACAAGTACTAAAACCTATTATTTTGGCTTGTACCCATTTGTATGCAATATAGATGTCACCTCTATAGCCAAATATAACTAAATTACATTACAACAAAAAAGAAATAGTAACCTTGATATTTTCTTTTCTTGCAAAACCCATTGTAGCGATACTAGTTTGCCACACGAGTTACCATTAGAATCAGTTTCCAGAAAAACATGCTTAAAAAGGCTAACTAATAATAGTTGGTGACTTCGTAGGTTTTGAAGTTGAGTAAAAAAATTGTTTAAGCAAATTCTTTCAGTTTATGCTTTGCTAATCACATGTTGATATATGCAATCTTCGTGAGTCCATAACCAAGTCTAGTGACGTAAAAATTGCCTTATGCCTAATATTTTACCATGCAATTTACGTAAATCTTTCATAACTGGGCTTTTAGAGCTTTATACCAAACAACTATATAAACATTTCAAGTACTAAACAGACCAAACTGCTACATGAAGATTCCAAGTACTAAACAAAAGGTTCACATGATGCCCTTCCAATTTATATACCTAGCCAAGCTATACTTAGTTTTCAATCCCTAAAAATGCATGCCTAAAATGTAAAAAATAATGTTGATGAGTTCACTAGTTTTACTATGCCAATGACATTATAGAAAACATGTTAGCATAACCTTTTACATAGAAATGATTATATGTATATGATAAACAAAACAATTAATGTTGATCCTTTGTAAAATAGCAAAGAATACAAAAAATATGAACATATAAGGAATAACCAAGCCCAAACTAAGGGGGCGTTTGGTTGGAAGGAATAAAATGGAATGGAATGGAATGGAATTGAGAAACTAGTATAATTTTCAAGTAAAATTGAGTTTAAGTGAGCAATTAAAAGTAAACCCAAGGGAATGTTTCACCTCAAATTCCTTTGGTTGTGGGATTTCAAAATCCTTCCACCTAGAGAGGGAATTTGAAATCCCACAACCAAGAGAATTTGAGGTGAAACATTCCTTTGGGTTTTACATTTCATTATCCACTCAAACATACTTTTACTTGAAAATTATACTAGTTTTTCAATTTCATTCCATTCCATTCCATTCCTTCCAACCAAACGCTCCCTTATGTTTTGCCCTTACCTTGTACCTTACAAGATAATATGTGGACACTATACATTCATTCGACCATATAGAACGACGGTCGGTCGACTAACTATGACCGGATGTGTCAACAACAAAAACAATGACGACGATGATGCCGCAGCTGTCTTCGACGACAATTGATGTGTGAATATATATATATATATATACATATATATATATACATATATATATATATATATATATATATATATATACATATATATATACATATATATATATATACACACACATATATATATATATATATATATATATATATATATATATATATATATATATATATATATATATATATAACCTTTTTATGATTTTCACAAATTAGTTTTAAAATGGAAATTTCCAACTACACTTCACACAAACGACAAGTGTACAGGTCGTGATATAGTAAAGTTTAGGTAAGTCCGAATATCGAACCCTAAATACACGTTTGGCGGCTTTCATTACTAAACCTCTATCGACTTCTAATCCAATTAATTAGATTATTTTAAGTAATTATTAATAAATAAAAAAAACTATTTAAGTAAAATTAATAAATCTAAACATGACGAAAGAAATAAAGAATCCAGAAATCAAACTTGGAAACTTGAATACGATCAAATATGTGAAATAACTACCTAGGTGGGAATCCAACTAATATGTAATGAAACAAAGGCAATGACTCGCATGACTACCTTTAAAAGTACCAATCTAGAGTTAACTAGGTATGTTACTACTCTAAAAGAAAACCAAAGACACGTGTGAAGTACTAGATAGGTTTATTAAAATGTCTAATGGAAGATAAGCTCTAGATTTTCTACCATAATGTCACTAAGATTTTATTATCCAAACCTAAGACAAAGGACAACTTAATCAAATCCAATTAAATACCCCAAAACACTAACACCACAAATAAAAGGCAAAACACGCTCTAGTGAAATCTAAACCTAACAAGCATGGGTAGGAGGTTTTAAGCAATATCTATCATCCCTAGATTTTAGATAAGATAGCACATTAATCACAATTTAAAATAAAAAATACAAATTATTTAATTTTAACATGCAAAACCTAATCTAGATGTAACGCAATCTATCAAGATCAAATATACACAGGCATGAAAATAACTTTTGTAAGGCTATACTTGAAAGGCTGATGCAACCAAAGTAACCAAAGTGTTTCCTGCTTGCATGCATGTGCATTATAGAAGTTACTTCGGAAGTTTTACACTTCTCGTTAGAAAATATACTAAGTGTAAAATCTTCCGAAGCCAAAGACCAAATCTTTCGAAGCCAAAGATGAAGTCTTCCGAAGCTTAGAAGACAAAGTCTTTCGAACCCAAGAGACAGAAGACTGATTTCTTCCAAGGATAGAGAAGACATGCTTTTTCTAATCTACTTTTTCAAAAAGCTGTCCAACTTTTCGCTGCCACTCTGAAGACTCACCAACTTACACAAGTTGGTGAAAAGATCTATGCTTTAGTAAACTGCAGATTATGGTTTGGAGTCTGTAACTTTCTACTTTGTACCTTTTATCATTTTTGTAATAGATTAGGATGTGAGCTATGGCATGTCATAATCACATGTCAAAAGGCAATCTGCCTTTTGACTTTACATTGATCTTGTTATCTAGATTAGTGTTTCTAGCTAGCTTTCAAAGTATGGCCGGCTATAGGATGTAGTATAAAGTATCTCAGGATCTTGTATTTGAATGTATGTTTTCGTAACTCTTGTAACAGAACTTGAGAGCAATATATAATATTCTTGAAAACCATCTTTGTTGTTCTTGTGTTCTTTACTTTAAGTTCTTAGTTTCCAAATAGCCGGTTCCCTATTTGATCCTGTATGTGTTAGCGAGTAGTTCACTCTCCAAATTACCTTCGAAAGATTTTCTATTTTCAAGAAAACTACTTTTTTGGCCACTTTTTCGACCACTTTTTCAGAGGTGGGATCGACATATCTGGATTTCAAAGTTAATCTCTTGAAATAACTTTGTCTCAAATCCAAGCATATATATACCTTTTCCAACGGGTCTCTCTCTTTCTACTACCTCTTCATCTATTTTATCACTCATATAAGCCCAGTTATCTTGAAATAAATTTTTCTAACTGATATTCCTTAGACTTATAAGAATCAGAAATATAAATTCTTTTGAAAGACATTAAAATTAACTTCGGAAGAAACTTATGTCTTTAATTCTAATAAGTGAATTACATTCAGAAGAAATTTGAGAAATATCTTTCGAAGCTTAAAACACTTATATGAATTGAAAAACAATTTTCTTTCGAAGCAAATTGGTCTCCGAAGAGTTATTCTTAAATAAAACTTCTGGTGCTTAATGTCTCTCAAAAGAAAATATATTTTGGAAGCAAATTTTCTCTTAGAAAATTTCTTTGCAAGCAAATTCTTCTAACTATAAGAAATATCTTCTAAAGCCAAAATTGGCTTCGGAATTTCTTCAAAACTTTCGAAGACAAAATACCTTCGGAAGATTTTCGATTTTCAAGAAAACTACCTTTTTGGGCACCTTTTTTAGAGGTGGGACTGACATTCGGATTTCAAAGTTTATCCTTAAACATTAACTATGTTTCAAATCCATTTCACATAAATACACTCAACGGTTCCTCTTCGCACATTATCTTCTTCATCTGCAATATCTCTAACCTAAATTCTCCTAAACTGCCTTTGTTCATATCTTCCTTCACCCCAAAGCTACCTCAAAATGGCCAACCTTGATCGCAAAAACCAACCCGATTTTTCCATGCATTTACACAAGCAACATAATAAGGTTGCTCTGTTAGACTCTAAGAAAGATCCTGGATTCTCAGAGGTTTGCCGCTTCTTATCTCTAACCAACTACTTCACCTCCCTTACCATTGATCATCCTTTCTATGAGGATCAGCTTTTGGAATTTTGGAGGACCTGTCAAGAGGTCACCATGGACGGGGAGAAGGCACTGTCTGCCATAATATAGGGGAGGACAATCTTTATCACTATAGCTTTTATAAACACACATCTCATGCTGGATGATGTAGAAGGTGATTTGTCCTTCCCTAAGTCTGCTGTTAATCATTCTTTTGGTCAGATGGGCTATGAGGGGGACTACTCAGTAATAACCTTCAGGAAAGGAAAGGTCTCCTCTCAGTGAAAGTACATTCTTCATGTGGTCATCCACAGTCTATCCAACAAACATGGAGGATAGGACCAAGTTTCCTAAGACCTTTCCTATATAGTCCATGGAATGGTTCAAGGGGTCAAATTCATGTATTCATAATTTGTTTATACTAATTTGCTTGCAAACTTGGACTCCTTAGAATATTATATGTTCCCTAGATATGTACAACACATTTTTAATTGTGAACTGGGCTCACAGTTAAGGGAACAGGTAATTTTCTTAAATGGGGACAGATGAAGCTTGGCATCTTTAAAATCATGAGAAAACCTACTATGGGATTCTCTGGGTAGAAACAGCCCTTGTCCCAAAAATGTTAGAGCTCATTGCTCAAGATGACAACCTAGCAGCACCAGCTAGTGTTGAACCCACACCTTCTACCTTTCAGCAACCCTTTTAGCCTCAAATAACCATCACCTACCAAAGAAAATCTAAACAAACCCCTGTACAAGCTATTTAGCCTTTGCAGGCCCCATTATCACCAACCATGCAAAAGGAAGTGGACACTAGAGCTCCCACTTCTCATGAGGAGCAAACCACTCCCATCGCACCAATGATCAGTGCTGAGGTTCCTCATGCTCAATCTGATAAGCTCATCACACCAACAACCTTAAGCCTTCACTCAGAGTCTTAAAACTCTAGTAAACAACTTTCAAGGGATAGTTACCATCCCCAACGTTTGGATCTTAAACAACCCATTCCCAACCTTGAATTCTATGATGATGAAGACATGGACTTCAGTGAGTACCATGAGTCTCTCTTCTCCACCCTTGCTCAAGGATAGATGAGTGCTCCTGTTTCTCCCATGTCTAGCCCACATCATCCACCCTAAACTGAGGTGGATCTTCCTAAACATGTTCAGGAGATCCATATGGAAGAGGCACTCAGTTTAGCAAGTGATTACATCATTAAGACCTCAACCATGGCAACCCAGCCCCTTGACAATTCAATTGAAGTTGTCAAGGAGCAAGGGAAATCCAGCAGCCAAAAACAAAGTGCTGGTGATGAGAAAGAAGACTTAGGTCCAATTCTCTCATCCCCCCATGATTCTTCTGATGAAGATGAGGGGAGTCTGAAACTAAAGGTGCAACAACTGACTTCTACATGCACATATTTAGTCTCAAAGGTTATTCACCTGTAATCTCAGGTGACTGCCTTGCAAAGAAGGGTCAATTACCAGCAACTTGAGATCACCAATCTCAAGGGAAAGTTAGCTAAGAGACCACTCAAACAAACTCAGCCAGGTCCACAAGAACCTATGGAAGTAGTGGACTTAACCTCAAGCTCACCTGCGTAAGTGGGTGATGCTACCAAAAAGGGGGAGAAAGTTACTTCAACCACAGAACCTGGGAGTTTTGTCCAGAGTATGGAGAATGAGGATTCACCACCCTCACTTGTAGTTGTCCAGACTCAACAACTTCCTCAGGCTCACACTGATGTGGAGGCCATACTGCAGGAACTCTTTGAGGATGGAATTCCAAGGGCCATGTCTGCCCCATCCTACCCTGCTAAAAATCAAATAGTGGGATGGTGGTATGATGCTGCGAGAAAGGCCTTGGTACTCTCTAGGTCTCACGGGCAGCAAGAAGTCTTTAATTTTCAAATCTTGAGATTCTATGAGAGTTTATCTCTAATTGATCTGCCACTTGTCAGTCCAAGCCAAAACAGACAGGCTGGCAGATTAGCTGAGAAGTTTCAAGAATGAGTGCTGTAGGAATTCAGAAGTAGATCAAAATTATATAGACAGAGGCTAGCAGGAAAAACTGTTGGATAACTGGATACTAAGGTAGACCCTAAGATTAGCTTCGAAGGGGAAACCTTGCTTGAAGGCCTAGTAGTGGACACTGTGAACCTTGAGATAGAATCAACCTCAGCACCCAGTACCCTAAGTGAAACACTTGCTGGTGAAGGTGTATCATAGCCTCTCCCTGGCCAGAGCTCAAGCTCAGAAAAACTATCAGAAGGCCAAAGCTCTCTCCACCCTGAGTCATACATGCCAACCATTAACAAAGGGAAAAGAAAAATGACTCCTGAGGAGATTGAAGAGGAGAAAAGGGAGAGGAAAAGTAAGGCTAGGGGAGAGAAAATAAAAGAAATCCCTAGCTTTATGCAAGCTACAATCAGAGCTGCCCACAGGCTAAATACTCAATATGATGAGTTAAGGGCAGCCAGATTGGATTATCTGGGTTTAGGAAATTACAACATTGATGAACTCATCTCTCTCCCCTTAGTAGAACTAAATGAACTGGCTGACACATAGTTATTAAAAGAGAGGAAGGAGGCTGAGGCTGAGACTATAGAACTGCTCCTTAAAATTAAAGAAGAAAGAAAGAGAAAGAAACTCTACAATGCTCGTGTCCTCTCTCCAGTTGAAGAAAGTCTTGAGAAAGATTCTATGGCTGTGGAACAAGAACAAACTCAGATAACTTATCTGAGTGCCACAGGTCTCTATCAGGCAGCAACTATTCACCCTCTCTTATTTGAGTATATTGAGTTTGAGTACCTCAAACAGCTAGAAGAAGAAGCTCAAACCAAAAGAAAAGCTGTAAAAAGGAAAATGAGAGAAGAGGCTACTAAATCAAGAGCCACCATCATAGCACAAGAAAAGAAGTCTGCTGATAGACAGAATATGGTGAGCTTCTTGAAGCTGTATGGGTATTCCGGAAGAAGACTTGGTCCTATGTCTCTATCCACCATGGATGAGCATATCAAAAGGATCAAGCAGAAGATAAAAGAAGGTCAGCTGGTTGACTTGCATTCTCCACCTAGTCAAGCTGCAGCTGAAGTTGAGGTGAAGGTTGAACCCCAAGAGACAACACAACCTGATCCTCAAGCTTCATCTAAGCCAACTTCATCTTCTAACCCACATCAGGGTTCTAAACCTCCTACTTTTGAACATGTGGAGGAAAGAGACCCAACTGAGGAGAATACTAAAAGAACATCTGGTGCTCCCGGCCACTCTCCTCAGTATAAATTTAGAAAGAGGAAAAGGATGGCAAGAAGGGACAAGAGAAAGAAGAAGAAGTCCAAGGCATCCACCTCTGCACCTCAAGATGAGTCAGAACATCCTAAGGGTGAACAAGAAGAGGCTGCTCAACTAACTCCATCACAAGTAGAGTCTTTTGTAGTTGGAAGACCCATTCTGTCCGGAAGCTTTGCTGCAAATCTAGACAGATGGTATGTTATCAGAGATCAAGGAGGTCAAGATGTCTACTTCTGGCAAGACATGTTTGATCTCCCTCTAAATAATCTCTATGATATGAGGAGATACTATAAGAGTCTGAGGGATCCTGACCAGTTGATGAAGAAAGGTATGGTTTTGATCCTAATCAAGACTGTCAACATCTAAGTATCCTTCTCTTTTTTGGTAGCATCAACCTAGGGGGAGTTTGTAAGGCTATACTTGAAAGGCTGATGCAACCAAAGTAACCAAAGAGCTTCCTGCTTGCATGCATGAGCATTGTAGAAGTTACTTTGGAAGTTTTACACATCTCACAGAAAATATACTATGTGTAAAATCTTCTGAAGCCAAAGACCAAATCTTCCGAAGCCAAAGATGAAGTCTTTTGAAGCTTAAAAGACAAAGTCTTTCGAAGCTAAGAGACAGAAGACTGATTTCTTCCGAGGACAGAAAAGACACGCTTTCTCTGATCTACTTTTAAAGAAAGCAGTCCAACTTTCCACTACCACTCTGAAGACTACTAACTTATACAAGCTGGTGAAAAGGTCCAAGCTTTAGTAAACTGTAGATTATGGTTTGGAGTCTGTAACTTTTTAAATAGTACATTTTATCCTTTTTGTAATAGATTAGGATGTGAGCTATGACATGTCATAGACACATGTCAAAAGGCAATCTGCCTTTTGACTTTAAATTGATCTTGTGGTCTAGATTAGTGTTTCCAGCTGGCTTGCAAAGTATGCCGGCTGTAGGATGTAGTATAAAGTATCTAGATTAGGATGTAGTGGAGCTAGAAAAGATTGTTTCATAATTAAAACATGTACAGACCAACTTAATGACTCAAATTGATGACCTCTTGAGTAGATTAAAATCAGCACAAGGTGATTTAGCCATTGCTAAAACTTATGTTGCTAAATACAATGTTCAAACTAAAAAGTTTGAAAAATTTCTTGTTTTTATTGAAAACTCTCAAAGGTTGTATCGAACCAAGATGGGTTTAGGTTATAATTCTGTGGAACCTTTAACGATATACACTTCCACATATACCACTAAATGCAACCTAGAAGTAAAGAAGAAAGTATCTACTGAACCCATCTTTACAAAGTCATTTGATGAAAGGATTGAGAAAGCAGAAAAGGAGGAGGACGAAGATGTAGTTGAAGAGGAGGAGAAAAAAGAAATAGAAGAAGAGAAGAATAAGGAGAAGAAGAAAAGAAGGACGAAAGATCTGAAGGCAAAGACCAAGCAGGATATGCTTAAGAAGATAAAGTTTGCAAAGAAAATACCATCTTCCGAAGCACATCAGCTATCTACCGAATCAGAGTCCTATTCCAAGACAAAGCTTTAGACAAAGCACATGTACAATAAGAAGAACCATTCCAAAGATTGCTGTATTGGAACCTCAGACTCTTCAGAAATGAGACCCCAACCTTATGTACAAAAAATCATTTCTGAGGCAGTTAAGACTCATAACAAGAGGTTCCAGGAGAAGAAAACAGATATGTCCACTCATAACTAAGAATGAGAAGATGATGAAGGAGCTGCAAGAGATAAGGCATATTCTAAAGTCATCAAAGATGATGGAAATCACATGCCTAATGTGTGGGGAGGACACTCATTATGCAAAAGATTGTCTATATAATTCCTTAGCTCATTCTTTCAAACATCACAACAAGCCCAAACCCTCAAGGAAGTCTGCAGCTGCCAAACAACCAGCAAAAGAACATGTTGTATAGCCAAATCTTTCAAGTGCCGACATCAAGCAAAACTCAGCATCTTAGAAAGATCTTTCGAAAGGATCGATAGTTGTAGACCAAAAGAAGAAGAAGATGTTGGAGAAATCTTCACCATCTCCGAAAACTTCAAGGGGTCAAAGCACAAAGGATAATGTCAAAACAACAGGAAAAATCAAGTGAAAAGCTTTACAACCAAAGACATCTGCCAAATCCTTAGTTGACCAATAGCCAACTCTCACCCCTTCAGCATTTAATGTTGATATAAATATGCTAAAAATTGGAAGTCCCAAGAAAAAAAGCTTGGGTCCCCATTCATCACTAACCAAATTGTTTATGTGCAGGATCATCCACAGGCTAAAACTAACTTATGGATAGTAGATAGTGGATGCTCCCGGCACATGACAGGTGACAGCTCATGCATGCTGAATCAAGAACCATACATGGTAGGTCTGTTTCCTTTGCGAGTGATACAGAAGGAGGATACATTATTGGCAGGGGGACAGTCAGAAATGGCAAGGGACGTTTCAAGAAGGTGAACTATGTGAAAGAGTTAAACTACAATCTACTGAGTGTGTCTTAATTGTGTGACCAAAAACATAACACTCTTTTCACAGAGCATGAATGTATTGTCTTATCCTCTGGTTTTGAACCTATAAATGATAAAATTTTTTAAGAGCTCCCTTGAAAGACAATATGTACATGCTCAACATACAAAATGCATCACCATTAGGAAATATGCAGGACCAGTTAAGGGTAATGCAACAGTTTCACAAGGTTGGATAGAAACAAACAACACTTAGCAGATCAAATAGGGAACCGACAAATGAAACAAAGAACAAAGGTAAAACAACATAAGCAGATCATGAAGATTGGTTTTTAAGAATGATGTATGTTGCTCTTAAGTGTTTTACAATTATTACAAGGATTAGTTCAAAGGACTGGTACCTCAGATACTTTATACAACATCCTATAGTCGGCCATACTTTAAGGGCCGGCTAGAATACTAATCTAGACAACAAGATCAGTGTAAAGTCAAAAGAAAGATTGCCTTTTGACTAGTGACTATGACATGCCATAGCTCACATCCTTATGTATCACAAAAAAGATAAAAGTACTAAGTAGAAAGTTACAGACTCTAAGACCTTAATCCATAATTGACAAAAGTAAGAAATTATCACCAACTTATATAAGTTGGTGAATCTTCAGAGATGGCAGCGAAAAGTGGTTCAACATTTGTCAAAAGCATGTCAGAGAAAGCATGTCCTTTTTGTCTTTAGAAGATACAAGTTTCTTGGTTTTGGAAGACTTTGTCTTGAAGCTTTGGAAGACTTTGTCTTGAAGCTTCGGAAGACTTCATCTTTGGCTTCTTAAGAAATGGTCTTTGGCTTTGGAAGATTTGAAACTTAGAAAATTCTCTTAGTGCTTTTGTCAAATCTTCTAAAGTAACCTTCTTTGTACTTCCAATTGCATGCTGAGAGCTCTTTGGTTTGCATCAACCGCTAAGTTTACTTTTACAAACTCCCCCGATACTAATGCTACCAAAACTTGAGAGTAACTTTAAGTCTTGATCTTCATTTGCTTATAATCCTTATTAATAGAATCAGGAAAATTATTTTTTTCATCAGTTGATTCGGACTCTTTAGATTCTCAAAGTACCTTTTCATGTCAAAGAGATCATGCAGAGGAAGGTCAAGCATATTCTGCCAGAAGTATATATCTTGATCTCCTTGATCTCTAGCGACATACCATTCATATGGGTTTGTAAAGAAAGCACTGGACATGATGGGTCTCTTAGTAGCAAGAGGCTCTATTTGAATTGGAGTTGGTTGAGCAGTCTCTTCTTGTTCACCCTCAGGATGTTCTAACCTATCATAAGGTGTAAAGGTGGATGCCTTGGACTTCTTCTTCCTTTTCTTGTCCCTTCTGATGGCCATTATCTTCATCTTTCTATATTTTAACTGAGAAGGTTGGTCTTGAGTACCAGATGTTCCTTCTTTATCCTTTTTAGTTGGGTCCTTTTCCTTTACATGTTCAGAAGAAAAAGGTTTAGGACCTTGCTATGGGTTAGAAGATGAAGCTAGCTATGATGCAGCACTAGGTCCAGGTTGTATTGTATCTTGTGGTTCAACCCTGATCTCAAATTTAGGTACAGCCTGATTGGGTGGAGAATACAAGTCTACGAGCTCACACTTTTTAATCTTCTGCTTGATCACTCTAATATGCTCATCCATTATGGATTGATACATTGGACCAAGTCTACTTTCGAAGAACCCATATAGCTTCAAGAAGCTCACCATCTTCATTCTATCAGCAGTCTTTTTCTGATTTGCTCTAATGGTGGCTCTTAACTTAGTAGCCTCCTCTCTCATCCTCCTCTAATAAGTTTTTCTTTTCTTTTGGTCTTCTTGTTCATGCTGCTTGAGGTATTAAATTCTATGCATTCATATGAGAGACGGTGAAGAGCTGCTGCCTGATATAGACCTATGGCACTAAGGTAAGTTATCATATTTTGTCTGTCTTGTTTCCTACCTACCTAAGTTTCTTGTTCAACTGCCACATTCTCTACTTCAAGACTTTTCTGAACTAGTGAGAGGATAGGGGCTTTATACATTCTTTTTTTCTTTCTTCTTTAATCTTGAGGAGCAATTCTACAGTCTCAGCCTCCTTTTTCTCTTTTAACACTTCAGTGTCAACAAGTTAATTCAATTTGTCTAAGGGAAGAGAGATTATTTCATGAATATTGTAGTTCCTAGTCCCAAGATAATTAAATATGACTACCCTCAACACATCTTCCCGAGTGTTTGGCTTATGGGCAGCCTTTATTGCATCTTATATAAAGCTAGGGGTCTCTTTTGTTCTCTCTCCCCTTCCCTTTGTCTTCCTCTCCCTTTTCTCCTCAATCTCCTCAGGAGTTTATAAGAGTTATCTTAAAGGCTGATGCTCACCAAAGATCTCTCAGCATTCATTCTGAAGTACAAGAAAGTTACTTCGGAAAATTTGACATAGTCACTAAGAAATTCTCTAAGTGTCAAATCTTTGGAAGCCAAAGTCCATTTCTTTCGAAGCAAAAAATGAAGTCTTCCAAAGCTTCACAAATAAAGTCTTCGGAAGCCAAGCGACAGATTTCTCCCGCAGACAGAGAAGACATGCTTTCTCTAACACACTTTTGACAAAGCTGAATTACTTTCCGCTACCATCTCTGAAGACTCACCAACTTATACAAGTTAGTGATAATTCCATACTTTTGTCAACTGTAGATTATCGTCTTTGTCTGAAACTTCCTATTTTATACTTTTTTTATGTTTTAGTATTAGATAAGGATGTGAGCTGTGGCATGTGATAGTCACATGTCAAAAGGCAATCTACCTTTTGAGTTTACATTGATCTTGTTGTCTAGATTATTGTTCCAACTGGCATTCAAAGAATGGTTGACTGTAAGATGTAGTATAAAGTGTCTCATGTATTAGTCCTTAGGAAAAAAGCCTTGTAACTTTGATTGAACACTTGAGAGCAATATACAATATTCTTGAAAACCATTTACTTTTTCTTCTTTGTGTTTTTTCTTTTAGTTGTTTTTTTCTTACAGACGATTCCCTATTTGATCTTGTAAGTGTTTTTCTGTTATCACTCCAAGACTTGTGAAACTATTGCTTTGATCTCTCCCTAACCAGGTCTTGAAATTGTATCAGAGATTTTCAGGCTCTTGATTGTAAGATCTTACCATCTTAATTCTTTTCAGTTTCACAAAACACTTATCTACTCAAATGGTAGCTCTCTCCAAAGCTGATATGGAAGCCAGTACCATGACCAAATCCCCACTGATCACTCTTGATGACTTCGACACTTGGTGCCAAAGAATGGAAGGATTCATCAAGTCTCAAGATAGCAGAATATGGAGATCTGTTGTATCTGGAGCTCATGTCCCATGCTTACCTTCAGTAACTGCTGTTGTTAAAATGATCCCAAAGGACGTGGCTGACTATTGTGATGAAGATTGGAAGAGAATAGATGTAGATCAGAAGGCCATGAACGCTCTTCAAACTGCTTTTCCTAACTCTATCTACAGAGGCTTCAAGAAGTGCAAGACTACAAAGCAGCTATGGGATGCACTAAAGCTGATGTATGAGGGGTCTGAGGAAGCAAATGAAAAAAAGAAAGACCTCATGAAGCAACAGTTTGAGAACTTCACCTTCAAGACAAGTGAAACCATGACTCAGCAATACTTCAGGTATGTTGAGATTATGGACACTCTGGTGGATACTGGTGTCAAACTGGAAAATAGAGACATTGTGAGGAAGTTCATGTTCTCTCTTCCTAGAGAATTGACTCACTATTGTGTGGCCATTAAGAGAACAGAAAACCTCTTTACACTTACCCTTACTAAGATGTATGGTATCCTGAGCAATTACCAGTTGGAGATAAACATGCAAAATCCATCTCACATCTCATCTAGTAACCACAACAATTCTGCCCTCCATGTGGTTGAAAAGGATAGTAGAGAACCTCAACATCATCTTCTCAACTACCCTGACAACTCACACAAGGACCCTTTCATCACCTTCCCGGAGACACCAAAGAAGAGGTACATCCAAGGAAGCCCATTCCAAGAGACAAGCTCTTCTCAAGTCTTTGTGTCTTTTGATGAATGTTCAGGCAACTTTCTCTTCACTCTAGAAGACTTAGACTACGTCCATCCAGATAACCTGGAGTACATGGAGATTGTGTAGCAGATGGCTCTCCTCACTTATAGAGCCAATAAGTTTTACTAAAGGATTGGGAGGAAGTTTTCTAGCAATGTATACAGTGTAAAGTTTGGGATGGATAAAAGTAAAGTGAAGTGTTACAACTGTAACCAAATGGGACACTTTGCTAGAGAGTGCAAGGCTCCAATAACCAATGATGGCCACGCACAATCTAGACCAAACTACACTGAGGGAGCTCCAAAAGATGAGAAGCACAAGCAGTAGGCTGTAGTTGCCGTTGAAAAAGCTGTCTTTGATTGGAGCTTTCAGGTTGAAGATGTTTCTCCAAACCATGTCTTGATGGCTGATCATGATGAACCAAAGGTAACAAAACATCTTTGTACTTCTGAGTGCATTGCTAAAGTTAGCATGTATAGGTCCTATTACTTGGAAGTGAGATCTGACCTTGAGTCCCTAAATATTTTAAATGCTGATTTTAAAAGAGCAGCAAATGACTATAAACTAAAAATAAAGATTTAGAGAAAACAATTTCTACTCTTAAACATGAGCACACAAATTACAGGACTGAAATCAAAGATCTCATAGCCAAGTTAATTGAATGCCAGGCTGAGCTTGTGATCAGCAAAGACAAGGCTAAAAAGTGTGTTCTTGAAGAAAAAACCTTCAAGAACATCATATCCTCATCTTTGCATGCCAAAGTGTCTTATCAAAACAGGCAGGGACTTGAATCTAATGAAATAGCTCATCCACACACTCTATTATCTGTAAGACAGCCAAGGTGTGGAACTAGTGAAGATGAGCTACCTCCTGAAGATTCAGTTCAAGAGAAAGATGAAGATGATGATGAAGAGGAGGTGGTGAAGGATGAGCCTGAAGTGAATCAAGAGGCTCATTCTAAGAAAGGAGACCACTCTTCTTGAGAGAAGAAGAAGACAAAGATGGCCAAGTATGCAAGAAAGAATATGATCAGAGCAGCGAAGAGAAAATCAAAGAAAGCCCTAGAGATCAAACCCACCATTGACCTAAAGCAGAATTAAGCCTTTATATCTATTGGGTTTGAGGTGGTGAAAAATGCAAACTTAACTATGGGTTCTAGTACTAGGAGTTCTAGTTTAAGTTCAAACCATACTTGTCAAAAAAAAGGAAGGTTGATCAAAAGTGTACCACTACTGCACTGCCTGAACCATCCAGCTCCAAGAGCAAGCCTATCCCTTAGAAGCCTGCTACATCATCTACAAAGATGAAGAAGGTACTTGAAAGAGATCAAGCTCAACCATACTCTTAGAAGAATTCCCTCAGAAGTATGCCAGTTGAATGCATCATGTGTGTTAGTACTTCTCACTTTGCTAAGGATTGCATCTACAGTACCAAAAGTATTGTCAACATGACCAAAAGACTTCTGAGGTGAATAAGAAGATAGCTTTGGAAGCTCAAAAATGAAGGCAAAGAAGATAAGTGGAAAATTGACTTCGGAAAAAAATTTGGTCTCGGAAGAAAAGAATGCTTCCGAAGCACTAAAGCCTACAGTGGATGCAAAAAATTTCGAAGGTTCAGTCTGCAAAACTTTTGAAGTTGTAAAAACTCCCGAAGCATTGAAGGCCAAGTCTAATCATTCAAAGATGGTATGGAAGATGAAGGAAGGGCAAGTGACTAAAGTTTCCTCAGCATCAACAGCTCAAGATCCCCAAAGCTTGCAGATAAGATCCATAACTGTTGTGTTATCTTCTGTTCATATTAATGAACCCAAGACAAGCAAGGCTTGGGTTTTCAAACGTAACTAACCATCTCTTTCTGTGCAGGAACAACTTAAGACCAAAAGTAATGTATGGATCATTGACAGTGGCTGTTCAGGCACATGACAGGCAATGGCTCTTTAATTCAAGACTTTGAGAAAATTAATGGAAGGCCAGTTGTTTTTGGAGGAGACTAAGGTGGTTACATCACTGGTAGGGGCAAGGTCACAAATGGTAAGCTCGGCATTGAAAAGGTAAACTTTGTCGAAGAGGTTGAGTACAATCTTTTGAGTGTATCTTAGTTTTGTGGCCAAAAGCATAAAATATTCTTTACTGAACATGAGTGCATTGTTCTGAAGCCCTGGGTGATCATTCCTTAGGAGCATATTCTGCTTAGAGTCCGTAGGAAATGGAACATGTACAAGATGGATTTGCAAGAAACATCCCCTTATGGAGAAGTTTTCTACTTTCTATCTAAAGCCAATAGTGATGAGTCTTTCCTTTTGCATAAAAGAATGTGTCATATAAACTTTAAGAACAAGAATAAATTGATTAAGAATGATTTGGTAACTGGAATGCCAAAGAAATAGTTTACAAGTGATGACCATTGTGTTACATGTTTGAAAGAAAAGCAACACAAAGTGTCTCACAAACCAAAGGAAATCAACTCCATCACTACTCCCCTACACTTGTTACACTAGGATTTGTTTGGTCCCACAAGTGTAATGAGTTTAGGAAGAACTTCATACTATCTTGTGATCACAGATGACTTCACTATATATACTTGGTTCTTTTTTCTTAGAACTAAGGATGAGACCCCTGAAATCTTGAAGTCCTTCATTCTAAAGATTGAAAATCAATCTAATCATAAGGTCAATACCATAAGATGTGATCAATGAATCGAATTTAAAAACCATATCCTTGATTCATTTTGTGAAGAAAAGGGTATTTTAAGGCAATATGCTCCTAAAACTCCTCAACCGAATGGTGTTGCTGAAAGGAGAAATAGGACACATATTAAGGCTGCAAGAACCATGTTGTCTGACTCTAAACTGCCCAACATCTTCTGGGCAGAGGCAATCAACACTGCCTGCTACATGTAGAACAGAGTTTTAGTTGTTAAGAATCATGGTATGACTCCTTAGGATCTATGGCACAAAAGGAGACCTTTCATTGGTTTCCTTAGATCATTTGGATGGCCTTGTACCTTCCTGAAAACCAAAGATCATATAGCCAAGTTTGCTAAGAAATCAGATGATGGACATTTCATTGGATACTCTTCCTAAGCTAAGGTTTATAGAGTATACAATCTTAGAACCAAAGTAGTTGAGGAGTCAATGAATGTGACCTTCAATGAGCACACTCCTAGTATGAAGGGTTAGGATCCTGATTGGCTATTTGATCTTGATTTAGTTACCAACTGTTTTAACAAATCTTGTGAACATGTTTTAGGATTTACAGGTAACTTATTAGCAGGAGATCCTAACCCAAGATTTGAGCTAAAAAGACCTACTTATAAAATTTCTTCAGCTCCAGTGGTAACAAACACTGCAGGTGGAAATCCAGTCAACACATCCATGACAGACTCATTAGCTGACACATCTGAAGTGCCTACCAATTCTAGTTATTAGGCACAGAACTCAAATAAAGGGATTTCCATTGTAGGAGGAAATGGAGATGGTGATTCTAACCAAGAATTTCATGATACTGAAGACCTCTCCACTGAAGACAACATCAATGATGTCATACACTCATTGGATCAAATCTCTTTTGCTAAGTGTGTTGATGTGATGGGTTATACTCAATCACCAGATCTGAATTTCACCAATTTAGATCTGTCAAACAACTTGTTGTGATTCCTCAACTGAGAATCCATAAGTTCCATGCCACCACAAACATCATTGAAATGTTAAGACTGGGGTAAGAACAAGAGGACAATCCTATAATGCAAATGTTTCTCTACACTCTTGTTTCTTATCCTATATTGAGCCAAAGAAAGTTGATGAGACTTTGAAGGATGGAAGTTGGGTTGAAGCAATACAGGAAGAACTACTTCAATTCAAAAGACAGAAGGTTTGGAACCTATGTCCTCTTCCTCATAGGAAGACTACTATAGGAATGAAATGGGTTTTTAGAAAAAAGAAGGATGATAGAGGACTTGTCATAAAAAACAAGGCTAGACTAGTTGTTCAAGTTTAAGAAAAAGGGATTGACTACACAGATATTTTTGCTCCTATGGCAAGACTTGAAGCTGTTAGAATATTCATTTCTTTTACAGCATCCAAGGATTTCAAAGTCTACCAACTTGATGTCAAGTGTGCATTTCTATATGGAGTGATTGATGAGGAAGTGTATGTCAAACAACCACCTGGCTTTGCAGACCCACATCGCCTTGATTATGACTGTAATCTTGATAAAGCTCTCTATGGGCTGTATCAGGCTCTAAGAAAATGGTATGAGACACTATCACAGTACCTTATCCAACATGGTTACAAGAGAGGTACCATTGACAACACATTTTTTCTCAAAGAGACAGGGAATGACTTGATGCTGGTTCAAGTTTATGTAGATGACATCATTTTGTGTCACCTAATCCAAGTCTTTACAAAGAGTTTGAGAAGCCGAGGAAGAATAGATTTGAAATGAGTGCCATGGGGGAACTCAATTTCTTTCTAGGAATTCAAGTGAAGCAGGTTGACAATGACATCTTCATGAACCAGTCAAAGTATGTGCAAGACATACTAACAAGATTTTATCTGACTGATTGTAAGGTTGCTAAGACTCCAATAGCCAGAAACCACTCTCTACGTTCTGAACTTGACACGGAGTGTGTTGATGAACACCTCTACAGGGCTATGATTAGGTGTCTTATGTACCTCACAACCAGTAAGCCTGATATCATGTTCGCTACATGCATCTGTGCAGGATATCAAGCCAACCCCAAGATGTCACACCTAGTTATTGTCAAGAGGATACTTAGATATCTCAAAGGTGCTCCCAAGTTGGGACTTTCGTATCCGAAGTGTTCTTACTTCAATCTTTATGCATATACAGATAGTGACTATGATTGCTGCAACATGACTGCATAGTCTACATCAGGGGGTTGTCAATTTCTTGGTGGAAGGATTGTCTCATGGAAATGCAAGAAACAATCCTGTGTGTCTGAATCAACTGCTGAAGTTGAATATATTGCTACTGCAAGCTGCTGTGCTCAAGTGCTTTGAATTTAGATTTAGATACTGGACTGTGGATTCAACTTCAAGGAGACTCCTATCCACATAGAGAACAGCAGTGCTATCTCTATTACAGAGAATCATGTGCAGCACTCATAGACAAAGCACATCAATATCAGGTATCATTTGATAAGAGATAATTTTGAAAAAAAGACTTGATAAAGCGGGTCAAAGTTAACACAAATGAACAATATGCTGATCTATTCACTAAGGCTTCTAATGAACAAATATTTAAGTATCTTATATCAGCTATTGGGATGATTAACTTTGAGTAGATTTTCTTAAATTAATTTTAGAATTATTTTCTAAAATATGTGTCTTTAAAAGTTGTCTATTTCATTACTCATATAAGCCAAGTTATCTTGAAAGAAAATTTCTTCTAATTGATAATCCTTAGAATTCTATGAATTTGAAGTATAATTTATTTTGAAAGACATTACGATTGACTTCGGAAGAAATTTATGTTTTCAATTCTAATAAGTATTTTCTAAGAGTTTACCGTCGAAAGAAATTCAAGTATATCTTCCAATGCTTAAATTCTCTTTTAAATGCTTATATGTATTGAAGAACAATTTTCTCCAAAAGTAATTCAGTCTCAGTAGATTTATTCACTCTTTGAATAAAACTTCTGAAGTTTAATACCTTCTAAAACATACTATGTCTCGAAAGCAATTTTACTCTAACTAATTTTCTTCCGAAGCAAATTTTTGCAAATCTAAGAAATATCTTCCGAAGCCAATCAAAATTGGCTTCGAAAGTTTTTCAAAACTTTCGAAGGCAAGTTGGGACTTTGGTATCCAAAGTGTTCTTACTTCAATTTGTATGCATATACAGATAGTGACTATGGTGGCTGCAACATGACTGCATAGTCTACATCAAGGGGTTGTCAATTTCTTGGTGGAAGGATTGTCTCATGGAAATGCAAGAAACAATCCTGTGTGTCTGAATCAACTGTTGAAGTTGAATATATTGCTACTGCAAGCTGCTGTGCTCAAGTGCTTTGAATTCAGATTTAGATACTGGACTGTGGATTCAACTTAAAGGAGACTCCTATCCACATAGAGAACAACAGTGCTATCTTTATTACAGAGAATCGTGCGCAGCACTCAAAGACAAAGCACATCAATATCAGGTATCATTTGATAAGAGATAATTTTGAAAAAGACTTGATAAAGCTGGTCAAAGTTAACATAAATGAACAATATGCTGATGTGTTCACTAAGGCTTCTAATCAATAAATATTTAAGTATCTTATATCAGCTATTGGGATGATTAACTTTAAGTAGATTTTCTTAAATTAATTTTAGAATTATTTTCTAAAATATGTGTCTTTAAAAGTTGTCTATTTCATTACTCATATAAGCCAAGTTATCTTGAAAGAAAATTTCTTCTAAGTGATATTCCTTAGAATTCTATGAATTTGAAGTATAATTTCTTTTGAAAGACATTACGATTGACTTCAGAAGAAATTTATGTCTTCAATTCTAATAAGTATTTTCTAAGAGTTTACCTTCGAAAGAAATTCAAGTATATCTTCCAAAGTTTAAATTCTCTTTTAAATGCTTATATGTATTGAAGAATAATTTTCTTCCGAAAGCAATTCAGTTTCGAAAGATTTATTCACTCCTTGAATAAAACTTCTGAAGCTTAATACCTTCTAAAACAAACTATGTCTCGAAAACAATTTTACTCTAACTAATTTTCTTCCGAAGCAAATTTTTTGCAAATCTAAGAAATATCTTCCGAAGCCAATAAAAATTGGCTTCGGAAGTTTTTCAAAACTTCCGAAGACAAATTACCTTCTGAAGATTTTCTATTTTCAAGAAAATACTTTTTTGGGCACTTTTTTAGAGGTGGGACCGACATATCTGGATTTCAAAGTTAATCTCTTGAAATAACTTTGTCTCAAATCCAAGAATATATATACCTTTTCCAAAGGGTCTCTCTCTTTCTACTACCTCTTCATCTACAATTTCTCAAGCCCTAAATCTCCTAAAACCCTTACTATTCTTAGCTTCCTTCATGACTAAGCTCTCTAAAATGGCCATCCTTGAACCCGAAAATTAACCAAACTTTGTCATTCAACTACATAGGCAACACAACCAAGTTGCTCAATTGACGTCTGAGAAAGATCTTGATTTCTCAGACGCCTACCGCTTTCTTGCTCACTCTTCCTATCTTATCGCCCTTACCATAGACCCTCCACTCTATGAACATCAATTGCTGCACTTCTGGTGGAACTGCCAAGCTGATATCTTCGATGGTGAGAAGGCACTTAGAGCCCAAGTGCAAGGGATGACTGTTTTCATCACTCTAGCCTCCATCAACAATCATCTGAGGCTCGATGATACTGAAGGTGAAACATACTTCCGTAAAGAATCTGTCAACCACTCCTTCAGACAGATGGGCTATGAAGGTGACTACACAGTCAAAACCTTCAGCAAGGGTAAGGTCTCTTACCAGTGGAAGTACCTTCTCCATGTTATTATCCTATGTTTATCAAACAAACATAGAGGATGGGACCAAATTCCTAAGGACTTATCAAGTATAGTCCATGAGATGGTACAGTGGGTCAAGTTTAGGTACTCTCAGTTTGTATACACAAATATGCTTGCAAACTTGGACTCCCTAGAGTATTACATGTTCCCTAGATATGTCCAGTACATTCTTAACTATGAAATGGGCACACAGTTGAGGGGAACAGGTAACACACTTAATCTGGGGCAGATGAAGCCTGGTATCTTTAAAATCATGAGAAGACTACCGTTGGCTTCTCAGAGGTAGAAATAGCCCTAGTTCCAAAAATGTTAGAGCTCATTGCTTCAGGTGACAACTTGACAACACAAGTCAATGTTGAACCGACACCTGAAACCTCTGCATCACCCTCACAGCCTCAAATCACTATCACCTAACAAAGAAAATCCAAACAAACCCCTGATAAGTCTATTCAGATTGAACAGGCCCCCATATACTCACCCATGCAAGAGGAATTGGAACCAAGAGCTCCCACTTCCCCTGAGGAGCAAACCACTCCCATTACTTCCTTGATCAGTGCTGAGTTTTGTCAAGCTCAGCTTGATGAACTCATTGCCCAAGGTGAAAGCCTTTATTCTGAGTCTCAAAACTCAAGTGAACAACCTTTAGGGGAAAATTACCATCCCCAGCCTTTACATCTAAATTAACCAATCCCTGACGTAGATTTCTATAATGATGTACCATGAATCTCTTTTCCCCTCCCCTACTCAAAAAGAGATGAGTGCTCCTGAAACACCCATTTTTATCTCACATCATTCACCCCCTACTGAGGTGGACTCTTCTGAACATGTTCAGGAAGTCCATAGGAAGAGGCTCTCACTTTTGTAAGTGATTACATCATTAAGAACTCAACCATGGCAACTCAGTCCCTTGACACTTCTCCTGAAGTTGGCTTGGAGTAGAGGAAATCCAGGAGCCAAGAAGCAAACCTTGGTCGTGAGGAATCTGACTCTTGTCATGTTCTCTCATCCCCCCATGATATCGCTTCTAAAGATGAGGGGAGTCTGCAACTAAAGGTACAAAAATTGTTAAACTTATGCACCTATTTAGTTTCAAAGGTGAGTCACTTGAAAGCTTAGGTGACAAGCCTTCAAAGGCAAGTGTTTGATAACTTGGGATCACCGGTCTCAAGGGCAAGTTAGTTGATAGACCTACAAGTCAAACTTAATCAGTACCACGAGAACACGTGGAAGTGGTGGACCTAACCTCTAGCTCACCTATGCAAGTGGGTGATGCTACCAAAAAGGGGGAGAAAGTCACTGCAACCACAGAACCTGGGACGTCTGTCCAAAGTATAGACAATAAGGATTCACCACCGTCACTTGTAGTTGTTCAGACTCAACAACTTCCTCAGGCTGACATTGATGTGGATGGCATTTTACAAAGTCTATTGGAGGAAGGAATTCCAAGGGCCATTCTACCCCATCCTATCCTATAAAAAATCCAATAGTTGGATGGTGGTATGATGCTGCAAGAAAGGCCTTGGTACTTTGTAGGTCTCAGGGGCAGCAAGATGTGTTGAGATTTTATTAGAGTTTCTCTCTAGTTGATCTACCTCTTGTCAATCCAATCCAAAACAGGCAGGTTGGCAGGTTAGCTGCGAGAATTCAAGAATGGGTGCTGAAATAATTCAGAAGAAGATTAAGTTTACATAGACAGAGGCTAGCAGGGAAAACTATTAGTGAACTGGATACTGAGACAGACCCTAAGATTAGCTTCGAAGGGGAAACTTTGGTTGAAGGCCCAGTAGTGGACCCTGTGAACCTTAAGAAAGGATCTACTTCAGCACCCAGTACCATCAGTGAAACACCTGCTGATGAAGGTGTATCACAGCCTATACCTGGCCAGAGCTCAAGTTCAGCATAAGTATCAGAAGGCTAAAACACTCCCCATCCTGAGTCATACAAGTCAATCATTGACAAAGGGAAAAGTAAAATGAATCTTGAGGATATTGAGGAGGAGAAAAGGGAGAGAAAGAGGAACGCAAGAGGAGAGAAAACAAGAGAAACCTCCACCTTCATGCAAGTTGCAATCAGGGCTGCTCACAGGCAAAATACTCAAGATGATGAGTAGAGGGCAGTCAGATTGAACTATTTGGGGTTAAGGAACTACAATATTGATGAACTCATCTCTCTCCCCTTAGATGAGTTAAATGAACTAGCTGACACAAAGATGTCAAAAGAGAGGAAGGAAGCTAAGGCTGCAGAATTGCTCCTCAAGAGAGAAAAAGAAAGAAACTATTAAAAGTTCCTATCCTTTCTCCGGTTCAAGAAAGTCTTGAGAAAGAGACTGTGGCTATGGAAGAAGAAGAAACTCAGGTAGGCAGGGAACAAGACAAACAAAAGATGATAACTAACTGAGTGTCACAGGTCTCTATCAGGCAACAGCTCTTCACCCTCTCTCATTTGAATATATTGAGTTTGAGTACCTAAATCAGCTGGAATAGGAAGCTCAAATCAAAAGAAAAGCTATAAAGAGGAAAATGAGAGAAGAGGCTCGTAAATGAAGAACCGCCATCATAGCAATTGAAAAGAAGTCTACTGACAAACAAAAGATGGTGAGCGTCTTATAGCTGTATGGGTTATTTGGAAGGAGGCTTGGTCCTATGTCTTTATCCACCATGGATGAGCATATTAAAAGATTAAAGAAGGTCAGCTGCTTGACTTGCATTCTCCACCAAGTTAGGCTATACCTAAAGTTGAGGTGAAGGTTGAACCTCAAGAGATAACACAACCTGATCTTAGAGCTGCATCTAAGCCAACTTCATCTTCTAACCCACAGCAGGGTCCTGAACCTTCTCCTTCTGAACATGTGGAGGAAAGACACATAACTGAGGAGGATACAGAAAGAAGGTTGGTGCTGAAGACCAACCTTGTCAGCTAAAATTCAAAAAGAAGAAAAGGATGGCCATTAGAAGGGACAAGAGAAAGAAAAAGAAGTCCAAAGCATCCACCTCCACACCTTAGGATGAGTCAGAACATTCTGAGGGTGAACCAGAAGAGGCTGCTCAACCAACTTCCTTTCATGTAGAGCCTTTTACTACTGAGAGACCTATTGTGTCCTGGACATTCTCAACAAATCCAGACATATGGTATGTCACAAGAGATCAAGGAAGTCAAAACATATACTTTCTGTAGAACATGCTCAATCTTCCTCTTCATGATCTTTTTGACATGAGAAGATACTTTTAAAGTCTAAAGAATCCAGATCAACAAATGAGAAAGAAATGTTCCTTACTCTAATGAGGACTGAAAGCAAGTAAGGATCAAAACTCAAAGCGTCTCCAATTAAAGGCTAATGCTCACCAAAGATCTCTTAGCATGCATTCTAAAGTACAAGAAAGTTACTTCAGAAGATTTTACATAGTCACTAAGAAATTCTCTAAGTGTCAAATTTTCCAAAGCCAAAGTCCATATCTTCCAAAGCAAAAAATTAAGTCTTTCGAAGCTTCACAGACAAAGTATTCCGAAGCCAAGAGACAGATTTTTTCTAAACACAGAGAAGATATGATTTTTCTAACATACTTCGACAAAGCTGAACTACTTTTCGCTGCCACCTCTAAAGACTCACCAACTTATACAAGCTGGTGATAATTTCATACTTTTGTCAACTGTAGATTATGGTGTTTGTCTGAAACTTTCTACTTTGTACTTTTTTTATCTTTTAGTATTAGATAAGGATGTGAGCTATGGCATGCCATAGTCACGTATCCAAAGGCAATCTATTTTTTGACTTTACATTGATCTTGTTGTCTAGATTAGTGTTCCAACTGGCATTCAAAGTATGGCTAGTTGAAGGATGTAGTATAAAGTGTCTCATGTATCAGTACTTAGGAAAAAAGCCTTGTAACTTTGGTTGAACACTTGAGAGCAATATACAGCATTCTTGAAAACTAATTACTTTGTTCTTGTTTGTGTTCTTTTTGTTAGTTCTTTTGTTTCTTACAGCCGGTTCCTTATTTGATCTTATAAGTGTTTGTCTGTTATCTCTCCAACACTTGTGCAACTGTTGCATTGATCTCTCCCTAACTCGATCATGCAGAGTCATTTTCCTTTTCCATTTGTCAACACTAGCCTATGTGACTCAGGGTGGAGAGAGCTTTGGCTTTCTTGACTTGGTACTGCACTTGAGCTCTAGCCAGGGAGAGGCTATGAGACACCTTCACCCCTCACTTAGGGTACTTAGTGCTGAAGTATATCCAATCTCAAAGTTCATACATTTTACTACTAGGCCTTCAATTGAGGTTTCCCCTTTGAAGCTATTCTTAGGGTCTGCCTTAATATCCAGTTGACCAATAGTTCTCCCTTCTAGCCTCTGTCTATATATCATTGATCTTCTTCTATACTCTTCAAGCACCCTTTGCTGTATCATCTTAGCTAACCTATCAGCTTGTCTGTTATGACTTGGGTTGGCAAGTGTCAGATCAACTAGAGATAAAATCTTATAGTATCTCAGGGTTTGAAAATTGAAAACTTCTTGTTGCCCCTATTAGTGAGTACCAACGCTCTTCTATCAGCATCATACTACATCATACCACCATCTTATTACTGGGTTGTCACTAGGGTAGGATGGGGTAGACATTGCTCTTGGTATTCCCTCCTCAAATAAACTTTGAAACAAGGCATCCACATTGATGTGGGCCTATGGAGGTTGTTGAGTATGGACAACTGCAAATGAGGGTGCTGAGTCCTTAATGTCCACATATTAGGCAGAATTCCCAAGTTCTATCATTGTAGATAAGACTTTCTCTCCCTTTTTGGTAGCATCACCCACTTGCATTGGTGAGCTAAAGGTTAGGTCCACCACTTCCACAGGTTCTTGTGAACCTAGTT
This sequence comes from Flaveria robusta, assembly GCA_025506415.1. Lineage (NCBI taxonomy): Eukaryota > Viridiplantae > Streptophyta > Magnoliopsida > Asterales > Asteraceae > Flaveria > Flaveria robusta. Next base: position 13,650,142 of record CM046475.1, read on the forward strand.
TAGCATGCCTAGTAGGCCTGTCAGCTAAATTGCCCTTGAGATCAGTGATCTTAAGTTGCTGATTAAGGGCCTGCATATGTAGGGTAGCCACCTGAGATTCCAAGTGACTTACCTTAGAAACCAAATAGGTGTCGATAGTAGACAGTTGTTGTACCTTTAGTTATAGACTCCCCTTATCTTCATTAGAAGAATCATTAGGGGGGGGGGGGTGAGAGAACAAAGTCTAACTCTCTCACGAGTAAAGTTTGTTCTTGGCTTCTGCTAAGATAGCTTCAAGAGAAGTATCAAGGGGTTGGGTTACCATGATTGGGGTCTTAATGATGTAATCACTTTCAAAAGTGAGAGCCTCTTCCATATGGACTTCCTGAACATGCTTAGAAGAGTCCACCTCAGTTTGGGTTGGATCATGTGAGCTAGATATGTGTGTTGCAGGAGCACTTATGGTAGTCACTAAACCTCATATCCTCATCATCATAAAATTCAAGATTAGAAATTGGTTGGTTTAGATAAAAAGGCTGGGGATGGTAACTATCCCTTGATGGTTGATCATCTAAGTGTTAACACTCAAAGTGATGGCTTAAGGCTTGGGAGATGAGCTCATCAGGCTGAGCCTGAGAAACCACAACACTGATATTAGAAAAGATGGGAGTGGTTTGCTTCTCAGGGGAAGTGGGACCTCTTGGTTCCACTTCCTCCTGCATGGGTAAGTGTATGCGTGCCTGCTCAATCTGAATAAACTAAGCAGGGGTTCGGTTGGATTTTCTGTGGTAGGTGATGGTTATTTGAGGCTGAGAGGGTGATACAGAGGTAGTAGGTATGGGTTCAAAGTTGACTGGTGCTGTCAAGTTGTCATATTGATCAATGAGCTCTAACATTTTTAGTACAAGGGTTGTTTCTACCCCTTAGAAACCACTAGTGGTTTTTCTCATAATTTTGAAGATGTCGAACTTCATCTGTCCCAGTTTAAGAGTAGTACATGTTCCCCTTAACTGTGAGCCCAGTTAATAGTTGAGAATATGCTCGACATATCTAGAAAACATTTAGTACTCTAAGGAGTCCAAGTTGGCAAGGAAGTTTGTATAAACAAACTAAGAGTACTTGAACTTGACCCCCTGAACCATCCCATTGATTATAGGATAAGTCCTTAAGGATTTGATCCCATCCTCCATGTTTGTTTGATAAATAATGAATAATAACATGGAGGAGATACTTCCATTAGTAAGAGACCTTACCCTTCTTGAAGGTCCTCATAGTGAAGTCACCTTCATATCCATCTGCCAGAATGATTCATTAATGACTTCTTTGGGAAAGGAGAGTTTACTTTCTGCATCATCCAGCCTTAGATGATTGTTGATGGTAGTTGGGGTGATGAAAACAGTCTTCCCCTACACTTGTGCAGATAGTGCCTTCTCACTATCCAAGATGATCTCTTGGCATGTCCTCTAAAATTACAGTAGATGTTCTTCAAATAGTGGAGAGTCTATTATGAGAGCGGTGAGGCATGATGGTTGAGAAAGAAAATGGCAAGCATCTGAGAATCCATGATCTTTCTTAGATGACAATAGAGCAACCTGATTGTGTTGCCTGTGTAGGCGCATGGAGAAATCTGGTTGATTTCGGGGTTCAGGGTTGGCCATTTAAGAGAGCTTAAGCAAGAAGAAAGCGAATAAAAACAAAGGTTTGAGGGTGATTTAGGGTTGTAAGATTTACAGACGAAGAGGAATGCAGGAAGGTGTTCAATGCAAATCAGTTTCACAATAAGGAGAGACTTAGAACACTTAACAGATCAAATAGGGAACGGGAACCTTTATGGAGATACTAAGAAACACAAGTAAACAACAGAGATAGAAACTCAAGAACAAATAGATTGGTTTTCAAGGATAAAGTATATTGCTCTCAAGTTCTATTACAAGTGTTACAAAGCATACCTTTTAAAATAAAAGGACCTGAGATACTTTATACTACATCCTATAGCCGGCCATACTTTGAAGGCCAGCTGAAAACACTAATCTAGACAACAAGATCAATGTAAAGTCAAAAGTCAGATTGCCTTTTGACAAGTGAGTATGACATGCCATAGCTCACATCCTAATGTAATACAAAAACGATGAAAGTACGGAAAGTAGAAAGTTACAGACTCAAGACCTTAATCTACAGCTTCCTAAAGCATGGACCTTTTCACCAACTTGTATAAGTTAGTGAGCCTGCAGAGTGGCAGCGGAAAGTTGGTCAGCTTTTCTGAAAAGTTGTTGATCACAGAGAGCATGTCTTCTCTGTCTTCGGAAGAAATAAGTCTTCTATCTTTGAGGCTGCAGAAGACTTTGTCTTCTAAGTTTCGAAAGACTTCATCTTTGATCAGTAGAAAGGGATTTAGAACCCTGCTGTGGGTTAGAAGATAAAGTTGGCTTAGGTGTAGCTTCAGGTTTAGGTTGTGTTGTCTTTTTAACCTTCACCTCAACTTCAGGTGCAACTGGATTTGGTGGAGAATGCAAGTCAACAAGCTGACCTTCTTTGATCTTCTGCTTGATCCTCCTGATGTGCTCATCCATTGTGGATACAGATATAGGACCAAGTCTCCTTCCAGAGAACCCATACAGCTTCAAGAAGCTCACCATCTTTATTCTGTCAGCAGACTTCTTTTCTTGAGCTCTGATGGTGGCTCTTGTTTTAGCCTCCTCCTCTCTCATTTTTCTCTTAACAACTTTTCTTTGAGTTTGAGCCTCTTCATCAAGCTGTTTTAGGTACTCAAACTCAATATATTCATATGAGAGGAGATCGAGGGCTGCTGCCTGGTAGAGACCTGTGGCACTCAGATAAGCTATCATTTTCTGCCTTTCTTGTTCCCTGCTTATCTGAGTTTCTTCCTCTTCAACTGTCACATACTCCTTCTCAGGACTTTCATGAACTAGAGAGAGGACGGGAGCCTTTTGTTGTTTCTTTCTTTTTCTCTCTTTTTTGATTTTGAGGAGCAATTCTGCTGCCTCAGCCTCCTTCCTCTCTTTATACAGCTCCTTGTCTACCAGTTCATCTAACTCTGCCAAAGGGAGAGAGATAATTTCATCTATGTTGTAATTCCTAAGTCCCAAATAGTTCAATCTGGCTACTCTAAACTCATCATTCTGAGTATCAAGCCTATGAGCAGCCCTGATTGCAGCTTGCATAAAGCTTGGGACTTCACCAGATTTCTCTCCCCTGGCCTTCCTCTTCCTCTCCCGCTTCTCCACCTCAATCTCCTCAGGAGTCATTTTCCTTTTTCCTTTGTTAATTGTTGGCCTATATGACTTAGGGTGGAGAGAGCTTTGGCCTACTGATGGTTGTGATGAGCTTGAGCTTTGGCCAGAGAGAGGTTGTGATACACCTTCACCTGCAGGTGTGTCACTAAGGGTACTGGGTGCTGAGGGTGAGCCAGTCTCAAGGTTCACAGGTTCTTCTGATGGGCCTTCAATTGAGGTTTCCCATTCGAAGCTAATCTTAGGGTCTGCATCAGTATCCAGTTGACCAATAGTTTTCCCTGCTAGCCTCTATCTATATAGTATTGCTCTTTGTCTGAATTCCTTCAGCACCCATTCTTGAATCACCTCAGCTAACCTGCCGTCTGTTTTGGCTTGGGTTGATGAAGGGCTGGTTAACCAAGTTCATACCATCATGGAAACTCAGGGTCTGAAAGTTAAAGAGTTCCTACTGCCCCTAAGCTCTTGATAGCACCAATGCCATTCTTGAGTTATCATTCCACCATCCCATTATTGGATTTTTAGCTAAGTGGGATGGGGCAGGCATGGACATTGGAATTCCGTACTCAAACAGTTGTTGAAATAAGGCCTCCACGTCAGTGTGAGCATGAGGAAGTTGTTGAGTCTGGACAACTGCAAGTGAGGGTGGTGAGTCCTCATTGTCCATACTCATGATAGAACTCCCAGGTTTTGTGGTTGTAAGGACTTTCTCCCCCTTTTTGGTAGCATCACCCACTTGCATAGGTGAGCTGGAGGTCAGATCCACTACTTCCACAGGTTCTTGTGGACCTGGTTGAGTTTGTCTTAATGGTCTCTCAGCTAGCTTGCCCTTGAGATCGGTGATCTCAAGTTGCTAGTCATTGACTCTCTTCTGTAAGGTAGTCACTTGCGATTCCAAGTGACTGACCTTGGAGACTAAAGAGGTGCATAAGTCTTCAAGATGTTGCACCTTTAGTTTTAGACTCCCCTCATCTTCAGATGAAGAATCATGGGGGGATGAGAGGATTGGACTAATGTCTTCTTCCTTAATGCCAGCAAAGTATTCTTGGCTGCTGGATTTCCTCTGGTCACTAACAGCTTCAAGTGAAGTGTCAATGGGCTGAGTTGCCATGGTTGAGGTCTTAATGATGTAATCGCTGGCAGTAGTGAGAGCCTCCTCCATATGGACCTCCCGAACTTGTTTAGGGAGATCCACCTCAGTTTGGGGTGGATGATGTGGGCTAGACATGGGAGTGGCAGGAGCAGTCATCTCTCCTTGAGCAAGGGTGGAGAAGAGAGACTCATGGTACTCACTGAATCCCATATCTTCATCATCATAGAATTGGTTTGGGATTGGTTGGTTGAGATCAAGAGGCTGGGGATGGTAATTGTCCCCTAAAGGTTGTTCACTAGAGTTTTGAGACTCTGAGTGAAGGCTTAAGGCAGTTGGGGTTGTGAGCTCATCAGGCTGAGCATGAGGAACCTCAGCACTGATAGTATGAGAGATGGGAGTGGTTTGCTCCTCAAGGGAAGTGGGAGCTCCAACGTCCACTTCCTGTTGCATGGGTGATAATATGGGGGCCTGCTCAAACTGAATAGCTTGAGCAGGGGTTCGTTTGTGTTTTCTAGAGTAGGTGATGGTTATTTTAGGTTGAGATGGTGGTTGAGAGACAACAGGTGTGGGTTCAACACTAGCTGGTGCTTCTAGGTTGTCACCTTGAGCAATGAGCTCTAACATTTTAAGGACAAGGGCTGTTTCTACCCCAGAGAATCCCATAGTAGGTTTTCTTAGTATTTTAAAGATGCCGGGCTTCATCTGTCCCAATTTAAGAGTTTTACCTGTTTTCCTCAATTGTGAGCCCAGTTCACAGTTAAGAATGTGCTGGACATATCTAGGGAATATGTAATACTCTAGGGAGTCCAAGTTTGAAAGTATATTAAGGTAAACAAAGTGAGAATACCTGAACTTGACCCCTTGAACCAGTCTATGGACAATGAAGGACAGATCCTCAGGAATCTGGTCCCATCCTCCATACTTGTTTGACAAGCTGTGTATGATGACATGGAAGAGGTACTTCCACTGGGAAGAGACCTTCCCTTTCCTGAGGGTTCTGACCGAAAAGTCTCCTTCATACCCCATCTGCTCAAAAGTCTGATTAATAGCAGATTTCGGAAAGGACAAATCACCTTCTGCATCATCCAGCTGAAGATGGGTGTTGATGATGGCCGGAGTGATGAAGATTGTCCGCCTTCTCCCCGTCCATGGTGACCTCTTGGCAGGTCTACCAAAAGTCCAGAAGATGATCCTCATAGAGAGGAGGATCAATGGTGAGGGAGGTGAAGTAGTTTGACAGAGAAAGGAAACCACAAACCTCTGAGAAACCAAGATCTTTCTCAGAGTTCAATAGAGCAACTTGATTGTGTTGCCTGTGAAGTTGCATGGAGAAATCAGGTTGGTTTACGCGATTTAGGTTGGCCATTTTAGAGTGCTTCGTCGAGAAGGAAGATAAGAACAAAGGCGGTTTCTGGGTGAATTTAGGTTAGCAGGATATTGCAGATGAAGAGAGAAAAATGAAAGGGGGGGGAACCGTTAAGTATATATATGAAATGGATTTGAGACAAAGTTAATGCGAAAGGATAAACTTTGAAATACGAATGTCGGTCCCACCTTTGAAAAAGTGCCCACAAGTAGTTTTCTTGGAAGTCGTAATTCTTCCGAAGGTAATTTGGCTTCGGAAGTTTTGATAAAAGCTTCCGAAGATATTTCTAAGAGTTTTGAAAATTTTGCTTCGCAAGAAAAATACTTAGAGTATTTTTTACTTCATAGAAATAATTAATTTTAAAAAAAAATTGTTCTTTAATAGCATGTAAGTACTTATGAAAAATTGGCTTCGGAAGATATTTAGAAAATTTCTTCCGATGGCAAATTGTCATAAGTAGTTAGTTGATATTAAAGACATTATTTGCTTCCGAAGGAAACTTAGATTCTTCCGAAAAAAATGATGTTCAAAATTTTCAAAAATCTAAGGAATATTTTTTAAAAGAATCTTCTTCCAAAATAGTTAGGGGCTTATGAAGGTGATACAATAGACAACTAAGGACACACAGATTTTAGAAGTAATACTGAATTTAAGTTTAAGAAAAAGCTACTCAAAGTTAATCATCCTAATAGTTGATATAAGATACTTAAATCTCTGTTCATCAAAAACTTTGTTGAATAGATCAGCATATTGTTCATTTGTGTGAACTTTGACTAGTTTGATTAACCTTTTTTCAAAATTATCTCTAATTAAATGATACCTAATGTTGATATGCTTGGTCCTTGAGTGCTGCACAGGATTCTCTGTAATAGAGATAGCACTATTGTTGTCTATGTGGATGGGAGTCTCCTTAAAGTTGAATCTATAGTCTAGCATCTGATTTTGAATCAAAAGCACTTGAGCACAGCAGCTAGCAGCAGCAATGTATTCAGCTTCAGCAGTTGATGCAGATACACAGGATTGTTTCTTGCATTGCCATGAGACTATCCTTCCACCAAGAAATTGACATCCCCCTGATGTAGACTTTGCAGTCATGTTGCAGCCACCATAGTCACTATCTGTATATGCATACACATTGAAGTCAAAATTCTTTGGATACCAAAGGCCTAGTGATGGAGCACCTTTGAGATATCTTAAAATTCTCTTGACAGCAACCAAGTGTGACATCCTGGGGTTGGCTTGATATCTAGCACAAATACATGTGGCAAACATGATATCAGTCCTGCTGGCAGTGAGGTACATAAGAGACCCAATCATAGCCCTATAGAGATGCTCATCTACATACTCCCCCTTAAGGTCAGGTCCAAGGGAGTGGTTTCTTGCTATGGGAGTCTTTGCAACCTTGCAGTCAGTCATGCTGAATCTAGTTAGTATGTCCTGAACAAACTTGGACTGACTTATGAAGATGCCATTGTCAACCTGCTTCACTTGAATTCCTAGAAATAAATTGTGTTCTCCCATGACACTCATTTCCAATCTATTCTTTATCAGCTTCTCAAAGTCTTTGCAGAGCTTTGGATTAGTTGACCCAAAGATAATGTCATCAACATAAACTTGAACCAGCATCAAGTCATTTCCTGTTCCTTTGATGAAGAGAGTTCCATCTATAGTATCCCTTCTGTAACCATGCTGACATAGGTACTGAGATAGAGTCTCATACCACTTCCTTGAAGCTTGGTGCAACCCATATAGAGCTTTATCAAGCTTGCAGACATAATCAGGATGATCTGGATCTGCAAAACCAGGTGGTTGTTTGACATACACCTCTTCATTAATCACCCCATATAAGAAAGCATACCTCACATCAAGTTGGTAGACCTTGAAATTCTTGGATGCAGCAAAGGCTAGGAATATCTTAACAGCTTCAAGTCTTGCTACTGGAGCAAAGACATCAGTGTAGTCAATCCCTCCTCTTGAGTATACCCTTGAACAACTAGTCTTGCCTTGTTCTTGATGACAACTCCTCTATCATCTTTCTTGTTCCTGAACACCCACTTGGTTCCTATAGTAGTCTTCCCTAGAGGAAGAGGACATAGCTTCCAAACCTTTTGCCTTTTGAACTGAAGCAGCTCCTCCTGCATAGCTTCAACCCAACTTCCATCCTTTAGAGCCTCCTCCACTTTCTTTGGCTCTACTTGGGATAGGAAACAAGAGTAGAGACAAACATTTTTGTCATGGGTTTGTCCTCTTGTTCTTACCCCCTTGTCAACTTTACCAATGATGTTTGTGGTAGGGTAAGACTTGTGGATACTTAGTTGAGGGATCACAACAAGTTGGTTGGAGAGATCTAAATTTGAAAAATTTTGATCAGGCAAAGTAGATTCACCCACCACATCAGCACACTTATCAAGAGAAACTTGATCTAATGAGTATGTGACATCAATGATGTTGACTTCCATGGAATGATTATCAGCATCAAGGAATTCTTGATCACTGTCACCATTACCACTTTTTTCTATATTTGAAGCTCCTTCCTTTTGGTTTTATACCTCTGAGCTGGAATTTGAAGACATTTCAGATGTATCCGCAGGATTTGTTATTGTTATGCTGATAGGTGCTCCATTTGCAGAATTTGTTACCACTGGAGCTGAAGTAGATTGATTTGTAGGTCTTCTCAGCTCAAAGACTTGTTAAAACAGTTAGTAACTAAATCAAGACTTGTAGGATCTTCTGTTAATAGGTTACCTGTAGATCCTGAAACATTCTCACAAGACTTGTTAAAACAGTTAGTAACTAAATCAAGATCAAACAGCCAATCTAGACCAAAACCTCCCACACAAGGAGTGTGTTCATTGAAAGTCAAATTGGCTGACTCATCAACTTTTTTAGTTTTGAGATTGTATACTCTATAAGCCTTGGCTTGAGAAGAGTATCCAATAAAATATCCATCATCTGATTTCTCATCAAATTTGGCTATCCGATATCTGGTATTCAAGATTATGCAAGGACATCCAAATGATCTGAGGAAACCAATGAAAGGTCTTCTTTTGTGCCACAGTTCATAAGGAGTCTTACCATGAGTCTTAAATACTAAAACTCTGTTCTGCACATAGCAAGCAGTGTTCATTGCTTCTGCCTAGAAGGTGATCGGCAGTTTAGAGTCAAACAAAATAGTTCTAGCAGCTTCAATTAGTGTCCTGTTTCTCCTCTCAGCAACACCATTTTGCTGAGGAGTCCTGGCAGCACGATATTGTCATGAAATACCCTTTTCATCACAAAATGTATCAAGGATTTGGTTCTTAAATTCAGCTCCTTGATCACATCTTATGATCTTGACCTTGTGATCAGATTGATTCTCAATCTTCAGAATAAAATTCTTCAATTTCTCAGGAGTCTCATCCTTAGTTCTAAGGAAAAAGACCCAAGTGAATCTAGTAAAATCATCTGTGATCACTAAACAATATGAGGTCCTTCCTAGACTCATTACACTGGTGGGGCTAAAAAGATCCAAATGTAATAAGTGTAGGGGAGTAGTGATGGAGTTTTTTTTCCTTTGGCTTGTGAGATACCTTATGCTGCTTCACTTTCTGGCATGCAACACAATAATCATCACTTGTAAACTCTTTCTTTGGCATTCCAGTTACCAACTCATTCTTAATTAATTTATTCATGTTTTTAAAGTTTACATGGCACATTCTTTTTTGCTAGAGAAAAGACTCATCACTATTTGCTTTAGATAGAAAGCAAGACACTTCTCCTGAAGGAGAAGTTTCATGCAAATCCATCTTGTACATGTTTCCTTTCCTGGGGGCTCTGAGCAGTATATGCTCATGAGGAATGACCACCCCGGGCTTGAGAACAATGCACTCATGCTCAATAAAGAGCATGTTATGCTTTTGATCACAAAATTAGGATACACTTAGTAGATTGTACCCAAGCTCCTTGATAAAGTTTACCTTCTCAATGCAGAGCTTACCATTTATGACCATGCCCCTTCCAGTAATGTAACCTCCTGCATCTCCTACAAAAGCAACATGCCCTTCATCAATTTTCTTAAAATTTTGGAGTTGAGAGCCATTGCCTGTCATGTGCCTGGAACAGCCACTGTCAATGATACACATATTCCTGTTAGTCTTTAGCTGCTCTTGCACAAAAAGAGATGATTAGTTACATTTGGAAACCCAAGCTTGCTGGTCTTGGGGTCATTAATATCAACAAAAGACAATGCAACAGTAATTGATCTTATGTTCAAGCTTTGGGGATCAACAGCTGTTGTTGATGAAGAGCTTTCAGTCACATGGTCTTTCTTTGTCTTCCACACTACCTTCGGAAGCTTAGACTTGACCTTCAATACTTCGGAAGTTTTAACAACTTCAGAAGTTTTGGAGACTGGACCTTCGTAAGATCTTATTTTCACTGCAGCAGCTTTCAGTACTTCGGAAGCATTCCTTTCTTCCGAGACCAACTTTTCTTCTGAAGGCAAGTTTTCACTTGTCTTCTTCTTCACTTTGGAACTTTCGAGAGGAAAAGCTTTTCCTTTAAAAGTTGGCTTCTTCTTGATCTTCTCAGGAGTTTTCTTCTGGATCATGTGGACAGTGCTTTAGGATTGTAGATGCAATCCTTAGCCAGATGAGAGGTACTGCCACACATGACACAATCAATCTGCATTCTTCTGGAAGTCTTCCTTTGAGAGCAAGACTGATCTTGATCACTTTCCACTTCCTTCTTCTTCTTCACAGATGAAGTAACAAGCCTTTTAGGGAGAGACTTGCTGTTGGATATGGATGGTTCAGGTTGTGCAGCAGTGGGACACAACAAATCAGCCTTCTTCTTATTGTTGGGATAAGTTTGACAAGAACTAGAACCCCTGGTACTAGGATTCATAGTTGAGTTTTCAGCCTTCACCACTTCAAATCCTGTAGAGATGAACACTTGTTTATGCTTATAGTTGAAAGTGGCCTTGATCTCTTGAGCTTTCTTGGACTTTCTTTTGGCTCTTCTGATCAAGTTCTTCCTCTAGGACTTTGTCAACCCAACAGGATTCCTCTCCTCAGGAGAATAGTGACCCTTCTTAGGATGATCTTCTTCACTCTTCTCAGATCCATCCTTCACTATCTCCTCTTCATCCTCTTCACCCTCTTCACTTATGGGGTCTATGAGGGGAAGCTCATCTTCACAAGTTCCACACCTTGGAGATCTTACTAATAGTAAGGAGTGTGGAGGAGCTATCTCAGCAGATCCTAGTCCCTGTTTATTCTGATAACAAACTTTGGCATGTAGAAATGAGGATATCATGTTCTTGAAGGTCTCTTCTTCAAGAACACATTTTTCTGCCCTGGCTTTGCTGATCACAAGCTCAGCCTGGCATTCAGTTAACTTAGTGATGATATCTTTGATCTGAGTCCTGTAGTTGGTGTGTTCATGTTTATGAGTTGAAATGGTTTTCTCTAAATCTTTTATTTTTAGTTTATATCCATTTTCAGCTCTTTTGAAATCAGATTTTAAGATATTTAAGGACTCAAGATCAGATCTCATTTCTAAGTTATAGGACCTGTATCTATTTACTTTAGCAATACATTCAGGAGTACAAAGATGTTCCAATACCTTGGCTTCATCATGATCTGCCATCAGTGCTTGATTTGGAGACGCATCTTCAACCTGAAAGCTCCAGTCAAAGCCTCCTTCTTCAACAACAACTATAGCTTGCTGCTTTGCCTTCTTATTCTGGTTGGCTCCTTCGGTGTAGTTTGGTGTGGTTTGTGCTTGGCTACCATTTGTTCTAGGTGCCATGCACTTCCTAGCAAAGTGTCCTATTTGGTTGCAGTTGAAACACTTTACCTTGCTTTTGTCCAGTCCAAACTTTCCACTAGCTGCATTGCTAGGAAACTTCCTCCCTGTTCTTTTCTAGAACTTCTTGGCTCTATGAGTGAGAAGAGCCATCTGCTGGACTATCTCCATGTACTCCAGATCATCTGGATGGATACAGTCCAGGTCTTCAAGGGTGAAGAGAAAGTTGCCTGAACTCTCATCAGCAGACAGAAAGGCATGAGAAGAGCTTGTCTCTTGGAATGGACTTTCTTGGATGTAGCTCTCCCTTGGTGTCTCAGGGAAGGTGATGAAAGGACCCTTTTATGAGTTGTCAGGGTAGCAGATGAGATGATGTTGTGGTTCTCTGCAATCCCTTTCAACCACATGGAGGGATGAACTCTGCTGATTGTTGGAGTTACCAGATGCATTTTGCATATTCATCTCCATCTGGTAGCCACTAAGGATACCATACAACTCTGTAAGAGTAAGAGTCTTGAGGTTCTCAGTCCTCTTGATAACAACATAGTAATGGGTCCACTGTCTGGGAACAGAGGACATGAATTTCCTCACAATGTCCCTCTTCTCAAGAGTGACTCCAACATCCATTAGAGTATCCACAATCTCAACATACCTAAAGTATTGTTGAGTCATGGTTTCACCTGTCTTATAGGTGAAGTTCTCAAACTGCTGCTTAAAGACGTCCTTTTTGTTCTCTTTTGCTTCAGAGGACCCTTCATACATGAGCTTTAGTGCATCCCATAACTACTTGGCATTTTTGCACTTCTTGAAGCCCCTGTAGATGGAGTTAGGAAGAGCAGTTTGGAGGGTAGTTATAGCCTTCTGATCGATATCAATCTTCTTTCTATCTTCTTCAGAATAGTCAGCCACCTCTTTTGGAATCATGGCACCTCCAGCAGCAGCTGAAGAGGTGCATGGAATGTAAGGTCCGGAGACAACAAATTCCCACATCCTGGAGTCTTGAGACTTGATGAAGCCTTCCATTCTTTGACACCAAGTATCAAAGTCTTTAGGAGTGATTAGTGGGGACTTTGTCATAGTGTAAGTTTCCATATTAGCCTTTGAGAGAGCTGCCATTTGAGTTGTTAAGTGTTTTATGAAAAACTAAGAGATCTAAGATGGTGAGATCTTACAATCAAGAGCCTGGAATGCTCTGATACCAATTGAAGGAGTGGTGAAGGTGTTCAATGCAAATCAGTTTCACAGTGAGGAGAGACTTAGAACACTTAACAGATCAAATAGGAAACTGGAACCTTTAAGAAGATACTAAGAAACACAAGTAAACAAGAGAGATAGAAACTCAAGAACAAACAGATTGGTTTTCAAGAATAAAGTATATTGCTCTCAAGTTCTATTACAAGTGTTACAAAGCATACCTTTTAAAATACAAGGACCTGAGATACTTTTTACTACATCCTACAGCCAACCATACTTTCAAGGCCAGCTGGAAACACTAATCTAGACAACAAGATCAATGTAAAGTCAAAAGGCAGATTGCCTATTGACAAGTGACTATGACATGCCATAGCTCACATTCTAATGTAATACAAAAAGGATAAAAGTAAATAAAGTAGAAAGTTATAGACTCAAGAGCTTAATCTACAGCTTCCTAAAGCATGGACATTTTCACCAACTTGTATAAGTTGGTGAGTCTGCAGAGTGGCAGCGGAAAGTTGGTCCGCTTTTCTGAAAAGTTGTTGATCACAGAGAGCATGTCTTCTCTGTCTTCGGAAGATACCAGTCATCTATCTTTGAGGCTTCGGAAGACTTTGTCTTCTAAGCTTCGGAAGACTTCATCTTTGGCTTCGGAAGAATTGGTCTTTGGCTTCGGAAGACTATGTCTTCTAAGTCGGTTCCCTTTTTGATCTTGTAAGTATTATTTATCAAGTTCACTCTCCAAACATCTGTGAAACTGTTGTATTGACCTCCCCAGCCGATCCTACAATAATAAAATGCATCCAAAGTAGATTCTATTCCATCAAAACGAGTATTAATCAAAATAAATGGAAATACGTTAAATAAATGTATGATACGAAATAAAAATATATACTTAAACGATGATATGATTGATGCCTTAAAATACTACTAACAAATCTCTTCAAGCTTTAACCTTTCCTTGTCCTCAAGAAAGTTAAGAAAAAGAATAGACGGGGAAGTGAAAATAAATAAGAAAAAAATTCATAGCACAACAATTTTTTTTTCATCCCGCATAAGAATTGTGAGATGAAATCATAGTATTATGTTAATTTTAAATTGTCATGCATAAATGAGGCTTTCAAGATTTTTATTAACACATGAACCCAATTTGCTAGTTATGGTTCTTTAACCCTTAAGTTCTGCGCTTATTGTTTCATATAAATTAGTCCATGTTTTATTAATCGTTTAAGTGTGTCAACACTTTTCTTCACACGGTGGAAACCTTCCTAAAATCAAGGACTATAGAGAACAAGTGGTCAATTTTTCACCACGCTAGATCGCAAATTATTTAGTACTGGTGTGGTTAGTTATTCACCTCATAATTTTTTTTCATTTTCTTTATTTTTCTATTTTTCCTTATGTTCTTTTTTTTTGTTTTTTGTTTTTGAATCGATTGAACTCGATTCTCAACCTATTTTCGCTAGGTCTCAGTTTCCTTATGTGATCGGATTGCTATTAAACACACATGTATATTAAATATTTTATTTGTGTAAATCTAAGAACAAAGGCACTAACATAACAGGGTACACTTGTCTTTTTATTACTATCAACCTTTTTTGGCACGCAACCTATGATTAACATAATAAAGGGTAATATCATTTTTCATATTGTTATCAATATTTTTCTCCTGACTATGAAGGTGTGTTTCTTATTTTTTCAAATGCAACTAATGTACTAGCTATAACTAAATCCAATAAAGGAAATGAAGGAATCAATACTACTGTAAATAGATAGAACAAATAAAAAATAAAACATACCTCTCCCCAAGCTTAAAATCTAGCTTCGTCCTTGATCTTTGGAGCGATGCGTGGATGAGACTTACTGAGGTGATGGATGTGGTGGGCGAATAGGGGCAGGGACAAAAAGAAGGTAAAAAGGTTAATAGTATGCAAGAGGCTAGGGTTTCTAATTGTTATATTCACTTTGCTTAATTTTCCCTTCCCCCTTCTTTTTTATCCCTAAGTCAAACAGAAGTTCGACACAGCCGTTCCGATTTTTGTTAAGGGATTTAACACGGCCGTTTCAACATTATTGAATTTTTTTAACTCAAACAGGAGCCCAACGCGGTCGTTTTGAATTTGTTAAGTGATTTTAACACGACCGTTTCAACGTGTTGTTTGATGCTTTTTTTTATTTATTTATTTTTCTATTTATTTTTATTTTTAAAAGATGAAAATAAATAACTAAGAAAATTTTAAAAAAAGATAGAAATAGAATAAAAACGAGATACGGGTTGCCTCCCGTGTAGCGCCTTTCCTTAATGTCTTTGGCTAGATGTAGACCTTATTAATGCTCGTACATTGGGTTTTGGGTTACCTTGGACGGTGAGAAGGCACTTAGAGCCTAAGTGTAGGGGATGATTGTTTTTATCAGCCAGCCTCCATCAATAATCATCTAAGGTTGGATGATGCTAAAGGTGAAACATCCTTCTCAAAAGAATCTGTCAACACTTCCTTCAAACAGATGGGCTATGAAGAGGACTTTAAAGTCAAAACCTGCAAGAAGGGTAAGGTTTCTTACCGGTGGAAGTACCTACTCCATGTTATTATCAACTGTTTATCAAACAAACAAGAAGGATGGGACCAAATCCCTAAGGGCTTATCATACATAGTCCATGGGATGATGCAGGGGGTCAAGTTCAAGTATTCTCAATTTGTATGTACAAATATGCTTGCAAACTTAGAATCCCTAGAGTATTACATGTTCTCTAGATATGTCCAGCACATTCTCAACAGTGAAGAGGACAAGGAAAGGTTAAAGCTTGAAGAGATTTGTTAGTAGTATTTTAAGCATCAATCATATCATCGTTTAAGTATATATTTTTATTTCGTATCATACATTTATTTAACGTATTTCCATTTATTTTGATTAATACTCGTTTTGATGGAATAGAAACTACTTTGGATGCATTTTATTATTGTAGGACCGGCTGGGGAGGTCAATACAACAGTTTCACAGAATGTTTGGAGAGTGAACTTGATAAATAACTTACAAGATCAAATAGGGAACCGACTATTTGGAAACTAAGAACTTAAAGTAAAAGAACACAAGCAGAAATGGTTTTCAAGAATGTTGTATATTGCTTTCAATTTCTATTACAAAATTACAAGTTCAAGTGATAATTCAAAATACAAGACCTGAGATACTTTATACTACATCCTACAGCCGGCCATACTTTGAAAGCCAGCTGAATACACTAATCTAGACAACAAGATCGATGTAAAGTCAAAAAGGCAGATTGCCTTTTTGACATGTGACATAACATGCCATAGCTCACATCGTAATATATTACAAAAAGGATAAAAGCACAAAGTAGAAATTTACAGACACCTAGACCATAATCTACAGTTTACTAAAGCATGGACCTTTTTACCAACTTGTGCAAGTTGTTGAGTCTTCAGAGTGGCCGTGGAAAGTTGGTCAGCTTTCTGAAAAAGTAGATCAGAGAAAGCATGTCTGTCCTCAGAAGAAATCAGTCTTGTATCTTGTTAGCTTCGGAAGACTTTCTCTTCTAAGCTTCGAAAGACTTCATCTTTGGCTTCAGAAGATCTTGATCTTGGCTTTGGAAGATTTTACACTTAGAAAGTTTTTCTTGTGAGGAGTGTAAAACTTCCAAAGTAACTTCTACAATGCACATGCATGCAAGCAGGAAGCTCTTTGGCTACTTTGGTTGCATCAGTCTCTCAAGTATAACATTACAATTATTTTGTAGGTGAAAGAAGGTTGCGGGGGTTGAAAACGAAAATAAAGGAAGCTTTGGAAGAAAATTAAAGATTAAGTGTGATATTTAAAGATTTGAAAAGATTAATATAATCTTTAATATAAAAGATTAATATAATCTTTCCATCATCTTATATTCTTAAAGATTAATATAATCTTTGGGAATTTGTAAATTATTATTTGATTTTTGTTTTAATTGATTTAGCCGTCATGTTCGGCTAGGGCACTTTTTGTTTCATTACTAAGGTTTAATTTTTTTAATTTAATTTGAACTTATGTGAAACGTTTATGAGATGTTTTTGTTTTAATGGTTTGTTTGTTTGATTCTTGATCTTAAACCCGGATCTACTCCGGTATATATTAGATTGTTAATAAAATTGGGAACTTATTAATTTTTCTAATAAAGTTCTTCAAGATTTAAAACCCTAATCAAGTTTTGATTTTTGATATAAGAAACAATTAACGGTTTGAGTTTGTCTATGAATTCCTTCTTGTTATAGAGTCACAATCTAGTTAAACATACCGAATGACGTGTGTGTTTGATTATAATTGATACTTCTATCATTGCAACCCACACGCTAAGATCCGAGCGGCGTGAGCTTAAAGTAGCGGGTTGGCTCTAATCAAGGAAATGCACTTGGTTAGACATTAGATAGAGTGGATATCTGAACGGCATGATTTCTAGTATCGATACAAATCATTAATTAAAAATAGTCATTGCACCGTAATCGTTAATGATCGTAATCTGGATCGAATCAAGAATTTACCTTAGTATTGGAATTTGTTTTCATATATTAATTTACTTCACAATTTAATTATAGTTTTTAGTAATTCCTTTTCCGAATAAAAAATACAAAAAATTGTCAATTTTTGTTTTTCTAGGAGAACCTTAACACGGCCGTGTCAGCTTTCTGGAATTTTTCTACGTTTTGCAATTTACTTTTACTTTTAGTTTTTTATTAAAACCCCCATCTTTTTTAGCCCATAACCAATTATAGTAACTATGCTTAAACATTTTTGGAATTAAATAATGACACATATCCCTGAGCACACGACCCTACTTCCGCTCAAACTATTCTTGGTGTGTGTGACACTAGGTTCATATTATAATATTTTAGTTGCTAGATTTGACACCCAACAACACTTTAAACAATACAAGTGTTCACAATGGATAGCATCCATGCACAATGGACAAGTAACTCAACACTCACAGTGTACAGCTTATCATCCATAGAGAACAAGACATCATCCACAACATACAGCTTGTAGACTTAGGATTATTATGTATTTTGTTTTTACATAAGTGTATCTTTGTAAATGTACATTGTATGTACATAGGCTATAAATAGCCGTATACCCTAATTCTTTGTAAGCTTTTGTGTTAGACCCTGAAAGGATCATACATGCCAATTCAAGTGGGGGTTGATGGTTGCTCTGCTGGAATTCTCCCTAAGTACAAGAAGTAATGCGGATGAAGAATCTGCTCAAAAGAAGACAAGTGTCGGCTATCCGCATTTGTTCATGCGGATGACCATGGAACAAATGCTGACAAGTATTTGTTCTTCCGCATTAACAAATGCGGACAGCTGAACAAATGCTGCCAAGTATTTGTACATCCGCATTTACTAATGCGGATGTTCAGCAACAAATGCGCCTAAGTGTTTATTTATCCGCATTTCTCAATGCTGATGACCAAACACCAATGCGAAAGAAGAAAAAGAAATGCTGATGAAGATCAACACATCCGCATTAGTTAATGCGAATGAACAGAAGAAAATGCTGATGAAGACTTTTGTACTTAGACTAGTTTCCTGATATATAGTACAGGGGTAGTTTAGTCATTTTGTAAAGGCCTTTTGTCAGCCTATAAAGAGAATAGAAAATCCTACTTTTGTGAATCACCAGACAACTAGAATATTAGAATCTTTGATAGTCATATGTTTCAGAGGTGTCTTGTTACTGTTTCATGCTAAAACCCTAGCATTCATTGTAACTTTACACTACCATTAATACAAAGCATTTATGAGTATTTCAAGCATTCAATGATCTATGTTTACATCATTCCGCAATATAACCACTGACTCAATCATCATATTCGGTCCTAGTTGATTCACATCAACTGAGAATATCATTCTCAACACTCAGTCAATTGGTATCAGAGCCTTGGCTCTCGGATTCGTCTCAAATCTGCCCAGATCTGAGCGAAACTCGATTGAACTGGTGATTGAGTTACTGTTAGTGAGTTCATCAACTTCTAACACATATTCATGCTGAATTCCTCCTGAAACATCGACTGATTCACTGTTCATCTGTACCGAACCAAGAACATATCATTGAACAGCTTATTCTACCCGAAAATCAGAACGACAATATCATCAACATCATAATCTTCAAACATTAAAGCTAATAGAATAGTTACAGACGGTTCTCTTAACAAAATAACTGTTACTATTCATCTGTTAAAACAATCAAAAAGTAGACTGTTTGGACCACTTGGACTTAAAAATTAATCTAATTTTATTCCAACAGTCTAAAACAAGTTTATTACAATGGATTCACTTAACTTTTCTGAACTTGGTCATGCTCCTAAACCTCCTACGCTTAGAAACAAATCTGAGTTTAAGCAATGGAAAATCAGGTTTATGAATTACATTACAGGTGTTGATCCGGATTATTGGATTTCCATATGCAAAGGACCTTACATCCCTGTGTCAACCTGTGTCACTCTCCGGCTGACCAAGCTGCTTTATACAAAACATCAAGAATACCCATTGAAGATCTAACTCTTGATGATGATGAGTATAAGAAGATAAAGATTGACCTTAAAGCATACTCCATTCTCACACAAGCTTTGAAAATGGATGTACTCAAAAGACTTGAGAAATATGGAACAACAAAGGCTGTGTGGGATGCACTGCTCATCATGTGTGAAGGTAGCAGTGAAGTGGCTGAAATCAACAAAGACAAGCTGGTCAATCAATATGAAACCTTCCATCACTCCAAAGGGAAGTCAATCTCAAAACAACTTCATAGGTTTGTGCAGTTGGTCAATGATCTTGAGATTATGGGGGTTACATATAAAGAAAAGGAGTTGAACAAGAAGATGTGCACAGTCTTCCTGAAAGTTGGAAGCAAAATGTAACCATGCTGAAAAACACTTGATCTGGAAAGCACCACTCTGGATATAATGATTGCAAAAATTAAAGCTCTTGAACTTGATGAAAGGAGCAGAAACCTTGGTGGACCACAAGTCATTGAAGCATATAAATTTCCATCAAAAACTCATTCTGTGGAAAATGCATTCATTACTAAAGAAGATGATTTCCTCTCATCCAGAGATCAAGTAAAATCAACTGGATTTATTGCTGCTCCATCAACCAACAAGCCATCAACCTCATCTCAATCAACTGTATTTACTGCCACTCCCTCAAGTATGCCTGAAGACCAGAGATCTGAAGAGCAAAAGGCTACCTACAATTCCTTTGTTGCAAGTTTTGAAGCTTACTTGGGAGGAAGACTCACTTCTGCTCATTTAATCCAAGAAGACCTAGAAGAAATGGATCCTGATGATGTAGAAGAAATGGATCTACAGTGGCAGATGGCTATGATAGCCATGAGGGCTAAAAAATTTTTCAGGAAGGGTAGGAAGCTAAGTCTGAATGAGAATACCAAACTTGGATATGACAAATCCAAAGTTAAATGCTTCAACTGTGGTATGACTGGCCACTTCTCAAGAGAATTCAATGCTCCAAGAAGAAACAACAACAGCTTTCAGAGGAGTTCTCAGGGTTAATCATCATCACAACTGAGCTCAAGCTTTCAATCCAACAATCAACATCAATATCACCATCAAAGCCAACATCAACAACCATACCAAAGTCAGCCACAACTGACCAATCAAGCCCATGGAAGCAGCCAACCTACTTCTAATGCTCTTATCATAAGACAAGATGGAGTATGTGATTGGAGCATGTATGCTGAGGAAGTGAAGCCTCAATTTCAAAATCATGCTCTTATGGCTCACATAAATGATGGCCAAACGCCTATGCCATTCGAGGTAAAATCTAATCTTTGCAGTGATAAATGCATTGCTGAATTGCAGGGATATCGTGAGCACAATCATAAATTAGCTGCTAAGATTAAAGAAGAAAAGGTAAAATCAGAGATGCTTAAAAGAGAACTGAAAAGCTTTGAAATTAAAATCAAATCACTCATCCCTAATATTGAAAAACTGCACGAAGAAAAGTATACTCTTGCAGCTGAAAATGAAAAGTTAACTGAAATGTTGGCTTAATCCAAAGCTGAGCAATCAGCCACTAAAGTGAAACTTGAAAAGTTTCAACTGTCTTCAGCCAAGCAGCAAGAGATGCTTGATTCACAAAAGGATCCTAAGGATATGACTGGGATTGGATACAATTCATGTCCCCCACCATACAATGATAATTATACTGTCATGCCTGAGTCAATCACTCTTACTGAGCAAAATGAACCTAAAACTATTGAAACTAAATTAGTAGCAACACAAATTACAAATCCTCAAAATAAACCAAGTGTTTATATTGAAACAAATGAGGAGAAAATCAAGTTAGGTCATCCAATTAAAATCAAAGAGTGTTCAGACAAGTCAGTAAATGTCATTAAACCAAGAAGCCCAGTCAAAGCCATAGTGCCATTTGTGAAATTCATCCCTGCAATTTCCAAAGAAAAGAAGAAAACTGATGCAACTGTGAAATCATCTGCTGAAAGCAGATCTAATTGTGAGATCAAATCTCTAAAGAATTCAACCATATCAGACAAAGTTTCACTGAAAAGCAAAGGGAAAACCCCTCTGATTCAAAAGACTAAAAGCAAAACAGATTCACCATCAATAAAACTTAAGCAAGGAGTTGGTTTTGACACCTTCAATAAAGATCATGTAAACCAACAAGAAAAGGAGGATAGAAAAGGATTAAGGAGACAACATTAGCCCAAAAGAGTGAAAAACAGTAGTATTGTGATACAAACTGCTAACAAGGCTGATATTGCTTCCTCTTCAAAATCAAAGATTGATGCTCAGTTGAAAGCTGGTAAATCTACTGAGGCATCAAGATTAACCACAAAAGACAAACTCATGTATTGTGACATTTGTGAAATGTCAAATCACAGAACAGATGAGTGCTATTTTAATCAATACTGCTCAATCTGTGACATGAACAATCATTCTACAAAAAATTGCTACTTCAACAACTATTGTTCTGTCTGTGATATAACCAACCATAATACATCAGATTGTTTCTTCAAACAAAAAGGCTTGAGAATTCCAAAAAACAAGCCCATCTCACCAATCTCATCTGTGAAACCTAAAATCAAAAGTCATTTTTATAATAAACAATCCAGGATTTCAAATTTTGATGATGACTTAGGTAATGAGAAAGAGTTGAAGAATGTTCAAAGAAATATAAACCACAACATCAAACAAACTCATGATTTTCATAAATCAAAAATGAAGTTTGACAATCAAAAACGTGTCCAATTTCTTAAAAGAAATAGGGACCAAAGGTTTGAATACTCTTCTGACTCTTCTGCATCAGTAGAAAGAAGAAATGATTTCCCAATGATTCCTTCTACTTCTACTGAGCAACTGAATGAAGATGTCCCACTACAAGCTGATCCTGTCAGACAATCATTTCAAAATAAGAGTGTTTCAACTGAGGCCAGTCCTAGTACACTTCCATCTCCTTCAAAAGAACCATCGACTGAAGTAAGAAACCAAGATCCAGCTACACTACCGGTTGAACCTGAGAGAACTTCAAATGATGAAAGTCTTCAAAGTGCAGCTGATGCTGAAGCAGGAACTGGAAAAGACTTTGATTACTTTCACAACTCTCCTACATCACAAGATGAAGGTGCCTCTTACCAAGATGATCTGAATGTCTCCAATCTTGATGTATCCATTGCTGGTGACTCAATACCAACCACCAGAATACACAAGAATCATCCGGTGGAAAGCATTATTAGTGAACTTAATGAACGGGTGACTAGAAGCAAGTCAAGCATTGCAAACATCTGTTTGTTCTCTTGCTTTCTATGTCAAACAGTACCCAAAAATATCAAAGAGGCTCTTCAAGACAATAGCTGGATTGAGGTAATGCAGGAAGAGTTGCTACAATTCAAGAAACAAGAAGTATGACAACTGGTAGATCTTCCCGAAGGACAATACCCTATCGGTACTAGGTGGCTATACAGGAACAAAACTGATGACCGGGGAATTGTCATCAGAAATAAAGCAAGATTGGTGGCACAGGGATATACACAAGAAGAAGGAATTAATTATGATGAAGTGTTTGCTCCTGTTGCCCGATTAAAAGCCATAAGACTCTTTCTTGCATACTCAGCATCCATGAAATTCACTGTTTATCAAATGGATGTGAAGTGTGCTTTTCTGTATGGAAAGATTGCTGAAGAAGTCTACGTGAGTCAACCGCCAGGCTTTGAAGACCCAGATTTCCCACACAGGGTGTACAAGCTTGACAAAGCCTTGTATGGTCTTCATCAAGCCCCACAAAAGTGGTATGAGACTCTATCATCTTTTCTACTTGAACATGGGTATGAAAGAGGAAAGATTGATCAGACTCTCTTTAGAAAAGGAAAAGGAAAAGACATGTTGCTGGTCTAGATTTATGTGGATGATATCATTTTTGGCTCTACAAACAAGCTTCTCTACACAGATTTTGAAGACCTTATGCACTCTAAATTCCAAATGAGTGCTATGGGGGAACTCACATTCTTTTTAGGAGTGCAAGTCCAACAAACAACAGATGGAATCTTCATCAATTAATCAAAATACATGGAAACAATGTTAAAGAAATTTCATTTTGCTGATTGTCAGTCCATCAGAACTCCTGTTGATACTAAACTAAAGATCGGTCCAGATCCTGAAGGCAAATTAGTGGATCAGACTCACTATCGATCTATGATAGGTTCACTTATGTATCTAACAGCCAGTAGGCCTGACATTATGTTTGGTGTTTGTGTGTGTGCGAGATGTCAAGCTGATCCCAAGAAATCTCATGTTAATGCTGTCAAGAGGATATTTAGATATCTTAAGGGTAAACCTGCTCTCGGATTATGGTATTCAAAGAAAGGAGACTTCAATCTCTATGCCTACACCGACAGTGACTACGGGGGATGCAACTTCAATAGGAAATCCACTTCTGGCGGTTGTCAATTTCTTGGTCCCTGGTCTCCTGGCAGTGCAAGAAGCAGACAAACGTGTCTGTTTCAACAGCAGAAGCTGAGTATATAGCAGCATCAGCTTGTTACTCTCAAGTTCTCTGGATTCAAAACTAGATGCTTGACTATGGTTTTAACTTCTTGCACACTCCAATTCATATTAACAACACAGCAGCAATGTTTATCACAAATAATCCTGTTCAGCACTCAAAAACAAAACATATTGAAATCAGATATCACTTTTTGAGAGATTGTGCTGAAAAAAGGTTAATCAAATTGATTCAAGTTCACACTGATAATCAATTGGCTGATTTATTTACCAAGGCATTTGAACCTAATCTGTTTGAATTCCTAGTTCAATCAATTGGCATGATTAACCTTGAATAAAAAAAATCAAGAACATCAAAAACAATTCAAAAGTTACAGAAAATCACAAAAAGAAGTCATTTTGTTGAAGAATATGATATATACTTCAATTGGGAAATGACATAATTACAGTCGTTATATCATTCACTGTGCTTATCTCAAAATTTCAAAAGACTGACATGACTTATCTGATATGCGGGTAGGCTCAACTTGGAAAAGAAGATACATGCTGTGATGAACTAAAATCCATATTCAACTGTGAAGCACTCATCTCAGAGTATTGGTACTTATTGGCTTATCCAAGTGTATGTGTGTGTAGTAACCTAAACACACCGAGTAATGATGCCTTATGAATCTCTTTCACCTACATTAGTTTCTTCTCTGTTTTGCTAAGCAAAGATCTAGAGAAACAAGCACATAGTGCTGATGTCATGATCCAAAAGATTCCCAATGTGGAACACATCCACCTTGGATGAATTAACAAAATATTACATTCCTTGTGAATGAACAAAAAAAATCCCATCATGGATCACCTTCCAAAGTGAAGTGAAAAAGAATCCTAATGTGGATCAAATTATTAAAAGGATCAAAGTAAAAGAATCACAATAAGGATCAGTGAAAATGAGATCTCATACTTTAAATAACCTGGTCAAGTAAGTTGTGAAAAAGTTCTACCATGCATGTCATGTGGGTGGTTGATCATGCCATGCTTTTGAGTGTGGGGTACATGTTGAATACTCAAATTAATCAAAAACATGATAAATATCACATGTATCACAATATTAACCAAGCATGAGTTTAAGAGGACAAACATACCTTCAATCAATAAGCTCATAACAAAGTCTATTTTTCTAACAAAAGCTTGCACTTGTGTAATGTAAGATTGATATGATCCCAAGAAAAGTATACTTCCTCTTCATGAACAGAAAAGAAAACAAAATCATTACAAAAATATTTCATTTTCAAAAGTTTTAAATCCTTAAAGTTTCTATCCCATATGGATATAAACTTTAGGAGGATTAATTTAAAATTTTGATTAGCTTTTATAGGTATTTCCTTTATTAACAATAACATTACAAAATCAAAAAGGAATTGACTGTGTTGGTGCAGAAGTTATACTATAGTATCTCAATCTATGCAGATATTTGGAAGCATAAAAGTCCAAGATCAGTCGAACACTGGGAAACTTGTATCACATGTGATATACGAGTCAATCCAAGCAAAAATTGACAATCCCATCAACAGTCAAAACTTCAAAAGAATCAAGTCAAAAGCAAAGATAGTTCTTCATGACAGTCCATGAATCAGCAAAAAAACAGAAAAGATTTTACTCTGCAGATTCATTAATTTTGATTAAGTTCAAAAATTAATGCGGGTAAGTGCATTGGTTAATGCGCTAAAGGTAACCCAGGCATATAACCAATGCGGGTAACTGGCTTAATTCATTGAAAAACCAAGTGAAACTAATGCGGACAAGTTAACTCTACCGTATTTGTTTCAACAACAAATGTACATACAAATTTTGAAGTGTTGAAAACTTATGCGGACAAAGTTGTTCAACCGCATTTCTTTATGAGGTTAACTTTTTGTTCAGCCGCATTTCATTATGCAGAGATTTGGCTATCCAGTGGATATGAAATGAGACTACTTGATGAATCTTACATTCACTACATCTACACCAGGCACTTCAGAGAAATCAGCAACAAGCTTGGAGAAGCTGATATGCACTTCTTTCTTAAGTGCATCAAGATCCTGAAGATTGCCTATGACAGAATAATTGCAAAAAGGAAGCAAAGAAAGAAGAAAAAGACTCCCTTGTAATTGGGAAACATTACGAAGCTGGAGGTTGATATGGAAGGAACTCTCTTGATTCATAGGGATGGGTTGTCCACTGTGTCCATATGGGAACCTATTTCTTTGAAGAAACTGCCCATTGAAGCAATCTACACAATGAGTCAGATGAAGATCCATGTGCTGAACAGAGACAAGATGTCTGATGCTAATGATTTTGTCAACATGATCAAGGCTATTTTGGATCCTTCTCTAGTAGAACCAATGACTGCTCCTCCTACTGCTCAAGACCCAGTAGAATCTTCACAACCTCATCCACCATCAAACCTTTGAAGTACCTAGGTTGTATAATCCTTAGGGGGAGTATTGTTGGACCCTAAAAGGATCATACATGCCAATTCAAGTGGTGGTTGATGGTTGCTCTGCTGGAATTCTCCCTAAGTCCAAGAAGTAATGCGGATGAAGATCTGCTCAAAAGAAGACAAGTGTCCGCTATCCGCATTTGTTCATGCGGATGACCATGGAACAAATGCTGACAAGTATTTGTTCTTCCGCATTAACAAATGCGGACAGCCGAACAAATGTTGCCAAGTATTTGTACATCTGCATTTACTAATGCGGATGTTCAGCAACAAATGCGCCTAAGTGTTTGTTCATCCGCATTTCTCAATGCTGATGACCAAACGCCAATGTGAAAGAAGAAAAAGAAATGCTGATGAAGATCAACATATCCGCATTAGTTAATGCGGATGAACAGAAGAAAATACTGATGAAGACTTTTGTACTTAGACTAGTTTCCTGATGTATAGTACAGGGGTAGTTTAGTCATTTTGTAAAGGCCTTTTGTCAGCCTATAAATAGAATAGAAAACCCTACTTTTATGAATCACTAGACAACTAGAATATTAGAATCTTTGATAGTCATATGTTTCAGAGGTGTCTTGTTACTGTTTCATGCTAAAACCCTAGCATTCATTGTAACTTTACACCACCATTAATACAAAGCATGTATGAGTATTTCAAGCATTTAATGATCTGTGTTTATATCATTCCGCAATATAACCACAGACTCAATCATCATATTCGGTCCTTGTTGATTCACATCAACTGAGAATATCATTCTCAACACTTAGTCATTTTGAACAATCAATCAATCAAACAAGCATTTTCAATTCATCTTAGCATACAATCACACACAATCACACAATCATACAGACACATAGAGATCATATCAATAATCATGGGTTTTTGCACTATGATTATTTAAGAATTGATTCATAACACACTTGGTGTTATTGTTGAGAAATTATAAAGATCCTTGGGTGATTCATCCTTTTGTTCTTTCAAAAGCTAAAAACCTGAATCCATCAGGAACAAAGGTTAATTCCATGTGGTGGTATCAGAGCCTTAGCTCAATTCATACAATTGATTTTTTATCCTCTCAATCAATACAATGATCTCTTTGGTATATTAGATTTATAACATAATTTTGAGCTTGAAATCAACACAAAAACCTTTTTTTAAATAACACGTTCAACAAATATTCAAAAACATGATTTAATCATCTGTTTTAGGTCGTTTCGAAGAAGATTCTATGTTTCTGGTGTTAGCAAAGCTCTCAAAATCATCCATACACTATTTTCAAACAGAAACATCACAAATATCACTAAAACCTCATCAGTTTCAAAGGATTTTTGGATAAAACAGTAACTTTTTTATTAATTTATGTTGGTCCATATGATCGATAATCAGTGAAAATGATTCACAAAAACAGAGAAAACCCACTAGAATAAACATAACACTATCAATCACACAATGAACAAGTTTCAAATATTTTCAATGATCTCCAAACTTCCACAATGAATATGAAACAAAGGCTCAAATATGATCAAAATAAGCTTCCAGCCACACATACAGAATTGAAATAATAAGATTTCACTATTAGGGTTTGCAAAACCTTGCTTACAATGAATGAAACTTTCAATATATAAGCAGACTATAGTTTCGGTGACAGTCCAACTCTCCGACCATAACTTAGTTTCACCTAGCGACGAAACACAGTTTCGCCAAGTGAACTAGATCAGCTGACTACGAGCGAAACTCAGTTTCGCTCATAGTTTCGCTGGGCACAAAACTTACAAAATACAAAATACAAACTAAGTAAACTAACATTTAATCTATTACAATTATAAACAAAATAAACACAATAACAATGGCGAGTCCAACCTATACTAGATTATCAATACTCCCCCTAGGTTGGACCTCACCCGCTTGATCTTCTTATTCAGCTCTGGTTCTTTCTTCAACATCCTGAACTTCTTCTGCAGCATTAATAGATGTTTCCTTTTCAGCTCCAGCAGTACTCACTTTCGCTCCTTGTGCACTGGCCTTTTGAAATTGCTCCGTCAGCTGCTGCACGTCCATCCTTAGTTCGTCAGCTTTTATGTGGTTCTCACACAAAACCACCAAGTCTTCATCACAAAAGGAAAATACTTCCATAGGATCAAATAATCTGATTTCATTTCCATCCTTTACTCTAATCACTGCTTCTCCCATGTTATTATCATAAAACCACTTTTCAAACTTCTGTAACCTTAGGGAATGTGGATTGCATACCCTCACTCTATTCACTATCTTGGCTGGTTTCAACTTCAAAGCCCTTTCCAGTCACCCAATCCATGTCCTTCTTGGATCTCCTTCTCTCATTCTTTATATATCCAAATGACTCAAAGTTATCATCCAGCCCTTTTTTAATATCTTGCTCCAGAAACGTAGCTCTGTCACTTAAAATTGAATCAATCAGTGGAATCTCAGCTAATCTTCTTAAATCCCATCTTGGCAAGGTCTTAAATGCTTTCCTCTTATGTATGTATGAGATTCCCCCTCCTGTTCTCTTAATCATAAATATTTTCAGCTCACTATTGTATTTCTAGCTAATTATCTTCTAATCAGATTCCTTTCGACTCTGTTGTTGAATAGTTTGGAATAGAGGGGTCAGCTGTCTGGTTCTTTATCTTTGGTGAACCAGTCTTCCTTGTCCATCTTAATAATATCCCCCTCAGTTGAGCTTTTCTAAGCCACATATGTCAATGGACGCTCATCTACCTTATAGTATTCGGGCTCAGAGTCATAATCTACCAATTGCTCCCCAATCTCCTCTTCTTCATCTATCAAATTCAATTCAGTATCCTTCCTTCCTGTTCCGTCTCCTTCTTCTCTAAACACTTTTTCACCGGTCAAATCAGCATTTATATCAAAACCCATGTCTATAAATCCATCCTCTACAACCTCAGTCTCATCTGCTACAGCACTTTCTTTCACACCACTTTCTTTGTTAACTCCTACTTCCATATTTGAGCTACCAACACTAGAACCACTAGCACCACTAGCACCACTGCCACTAGTACCAACTCCAGCTCCACTTGTGCCTTCTCCTACCCCAGTTGAAGTACCAACCTTTAGAAATGAGTACTTTGAAGTATAAGTGAGCTTATCTAATTCAGCTTGAGTTAATTGATTGGGCAGGCCGGCATTGGCTTTCAGCTTGTTCACTTCCTTCAGTAGCCTCTTGCTTAACTCTTGTTGATCTAACATCAAACTCTTCATGCTTTCCATCACCTTATCTTTCTCTTTTTCTCTCAGTTCTTGATTTACTAACTTTGTTTTAATCATCCCCAATTCATTTGCCAAAGATGCATTCAGATTTCTAATGACATCTTGGTCTAGCTCCGACCTGGCATATCTTCTTTTAGGAGTTTCAGAAAATGCTTGTTGCTTGTGCTTTATTCTCCTTTTAGTAACATTTGCTGGCTCTCCCTGATATGCCTTCTTCTTTGTTTTTTTCACCCTTGGCACCCTCAGTTCTTCTTCCATTTAATCAATCTTATCTTCCAGATTGTATTCCTTATCTTTGGCATATCTTTTCCTTTTCTTAATTGCTTCAGCCTATTTTTCTTGATTTTCTTTAGCATTCTTGTTTTCAGTCTCAATCAATCTTCTGATATAATTCCACCTCTCAGCAGGATACATGTCTTCCAAAAGATATGTGATCTTCCCACTAAAGTCATGTCTTATAGTTGAGTAGTCTGCAAATATGCTGGTATTCATCTGAACTAGTCTCTTAATCACTCCATGTCTAGGCACATTTGGAATCAGATCATTTATCAACATCTGCACGAATATTGGATATAACAGCCATTTATCCTTCTTTAGCGCCATTATATTTTTCAGACATGTAATCGAATATTAGTTTGGCAATGTTGGCCTTCTGTCCTCTGCAAAATACAATCATGGCCCTGGCCCAATCCAAGTTTAGCCCATTAGACCCTCCTTTTCTATGGTCCAGACACATGATAAACACATGTGTAATGTATCTTCATTCCTTAGAAAGAAAGGACTTCTTGATCTCTTTTCTGCAGCCAAAAGGGGGTCCTTCGTAACCGATGCTCCTGAATGCACCTAACATCTGTGCCTCAAATAGCACAACTTCATCTCAACAATCATTCTCTAGCCTCAACACTTTAGCTATAGTCTCAACAGTAATGGCTATGTCGTTGCCATGGACTCTAGCTACAATCTGATGTGGATTAGACCCAAGGTCATATACAGCAGTTCTCCAAAAGTCTCTGACGTGAAGATCATAGATAGTGGACATATGAGATATGGCATAGAATATAGGGGACTCCTTCAGCCATTTGATGCAGTCTCTAAAACCAGTAGCTTTTGGTTGCCATCATCGAGTAGTGCTACTATGTTGTTCCTCTCGTTAAACTTTAAGTTTGCCATCTTAACTGAAAAATAAACAAAGGAGGGTTAATTAAAACATTGATATAAGAATTAATATTGAAATGAAACAAAACATAAGAAAATTCAGAAAGTTCAACAGCTTCGCTGCTGTCGAAACTGTAGTTTCGCACAGGAGAAAGTATAGATTCGCTGACACTCAGACACAAAATCATGTGTCCAAGCAATTCTATAGTTTCGCTGATGCTGAAACTATAGTTTTGTAGTAGAGAAATTATAGATTTGCTGAGACTCAGACACAAAATCATGTGCCCAGTGAATCTATAGTTTCGCTGAAACTATCCTGGCGAAACTGTCAAGTAGGCACGGACAGCATGACTAGACAGTTTAGCCTGGAACTTTGAACTTTCGTTCAGATTCGCTGGTTACACTCGTAGTTTCGCTGAATGAATCAGCGAACACTCTGACCCGGGTAATCAATCTTAAACTTAAAGGTATCGGTTATTATCGCGATTAATGTTATGGAATGGGTTCGAAACACCCACCTATGAACTTATAAACACGCAATCGAGAGGAAATCGACAAAGATTAAATTTGTTAGTGACTGTTCATAAACTAGGGTTCAGTTTCGTCACGCGAAAGTAAGAAACTGATCCCACATTGTCCAATATATATTAACTAGTTTCGCTGGCAGCGAAACTATAGTTTCGCTCAGCATGACATTTAAAATCAAGTACCTCAGAACTGAGCGAATGTGCCGGCGAATCTATAGATTCGCTAAGCGAAAAAGCTAGTGAAACTTAGTTTCGCTGAAACCTATAACTTAACAATTTTTTGGGAATTTTTTGAAAAATTTTTAAATTTTTAAAATTTTAAATTTTTTTTATGAAAAATTATTAAGGATTTATATAAACATAAGGTTTCGAGAAGAACTTCAACGCCCCTAATACCCACACAAAATATAAACCAAAAAAAAGTAAAATAAAAATAAAAATAATATAATAAAATAAAATAAGATAAAATTAAGAATAAAAGGATATAAACACTTCTTTTTCAAGGAGTTTCTCTAGAGAGTCAAAGATTGGCGGGATTGCTGATATGTTTATCCTTTTTAACCCATGTCGTATTCTTTTCAACACGTAATCTGCAGCTGTCTTTATCATGTTTTGGTTTAATTGTATAAACTCTAATGACTTGGTCCCCATAGACATTTGGCAAAGAACTTATCCTGTCCTCATGGTTTATTGAGCAATATGATTAACTCTGCTTGATTTTCTTTTGAAGATTTCAACAAAGATCTTAATTTAAGAAACACTGTGCCATTATTTTGAGGAACCGATGATAAGAGCTCCAGGTCTATACTTACGTATAACAAAGGAGATGATCATTTAAACATGCCAATGAGAGCTCTAGGTCTATACTCACGTATAACAGAGGAGATCATTACTCCAGGTCAATGTTCACACATAGCAGAGGAGATAAGCACGAGATATACATCTGAAGAGCTAACGAGAAGCTTCAATTCAGATACTTTTCTGAAGAGCTAGACTAGAAGCACTTATTGTGCTAACTAGAAGCATCATTCAAGACTTGTGAATAAGTGGATTTGGGAATTTTTGGAAATATCAAAGTAGAGATTTGAAACTCTCGACCTGTTTTTGACAAGGATTTGTAACTTTGTGCAGGCCAAAATGTCAAGAGGATAATCCTTATCGTCGAGTTTTTTTAAACTTTAATTTAGCTACATGGTCACTGTTTACTTCGATTTCGGGATGAGCCTACCATGCATATCCCAATACAAGGCTGTTAACCTCCTTCAAATTTCATTTTTCGCGGGTCCTTAAAAGACAAAATTGAAAAACTTAAGAGTTTAATCTTTGTTCTCCCCCGAAATTTCTTTTTAACTACCATGTTAGAGAAATTTTTGTTTTTCAGATTTTGTTAAAGATTAGAGAAGTGAAGGAATATGGCACACAAAATTTTTTCAGAAAAAGGTTTATTAAAAACAGAAAATGAACAAAAGAGTTATCAAAAAGATATTAAACCCAGCATTGAGATCAATACATAAAAACAAGGTTTATCAAATGTTTAGTGAAAAGATCTACTCTTTGATTCTTTGTGTCAATTGGAATAATATCAATGAAACCCTTTTACTGAGCATCCCGGATTCTATGAATCCTTGTTTCAATGTGCTTGGTACGGGTATGATGAACTGGATTTTTGGCGATTCCGATGGCAACTTCATTATCACAAAAGAGTGGTGTATGAAGAAAATTGATTCTGTAATCCATCATCTGATGCATCCAAAGCACTTGGCAACCGCAAATTGATGCAGCAACATATTCAGCCTCTCTTGTAGATAGAGATACTGTTGTTTGCTTCTAGCTTTGCCATGAAACAAGACATTCCCCGAGATATTGACATCCGCCAGTGACGGATTTCCTGTTAATCCTGCAACCAGCATGATCACTGTCAGAATAAGCATGTAAATCAAAGTTCCCTCCTTTTGGATACCAAAGACCCAAACGAGAATAACCCTTTAAGTAATGAAAGATGCGTTTAACAGCTTTTTCATGTGATTCTTTTGGGTTGGATTGAAAATGGGCACAGTAGCACATGACAAATGTAATATCCGGACGACTAGCCGTGAGATACATGAGAGATCTAATCATGGAACGATAGCGAGCATCCACAGATTTCCCATTTCTGGAGTTAAGCAGGTTTGAGCACTGAATGGAGTAAGTTCTAGAGAAGCATCATCTATCTTGAACTTCTTGAGAATCTCGTGAATGTACTTTTCTTGATGAATAAGAATACCATCAGGCTTTTGATCAACCTGCAACCCTAAGAAAAAGCACATTTCCCCCATCATGCTCATTTCGAAGCGATCCTTCATCACTTCTTCAAATTCTCTACATAGTTTCTCGTTCGTAGACCCAAAAATAATATCATCAACATACACTTGAACAATCAACATCTCACATTCAACCTCCTTCTTGAACAATGTTATATCTATAGTTCCACGAGAGAAACCCTTGCTGAGGAGATACTGTGTCAGTGTGCTATACCAGATACGAGTAGCTTGATGCAATCTATATAAGGATTTATCAAGTTTATATACTTTTTTTGGAAAATCTAGATCCTTAAAACCTGGTGGCTGAAAAACATAAATCTCTTCGTCAATGCTCCCGTATAGAAATGCACACTTCACGTCCATCTGAAAAACTTTGAAGTTCTTCTGAGCAGCATGAGCAATAAAAATTCTGATAACTTCAATGCGAGCAACTGGAGCAAACACTTCAGTGTAGTCAATCCCCTCTTCCATGGCAAATCCCTGAACAACCAGTCTTACCCTGTTTCTTACTACAACTCCTCGATCATCTAGCATGTTCCTGAACACCCATTTGGTACCGATGGGATATTTGTTTGGAGGAAGATCAACTAGCTCCCAAACTTTCAACTTCCTGAACTGTTCAAGCTCCAACTGCATAGATTCAACCCAACTTGGGTCTTGAAGTGCTGCTGAGATATTTTTGGGAACAATTTGAGATAAGAAACATGTATAGAGACATTCATTTATCAATCCAGATTGACTCCGAGTCCTCATACGATCTGTAATGGAAGCAATGGTGTAATCATGTGTTTGATCTTTTAAGGCTTTAAAGTTGGTGTTAAGTGTTAATGGATTGGATTGAGATCAAGATGCGATTTGTGATGGTTGTGAAGGGGAAATAGGTTGTAATGGAGGAAGTGGTTGTGGTGGAGATGTAGGAGGAGTAGGTGGAATATCAAATGGAGGAGGAGATGGAGGGTCAATTGGAGGTCGTGGAAGAGGTTCAGGTGGAGAATTTATTTGCACATTGGTTTGAGGAGAGACATCATCATCAAATACTAGAAGATTGAATGATTTAAGATAGTGTTGGAGTCATAAAACCATTCCGGTTCTAACCCCGTGTTTGGTGAATTAGACTCCTGCCAATCAACATAAAAGGATTCCTGCACAATATGTGTTCTTTTCTTGTACACTCGATACGCCTTTTGTGAGGTAGAATAGCCAACAAAGAAACATTCATCAGAGACTGCACCAAACTTTGACTTCTATGCTTGAGTATTAAGCAAAGTACACGAGCAACCAAACGGACGAAAGAAGTCAATCAAGGGTTTCCTTTTACGAAGAAGCTCATAAGAAGTCTTCATCTTGTGTTTCACAATAAGAACCCTATTCAATACATAAGATGCACAGTTGACTGTTTCTGCCTAGAAAATGATTGGAAGCTTTGACTCAATCAACATAGTTCGTGCTGCTTCAATCAG
Organism: Flaveria robusta; assembly: GCA_025506415.1. Taxonomy (NCBI): domain Eukaryota; kingdom Viridiplantae; phylum Streptophyta; class Magnoliopsida; order Asterales; family Asteraceae; genus Flaveria; species Flaveria robusta. The sequence continues at coordinate 13,684,999 of CM046475.1, forward strand.
GGTCCGATTCTTCCTTTCAGCAACACCATTTTGTTGAGGTGTCCTAGCAGCACTGAACTATGTAAGAATAGCTTTGCTTGCATAGAAAGAATCAAAGAGGTGGCTTCTGAATTCAGTTCCAATATCACTTCGAATGCCCATCGCTTTTCTTTTGTTGATGGTTTCAATTGAAAGAATCAGCTTCTGTAGCTCTTCTACAGTGTCTCCCTTGTGTGCTAGAAATCTTACCCAAAAGTATCTCGAGTAATCATCTGTAACAACCAAACAATATGATTTCTTAGCAATGGATTTGACACTGATAGGACCAAATAAGTCAGTATGTAACAATTCAAGGGGTTTTGAAATTGTATTTTCAAGCTTGAGTTTGTGTGGCACTTTGTGCTGTTTTCCTTAAGCACAGGCCATGCACTTTTCTACCACTGAAAAATCTTTAAGTGGTAGCCCCCTCACAAGATTGTGTTTAACCAACTTATTAATATTTTTAAAATTAATGTTTCCTAATCGTCTATGCCACAAAAAAGGATTCTGAGGATGAAGCTTTTGACAGGAGACATGTCACAGTGGAGGTGGATTCTTTTGATCCCATATCTAGCAGACAGGTATCATTCTTTCTTAGAGCACGCATGAAAACTAAATTTTCGGGGATAATAAACTCTGGTTTGAGAAATAAGCATTCATTTGACATAAACAACACTTGAATGTCTTTATCCCAGATTTGTGATACACTCAACAGATTGAATGCCAGCTCTAGAACATAGTTCACTTTCTCCAGAGTCAAGGAACCATTTTAGACTTCTCCTTAACCAATCATCTTTCCACCCTTCTTGTCTCCAGCAAGTGCAACATATCCTCCATTTATTATGGGATAATTTGTAAGTAGGTCCTTCAACCCGATCATAAGCCTTGAACGTTCGCTATCAACATGCCAGAAGCTATGGACAGCTTTTCTAGAATGATCCTGGCATATGAACAAAAGAATTGTTATGATTTGGAAATTGGGACCCAAGTCGTGACTAACTTAGGTCTCGGAGTAGAAGATTTTTTACGAAAAAAATTATTTACAAAATGATTTAATCTACTTCCTAATGAAGTATTATATACATTTCTACTAACAAATTCAGGGCAATTTTTAATTATATGATCATCCTTCCCACATCTAAACCATCGGGACTTTAAACCTTTCTTCTTACATTTTAAAACAGGAGCTTGATCTTTTAAAATCTCTTCCTCACATTCAAACATATGTGAATTATAATCGCTATAAGAGTCATATAATTCTCTTGATTTTTCTTTAGCTACCTTAATTGTAGCAGATTCTGATTCATTTACATTAATATTATTGACATTTCAAGAAGTTGTCCCATTCTCTTTAGGTTTAGAAATTCGTATTGGTGTAAAATATGGGATTGGATGAGAGAAGAACTTTTCAAAACAATTTGATTTTATTTGTTTGTCTGAAGCTTTACTTGAACAAACATCATTTCTATTAACATAAGCATTTGAAACATCATGATTTGATTCATAAACATCTGAATATGAACAAGCTGGATTAGAGATAGAACTACACATGCCATTGTCTGTAATAGACTTTTAGGAAACAAATCTAACTTAACTATTGTCTATTGAAGACTTTTTGGAATCTGAAATGCTAATACTAGAGTTGCGTGGACCACTACTTGCACCATAATCATACTCCTCGCGAATCTCCTTATGATTTACTCCTTCTAAACCTGCATACAAACTATTAGTATCTTTCTGAATTAATTCATTAGTTGGATGAGGTGTAGGCATAGGAGAATAACAATAAGTACTTAGAGGAGGATAAACATGAGTGGTTTCCTTGCTTCCCAAACCAGGTTTAATTCTAGCCCCTTATTGTTTCTTGCAAAGGTCCTTATGTTTCATCCTAGAGATTGTCCACTTTTCAAGTTTGGTTTTTAATTTGCTTGTTTCAAATTCAGCAAGTGCACACGTTCTATTAAAGCATTTATTTCAACATTTCTTTCCAAAAGATTTCTTTTTAAATGCTCATTTTCTTTTAAGGCTTCATTTAATTTAACCAAATATTTTGACTCACTTGTTTTAAGTTCTTTGTTAATTTGTTTTAATACCTTTTCGTTTTCTAACAATGACCTGTTAGGTTTATAAACCCCGAGTAAATGAATTTTGCATGGAGGAGAACACATGTCTTGGATTACCTCATAAGGATGTCCCATAACTACTGTTTCAGCAGCTAGGGCTTTTTCGCATTGACAAACGGGAGTGTTCTTTTTGTATTCTTCCTCCTGCATGGCTTTCTTCCTTGCTTCCTCAACTTGACTTCCCTCTTCCTCTCCTTGATCACAAACCTCCAGCTTCACTTCACTTGCTTCAACTTCTTGTGGTTTCCCGACTTCAACAGCTTCACAACCTGTCACCTTCACCTTAACAACTTCACAACAAGACTTCTCTACACCAACCTTAACAACCTTTCACTCATGACTTTGAACCTGTTATACCTCATCCTCACAAACCTCATCATCTAGAATTTTACACCTGAAATCCCTGAAAGGATCAAAATCTTCAACTGAATCCACATCACTTTCCACCACCTAAGTCACCAGAGCATGATTAATTTCTTCTTCAGTTTCTTTGATTTCAGCACTCCAATCAAAGTTTGAGATTAGTGTTGTTTCCTTCTTTGGTGTGGCTTCTTCTTTGTCGATGATCGGGATGACTTTTGAAGTTCTAGAAGTTCTTGGTTCAGTGATGATTGGAGATGGACATTCTCTTATGTAGTGGCCTAATTGTTTGCAGTTGAAACATCTCACTTTGGACTTGTCATATCCAAGTTTTGAGTTTTCATTTTGATTTCCAAAGTTTTTCGTGCTTGTTCTTTCCATAAACCTTCTTGCACGCAACTTGAGCATTGCCATCTGCCACTGGATATCAGTTTCTTCCAAGTCATCGGGGTCCACCTGATACATATCCTCTACGGTCATTCCTTTGCCATTCAACTCCCCCGCAACCAAAGCTTCATAACTATGTACAAACATTCCAAACAGTGCCATTGTTTCAGATGGAACTTTAGTAGTGACTGATGCATTTGAGCTTGAACTAACACTTGATGATCCACTACCAGACTTGTTTAACACATCATATCCAGAAGACCCACCATAAGCTACACCATACATTGAAGAGTTTGTAGCAAATGAAATCAATGCAACATTTTATGGATAAACTATAGCTGGCACCATGGATTGATTGTATTCTCTCCTTTTCATGTCCATATCAAATGACTTGCAAGCTATATTACGATGGTAGAGAATCCAAGAGTTTTGTGACTTGTTCATGATAACCCAACTGTCATCATATTTCTTTAAGTTGCTTGTAACATATAAAAATCGGTTGGTAAGATCAGTAAGGCTTTCATATTTGTGTAAATGAATTAAACTCCTTCTCAGCTTGGGCTTTCTTGTCCTTCTGCAAGTCTTCATTACCATTATAAAACTCGCATAAAGAATCATACAAGGATTTTGCATTCTTGTGTTTGGCAAAACGGTTATAGATGTCTTGAGATAAACACAGAGTTAAAGCCCAGAATGCTTTCTGATCACTGTCGATTAACTTAAGGTCTCTTTCTGTGATGGTTGATGGATCAGTGTTTGGTGTGGTAGTTTGACCGATAGTGACGGTAGGAGTATGTGGACCATTGACGATTGATTCCCACTGGTTGTGATCGGTGTAGTAGAAGAAGTCTTTCAAACAATGTTTCCAATCTTCAAAATTGTCACCATTGATAAGCCTCGGTGGCCTATTGGGTGCTACACTTTCCAAGTCAGAAATGGTGATATTGGTTGTTGTCATTTTCAACTCAGAAGGTAATATCGTTGAACAGCTCTAATTTCGCTCGCATATTCGCTGGCACATTCGCTGCTACTTTCGCTGGGAGATTCGACAGTAGTTTCGCTCGAACAGATGAATGATGGGAAACTCTAGTTTCGGCAACAGATTCGCTGAAACTAGTAGATCTTTCGTTCTGAGGACAATTTGGGCATCACTGTCGCTTGTTTTGGCAATCATATGAGGTTAACTTTAGTTCAAAATGAGGTACTATCGCTGAGTATCAAGGATCAATTTCCAAGATCACAAATTTGGTAGTTTCGCTGGAACATTATTAGTTTCGCTGGATGAACAACAGTTTCGCTGAATTAAACTGTGAGCCTTTTCGAACATGAAATAGACCAGAAATCACCCAAATCACAATGCATTTATGATTGGATGATTGGGATAGCTTCCTATACAAATAACAGATGATTTTCAATCGATTTCCATACCAAAAACATAGAAGATAAGATTCAAAATGAATGGAAAAGTGTTTTTGCTAAAAACCCTTCAAAAACTCAACAAATCAAGAGCACTAAGGCTCTAATACCATATTGTTGGTCCATATGATCGATAATCAGTGCGAATGATTCACAAAAACAGAGAAAACCCATTGAATAAACATAACTCTATCAATCCCACAATGAACAAGTTTCAAATATTTTCAATGATCTCCAAACTTCCACAATGAATATGAAACAAAGGTTTTAATATGATCAAAATAAGCTTCGAGCCACACATACATAATTGAAATAATAAGATCACTATTAGGGTTTGCAAAACCTACTTTCACCAGGCGACGAAACACGGTTTCGTCAGGTGAACTAGATCAGGTGACTACGAGCGAAACTCAGTTTCTCATAGTTTCGCTGGGCACGAAACTTACAAAATACAAAATACAAACTAAGTAAACTAACATTTAACCTATTACAATAATAAACAAAATAAACACAATAACAATGGTGAGTCCAACCTATACATCAATTTCTCATAAAAAAAAAACCATTTTGAGTGGTTTGAAATCATTCATTGTTTTTAAACATCATATTTTAGTTATTCTATACATAAATCAGGCAATTAAACATCTTCAAACGATAAATCGATTGTTGTGTTTCTTTGATGTTGTCACTCGCAACTGTTCTTGGATAAATCCTAGTTCATCACTTGCACAAATCTTCAAAATCTATAGTGATTTTGTTGATTTTCATAAAAAACAAGTGAATAAACCATTCTTCATTTGTATTTTTGAAAAAGCACTTTTTGATTCACAAGCCACTACTTCAAAAACATATTAATTGATTTTAGGGTTATGACATTTATTGATCTGAATTTATTAAAAAAGGTTTTGACCGATTGACTTTTCATTTGACATAATATTCCTGTAATATTAATTGTTCCGTGATTGATATTTCATTGGAATTAATTAATTAAATAATTAAGTTCCTTTATTTGGTAATTTTAAAAGTCATCAATAAATCAAACAAATCCTAATGACCTTATGATAAATCAAATTTAGCATATGTTGGATAATTTGTAATGGTGTGAGATTGCCTCAAAACTAGTGGAGAAGGCTACAAAGGCTGCCTCTTCTCCTAACTTTGTAGAATGATTGTGAGTGCATCCATAGGTTTCTTAACTTTATGTATGTTTTTGCAGGACCGTTTGAAGGGTGAGCAACTCAGTTTTCACAATGAGGAGAGACTTAGAACACTTAACAGATCAAATAAGGAACTGGCAAGATAAGATGATACTAGAATAACACAAGGAAACAAAAGAAAGAAAGCTTAAGAACAAGATAATTGGTTTTCAAGGAAGATGTATATTGCTCTCAAGTTCTATTACAAGTGTTCCAAAGCATAGAAATAAAATACAAGAACCTGAGATACTTTATACTACATCCTACAGCCGGGCCATACTTTGAAAGCCAGCTGGAATCACTAATCTAGACAACAAGTTCAACGAAAAGTCAAAAGGCAGATTGCCTTTTGACATGTGACTATGACATGTCATAGCTCACATCCTATTATAATACAAAAAGGATAAAAGTACATAAAGTAGAAAGTTACAGACTCAAGACCTTAATCTACAGCTTCCTAAAGCATGGACCTTTTCACCAACTTGTGTAAAGTTGGGGAACCTGCAGAGTGGCAGCGGAAAGTTGGTCAGCTTTTCTGAAAAGTTGTTAATCACAGAAAGCATGTCTTCTCTGTCTTAGGAAGAAATCAGTCTTCTATCTTTGAGGCTTCGGAAGACTTTATCTTCTAAGCTTCGAAAGACTTCATCTTTGGCTTCGGAAGAAATGGTCTTTTGGCTTCGGAAGATTTTACACTTGTGTTATTTTCTTGTAGAGTGTAAAACTTCCGAAGTAACTTCTACCATGCAAAAGGTGCATGCATACAGGAGATACCCTGATTGTTTTGAGTGCATCAGCCTCTTCTATAATCCTTACAAACTCCCCCTAGGCTGATGCTACCAAAACAGAGAAGTTCTTTAGCAGTTGACAATCCTTAATAGGATCAGAAGCATTCCCTTCTTCATCAGTTGATCTGGATCCTTCAGACTCTCATAGAACCTTCTCATGTCAAAAAGATCATGCAGAGGTACATCAAGCATGTCCTGCCAGAGATAGACATCTTGACCACCTTGATCTCTGACTACATACCATCTGTCTGGATTTGCAGCAAAAGTCCAGGACAGAATGGGTCTTCCTGATGCAAGAGGCTCAACCTGAATTGGAGTTGATTGGTCAGCCTCTTGTTGCACATCCTCATGAGGTTTTGACTCATCTTGAGGTGGTGAGGTGGATGCCTTGGACTTCTTCTTCTTTCTGCTGTCTCTTCTGATGGCCATCCTCTTCCTCACTATATACTTTAACTGAGGAGCTTGGCCTGCAGCACCGGATTGACTTTTTGTGCTCTCCTTAGTTGGGTCCTTGCTCCCTATTTGATCAGTAGAAGGGGACTTAGAACCCTACTGTGGGACAGAAGATGAAGTTGGCTCAGTTGTAGCTTCAGGTTCAGGCTGTATTGTCTCTTCAACCTTAACCTCAACTTCAGGTGCAGCTGGACTTGGTGGAGAATGCAAGTCCACAAGCTGACCTTCTTTGATCTTCTGCTTGATCCTCCTGATGTGCTCATCCATTGTGGATAGAGGCATAGGACCAAGTCTCCTTCCAATACAGCTTCAAGAAGCTCACCATCTTCAGTCTGTCAGCAGACTTCTTCTCTTGGACTCTGATGGTGGCTCTTACTTTAGCAGCTTCCTCCCTCATTTTCCTTTTAACTGCCTTTCTTTGAGTTTGAGCCTCTTCATCAACCTATTTTAGGTACTCAAACTCAATGTATTCAAATAAGAGGGGATTGAGAGCTGCTGCCTGATAGAGTCTTGTGGCACTCAGATAAGCAATCATCTTTCGTCTTTCTTGTTCCCTGTTTATTTAAGTTTCTTCCTCTTCAACAGCTATAGACTCTTTCTCAGGACTTTCATGAACTGGAGAGAGGACAGGAGCTCTTTGTTGTCTTTTTCTTTTTCTCTCTTCTTTGATTTTGAGGAGCAGTTCTGCTGCCTCAGCCTCCTTCCTCTCTTTATACAGCTCCTTGTCTGCCAGTTCATCTAGCTCTGCCAAGGGGAGAGAAATGATTTCATCAATATTGTAGTTCCTAAGTCCCAGATAATTCAATCTGGCTGCCCTTAACTCATCATTTTGAGTATCAGGCCTATGGGTAGCCCTGATTGCAGCTAGCATGAAGCTTGGGACTTCTCCTGATCTTTCTCCCCCGGCCTTCCTCTTCCTCTCTCTCTTCTCATCCTCAAGCTCCTCAGGAGTCATCTTCCTTTTCCCATTGTCAATTGTGGACCAGTATGACTCAGGGTGGAGAGAGCTTTGGCCTGCAGATGGTTGTGATGAGCTTGAGCTCTGGCAAGAGAGAGGTTGTGAGACACCTTCACCACCAGGTGTGTCACTGAGGGTACTGGGTGTACAGGGTGAGCCTGTCTCAAGGTTCACAGGTTCTTCTGCTAGGCCTTCAAATGAGGTTTCCCCTTTGAAGCTAATCTTAGGGTCTGCCTCAATATCCAGTAGACCAATAGTTTTCCCTACTAGCCTCTGTATATATAAAATTGCTTTTTGTCTGAATTCCCTCATAACCCATTCTTGGATCACCTCAGCTAGTTTGCCAGCCTATCTGTTTTGGCTTGGATTGATGAATGGCAGACCAACCAAGTTCATACCATCATGGAAACTTGATAGCACCAATGCCATTCTTGAAGAGTCATACCATCCCATTATTGGATTTTCAGCTAGATGGGATGGGGCAGGCATGGACATTGGAATTCCATCCTCAGATAATTGTTGAAGCAAGGCCTCCACGTCAGTGTGAGCCTGAGGAAGTTGTTGAGCCTGGACAACTACAAGTGAGGGTGGTGAATCCTCATTGTCCATACTTATAACAGAACTCCTAGGTTCTGTGGTTGTAGGGACTTTCGCCCCCTTTTTGGTAGCACCACCCACTTGCATAGGTGAGCTGGAGGTCAAGTCCACTACTTCCACACGTCTTTGTCTTAATGGTCTCTCAGCTAGCTTGCCCTTGAGATCGGTGATCCCAAGTTGCTGGTCATTAACCTTTTTTTGTAAGGCAGTCACTTAAGATTCCAAGTGACTAACCTTTGAGACCAAAGAGGTGCATATGTTTTCTAGTTGTTGCACCTTTAGTTTCAGACTCCCCTCATCTTTAGAAGAAGAATCATGGGGGGATGAGAGAGTTGGACTGATGTCTTCTCCCTCATCACCAGCATAGAGTTCTTGGCTGCTAGATTTCCTCTGCTCACTAACAACTTCAAGTGAAGTGCCAATGGGCTGAGTTGCCATGGTTGAGATCTTAATGATGTAATCACTAGTAGTAGTGAGAGCCTCTTCCATATGGATGTCCTGAACTTGTTCAGGAAGATCCACCTCAGTTTGGGGTGGATGATGTGGGCTAGATATGGGGGTGGTAGGAGCACTCATCTCTCCTTGAGTAGGGGTGAAGAAGAGAGACTCATGGTACTCACTGAATCCCATATCTTCATCATCTTAAAATTCAAGGTTTGAGATTGGTTGGTTGAGATCTAGAGGCTGGGGATGGTAACTGTCCCTTGAAGGTTGATCACTAGAGTTTTGAGACTATGAGTGAAAGCTTAAGGCTGCTTGGGTTATGAGCTCATCAGGAACCTCAGCACTGATAATATGAGAGATGGGAGTGGTTTGCTCCTCAAGAGAAGTGGGAGCTTTAGTGTCCACTTCTTCTTGCATAGGTGGTAATATGGGGGCCTGCTCAGACTGAATAGCTTGAGCAGGGGTTCGTTTGTGTTTTGTTTGTTAGGTGATGGTTATTGTAGGTTGTTGGGGTGGATGAGAAACAACAGGTGTGGGTTCAACACTGGCTGGTGTTGCTAGGTTGTCACCTTGAGCAATGAGCTCTAACATTTTTGGGACAAGGGCTGTTTCTAACCCAGAGAATCCCATAGTTGGTTTTCTCATTATTTTGAAGATGCTGGGCTTCATCTATCCCAATTTAAGAGTTTTACCTGTTCCCCTCAATTGTGAGCCTAGTTCACAGTTGAGAATGTGCTGGACATATCTAGGGAACATATAATACTCCAAGGAGTCTAAGTTAGATAGTAAATTAAGGTAAACAAAGTGAGAATACCTGAACTTGACCCCCTGAACCAATCCATGGACTATGAAGGACAGATCTTCAGGAATCTGGTCCCATCTTCCATGCTTGTTGGACAAGCTGTGTATGATGACATGGAGGAGGTACTTCCACTGGGAAGAGACCTTCCCTTTCCAGAAGGTTCTGACTGAGAAGTCTCCTTCATATCCCATCTACACAAATGACTGATTTATAGCAGATTTGGGAAAGGACACATCACCTTCTGCATCATCCGGCTGAAGATGGTTGTTGATGATGGCTGGAGTGATGAAGAGTGTCCTCCCCTACATTGTGGCAGACAGTGCCTTCTCCCCATCCATGGTGACCTCTTCGCAAGTCCGCTACAAGTCTAACAAATGATCCTCATAGAGAGGAGGATCAATGGTGAGGGAGGTGAAGTAGTTGGACAAAGAAAGAAATAGGCAAATCTCTGAGAAAGCAGGATCTTTCTCAGAGTTCAGAAGAGCAACCTGATTGTGTTGCCTATGAAGTTGCATGGAGAAATCGGGTTGATTTCTGCGCTTAAGGTTGGCTATTTTAGAGAGCTTCGTCAAGAAGAAAGGTAAGAACAGGGTCAGTTTCTGGATGAATTTAGGTTAGAAAAGTGTTGCAGATGATGAGAGAAAAGCGAAAGAGGGGGAAACCGTTGGGTATATATATGAAATGGATTTGAGACAAAGTTAACGCGAAAAGATAAAGTTTGAAATCCGGATGTCGGTCCCACCTCTAAAAAAGTGCCCAAAAGTAGTTTTCTTGGAAGTCGAAATCTTCCGAAGGTAATTTGGTTTCGGGAGTTTTGATAAAAGCTTCCGAAACCAATTTAGCTTCGGAAGATATTTCTAAGAGTTTTGAAAATTTTGCTTCGGAAGAAAAATACTTAGAGAATTCTTCTCTTTTCAGAGATAAGTACTTTCGGAAGGGAATTGTTCTTTAATATCATTTAAAATACTTAAAGAAAATTTGGCTTCGGAATATATTCTAAGAATTTCTTCCGAAGGTAAATTGTCATAAGTAGTTAGTTGATATTAAAGACATAATTTTCTTCCGAAGGTAACTTAGTTTCTTCCGAAGAAAAGAAGTTCAAAATTTTGAAAAGTCTAAGAAATATTTTCTAAAGCAATCTTCCTCCAAGTTGATTAGGGGCTTATGAAGGTGATAAAATAGACAACTGAGGACACACAGATTTTAGAAATAATATTGAATTTAAGTTTAAGAAAGAGCTACTAAAAGTTTATCATCCCAATAGCTGATATAAGATACTTAAATCTCTGTTCATCAAAAGCTTTGGTGAACAGATCAGCATATTGTTCATTTGTGTGAACTTTGACTAGTTTGATTAACCCTTTTTCAAAATTATCTCTAATTAAATGATACCTATGTTGATATGCTTGGTCCTTGAGTGCTGCACAGGATTCTCTGTAATAGAGATAGCACTATTGTTGTCTATGTGGACGGGAGTCTTTTTGAAGTTGAATCCATAGTCTAGCATCTGATTCTGAATCCAAAGCACTTGAGCACAGCAGCTTGCAGCAGTAATGTATTCAGCTTCAGCAGTTGATGCAGATACACAGGATTGTTTCTTGCATTGCCATGAGACTATCCTTCCACCAAGAAATTGACATCCCCCTGATGTAGACTTTGCAGTCACATTGCAGCCACCATAGTCACTATCTGTATAGGCATATAGATTGAAGTCAGAATTCTTTGGATACCAAAGGCCATGAGATGGAGCACCTTTGAGGTATCTTAAAAGTCTCTTGACAGCAACCAGGTGTGACATCCTGGGATTGGCTTGATATCTAGCACAGATACATGTGGCAAACATGATATCAGGCCTGCTGGCAGTAAGGTACATGAGACACCCAATCATAGCTCTGTAGAGATGCTCATCCACACACTCCCCCTTAAGGTCAGGTCCAAGGGAGTGATTTCTTGCTATGAGAGTCTTTGCAACCTTGCAGTCAGTCATGCTGAATCTTGTAAGTATGTCCTGAACATACTTTGACTGACTTATGAAGATGCCATTGTCAACCTGCTTCACTTGAATTCCTAAAAAGAAGTTGAGTTCCCCCATGGCACTCATTTGAAATCTATTCTTCATCAGCTTCTCAAAGTCTTTGTAGAGCCTTGGATTAGTTGACCCAAAGATAATGTCATCTACATATACTTGAACCAGCATCAAGTCATTTCCTGTTCCTTTGATGAAAAGAGTTCCATCTATAGTACCCCTTCTGTAACCATGCTGACATAGGTACTGAGATAGAGTTTCATACCACTTCCTTGAAGCTTGGTGCAACCCATATAGAGCTTTATCAAGCTTGCACACATAATCAGGATGATCAGGATCTGCAAAGCTAGGTGGTTGTTTGACATACACCTCTTCATCAATCACCCCATATAAGAAAGCACGCTTGACATCAAGTTGGTAGACCTTGAAATTCTTGGATGCAGTAAAGGCTAGGAATATCCTAACAGCTTCAAGTCTTGCTACTGGAGCAAAAACATCAGTGTAATCAATTCCTTCTTCCTGAGTATACCCTTGAACAACTAGTCTTGCCTTGTTTTTGATGACAAGTCCTCTATCATCCTTCTTGTTCCTAAACATCCATTTGGTTCCTATAGTAGTCTTCCTAGGGGGAAGAAGACATAGGTTCCAACCTTCTATCTTTTGAATTGAAGCAGTTCCTCTTGCATTGCTTCAACCTAGCTTCCATCTTTCAGATCCTCCTTAACTTTCTTTGGCTCTACTTGGGATAAAAAACAAAAGTAGAGACAAACATTTTTGTCATGGGTTTGTCCTCTTGTTCTTACCCCTTGGTCAACTTCACCAATGATGTTTGTGGTAGGGTGAGAATTATGGATCCTTAGTTGAGGGATCACAGCAAGTTGGTTGGAGAGATCCGAATTTGAGAAATTTTGATCAGGCAAAGCAGATTCACCCACCACATCAGCACACTTATCAAGAGAAGCTTAATCCAATGAGTGTGTGACATCAATGATGCTGTCTTCCATGGAGTCAGCATCAAGAAATTCTTGATCACTGTTACCATTTCCACTTTCTTCTACATTTGGAACTCCTTCCCTTTGGTTCTGTGCCTCTGAGTTGGAATTTGAAGGCACTTCAGATGTATCAGCAGGATTTGTCATTGTTGTGCTGATAGGAGCTCTATTTGCAGAATTAGTTATTACTGGAGCTAAAGTAGATTGACTTGAAGGTCTTCTCAGCTCAAATCTTGGATCAGGATCTTCTTTTGATGAGTTACCTGTAGATCCTAAAACATTCTCACAAGACTTGTTAAAACAGTTAGTAACTAAATCAAGATCAAACAGCCAATCAGGGCCAGAACCTCTCACACAAAGAGTGTGTTCATTGAAAGTCACATTGGCTGACTCATCAACAATTTTGGTTCTGAGATTGTACACTCTGTAAGCCTTATCTTGAGAAGAGTATCCAATGAAGTATCCATCATCTGATTTCTCATCAAATTTGGCTATCTGATCTCTGGTATTCAAGATGGTGCAAGGACATCCAATTAATCTGAGGAAATCAATGAAAGGTCTCCTTTTGTGCCACAGTTCATAAGGAGTCTTACCATGAGTCTTAACTACTAAAACTCTGTTCTGCACATAGCAAGTAGTGTTTACTGCCTCTGGCCAGAAGGTGATAGGCAGTTTAGAGTCAGACAACATAGTTCTTGCAGCTTCAATTAGTGTCCTGTTTCTCCTCTCAGCAACACCATTTTGCTGAGGAGTCCTAGCAGCACTATATTGTCTTGAAATGCCCTTTTCATCACAAAATGTATCAAGGATTTGGTTCTTGAATTCAGTTCCTTGATCACATCTTATGATCTTGACCTTGTGATCAGATTGATTCTCAATCTTCAGAATGAAATTCTTCAATATCTCAGGAGTCTCATCCTTAGTTTTAAGGAAGAAGACCCAAGTGAATCTAGTGAAATCATCTGTGATCACTAAATAGTATGAGGTCCTTCCTAAACTCATTACACTGGTGGGGCCAAAAAGATCCATATGTAACAAGTGTAGGGGAGTGGTGATGGAGTTACTTTCCTTTGGCTTGTGAGACACTTTATGCTGCTTCCCTTTAAGGCATGCAACACAATGGTCATCACTTGTAAACTCTTTCTTTGGCATTCCAATTACCAAATCATTCTTAATTAATTTGTTCATGTTTTTAAAGTTTACATGGCACATTCTTTTATGCCAGAGAAAAGACTCATCACTATTTCCTTTAGACAGAAAGCAGGACACTTCTCTAGAGGGAGAAGTTTCATGTAAATCCATCTTGTACATGTTCCCTTTCCTGGGGGCTCTGAGCAAAATATGCTATTGAGGAATGACCACCCCGGGCTTGAGAACAATGCACTCATGCTCAGTAAAGAGCATGTTATGCTTTTGATCACATAATTAGGATACACTCAGTAAATTGTACCCAAGCTTATTGACAAAGTTTACCTTCTCAATACAGAGCTTACCATTTGTGACCATGCCCATTCCTGTGATGTAACATCCTGCATCTCCTCCAAAAGCAACAGGCCCTCCAACAATCTTTTCAAAATTTTTAAGTAGAGAGCCATTGCCTGTCATGTGCCTGGAACAGCCACTATCAATGATCCACACATTCCTGTTGGTCTTTAGCTGTTCCTGCACAAAAAGAGATGATTAGTTACATTTGGAAACCCAAGCCTTGCTTGTTTTGGGCTCATTAATGTCAACAGAAGACAATGCAACATTAATTTATCCTATGTTCAAGCTTTGAGGATCAGCAGCTGTTGTTGATGAAGAACTTTCAGTCACATGGTCTTTCTTTGTCTTCCACACCACCTTTGGAAGCTTAGACTTGACCTTCAACACTTCGAAAGTTTTGACAACTTTGGAAGTTTTGGAGACTGGACCTTCGGAAGATCTTGCTTTCACTGCAGCAGACTTCAGTACTTCGGAAGCATTCCTTTCTTCCGAGACCAATTTTTCTTCCGAAGGCAAGTTTTCACTTGTCTTCTTCTTCACTTTGGAACTTCCGAGAGGAAAAGCTTTTCCTTCAGAAGTTGGCTTCTTCTTTATCTTTTTAGAAGATTTCTTCTTGATCATGTTGCTTTTAGGATTGTAGATGCAATCCTTGGCTAAACGAGAAGTACTGCCACACATGACACAGTCAAACTGCATTCTTCTGGAAGCCTTCTTTTGAGAGCAAGACTGATCTTGATCACTTTCCACTTCCTTCTTCTTCTTCACAGATGAGGTAGCAAGTATTTTAATGAGAGACTTGGTGCTGGATGTGGATGGTTCAGATTGTGCAGCCGTGGTACACAACAAATCAGCCTTCTTCTTGTTGTCGTTGGGTTGAGGTTGACACGAACTAGAACCCCAGGTACTAGGATTCATAGTTGAGTCTTCAGCTTTTACCACCTCAAATCCTGCAGAAATGAATACTTGTTTCTGCTTAGAATCAAAGGTGGCCTTGATCTCCTGAGCTTTCTTGGACTTTCTCTTTGCTCTTCTGATCAAGTTCTTCCTCTTGGACTTTGATAACCCAATAGAATTTCTCTCCTTAGAAGAATAGTGACCCTTCTTAGGATGATCTTTTTCACTCTTCTTAGATCCATCCTTCACTATCTCCTCTTCATCCTCTTCACTCATAGGGTCTATGAGGGGAAGCTCATCTTCACAAGTTCCACACCTTGAAGATCTTACAGATAGTAAGGAGTGTGGAGGAGCTATCTCAGTAGATCCTGGTCCCTGCTTATTCTGATAACACACTTTGGAATGCAGAGATGAGGATATCATGTTCTTGAAGGTCTCTTCTTCAAAAACACATTTTTCTGCCCTAGCTTTGCTGATCACAAGCTCAGCCTGGCATTTAGTTAACTTAGTTATGAGATCTTTAATCTGAGTCCTGTAGTTGGTGTGTTCATGTTTGAGAGTTGAAATGGTTTTCTCTAAATCCTCTATTTTTAGTTTTTATCCATTTTCAGCTCTTTTGAAGTCAGATTTTAAGATATTTAAGGACTCAAGATCAGACCTCATTTCTAAGTTATAGGACCTGTATCTATTTACTTTAGCAATACATTTAGGAGTGCAAAGATGTTCCAATACCTTGGCTTCATAATGATCAGCCATTAGTGCTTGATTTGGAGATGCATCTTTAACTTGAAAGCTCCAGTCAATGCCTCCTTCTTCAATAGCAACTGCAGCTTGCTGCTTTGGCTTCTCATTCTGGTTCACTCCTTCAGTGTTGATTGGTCTGGCTTATGCTTGGCCACCATTTGTCTTAGGTGCCTTGCACTCCCTGGCCAAGTGTCCCATTTGGTTGTAGTTGAAATACCTCACCTTGCTTTTGTCCAGTCCAAACTTTCTACTTGCTGCATTGCTAGGAAACTTCCTCCCTGTCCGCTTGTAGAACTTCTTGGCTCTGTGAGTGAGAAGAGCCATCTCCTGGACTATCTCCATGTACTCCAGATCATCTGGATTAATACAATCCAAGTCTTCAAGGATGAAGAGAAAGCTGCCTGAACTTTCATCAGCAGACACAAAAGCATGAGAAGAGCTTGTCTCTTGGAATGGACTTCCTTGGATGTAGCTCTCCCTTGGTGTCTCAAAGAAGGTGATGAAAGGACCCTTTTGTGAGTTGTCAGGGTAGCAGATAAGATGATGCGGTGGTTCTCTGCAATCCCTTTCAACCACATGAAGGGCTGAACCCTGCTGATTGCTGGAGTTACCAGATGGATTTTGCATGTTCATCTCCATCTGGTAGCCACTGAGGATACCATACAACTCTGCAAGAGTAAGAGTTTTGAGGTTCTCAGTCCTCTTGATGACAACACGGTAGTGAGTCCACTGTCTGGGAAGAGAGGACATGAACTTCCTCACAATATCCCTGTTCTCAAGAGTTACTCCAACATCCATTAGAGTATCCACAATCTCAACATACCTGAAGTATTGCTGTGTCATGGTTTCACCTGTCTTGTAGGTGAAATTCTCAAACTGCTGCTTCAGGAGGTCCTTTTTGTTCTCCTTGGCTTCAGAGGACCCCTCATACATGAGCTTTAGTGCATCCCATAACTGCTTGGTAGTTTTGCACTTCTTGAAGCCCTTGTAGATAGAGTTGGGAAGAGTAGTTTGGAGGGCAGTCATGGCCTTTTGATCGATATTTATCTTCTTTCTATCTTCTTCAGAATAGTCAGCCACTTCCTTTGGGATCATGCCACCTCCTGCAGCAGCTGAAGAGGTGCATGGAATGTAAGGTCCAGAGACAACAGATTCCCACATCCTGGAGTCTTGAGACTTGATGAAGCCTTCCATTCTTTGACACCAAGTATCAAAGTCTTCAGGAGTGATTAGTGGGGACTTTGTCATTGTGCCAGTTTCCATATCAGCCTTTGAAAGAGCTGCCATTTGAGTTGTTAATTATTTTGTGAAAAACTGAAAGATCTAAGACGGTGAGATCTTACAATCAAGAGCATTTCCTGAAATGCTCTGGTACCAATTGCAGGACTGTTTGAAGGGTGAGCAACTCAGTTTTCATAATGAGGAGAGACATAAAACACTTAACAGATCAAATAGGGGACTGGCAGGATAAGATGATACTAGAATAGCACAAGCAAACAAAAGACAGAAAGCTTAAGAACAAGATAATTGGTTTTCAAGGAAGATGTATATTGCTTTCAAGTTCTATTACAAGTGTTACAAAGCATAGAAATAAAATACAAGAACCTGAGATACTTTATACTACATCCTACAGCCGGCCATACTTTGAAAGCCAGCTGGAATCACCAATCTAGAAAACAAGATCAATGAAAAGTCAAAAGGCAGATTGCCTTTTGACATGTGACTATGACATGCCATAGCTCACATCTTATTGTAATACAAAAAGGATAAAGGTACATAAAGTAGTAAGTTACAGACTCAAGACCTTAATCTACAGCTTCCTAAAGCATGGACCTTTTCACCAACTTGTGTAAAGTTGGTGAGCTTGCAGAGTGGCAGCAGAAAGTTGGTCAGTTTTTCTGAAAAGTTATTGATCACAGAGAGCATGTCATCTCTGTCTTCGGAAGAAATCAGTCTTCTATCTTTGAGGCTTCGGAAGACTTTGTCTTCTAAGCTTCAGAAGACTTCATCTTTGGCTTCGGAAGAAATGGTCTTTTGGCTTCGGAAGATTTTACACTTGTGTAATTTTCTTGTAGAGTGTAAAACTTCCGAAGTAACTTCTACCAAGCAAAAGGTGCATGCATGCAGGAGATACCCTGACTGTTTTGAGTGCATCAGCCCATTCTATAATCCTTACAGTTTTGCTTTTGTGAGCAATGTTATTTGCTTTAACTTGAAGCATGTTCGTGTTGTTTGCTCTGGGGTGTTGCTTTATGTGAAGCAAAAACAACAATCATTTTAGACTTCTGTTTGTTTTGTGGATATTTAGGAGCAAAAAAGAATGAAATGTCACTGGAATCAAGGAACTCTTCTTCTTCATCTTCTCTAGTGCATGCCAACAATTCACTGTCTTTTGTTTGTATCTCCTTAAATTTGTATGATTCCACATGCCTTATTGTGCTGTTGTTTCTAGATCTTTCATCAAGCTCTAGTGCCTCTACCTTGGCAACTAGTGCATCTAATGACAATGCTTCAAGATCTAATGTTTCTTTCATCAGAGAGGCAGACTGAATTAAACTCTTTGGTAGAATGTGCAACAACTTTTTGTTGATCTCCACAGATTCATATTTGAGACCATAAACTATCATCTCTTTTACTAGTTGGACGAATCTATGAAGCTGCTGTGGTATTGATTCTCCTTGAACATGATGGAATGTTTCATATTGGGTTCTCAATTTTTCTTTCTTGATCTCCCTAATTTCTTCACTTCCTTCACACATTGTGTGAAGAACCTTCCACAATTCATGTGTTGTTTTGAAGTTTTCTACTTCGATTAATATCTCAAATAGAAGATTTATTGCAAGAATATTGTATGCTTTCATGTCTATTTTGACTTTCTTCAAGTCATCACCAACTATACTCTTTAAACTCGTTGTTGTTTGTATGTTATAAACTGGACCTAAAGTCATAGGAATATATGGTCCCTCGGTTATGGAAGTCCACAAATCCAGGTCTTGGAAAATAATCTAGTTTCTAAACATGATTTTCCATTGCTTGAAGTCAGTCTTGTTCTTTAGTCTGGGTGGTTTAAGACCACTGTTAGAACCTAAAACTTCATCTAACATGCTTGTTAGATTTTAACTCAACGGTTTAAGTCAAATTTATTTGATTATTTAGCTCGATGGTTGAATAGATGGATCTTCAGTGGTCTATGGCAATGATTACTTACATATCAAAGAAGTTTTTTTAAAAAAAAAAAGGGGGTTGAACATGGATAAGAAAACAAAAATTGGTTTTCATAAAACCAAGGTGAGATGCTACAACTGTCAATTATATAGGCATTTCTCAAGATAATGTCAACAATCAAGGGCTGATAGAAATAATCAACAACCACAAACATCAAGTGGTTATCAAACAAACAGACAAGTTCCACCACCCATCAGCATTATATCAGCTTCAACACCACTAATCACACAGTACAACCCCAATCAACACTCCAAATCTTCAACAATGATAATCAAACAAGATGGAGAGTGTGACTGGAGTATGTATGAGGAAGAGATAAAGTTTCTAGACCATGCCCGTATGGCGTAGGTTGATGAGAAACTATCTAAAATCCCAAAAAAGGTAGAAGACCATCTCTGTACTCAAGCATGCATAGATGAGGTCACCAGATTCAGAAAGCATGCAGACCAACTTTCAAAGAAAGTTATTGAAACAAACATTTTAAAACAAACACTTGCAGCTCAGGTTTAGAAACTCTCTAAATCTCTGACAGAGTCTAAAACACTACAAGCCGACACTAAGGGGAAACTTCAAAAGTTTCAGGTGAGCAATAAGAAGTTTGAAGAACTTCTTGCTCAACAAAGGGCTTTTAAATACTCTTCAGGTCTGGGATATAATAAGGTTAACCCACTTACAATGACAACTATATTCCCTTGCCTGAATCAGTGACCAGCAAACATGGGGAATCAATTGATCCTCATGATAGAACACATGACTCAAAGCCATCATCATCATCATCATCATCATCATCATCATCATCATCAAAATCACCAATATTACCAAAGTCATCATCTTTGTCAAAGTCTCCATTGATTAAATTTGTTAAAAGTCAAACACCACCACAAATTAAATCAACTGATTTTTATCAAGGAGAAAACAATAACTTTGATATTCATACTCCTGTTATTTGATGAGTCTGATCAACCATCCATTGAAACTGTAAAATTTTAAAGTGTGGTTGATTAATCAACCAAACAACATAGCAGAAGAAAATATTTGACATTTGCTTTGGTGGAAGAAAGACACACATTTTAGAAAATACTTCTGAAATTAATTTAAGAAATTATACTCAAAGTTAAACATCCGAATTGTTGATATAAGATACTTAAATCTCTGTTAATTAAAAGCCTTAGTGAACAGATCAGCATAATTTTCATTTGTGTTATCTGTAACTAGTTTTATCAAGCCCTTTTCAAAATTATCTCTTATCAAATGATACCTGATGTTGATGTGCTTTGTCTTTAAGTGCTGTATTGGATTCTCTATGATAAAGATAGCACTGCTATTGTCTATGTGGATGGGAGTCTCCTTGAAATTGAATCCATAATCCAGCATCTGATTCTGAATCCAAAGCACTTGAGCACAGCAGCTTTCATGTCACACCCCGCCTTGGTGGAACCGTGAAGTGCAACTTTCATAGATTTCATAGCACATGGTTAAAGCAAACTTTTAATACGATAAAACTGGATACCAAATGTATAAATTTTTACAAACTAAAGCATCTTTTGAAAATAAAAGATTTACAACTATAACTCAAGTAGTTGAGTAACAAATGAAAATCTCTCAAAAGTTGGCATCCCCAAAATATGCAATGCTTGCTAAAACTCTCTTCCCTTGACTTGAATTAATTAACTGGAAACATGTTAGAAAACGTCAACAATAATGTTGGTGAGATCACAGGTTTTATTGGCATATTTAAAATTATTTTTCCTTTGAAAAGCACACGATAACAAACAAGTTCCAATTGATTATCGTAGTCATGTCAGGACACATGAAAAACTAGTGTGACACCAAGAACCTATAACAAACCAAGACGAAATACTATTTGCCCCATCCCATGTACATTCTAACAATGAGATATCCTTTTGAAAAATATGCAATCGTTCAACCTGTTGGTCGGAGGTTAGCGTGACAAACCACGAAAGGGGGTGTCAAACCCAATAGTACTATTCATTTGTTTCACGGCTAAGTCCATAGCTAATGGTTACAGTTCGAGCTATCGGGGACTTTCATGCATGCAATAAAGAAATATAACTTGAGGTTCACACAAAGATCAATTTTTGGTTGAGTCTCGTTTTCTCGTTATCGACTTATTAGAAATAATATCTAGAAATATAAACATGTTTTCCTCCAAAATATATAAAAAAAAAGGCTGTGAACTCACGTGACAACCCACTCATGTAGACTTTACAGTAATGTTGCAGCCACCATAGTCACTATCTATATATGCATACAATTTGAAGTCAGAATTCTTTGGATACCAAATTCCAAACTTGGTAGCACCTTTGAGATATCTAAGGATTCTTTTGACACCAACTATGTAGCGATTAAACCTAGAGGCTTGGAAAATCAAGTCAAGATAAAGAAGATCAAGTCGCGCGAGAAGTTCAAGTTGTCCAGCGAGAAGTACTTTTCGCGCGAGAACTAGTTTTGTTGAAGTATAAATAGCTAGATTTGATGTAATTAAGTAGCTTTTTGTCATTTCCTGATTCACATACATTGTAATCACTTTCAAATTAGAGAGCTATAAAATTGAAAAGTTATTTACAATCGTTCTTATCTTCAACTTTTCATTACCATGATGATAATATTATGCGTTATTATTATGAGATCGATCTTGTGTTATTGTTGATCCTTAAAATTGGTATCTAAGCTTGGTCTGCTCTAGATTGATTATTTTGAATATTGTAGAATGTTTTTGAAGTGTTCTTAAGCTTTGATTTGGAATCCTTTGAAGATCAACTTGATTTCTGCTGGTTTTGATCATTTTTGAAGATGTTGAAAGCTATTGTGTTGTTGATTGTAGTTTTGAGGGTGCTCATGAGATTAAACGAGATAAATAGAATCAATTAGAGACAACTAGGATTAAAAGTTTTACCTAAATCACTAATTGAAAGATTAATTAGTCAATTTTGAAGAATTTGGTGAAAATTTGAAACTAGAATCTTCAAATTTGGGATGAAATTGATCAAGCAAAAACTTGTTATTCGCATGCGAGAAGTTCTCATTCTCACGAGAACTTTGATTTTCGCAAATGTTTGTTGAAGATTTTGTTACAAAAGATTCCTTTCGCGCGAGAAGTTTATCTTTTCGCAAAATACAGTTACTAAACTATCCGCACGAAAAGTTCAAGTTTGAATAGTTTGATTTCTAAGTTTAAAAATGACAAATCTAAAACACATCACTGCTACCCTCAACCTCGACAATGAGATTGGAAAAGTACAAAACCTCCTAGACTTCTCAGCGAAGAAGATTATACTGACTAGGCCTATCAATTCGAGAATCATGTTATTTACACTGTACCCCAGATGATACGGTCAATTAAACAAGGACCGTATATTCCTGTGTATAGCAATGAGAAAGGAGAACTGGTACCCAAACGTGAACATCTCTAGGATGAGGAAGATATGAATAAACTTGAGCTTGATGACAAAGCGTATACTGCTATCACCATGGCGCTTACAACTGAGATTGCACAAAAGTTCAAGGATTACAGAAAACCTAAAGATTTGTGTGATGCGATGGAGGAATAGGTAATCGGCAACAAGGTTATGAGAGAGAGCAGAAAGGACATGCTAAATCAAGAATTTAACATGTTTAACCATGTACATGGTGAAACTTTAGAGGCCAAAATGTCAAGATTTGTTAAGCTAATAACGAATATGAAGATTGCTGGAATTACCTTGGAGAGTATTTTAGTATACAAAAAGCTATTGAATTCGTTACCATACAGCTGGAACAATAACTCCACAACTACCAAAAGAACCAAGGATTTGTTCACTTTGTCACTCAGCGATCTTATTTCAACCATCAAGTCATATGAAATGGATGACAAGCAGACAGCTGCTAATTACATCAACACAATGGGAGTTGAAGCATCTGCATTAAATGCGAAAATGGCTAGTAATCCAAATTATTATGTCAGCTATTCCTTGTTGTGTCAACAACAAGCAACCAATTATGTTAATCCAAATGTCAAGGATCCATCCATGCCTTAGTTTTTAACTTCTCATCAAAATCATTAATATCCAGTGCACTCACAACCACAACCTCAGATTTATCCACAAAGTCAATCCTCTGAACCCACACAACAAGCCTTTGTTGTAAATTACAACTTAACCAAGCAAACTATTCAAATAGCTGAAGAGCATCTGGCTTTATTCGCCACTTTTATGAACAATTATGAAGCCTTTACGGAAGGAAGACTCAGCGCACCAAACATCTTAGTTGATGACTTGCAACAAGTTAATCCTGATGATATTGAAGAAAATGATATAAAATATCAGATGGCTATGGTGGTGTACCGTGTAAAGAATTTTGCTAGAAGAACTGAGAGGAAGATGTTTGGTTTGAATAACTCAAGCAAGATTGGGTTTGATAAATCAAATTTGAGATGTTATATTGTGACAAACCTGGTCACTTTGCTAGAGAGTGTACTAAAGGTAGATCAAATCATAATGATAATGGAAAGAAGATGGTTACGGTGGAAGTAGAGTCAAAGGGTGATAAAGTAAGCTAATCAAACAAAAAAGCTCTGGTGTCTCAAAACAATGAAGAATATGATTGGTCAGACCAGATGGTTCTAAAATTTTCTAATGCTTTGTTAGCTGAAATTCTAACTGATGAGAATGATGATCAAAATATGATGGCTGAGTTTGTATTAGGTGATCTAATAAAGGGGATATTTGATGAAGAAAAAATTAAGGTTGTTAAAAAAGTGCTTAAAGAAGAAGTTGTTGAGATTACTCCAGCTAAATCAACAATGACTGAAAAGGGTAAGGGAGAAGTTGAAGAAGAAGCTGTTGAGTTTATTCCAGCTAAAGATAAAAAGATTTTGAATGTTGTTGGGATTACTCCGGCTCTTGTTTGTAATGAAAAAGTCAAGGTTGTTGAGATTGCTCCGGCACCCAAAGTAGAAGAAAAGGTTGTACTGAATGCTTTCATGGTAAATGTCTTATCTAAAAAGAAGAAAAATCCAGAAGAGACTGATGAGGTACTTACTAATCTTTGCTCAAAAACATGTGCAGAAAAATTCAAACATACAGAGTTCACAACGAACACTTGATCTTGGAAGTTGAAAAATTTTAATATCAAGCTCGTAAATGCAAAAATTATTATAAAATTTTTAAAGAAAAGATAGAAGGATTAAACAAATCAATATATCAAATAAAATTGAATATTCATGATAAAGATTGTAACATAAACGATTTGAAAGCACATAATAATGAACTATCTTTGGAAATAAATAAACGTAACAATGAACTCTTATCTGCAAAATTAACTGTTGAAAAGCTTGAGTTATCCTCAAACATGGGTGAAGGTATAATTAAATCTTAAATGATTCATAAAATTAATGGTGGTAAAAGTGGAGTTGGATATTCTAACATTGCACCACCAATTAATCATGATTATACATGTTTACCTTCATCAATTACCACATCAGTTGAAGAGACCTATGGATTAGGTTTTCAACCAAAGTCAGACTTAATAACTCCAGTCAGTGTCTCACTAACTGTTGATCCTGTTATAAAAACTAAAATTAAAATTAATCATGATAATTCTTTTGTAGCAAGTGTGAAGAAAGAAGGGTTGGTTGAAGATTGGAAAAGTGATGATGAAATAGATTTTAAGGAAAATAAAAGTTTTAATGAAAAATCTTTATATAAATCATCATCCATCATTAATGAAATATCAGATATTTTCTTTCTACAGATGATTGTCCAAAATTGTCTAACAAACAACAGAAATTACAATCCAAAATAGATTTTAAAGTCAAAGCAAAGAAACGTGACACAACATCAGCTTCTGACTCGGAAACTGATTTCAAGAAAAAAATTGTTTCAAATGGCAACATCGATAAAGAAGATTATATCTTTAATGAAACAAATGCAAATTTCTTTTAAGATAAGTCTTGTATTACTGCTAACTCTATGAAACAAGATGTTTGTAAATCAGGTATCAAGGACACTAGTCCTATTCACACTAGTCCTATTCCAGCACCTTGAACTCAAAAGGTCAAAGCTACAGTTCATGCCACATCGGCCTCAGAAATGAATCAAAATGTTAGGAACATTACCTCGAATCTTTTAGGATTATCTAGAACAACTTTTAATGAAAGAGAGAAATGAGAGACTCTTAAGGAATCACTAGGTCAAAGAAATACTAAAGCCAGATTCTATGATAACTTTGGAAGTTATCATCAACAGTTTGTGAGAACATCACGAGAGTCAAATGAGTATCACAAAATGTGTTGTTATGCGTGTGGCAAACCAAATCATAAGGCTAGAAATTGATATCATCAACCTCAACTGTCATGCAAAAAATATTTCACAGCTTAATTTCAAACAATAGAAAACAATTTCTTTTAAATGCCAAATTCAAAAGGAATAAAGTACAATCAAATTTGTCTGTTGATAAAAGAAATGGTCAAATCAAAACAGCTTTGAATTCAGAAAATTCAGACTTGAAATCTTTACATGTTGATGATAGCAATTCTACTCCAATTCAGACCACTTTCAAGAAAGTGGTTACAAAACTGATAAAACCAATTCAAAGATGAAAAATAAAAGAAAAACAATCTGATCCTGATATTATTGAAGACTATGTGTTAATGATAAAAGAGATATGATATTAAAGTCTGTATCATATTTGCATGAAAATAATGTGCTCATGTCAACCTTGGCTTGGGTTCCTAAAAATAAATAAATTCATTTATATATGCAGGAACAACCATGATAAGTTATCAACTGTGTTTGGCATGTTGATAGGGGTTGTTCTAGGCACATGACAGATAATATATCTCTGTTAAATAACATACAAGCCTACAACGAAGGATATGTTATTTTTGCTTGAGATAAGTGGGGTAAGATTACAAAGAATGGTATAGTGTCTAACGGGTGTGTTATGTTTTGAATATGTTAATTTTGTTAAGGAACTTAAACATAACTTGCTAAGTGTCTCTAAAATTTGTGATAAAAAATATTAAACACACTTCACTAATAAAGAATGTCTTATTTTAAAACCAAGATCTGTAATTCCTGATGAATGGATTTTGTTAAAAACACCAAGAGACAAAGACACATACTTAGTTGACATGAATGGGTCATATTCATTTGTAACTGCGTCTTGGTTATTGTCAAATGCCTCAGAAAGTGATTCAATGTTATGGCATCGTCGTTTTGGCCATGTAAACATTAAAAATATGAACAAGTTGGTTAGAGGAAATGATGTTGTAGGCTTACCATTGAAAGAATTTCAACTTACAAAACATTGTTTGTCCTGTTCAAAAGACAAAAAACATAAACTTTGTCATAAACCAGTTGCTCATACCAAAATTAAATAAATTCTTTAACTGTTATATAAGGATTTATTTGGTCCAGTAAGCGTTTTGAGTTTAGGACGTTGTGCATACTCTTTGGTTATTACTGATGATTTTTCAAGATTTACTTGGGTTTTCTTTTTAGCAACTAAGGATGAGACTCCTCCTTTGCTAATCAAATTCATTAACCTGGTGGAGAATCCGACTGCTAAAAACATCATATGCATTAGAAGCGATACATTAGAAGTGAAATACTGATGCAGGTTCTGCTCCTTCATGGGTATACGATTATGCTTCATTATTTGAAAATTTTAATCGAACTCCTGTCCTATTACTAGAAGACCAACCTGATGCTCCTGTCAAGCTGGATGATAATGTTGTTAGAGATTATTTGACTCGTATGAGATATGATCGTAGGTATCCTTCTCTGGAGAAGAAGCACTTACCTCCTTTTTGGAAGTACCTATTCCATGTGCTTGTTCACTGCCTTAGCAACCTGAAGGCTGGTCTAAACAGCCTAAGTGCTATTTTCGGATCACTACTAGTATCTTTGATTGATGACATACCTTACAGCATATCCAAGGCTATATTTTCAGCAATGCAGAAGAATGTTATAGCTGTAGTGAGGAAGAAGTTTATTATGTATCCCAGGTTTGTTCAGATAATAGTTAATGCCATCTTGAGTTAGCTACATTAAAGTCTTCTACTTGTTTAGCCATGATCATGAAGAAAGACATCTTTACTTACTTGATGGATGCTTGAGGCAATGCTTGGAAGGGAGATCATTTCTCCAAACTTGGTAGATTTAAAGATGGATTCCAGCATTCGCAACAACAAAGTCAACCTCAAACTGAAGCTCCACATACTACCCCAACCTCTACTTCATCCAGAATTCTTGATGATGCTCTAGGAAGTTCTCAATCTGCTAGAAGAACCATTAATGAGGAGATAGAATCATGGTTTGATGACTTTGACAGTGAGACTAACAGTGACTGTATTGGTCAAGTTCCTTATGTACTTCAGGAGAGACCCAGAGTGCCTGTTACTCCAACTAAAGCACTCCTAAGGATATTAATGCTGACTTTGTTCCTGAAGACTCACTTGTATCTAAAAAAAAAGGATGGCTAGGAAGAATGCGGAGAATGTTACTACTACACGTGTGAGGGGAAGAGGTCTTGGTGGTGTAATAAGGAGGCCCAAAACCCTAATGACCACGGTGTCACCTATTAGAACATTCTAGTATCTGAGCCTTTGGTATCTGAAAGCGAGGCCATTCCAACTATTTCACTAATGATTGTTACAAAAGCAACAACTGTAACATCATCTGTTATGCCTGCTTCAGATGATATTCTATGTACTCCATGGACGAGTCAAGGCGATGATGATACTGTGGCATGGACCACTTCATAAACACTCCTCCAAAGCAGTGTCAGACTGCTGGTACTTCTACGAGCTCACCGACACCGGTTACACTTGAGTAGAAAGTACATAACTTGGAGAGAAAGAATCTTGAGAAGACTCAGCAGATATATGACTTACATGCTTTTAATCAAAATAAAGATGAGAAGATCAAGAATTTGAAACATGAGCAACAATTCCTCTTTAGCTATGTTCAGATATTGGAGAATAACATTAGAGATCTTACTTCTTGTTTTCCATTTTCATTTACTAAAAAGAGGACAACCGAAGTAGGAGAATCAAGCCGACAGAAATCAGCTGGTCAAGAAGATGTTAGTGATCCTACTAATGCTACAAAGCATGATGTTGATCCAGTTATGACTGAAAGGGCAACAGAATCTGCTAATGTTTATCAAGAGCCATCTACTATTTTACATACTTCGGCTACTCACCTGTAGGTTTTACTGGAGAGTCGTTTGTGGAGCCTTAGCATGTTGCTATTCCAGTCATAGCTGTAAATGATGATGATGGTTTAGACTTGGTTGATTATGGATTTAGTGAATATGAAGAAGAGGATGATGATGATAATAATGATGGTGATAATAGAGAGGATGATGAGGGAAAGAATGATAAAAGGAAGAAAGATGATGATGATGATCGGGCCGATGATATGAGTTCAGCTACTGGTCCTTTTAGTTCAACGGGATCTGCAAATGTGTCCGGACCAAATCCCGATGATACAATGGACTATACACCTTTGGATCCCGCTAATGAAGAGATGTACGAGAAAGAATTTTATACATTTCAGAAGGAAGTTCTGGTTGATAAAGATGATGATGATTTTGGACCCTTTGATGATTTGGCTGAAGAAATTGATTACACTGATGTATTTGGTAATAATCTGAAGAATTTATTTTCTAATATTTTGACTGAGTAATGAGAGATTGTGCCTGAAGGTGGAGTTAATCTATCAACTGATGATACTACTAATTCAACTGTAAAGAGTGCAGTGCGTCAGGATAGAAATCTTACTCTGACTACACCTCCGCCACCAACTTACATTCATACACCGGGACATTCAAAGCAATTTACATGATATGGTAATTCTAAACTAGTTATGAGTTGGGCTTATGATGGGGAAAAGAAGACGTATGTATTGGAGAGAAGAGGAGGAGCAATTGAATACTACGAAGATGAACATGATTTCCATACGCTGAAGGCTTCAGATTTATATTCTACGTGTCGAGTAAGACGAACTTCAAAGACTTTAAAACAGCTAAATCTAAAGTCATTGAAGATGAGATGCGTATAGACCCTAACACCAACAAGCCAATGAAGATACGGGTTTTTAATCATCCAGAATATGCTAGTAAGATCCCTGTACACGCTCCTGTGCCAATAAACAGCTTTTCAAAGCTAATGTGGTGGAGTTGTGAGAAGGAGACGGGACACACGTTGATACATTGTGTTGACAGAGATTTCTGTATAATTGACCCTGTGGATCTGCTTAAGTTTGGAAGAGACAATTTGATGAGGTTGTAGGCTTGTCCAATTACAGTTGATGAATTTGTTCACTTTTTGGCATCAAAGTTCGATTGGTACGAAGGCCCATGAGAACAAGATGTATGCTTATGGGGGAATTTACAAGGTTGATGACATGGACTTCTAAAGCATTGATCCACCGAGTCTAGCAGGAGATTGTAGGGATTAAACCTAGAGGCTTAGAACATGAAATCAAGATAAAGAAAATCAAGTCGCGCGAGAAGTTCAAGTTGCCCCGCGAGAAGTACTTTCGCCGGAGAACTAGTTTTGTTTAAGTATAAATCGCTAGTTTTGATGTAATTAAGTAGCTTTTTGTCATTTCCAGATTTCACATACATTGTAATCATTTTCAAATCAGAGAGCTATAAAATTGAAAAGTTATTTACAATCATTCTTATCTTCTACTTTTCAATACCATGAAGATAATATTCCATGTTATTATTACGGGATTGATCATATGTTATTGTTGATCCTTACAAATTAGGTGAGAAATCTTGGGGTTGGCTTGATAACTTACACAGATGCAGGTGGCAAATATGATATTAGGCCTACTAGCTGCAAAGTACATAAAAGACCCAATCATAGCTGAGTAAAGGTGTTTATAAACACACTTCCTCTCAAGATCATGTCCTAGAGAGTGGTTTCTTGCTATAGGATTTTTAGCAACCTTACATTTAGTTAGATGAAATCTGGTTAGTATGTCTTACACATACTTTGACTGGTCTATGAAGATGCCATTATCAACCTGCTTCACTTGAATACCTAGAATGAAATTGAGTTCCCCCATTACACTCATTTCAAATCTATTCTTCATCAGCTTCTCCAACTCTTTGCAAAGTCTTAGATTAGGTGATCCAAAGATGATGTCATCTACATAAACTTGAACTAGTATCAAGTCATTCCCTGTTACCTTGAGGAAAAGTGTGCTGTCAATGGTGATTCTCTTGTAACCATGTTGGACAAGATACTATGACAGTCTTTAATACCACTTTCTTGGAGCCTGATGCAACCCATAGAGAGCTTTATCAAGCTTGTAGAGATAATCAGGATGATTCGGGTACAAAACAAGGTGGTTGTTTGACATACACTTCCTCATTAATCACTCCATATAAAAGTGCACACTTGACATCAAGTTGGTAGACCTTGAAATCCTTAGATGCAGCAAAAGCAAGGAATATCCTAACAGTTTCAAGTCTTGCCACAGGATCAAAAACATCTGTGTAGTCAATCCCTTCTTCTTGAGTGTATCCTTGAATAACTAGTCTAGACTTGTTATTGATGACAAGTCCCCTATCATCCTTTTTGTTCCTAAAAACCTATTTGGTTCCTATAGTAGTCTTCCCATGAGGAAGTGGACATTGGTTCCAAACCTAAGGTCTTTGAATTGAAGTAGTTCCTTTTGCATTGCTTCAACCCAACTTACATCTTTTAAAGCCTTATCAACTTTCTTTGGCTCAATCCGGGACAAGAAGCAAGAGTGCAAACAAACTTTGCATTATTAGATTGTCCTCTTGTTCTTATCCCAGTCCTAGCATCTCCAATGATGTTTCTGGTGGGATGGGACTTGTGGATTCTCATTTGGGGAATCAAAACAAGTTGATTGGACAGATCTAAGTTAGTGAAATTTAGATCTGCTGATTGAATATCACACACCACATCAACACACTTATCAAGTGAAATTTGATCTAATAAGTGTGTGACATCATTGATGTTGTCTTTAGTGGAGAGGTTTTTAATATCATGAAACTCTTGGTCACTGTCACCATCTCCATCTCCTCCTACATTGGAAATCCCTTCATTTGAATGACGTACCTGATAACTGGAATTGGTAGGTACTTCAGATGTGTCAGATAATGAGTCTGTCATGGTTGTGCTGACTGGATTTCTACCTGTAGGGTTTGTTACCACTATAGCCGAAGAAATTTTGTCAGTTGGTCTTCTTACCTCAAATCTTGGGTTAGGATCTTCTTTTGATAAGTTACTTGTAGATCCTAAAACATCTTCACAAGATTTCTTAAAACACTAGAAGTGTGCTTATTGAAGATCACATTGGCTGACTCCTTAACTACATTAGTTCTCAGATTGTATACTTCATAAGCCTTAGCTTGAGAGGAATATCCAATAAAATGTCCATCATCTAATTTATCAACAAATTTGGCTATATGATCTTTAGTATTCGAGATGGTGCAAGGACATCCAAATGACCTGAGGAAACCAATAAAAGGTTTCCGCTTCTTTACCATAGCTCATAAGGAGTCTTACCATAAGTCTTAACAACTAAAACTCTCTTCTACATATAGCAGGCATGTTGACTGCCTTTGCTCAGAAGGTGATAGGCAGTTTAGAGTCAGACAGCATGGTTCTTGCAGCCTTAATAAGTGTCCAATTTCTTCTTTCAACAATGTGATTTTGTTGAGGAGTTCTAGGAGCACTATATTGTCTTCAAATACTTTTTTCTTCGCAAAAAGAATCAAGAATATGGTTTTTAAATTTGGTTCTTTGATCATATCTTATGGTCTTAACCTTGTGATTAGATTAATTATCAATCTTTAGAATGAAGGACTTCAAGATCTTAGGTGTCTCATCCTTAGCACCTGATTCTCCTCCAAAAGCAACTGGCCCTCCAACAATTTTCTCAAAATCTTGAAGCAAAAAGCCATTTCTTGTCATGTGCCTGGAATAGTGTTAATGATCCACACATTTCTCTTGGTGTTCAGTTGTTCCTCCACAGAAAGAGATGGTTAGTTACATCAAACTAAGCATTTCTCCTTGGGGTTCTTCATTGCTGTTTGTAAAGAAGAAGGATGGTAGAATGAGAATGTGTATAGATTACAAGAAGCCTTATGGGAAGATTAAAACCTTGGAGATTCCTAAATGGAAGTGGGAGCATGTTACTATGGATTTCATAATAAATCTACCTCGTACAGCTAAAGGTTATGATGCCATATGGTTTATAGTGGATAGGCTTATGAAGAATGCTCACTTTCTACCAATCAAGGAGACGTATAACTCAAAGCGGCTAGCCGAGTTATTCATTAATGAAATCGCTTCTTGCCATGTGTGCCAGTGTCAATCGTCTCCGATAGAGACACGCGGTTTACATCCAAATTCTGGAAGAAGTTCAATGATGCCATGGGGACCAGACTGCATATCCATACAACATATCACCCACAGACGGATGGCCAGTCTTAGAGGACCATTTAGACGTTGGAGATCATGGTTCAAGCATGTTTCGTAGACTTTGGTTGGGAGTTGGGATAGACAGCTATCGTTGGCAGAACATTCGTACAATAATAACTACCATGCTAGTATCGGCATGCCCCTTATGAGATACTTTATGGTCGGTAATGTAGAACCCCTGTGGGCTAGGTTGAAATTGGACAGAAGGAGTTGGAGATTATTAAGGTTATAGAGTCTACCAACAAGAAAGTAGACAGAATTAAAGCCTACATAAAGCTGCTAGGGATAGTCCTATGCTGACAAACGGCGAATATCGATTGAGTTTAATGTTGGTGATAAACTAATGCTAAAGGTTCCATCGTGGAAGGGAATCGTTCAATTAAACGAAAGAGAGGGAAGCTAAGCCCAAGATTCGTTGGGCCATTCAAAATAGTAGCCCGTGTGGGTGAAGTAGCATATAAGCTGGAACTACCAGATGAGTTAAGTGGAATTCATCCTACTATCCACGTATCACATCTGCATAAGTGTTTAGTGGATGAAGAAGCCCACGTTCCACTTGAGGATGTGGAGATAGATAACAAATTGAATTACATAGAACAGCCTGTGGCAAAAATAGTCAGGAAGGAAAAACAGCTGAGAAATAAAGTGGTTCCACTTGTCTGGATATAGTGAAAGCATAGGAAGGGATAGGAATGCACTTGGGAATCCAAAGACGAAATAAAGTGGTTCCACTTCTCTCTTCTCGCGAGGAGAGAAGTTCTCGCGCAACTTGAAGCTCTCGCGTGAGAACACCTGCAGTAGAAAGGAAACCCTATAAATAGCTAAGAGCAACCCATTTGATCTAAGCTCGCGTGAAAAGTTCATCTGTTGTGTTTAGAGAGAGAAAGACGTGCGAAGTGGAGTTTAAGGTATGTATTTTATGATGTTCAATGTAGTTGTGCTACTATGAATGCTTTATAATGATATTAGTGCATGATTATGTAGTTCCTCATTGAAAAGCTCTCGGTTGATGTAAAGTTCTCTTTCAAGTATCATAAGGTGAGTTTCAGACCCCTCTTTTTATATGCTTTCCCTGATTCGGGGCTAAGATGCATACCTTAATGAATGTTTTGATAAAGTATAATAGTTTTGATTGATATAGAATGTATTTGAACGTTAAAATAGGTCAAAAATCGTTGACTTGAGACTGAAGTTTCGATCAGTTGCGTAGTTCTCGCGAGATAGGTATACTTCTCGCATAGGATGGTTATTTTGTATAGCTCTCACATAATGAATGAAACTTGGGAGGCAAGTTATTGCACTCTGGATAGTTATCGCGTGTGATTAAGTATTCACGTAGAGAAGTTTTCGCACGAACTTTAGTTGTAGCATAGTGTGTTACCGCATGAATAGTAGTTCTAGTACAGATGAAATTCCATAGTTTTACAACTTGATGCATGTATTGATACCCTTGTATAAAGTGCAATAATGATAATATAAATAAAGAACTTATAGTTAAAGAAATAAAGAGAGAAAAGTATATATATATTACTACATATAAAGATGGATAGTAATTATAGTAAAGTTCAAATATGAAACCTTAATAAACTTGAATAATAAATTCAAGAATAGTTACACAATAAAGCAAAACTATGAAAACATTAAAGTATGCTAAAGAAGTCATGCGGGCATAGAGGTCTTGACGTATTTCAAGCCTTGACACAGGCGTCTTGCGTAATGGCAAGCGACAGGAGTCTTGTGTAATGGCAAGCGACAGTAAAATCTTGTATTATTACATGAGCAATGGCTAAAGGATCTCCATGCGAAGCATAGTCTCACAATAAAGTAAAGCTAAAGTAAATATAAAGTAAAGGTAAAAAACAATAAAGTAAACGTTAAAGAAGCCTTACTAAATTTTATGCATAAAGATAAAGTGGTAAAATATGAAGTATAGTAATACGCAAAGTATCGTTAACGTGTAGGTGATAAAGCATGTAATGGTAATAGAATCTGATTTAAGTTCTTATAAAAGTAAACCTAGAGCTCACTCAGCGTCGCTGACTTTTTATGCATATTACTTTTGCAGGACCGGTTGGGGAGATCAATGCAACATTTTCACAAGGTGTTTGGAGAGTGAACTTAAACTACAAGAACACAAGCAGAAACGGCTTTCAAGATTGCTATATATTGCTGTCAAGTTCTATTACAAAATTACAAGTGATAATTCAAATTACAAGACCTGAGATACTTTATACTACATCCTACAGCCGGTCATAATTTGAAAGCCAGCTGGATACACTAATCTCTACAACAAGATCAATGTAAAGTCAAAAGGCAGATTGTCTTTTGACATTTGACTATAACATGCCATAGCTCACATCCTAATATATTACAAAAAGGATAAAAGGTACAAAGTAGAAAGCTATAAACACCTAGACCATAATCTACAGTTTACTAAAGCATGGACTTTTTCACCAACTTATGCAAGTTGGTGAGTCTTCAGAGTGGAAGTGGAAAGTTGGTCAGCTATTAGAAAAATTAGATTAGAGAAAGCATGTCTTCTCTATCCTCGGAAGAAATCAGTCTTCTGTCTTGTTGGCTTCAAAAGACTTTGTCTTCTAAGCTTTGGAAGACTTTATCTTTGGATTCGGAAGATTTTGGTCGTTATTTCGAAAGATTTTACATTTAGACTGTTTTTCTTGTGAGGAGTGTAAAACTTCCGAAGTAACTTCTACAGTGCACATGCATGCAAGCAGGAAGCTTTTTGGTTACTTTGGTTGCATCAGCCTTTCATGTATACCTTCCTAGGCTGATGCTACCAAAACATAAAAGGATACTCAAAAATTGACAGTCTTCATTAGGATCAAAACCATTCCTTTCTTCATCAACTGGTTAGGATCCCTCAGACTATCATAGTATCTTCTCATGTCATAGAAATCATGCAACGGGAGATCAAACATGTCTTGCCAAAGATAGAAATCTTAACCTCCTTGATCTCTAATGACATACCATCTATCTGGATTTGCTGCAAAGCTCAAGGACAGGATGGATTTTCTAACTGCAAGAGGCTCTGCTTAAGATGGAGTTAGTTGAGCAGCCTCTTCTTGAGCAACCTCAGTATGCACTAACTCATTCTGAGGTGCGGAGGTAGATGCCTTGGACTTCTTCTTCTTCTTATTGTCCCTTCTGATGGCCATCCTTTTCCTCTTTCTATACTTTAACTGAGGAGAGTGGCCTGCAGCACCAGATGATCTTTCTGTAATCTTCTCAGTTTGGTCATTTTCCTCCACATGTTTAGAAGCAGGAGGTTCAGAACCCTGCTATGGGTCAGAAGATGAATTTGGCTTAGATGTAGCATCAGGATCAGGTTGTGTTGTCTCTTGGGGTCCAGCCTTCACCTCAACTTCAGGTACAGCTTGACTTGGTGGAGAATGCAAGTCAACCAGTTAACCTTCTTTTATCTTCTACTTGATCCTTCTGATATGCTCATCCATTATGGATAGAGACATAGACCATTTCTCCTTCTAGGGAACCCATACAGCTTCAAGAAGCTCACCATCTTCTGTCTATCAATAGACTTCTTCTCTTGTGCTCTGACGGTGGCTTTTGACTTAGCAGCCTCCTCTCTCATTTTCTTCTTAACAGCTTTTCTTTGAGTTTGAGGTTCTTCTTCTAGCTTTTTGAGGTATTCAAACTCAGTATACTCAAATGAGAGAGGGTTGAGAGCTGCTACCTGATAGAGACCTGTGGCACTCAGATCAGCTATCATTTTCTGTCTCTCTTGTTCTTTGCCTCTTTGAGTTTGTTCTTGTTGTACAACCATAGTTTCTTTTCAAGACTTTCTTGAACTATAGAGAGGACAAGGGCTTTGTAGAGCTTCTTTCTGTTTCTTTCTTCTTTGATCTTGAGGAGTAGTTTTGCAGCCTCAGCTTTCTTCCTCTGTTTAGACAGCTCTATGTCTGCCAGTTCATTTAACTCTTCTAAGGGGAGATAGATGAGTTCATCTATATTGTAGTTTCTTAATCCTAGATAGTTCAATTTGGCCGCCCTTAACTCATCATCTTGAGTGTTAGGCCTATGGGCAGCCCTGATTGCAGCTTGCATGAAGCTTGGGATCTCTCCTGTTTTATCTCCCCTAGCCTTCCTCTTCCTCTCCCTTTTCTCCTCCTCAATCTCCTCAGGAGTCATCTTCCTTTTCTCTTTGTCAATTTTTGGCCGGTATGACTCATGGTGGAGAGAGCTTTGGGCTTCTGATGGTTGTGTTGAGCTTGAGCTCTAGCCAAGGAGTGGCTGTGAGACACCTTCACCAGCACGTGTTTCAGTGAGGGTACTGGGTGCTGAGGTTGAGCCTGTCTCAAAGTTCACATGGACCACTACTAGGCCTTCAACCATGGTTTCTCATTCGAAGCTAATCTTAGGGTCTGCCTCAGTATCCAGTTGACTAACAGTTTTACCTGCTAGCCTCTGTCTATATAATTTTGCTCTACTTCTGAACTCCTGCAGCACCCACTCTTAAATCATTTCAGCCAATCCGCCAGCCTGACTGTTTTGACTTGGGTTGACAAGTGGAAGATCAACTAAAGCTATACTGTCATGGAATCTTAAGGTCTGAAAACTAAATACCTCTTGTTGCCCCAGAGACCTATAGAGCACTAAGGCCTTTCTTGTATTGTCATACCACCATCCCAATATTGGATTTTTAGCAGGGTAGGATGGGTCAGACATGGTTATTGGAATTTCATCCTCAAATAATTCCCATAGTATGGCCTCCACATCAGTGTGAGCCTGAGAAAGTTATTGAGTCTGGACAATGGCAAGTGAGGGTGGTGAATCCTCATTGTCCAAACTCTGGATAGAACTCCCAGGTTCTGTGGTTGCAGGAACTTTCTCCCCCATTTTGTTAGCATCACCCACTTGCATAGGTGAGCTAGAGGTTAAGTCCACCACTTCCAAAGGTTCTTGTGGACCTGGTTGAGTTTGTCTTGGTGGTCTCATTTGGACCCTGAAAGGATCATACATGCCAATTCAAGAGGTGGTGAAGGTTGGTTCTATTGAAAACTCCCACAAGTCCAAGAAGATATGCGGGTGAAGAATCAGAAGAATAAAGCCAAGTATCGGCTATCCGCATTAGTATATGCGGATGACCAAATAACAAATGCTGACAAGTATTTTTTCATCCGCATTTACTAATGCAAATATCTAAAACAAATACGGCGAAGTATTTGTTCATCCGCATTAATCAATGCGGATGTTCTAAGACAAATGCACATAAGTATTTGTTCATCCTCATTTGTCAATGCAGATAAACATACTTAATGCTAAAGACCAACAGAAGAAATACTGATGACGATCAAGACATCAGCATTTGTTAATGAGGATGAACAACTACAAATGCTGATTACTTTTTGTATTTAGACTAGTATTCTAATGTATAGTTGTCATGGTAGTTTAGTAATTTTGTACAGGCAGAATGTCAGCCTATAAATAGAATAGAATACCCTACTTTTGTAAGTTTTCCGATTGTAAGATTCCTCAGTACTCAAGTTTCAAGGTTTTAAGGTTTTCATGTCAACTTATTGAAAATCATAGCACCCACTGTAACTTGTTTACCGCCATTAATATACAAAGCATTTATGAGTATTTTCAGCATTTAATTTTCTGTGATTCTGTATATCCGCTACTTAATCACTGACTCAATCATCATATTCGATTCTAGTTGAAGTCACTTCAACTGAGAATCCATTCTCGGACCCTGTCAGTTGGTATCAGAGCCTCGGCTCTTGGATTCGTCTCAAAATCTGCACAGATCTTGAACGAAAATCGATTGATCTGGTGATTGAGTTGTTTATTGGCAGGTATTCTACTTCTAATACGCATACATACTGAAAATATCAGAAACTTCATCAACCTTAACTATTCTTTTGCTAAAAAAATCTTAAGAACATTGCTCAATTGTTGATTCTCAATAAAATCAGACAAAAACCACTCATAATCAAAATATATACATAAAATCAACCAAAAAAAGACTCAAAAGTGAACTGTTCATAATATCAACCCTATTGCTGCTACTGTTCACCGAGAAAACATTCAACAATACCTTGACTTTGGACTGTTTGAACATTCTTAACATTAAATCAATTTAATCAATATTCAAACCTTCTAAAAACAAGTTTATTAACATGGATTCTGTTAACTTTTCTAAACTTGGTAATGCATCTAAACCTTCAATGCTTAAACACAAGTCTGAGTTTAAGTAATGGAAAATCAAGTTTAGAAATTACATTAGAGGTGCAGATCCCGACTACTAGATTTCAATCTGCAAAGGACCCTACATTCTTGTTTCTCTTGCTGCTGATCAAGCTGCTCAGTACAAAACAGTTAGAATTCCCATTGAGGATCCTACTCTAACTCTTGATGATGATGAATACAAGAAAATTAAGATAGATCTCAAAGCATACTCCATTCTTACTCAGGCTTTGAAAACGGATGTCCTTAAAAGATTAGAAAAGTATGGACCTACCGAAGGTGTCTAGGATGCACTACAAATCATGTGTGAAAGTGAGGTCACTAAAATAAACAAAGACAACTACTAAACCAATATGAAACCTTCCATCATGCCAAAGGTGAATCAATCACCAAGTAGCTACATCGGTTTGTACAGTTGGTGAATGATTTGGAGATCATGGGGGTTACATATAAAGAGAAAGAAATGAACAAAAAGATGCTGCATAGTTTGCTTGAAAACTACAAGCAAAATGTCACAATGCTGAAGAACACTCTTGATTTGGAGAGCACCAGCATAGACATCACGATTGCCAAAATTGAAGCTCTTAAGCTAGATGAGAGAAGCAGAAATCTCAAGTGGACCTCAAGTCATTGAGGCATACAAATTTCGATCAGAAACTCATTCTGTGGAAAACACTGGATTCATTGCTGCTCCACAACAAAGCAAGCCATCATCATCAACTCAAACAACAGCAACACCCTCAAGCATGCCTAGTGATCAAAGATCTGAAGAGAAGAAGGCAACTTACAATGCTTTTGTTGCTAGTTTTGAAGCATATCTGGGAGGAAGACTCACATCAGCACATCTGATTCAGGAAGATCCGGAAGAAATGGATCCTGATGATGTTGAAGAAATGGACTTGCAATGGCAGATGGCCATGATTGCAATGAGAGCCAATAAATTCTTCAGATGAAGGAAGAAACTAAGTATGAATGAGAACACAAAACTTGGATACGACAAATCCAATGTAAAGTGTTTCAACTATGGTATGACTGGCCATTTTTCTTAGGAATGCACTACTCCCAGAAGAAGTAACAACAATTTTCAAAGAACTTCACATACTCTTCACAACCAAATTCAAGCTTTCAGTCAAGCAGTCAACATCAATATTAGCATCAAAACCAGCATCAACAAACTCATCAAAGTCAGCCTCAACTGACTCATCAAGCTCATGGAAGCAACCAACCCACCTCTAATACACTTATCATCAAAAAAGATGGAGTTTGTGACTGGAGCCTGTATGCAGAAGAAGTCAAACCTCCATTCCAGAATCATGCTATCATGGCTCACATCAATAGTGGTCCAACTCCAACGCCATCTATGGTAAAATCAAATCTCTACAGTGGAAAATGTATTAATGAACTACACGGATACAGAGAACATAATCACAAGTTGGCTGTTAAAATCAAGGAAAAGAAGGTCAAATCTGAAATGTTAAAATAAAAGATGAAAATTTTTGGAATTAAAATCAAATCACTTCTTTCAGATATTGAAAAACTTCATCGTGAAAAGTATACTCTAGCAGCTGAGAATGAGAGGTTAACTTAATTGTTAACAAAAACAGAAGCTGAGCGATGAGCTACTGAAGTGAAACTTGAAAAGTTTCAATTCTCTTCTGCTAAGCTGCAAGAGTTACTTAACTCACAAAAAGAGCCAAAGGATATGACTGGTATAGGATACAATTCTTGTCCTCCTCCATACAATGACAACTACATGGTTATGCCTGAGTCACTCACTCTTTCTTATTCAACTGAACCTAAAGTTATTGAAACTAAAACAGTAGTATCACAGATAACTAATCCTCAAAACAAATTAAGTGTTTATATTGAAACCAATAAGAATAAAATCAAACTAGGTTATCCAATAAAAATCAAAGAGTGCTCATACAAACCTGTAGCTTTCAAGAAACCAAAGACCCCAGTCAAAGCCATTGTCCCTTTTGTGAAATTCATCCCTGAGAGTATCAAGTTGGATCGTAATGCTGAATTTTCTATGAAATCCTCTATTGAAAGTAGATCTGATAGTGAAATTAAATCTCCAAACAATTCAAGCAAATCAGAAAAGATTTCACTAGAAAACAAGTGCAAAACAACTTCTCCATCATCCAAAGGTAAATCTCCCATGATTCAAAGATCAAATGTAAAAACTGATTATCAATCATCATCAAAGCACAAACAAGGAGTTGGTTTTAACATTTGCAACAAAGAGCAT
This sequence comes from Flaveria robusta, assembly GCA_025506415.1. Taxonomy (NCBI): domain Eukaryota; kingdom Viridiplantae; phylum Streptophyta; class Magnoliopsida; order Asterales; family Asteraceae; genus Flaveria; species Flaveria robusta. The sequence continues at coordinate 13,725,857 of CM046475.1, forward strand.
GTAGATCAATTTGAACAGGAGTTAAGTAAAGGCAAAAAGAAGCAAAAGTAGCCTCAAAACACCAAGCATAGTAGAATTGTGAAACAATCTACTGAAACCAAGAAGACTGAAGTTGCTTCTTCATTAAAAACAAAAACTTAGGCCAATTTAAAATCTGTTAAATCACATGAAGCCTCCACATCAAAATCAAAAGACAAACAAATGTATTGTGACATTTGTGACGTGTCTAATCACAACACAAATGAGTGTTATTTGAATCAATATTGCTCTATTTGTGACATGAACAATCATTCTATCAAAAACTGCTATTTCAACAAGTATTGTTTTGTGTGTGATATGAATAATCACAGTACATCTGATTGTTTCTTTAAACAGAAAGGCTTGAGAATTCCTCAAAATAAGCCTATTTCACCAATTTCTACTAACAAAGTCAAAATTTGAAGTCCATCACATCCTAAACAATCACGAATTTCAAAATCTGTTGATGACTTCTATGATCAATGGCAGTCAAAGAGTATCAAAAAGAATCTTAAGCAAAATATGAAACAATCACTTAATTCTCATCCAAGATTCAATACAAAAGTAATTTCTAAATATCAAAAAAGGGCCCAATTTCTATATAGAAATAGCGATCAAAGATTTGAATACTCATCAGACAGCTCAGTTGAAATTGATGAAATAAAACCAAAAAGAACACCAGAGAAATTCATCAAAGCATCATCCTCTAAATCACAACCGAGAGGAAAGTATAAAGAGGTTATAGTTCTAGATATAAACGGGCAACCCAAGACCATCATGGCTTGGGTTCCATATTCTAATTAGTTCTTTCATGCTTGTAGGGTCGGCCATACAGGTCCAACAGCTTATGGTATGTGGACAGTGGATGCTCCTGACACATGACTTGAGATAGTTCCCTCCTTCATGACTTCAAGCATATACAACAAACTACTGAAGCATTCGGTGGAAACTTACAAGGTGGTAGAATTACTGGTGAAGGATCTGTGACAAATGGACTGCTGAGTTTCACAAAGTAAACTACTGCGAGCAATTGAATTTCAACCTTCTCAACGTGTCTCAGATCTGTGATAAGAAATATCCCACTCACTTCACAAACACTCATTGCTACATTCTGAAACCAGGATTTCAAATTCCTGAAGAACGGGTTGTCTTGAAGACTTCGAGAAAAATAACACCTATGTATTGAACCATAATTCTGCTCAACCAAAAGAAAAAGCATGTCTTTTGTCTAAAGAATCATTTGATGAGTCACAACTTTGGTATAGACATTTGGGACACACAAATTTCAAAAATATGAACAGATTGGTAAAAGGAAACCATGTAATTGGTTTACCTCAAAAAGAATTTCATTTCATAGACCACTGTTCTGCATGTCTCAAAGGAAAACAAAATAAGTCTTCCCACAAACCAAAGCTTGTGAACAAACACAATTCTCCATTGAAGTTACTTCATACGAATCTCTTTGGACCAACTCATGTCATGAGTATTGGAAAGAAACAGTATTGTTTGGTGATCATTGATGACCTTTCACAATTCACATGGGTCTTCTTTCTACTTCATTAAAACGAAGCATCTCGAATCATAAAAGATTTTATCGCTAAAATTGAAAATCGACTTGGTCAAAATGTAAAATTAATCAGAAGTGATAACGGTACAAAAATGAAGATCTAAGTTCATTTTGCACAACCAAAAGCATTGCTCATCAATTTAGTGCAGCTAGAACCCCTCAACAAAATGGGGTAGCTGAAAGGAGAAATAAAACACTGATTGAAACAGTCTTGTTTGGTGATCATTGATGACCTTTCACGATTCACATGGGACTTCTTTCTACTTCATAAAAACAAAGCATCACGAATCATAAAAGATTTTATCGCTAAAATTGAAAATCACCTTGATCAAAATGTAAAATTAATCAGAAGTGATAACGGTACAGAAATGAAGATCTAAGTTCATTTTGCACAACCAAAAGCATTGCTCATTAATTTAGTGCAACTAGAACCCTTCAACAAAATGGGGTAGCTGAAAGGAGAAATAAAACACTGATTGAAGCACAAGAACAATGCTAGCTGATGCTAAACTGCTAATTACCTTTTGGGCCAAAGCAGTCAACACATCATGCTTTATGCAAAATCTAACTTTGATAGTTAAAGAAAGCAATAGAACACCTTATGAACTTCTTTTTCACAGAAAACCATTCATTGGATTTTTCAAGTCACTTGGTTGTCCTGTCTCAATATTAAACACATAAGACCAATTAGAAAAGTTTGCTCCTAAGATTGATGAGGGATTCTTTGTAGGATATTCTTTTGTTTCAAAGGCTTTCATAGTGTTCAATCCTAAATTAAACATCATTGATGAATCAACCAATGTGCAATTCAATGAACATTCCTTTCCTAAATTAATAAATGGTCCCGATTGGTTGTTTGATATTGATTCCTTTACAAGATCCTTTGATCGATTTCATTTGTCAAATGCAGGTAACCTACAATCAGCTGGATCTTCTGGAACAGTAGAAAGAAGAGATGACTTTCCCATGCTACCTCCCTCTTCTACTAATAAATTTGATGAAGAAGTTCTATTACAACCTGATCCTGTTAGACAAGAAGTACAAAATCATAGTGTTTCAACTAGAGCTGGTCCGAGCACAATTCCCAATCTTTTAGAATAACAATCTTCTGAAGACAGAAACTCAGAACCAGCTATGGAACCTGTTGAAACTACAAGGAATACAAATAATGGAAGTCTTCAAAGTGTTGTTAAAGACTTTGATTACTTTCACCACTCTCCTACATCACAACCTAAAGGTGCCTCTCACCAAAATGATCTAAACTTCTCCAACCTTGATGTATCAATTGTTGGTGACTCAATTCCAACAACCAGAATGCATAAGGATCATCCAGTGTCAAGCATCATTGGTGAATTAGATGAGCAGGTGACAAGAAGCAAGTCAAGTATTGCAAACACTTGTTTGTTTTCTTGCTCTCTATGTCAAACTGTACCCAAGAATATAAAAGAGGCTATTCAATACAACAGCTGGATAAAGGCAATACAGGAAGAATTGCTCCAATTCAAAAAACAAGAAATATGGCAACTGATAGACCTTCCCGAAAGACAATACCCTATCGGTACCAGATGGCTATACAAGAACAAGAATGATGGCAGTGGTATTGTTATTAGAAACAAAGCAAGACTGGTTGCATCGGGATACACTCAAGAAGAAGGAATAGACTATGATGAAGTGTTTGCACCTGTAGCCAGATTAGAAGCCATCAGACCTTTCCTTGCTTACTCTGCATCCATGAAATTCATTGTGTATCAAATGGATGTAAAGTGTACATTTATTTATGCCAAAATCTCTGAATAAGTCTATTTTAGTCAACCATTAGGCTTTGAAGACTCGGATTTCCCTCACAGGGTGTACAAGCTTGACAAAGCTTTGTATGGTCTACATCAAGCTCCTTGGAAGTGGTATGAGACTCTATCATCTTTTCATCTTACACACGGATGTGAGAGAGAAAAGATTGATCAGATCATATTTAGAAAAAGAAAAGGAAAAGAAATGTTGCTAGTCCATATCAACATGGACGATATCATCTTTTGCTCAACAAACAAGCAACTCTGCATGGATTTTGAAGACCTTATGCATTCAAAATTTGAGATGAGTGCTATGGGGGAACTTATATTTTTCTTAGGATTGCAAGTACAACAAACAGCAGATGGAATCTTCATCAATCAATCAAAATACGTGGAAACCATGTTGAAGAAATTTCATTTTGTAGATTGTCAGTTGATTAGAACTCCTATTGATGCAAGAATGAAGGTAGGTCCAGATTTAGAAGGCAAATCAGTGGATCAGACTCATTATCGATCAATGATTAGGTCACTCATATGTTTAACAGCAAGCAGACCGGACATAATGTTTGGTGTATGTGTTTGTGCCAGATATCAAGCAGATCCCAAGTTCAAATTTTAATGCGAGTAAGAGCATTGGTTAATGCGGGTGAAGGTAACCCAGGCATATAACCAATGTGGGCAATAGTTTTATACAAGAAAAACACAAGTGAAACTTATGTGGACAGGTTAACTCTTCCGTATTTGTTTCAAAACAAATGCGTACAACAAGTTCTGAAGTGTTGAAAACTTATGCGGACAAAAGTGTTCTTCCGCATTTCTATATGCGGTTAACATTTTGTTCATCCGTATTTCTCTATGCGGGTAAGTTTTGTTCAGCCGTATTTCCCAAATGTGGTTGACTTGATCAATGCTTACATTGTTGTGTGTTTGTAACAAAAGTAAATAAAAATGGTGCTCACACTCTTCTGTCATGATGTGTGTTTGAATCTCAGTTAAATAGATGGATAATACAATGCACAAAATTACAAACATCCATCAGCATTAACAAATGCAGTTGAAGGTCAAGAAATGCGGAAAACTTAATTGTTCAGTCGCATTTGTTGAAGTAAATGCGGACAAGAGAAATTGTTTAGTAGCATTTTTTACAGGGTCAAATGCTGACAAGTTTTGTTCTTCCGCATTTGTCACAGTACAACAAATGCATACAAGTTTAAAGCATTCGCATTTGCTAGAATACACAACAAATGCATACAAGTTTAAAGCATTCGCATTTTCTATAATACACAAATGCTGGCAAGTTTTATAATTTAGCATTTGGCACAGTACACAAATGCTGACAAGTTTAACACTTCTGCATTTGCTATAGTATAAAGAACCAAACCTCAGTATTTGTTCAGAAACTTGCAAAGTTTGAGAAATTCATTAAATCGACTATTTAAACTTATTAATGAGAGTCATTTAATACTTTTTAAATTTGAGAGACTCTATAGTGCGACGAGGGTTTTCTTACTGTTCTTCAACCATCAACCAAAATCATCACAATCCTACTGATTCGATTGTTCATCCAACATCTCTTCATCTATATTTCGATTCTCAGCCAACGTAGTATCGAAACAAGGTGATCATCAATGGATTCATAGACCTTGACCGTCGAACAAATGATGAACATAGAACCCTAGGTCAAGAAAGATTCATAAAATTAACCATAAACAATGGATTTCAATGACATTCTTGAGTCTAATGAAACTGATGATCATGTGAATAACAAAAGTCAATCGAGTTTCAAACCCTAGGTTCATTGCATGAACAGGGGATCAAATAACTCATAATGTTGAAGACTAATCCTTTGTTTTAGTGTTAAAAGATGCTCAAAACAACAAAGATCATTAAAAATAAGTATAAAACACAACATATATGGTTATTCATCACCAAATCAAGATAGATCAAATTTCTATGGAACAGTAACTGTTGAACTCTCAATTTTGACTTGATAAAGTCAAAACTGAGAAAAGTCAAACATGATTTTAGTTGTGTGATTTGATGTTTTTTAGAAAATTACTAACTCATGTGTCTCTAATGCAGAGTTCAATGGCAAACCTGACTTGGAGCAAGCTCCACAATGTTAGTGGATATCTTTATCCTGATGTGCTTGAAGCTAAAGGGCTAAGAGACATGATAAGATTCATTTCAAAAACAAGAGTAGCACATGCCATCACAGTTAGACCCATCATTTTTGAGAACTTCATCAGGTCTTTTTGGGGAACAGTTGAAGTTATTGATGTAGATGGTGTAAGGACCATTTCTGGAAGAATCACTGATACTCATACTCTTGCCTTATCTGAACAGACTGTGAGACAGTGTCTGTAGTTTGGAGATGATGCTAACTTTCCCCATGAACTTGAAGAGGATGACATTTTAACCTTCTTTGCCAACATTGGTTATGAAGGGGGTTTTGAAGGAAAGTAGATTGTCAAGGGGCTAGTTGACTTGCAGTGGAGATTCTTGATTCATGTATTCCAACACTACCTATTAAAAAGGAAGACTTGTTGGAATGATATCCCCATCATAACATCATCAGCTATCTGTGCTTTATGCACTAAGAAACAATTCAACATGTTTGCCTATGTGTTTAATGGCTTAGTGTCCAATATTCAAGAAGTAAGAAGGCACATGTTTTTGACGTATCCAAGGTTTCTACAGTGCTTCATCAATGAAACCTTTCCTAACATTGTACCTGAAGGCCCTATGTTGAACATTCCTCATTATAATGCCAAGTCATATAAGTACATCAAGAAAAGGGACCCTAAGAACTTCTACAGTGGAACTTTCTTTCCGCTGCTTCCATGGATGTTTTAATAGATAAATCCAGAAGAAGCTATTGATGAATAAGAAGAAGAAGCCGCTCCTATTGATTAGCATGATGTCATAGAAGAACAACAAGCTACTCCTAATCAACAACTTGTTGATGAGCATGCTAAGGAAGCTGATGAAGGACTAAGGCTAGTGTAACCACAGGTTGATGTAGGTGTGATCTTCACACTGGGCCTTCAGTTCAAGAAGCTGAGATTCCATCTCCATTCAGAGCATCACCTATTCATTCTCCTCTATCACCTGTTCATTCTCATCATGTATATCCAATTCATTCTTCTCCAGCAGCTGCTGCTGCATCTATTGACTCTGGTGAATCTAGCAGTTCATCAAACGGATCTGAATCATCTTCGAATGAGGAGGATCATCATCCTGAGAGGCCAACAAGACAAATTCAATTAGAGGCCAGTGCATCGGAAAGCTATGAAGAATTTAAAGGTAACCGTTCTGATGCCAAGGATGAGATGATTTCTGAATTATTGCTGAACGTAGCAAGGAGGGAGAAACTCCTTGTTAGAAGGTCTGGGATTATCAGAGACAGACTTCTAGAGTTAGATGAGAAGGAGAAAGAGATTAACGAGTTAAAAGCCAAATATGAGTCTGAAAAAGAAGAAAAAGACAAAGAGATTGAAAGACTCAAAGTAGCTCTTGATCAGGCAAAGGAAGAAATCAATGGACATGTGGAATCTGCAACTATTCAGACCATTTCTCTGGAAGAACAAGAGAATCTACTTGATGTTCAGACTTATATTATTGCAGATCTGCATAGAAAAATTGATGCTCTAACAAAAAGAGTTTCAGAATTGGAAATGTTGATAAAGATTAAAGATGAGTTAGCTAAAGAAAAAGAAGAAGAATCAAAAGATGATGATAGTGTCTCTGGTGAGAGTAGTAGTGATGCTGATGACTCTCCACCATCAAAGAGACAAAGAACTGATGAATCTGTAAAGTTGATACAACACAGTGGAGTCAGGGAAGATGAAGAAAGTATGGCAATGGTTGTTTATTTTGGTGAATCATCTGAAGAAAGATTTGACAAAGAGTCTGAGATGAAAGAGATGATTGAAGAATTAGACATCTACTCATCTAGAGAGTTCGTAATTGATGAATATTTCTGGGATTTTGTTAGAGATCTCAAAGCACCATTTGAACCTGTAAGGTATTTGAAAGAGGCTGATGCACTCAAAACAGTCAAGGTGCTTCCTGCATGCAAGCACTTTGTGCATGGCAGAAGTTACTTCGGAAGTTTTACACACTGCAAAGAAATCTCTCTAAGTGTAAAATATTCCGAAGCCAACGACAAAATCTTCCGAAGCCAAAGATGAAGTCTTCCGAAGCTTAGAAACAAAGTCTTCCGAAGCCTCAAAGATAGAAGACTGATTTCTTTCAAAGACAGAGAAGACATGCTTTCTCAGATCATCTTTTTCAGAAAAGCTGACCAACTTTCCGCTGCCACTCTGCAGACTCACCAACTTATACAAGTTGGTGAATAGGTCTATGCTTTAGGAAGCTGTATATTATGGTCTTGAGTCTGTAACTTTCTACTTTATGTACTTTTATCCTTTTTATATTACATTAGGATGTGAGCTATGGCATGTCATAGTCACTAGTCAAAAGGCAATCTGCCTTTTGACTTTACATTGATCTTGTTGTCTAGATTAATGTTTCGAGCTGGCATTCAAAGTATGGCCGGCTGTAGAACGTAGTATAAAGTATCTCAGGTCCTTGTATTTTATTTCTATGCTTTGTAACACTTGTAAAAGAACTTGAGAGCAATATACTTTATCCTTGAAAACCATTTTGTTTGTTGTTCTTAGTTCTGTCTTATCTTTACTTGCTTGTGTTTCTTAGTATCACCAAAAGGTTTTAGTTCCCTATTTGATCTGTTAAGTGTTCTAAGTCTCTCCTTATTGTGAAGCAGATTGCATTGAACACCTTCACTGGTCCTGCAATTGGTATCAGAGCATTCCAGGCTCTTGATTGTAAGATCTCACCATCTTAGATCTCTTAGTTTCCACAAAACACTTAACAACTCAAATGACAGCTCTCTCAAAGGCTGATATGGAAACTGGCACTATGACAAAGTCCCCACTGGTCACTCCTGAAGACTTTGATACTTGGTGTCAAAGAATGGAAGGCTTCATCAAGTCACAAGACTCCAGGATGTGGGAATCTGTTGTCTCTGGACCTTACATTCCATGCACCTCTTCAGCTGCTGCTGGAGGTGGCATGCTTCCAAAAGAGGTGGTTGACTTTTCTGAAAAAGATAGGAAGAAGATTGATATTGATCAGAAAACCATGACTGCCCTCCAAACTGCTCCTCCAAACTCCATTTACAGGGCTTCAAGAAGTGCAAACTGCCAAGCAGTTATAGGATGCACTAAAGCTCATGTATGAGGGGTCCTCTGAAGCAAAAGAGAACAAAAAGGACCTCTTGAAGCAGCAGTTTGAGAATTTCACCTACAAGACAGGTGAAACCATGACTCAATAATACTTCAGGTATGTTGAGATTGTGGACACTCTAATGGATGTTGGTGTAACTCTTGAGAACACGGACATTGTGAGGAAGTTCATGTCCTCTCTTCCTAGACAGTGGACCCATTACTGTGTTGTTATCAAGAGGACTGAGAACCTCAAGACTCTTACTCATACAGAGTTGTATGGTATTCTCAGTGGCTATCAGATGGAGATGAACATGCGAAATCCATCTGGTAACTCCAGCAATCAGTAGAGTTCAGCCCTCCATGTGGTTGAAAGGGATTGTAGAGAACCACAGCATCATCTCATCTGCTACCCTGACAACTCACAAAAGGGTCCTTTCATCACCTTCCCTGAGACACCAAGGGAGAGCTACATCCAAGGAAGTCCATTCCAAGAGACAAGCTCTTCTCATGCCTTTATGTCTGCTGATGAGAGTTCAGGTAATTTTCTCTTCACCCTTGAATACCTGGACTGTATACATCCAGATGATCTAGAATATATGGAGATAGTCCAGCAGATGGCGCTTCTCACTCATAGAGCCAAGAAGTTCTACAAGAAAACAGGGAGGAAGTTTCCTAGCAATGCAGCTAGTGAAAAGTTTGAACTGACAAAAGCAAAGTGAAGTGTTTCAACTGCAACCAAATGGGACACTTTGCTAGGGAGTGCAAGGCACCTAGAACAAATGGTGGCCAAGCACAAACCAGACCAAACTACATTGAAGGAGCCACCTAGAATGAGAAGCCAAAGCAGCAAGCTGTAGTTGTTGTTGAAGAAAGAGGCTTTGACTGGAGCTTTCAGGTGGAAGATGCATCTCCAAACCAAGCACTGATGGCAGATCATGATGAAGCCAAGGTATTGGAACATCTTTGTACTCCTGAATGTATTGCTAAAGTAAATAGATACAGATCCTATAACTTAGAGATGAGATCTGATATTGAGTCTTTAAATATCTTAAAATCTAATTTCAAAAAAGCTGAAAATGGATATAAACTAAAAGTAGAAGATTTAGAGAAAACCATTTCCACTCTTAAACATGAACACACCAACTACAGGACTCAGATCAAAGATCTTATCACTAAGTTAACTGAATGCCAGGCTGAGCTTGTGATCAGCAAAGCCAGGGCAGAAAAATGTGTTCTTGAAAAAGAGACCTTCAAAAACATGATATCCTCATCTCTGCATGCTAAAGTTTGTTACCAGAATAAACAAGGACTGGGATCTACTGAGATAGCTCCTCCACACTCCTTACTATCTGTAAGATCTCCAAGGTGTGGAACTTGTGAAGATGAGCTTCCCCTCATAGACCCCATAAGTGAAGAGGATGAAGAGGAGATAGTGAAGGATGGATCTGAGAACAGTAAAGAAGATCATCCTAAGAAGGGTCACTATTTCCTGAGGAGAGAAATCCAGTTGGGTTGACAAAGTCCAAGAGAAAGAACTTGATCAGAAGAGCCAAGTGAAAGTCCAAGAAAGCTCAAGAGATCGAGGCCACTTTCAACTCTAAGCAGAAACAAGTGTTCATCTCTGCAGGATTTGAAGTGGTAAAAGCTGAAGACTCAACTATGAATCCTAGTACCAAGGGTTCTAGTTCATGTCAAACTCATCCTAACAACAAGAAGAAGGCTGATTTGTTGTGTACCACTGCTGCATAGCCTGAACCATCCATATTCAACAGCAAGTCACTCCCTAAAAGGCTTTCTACTTCATCTGTTAAGAAGAAGATGGAAATGGAAATTGATCAAGATCAGTCTTGCTCTCAAAGGAATACTTCCAGAAGAATGCAGATGAATTGTGTCATGTGTGGCAGTACTTCGCACCTGGCTAAGGATTGCATTTACATTCCGAAAAGCAATGTCCACATGATCAAGAAGAAAACTTCTGAGAAGATCAAGAAAAAGCCAGCTGCTGAAGGAAAAGCTTTTCCTCTCAGAAGCTCAAAAGTGAAGAAGAAGACAAGTGAAAACTTGCCTTCGGAAGAAAAATTGGTCTTGGAAAAAAGGAATGCTTCCGAAGTACTGAAGCCTACTGCAGTGAAAGTAAGATCTTCCAAAGGTCCAGTCTCCAAAACTTTCAAAGTTGTCAAAACTTCTGAAGTGTTGAAGGTCATGTCTAATTTTACAAGGGTGGTGTGGAAGACAAAGAAAGACCATGTGACTGAAAGTTCTTCATCAACAACAGTTGCTGATCCTCACAGCTTGAACATAGGATCAATTACTGTTGCATTGTCCTCTGTTGATATTAATGAGCCCAAGACCAGCAAGGCTTGGGTTTCCAAATGTAACTAATCATCTCTTTCTATGCAAGAACAGCTAAAGACCAACAGGAATGTGTGAATTATAGACAGTGGCTGTTCCAAGCACATGACAGGCAATGGCACTCTACTCCAAAATTTTGAGAAAATTGATGGAGGGCCTGTTGCTTTTGGAGGAGATGCAGGAGGTTACATTACTAGAAGGGGCATGGTCATAAATGGTAAGCTCTACATTGAGAAGGTAAACTTTGTCAAGGAGCTTGGATATAATCTACTGAGTGTATCCTAATTTTGTGATCAAAGATACAACATGCTCTTTACTGAGCATGAGCGCATTGTTCTCAAGCCGGGGTGGTCATTCCTCAGGAGCATATACTGCTCAGAGCCCCCAGGAAAGGGAACATGTACAAGATGGATTTCCAGGAAACTTTCCCTTCAGGAGAAGTGTCTTGCTTTCTGTCTAAAGCAAATAGTGATGAGTCTTTTTTCTGGCATAAAAGAATGTGTCATGTAAACTTTAAAAACATGAATAAATTAATTAAGAATGATTTGGTAACTGGAATGCCAAAGAAAGAGTTTACAAGTGATGATCATTGTGTTGCATGCCTGAAAGGGAAGCAGCATAAAGTATCTCACAAGCCAAAGGAAAGAAACTCCATCACTACTCCCTTACACTTGTTACATATGGATCTTTTTGGCCTCACCAGTGTAACGAGTCTAGGAAGGACCTCATATTGTTTAATGATCACAGATGATTTTACTACATTTACTCGGGTCGTTTTCCTTAGAACTAAGGATGAGACTCCTGAAATCTTGAAAATTTTCATTCTGAAGATTAAGAATCAATCTGATCACAAGGTCAAGACCATAAGATGTGATCAAGGAACTAAATTTAAGAACCAAATCCTTGATGCATTTTGTGATGAAAAGGGTATTACAAGACAATATAATGATGCCAGGACTCCTCAGCAAAATGGTGTTGCTGAGAGGAGAAACAGGACACTAATTGAAGCTGCAAGAACAATGTTGTCTGACTCTAAACTGGCTACCACCTTCTGGGTAGAAGCAGTGAACACTGCTTGCTATGTGTAGAACAGAGTTTTTGTAGTTAAGACTCATGGTAAGACTCCTTATGAACTGTGGCACAAAAGGAGACTTTTTATTGGTTTCTTCAGATCATTTGGATGTCCTTGCACAATCTTGAATACCAAAGATCAGATAGCCAAATTTGATGAGAAATCAGATGATGGATACTTTATTGGATACTCTTCTCAAGCCAAGGCTTATAGAGTATACAATCTCAAAACGAGAATAGTTGATGAGTCAGCCAATGTGACATTCAATGAACACACCCCTTGTGTGAGAGGTTCTAGTCCAGATTGGCTATTTGATCTTGATTTAGTTGCCAACTATTTTAACAAGTCTTGTGAGAATGTTTCAGGATCTACAGGTAACATATCAACTGAAGATCCTAACCCAAGATTTGAGCTGAGAAGACCTTCAAATCAATCTACTTTAGCTCCAGTAGTAACAAATTCTGCAGTTGAGCTTCTATCAGTACAGCCATGACAGATCCAGCTGATACATCTGAAGTGCCATCAAATTCTAGCTCAGAGGCACAAAACCTAAGGGAAGGAGCTTCAAATTTAGAAGAAAGTGGTAATGGTGACAGTGATCAAGAATTTCTTGATGCTAAAAATCATTCCATGGAAGACAACATCAATTATGTCACACACTCATTGGATCAAGTCTCTCTTGATAAGTGTGCTGATGTGTTGGGAGAATCTACTCTGCCTGATAAAAAATTTTCAAATTTAGATCTCTCCAACCAACTTGCTGTGACACCTCAACTCAGGATCCACAAGTCTCACCCCACCACAAACATCATTGGTGAAGTTGATAAGGGAGTAAGAACAAGAGGACAAACCCATGACAAAAATGTTTGTCTCTACTTTTGTTTCCTATCCCAAGTACAGCCAAAGAAAGTTGCGGAGGCTCTAAAGGATGGAAGTTGGGTTGAAGCTACGCAGGAGGAGCTGCTTCAATTCAAAAGGCAAAAGGTTTGGAACTTATGTCCTCTTCTTTTAGGGAAGACTACCATAAGAACCAAGTGGGTGTTTAGGAACAAGAAAAATGATAGAGGACTTGTTATAAAAAACAAGGCAAGACTAATTGTTCAAGGGTATACTCAAAAGGAAGGGATTGATTACACTTATGTCTTTGCTCTAGTAGCAAGACTTGAAGCTGTTAGAATATTCCTAGCTTTTGTTGCATCCAAAGGTCTACCAACTTGATGTCAAGTGTGCTTTCTTATATGGGGTGATTGATGAAGAGGTGTATGTCAAACAACCACCTGGTTTTGCAGATCCAGCTCATCCTGATTATGTCTGCAAACTTGATAAAGCTTTCTATGGGCTGCACCAAGCTCCAAGGAAGTGGTATGAGACTCTATCTCAGTACCTATGTCAACATGGTTACAGAAGGGGTTCTATAGATGGAACTCTCTTCATCAAAGGAACAGGAGATGACTTAATGCTAGTTCAAGTCTATGTTGATAACATTATTTTTGGGTCAACTAATCCAAAGCTCTGTAAGGACTTTGGAGAAGCTGATGAAGAATAGATTTGAAATGAGTGCCATGGGAGAACTCAATTTATTTCTAGGAATTCAACTGAAGCACGTTGACAATGGCATCTTCATAAGTCAGTCAAAGTATGTTCAGGACATACTAACAAGATTCAACATGACTGACTGTAAGGTTCCAAAGACACCCATAGCAAGAAACCACTCCCTTGGACCTGACCTTAAGGGGGAGTGTGTGGATGAGCATCTCTACAGGGCTATGATTGGGTCTCTTATGTACCTCACTACCATTAAGCCTGATATCATGTTTGCCACATGTATTTGTGCTAGGTATCAAGCCAACCCCAAGATGTCACACCTGGTTGCTGTCAAGAGAATTCTAAGATATCTCAAAGGTGCTCCATCACTAGGCCTTTGGTATCCAAAGAATTCTGACTTCAATCTGTATGCGTATACAGATAGTGACTATGGTGGCTGCAACATGACTGCAAAGTCTACATCAGGGGGATGTCAATTTCTTGGTGGAAGGATAGTCTTATGGCAATGCAAGAAACAATCCTGTGTATCCGTATCAACTGCTGAAGCTGAATATATTGTTGCTGCTAGCTGCTGTGCTCAAGTACTTTGGATTTAGAATCAGATGCTAGACTATGGATTCATCTTCAAAGAGACTCCCATCCACAAAGACAACAATAGTGCTATCTTTATTACAGAGAATCATGTTCAGCACTCAAGGGCCAAACATATCAACATCAGGTATCATCTAATTAGAGATAATTTTGAAAAAGGGTTAATCAAACTAGTCAAAGTTCACACAAATGAATAATATGCTGATCTATTCACCAAAGCTTTTGATGAACAGAGATTTAAGTATCTCATATCAGCTATTGGGATGATTAACTTTGAGTAGCTTTTTCTTAAACTTAAGTTCAATATTATTTGTAAAATCTATGTGTCCTTAGTTTTCTATTTTATCACCTTCATAAGCCCTAACTATCTTGGAAGAAGAGTCTTTTAGAATATATTTCTTAGATTTTTGAAAATTTTGAACATAATTCCTTTCTGAAGAAACTAAGTTACCTTCGAAAGCAAATAATGTCTTTAATATCAAATAACTACTTATGACAATTTGCCTTCAGAAGAAATCCTCTTAATATCTTTCGAAGCCAAATTTTTCATAAGTACTCCTATGCTATTAAGGAACAATTTTCTTCCGTAAGTACTTATCTCTATAAAGTGAGAAATACTCTAAGTATCTTTCTTCCGAAGCAAAATTTTCAAAACTCTTAGAAATATCTTTCGAAGCTAAATTGGCTTCGGAAGCTTTTATCAAAACTTCCGAAGCCAAATTATCTTCGGAAAATTTTCGACTTTCAAGAAAACTACTTTTGGGCACTTTTTCAGAGCTGGGACCGACATCCGGATTTTAAAGTTTATCCTTTCGCATTAACTTTGTCTCAAATCCATTTTATATATATATTCAATGGTTTCGCCCTCTTTTACTTTTCACTCTTCATTTGCAACATCTTGATAACCAAAATTCACCCATAAACCGCCTTTGTTCTTATTTTCCTTCGCGACGAAGTTCTGTAAAATGGCCAACCAAAATCGCAGAAACCAACCCGATTTCTCCATGCAACTTCACACGCAACACAATCAGGTTGCTCTGTTGAACTCTGAGAAAGATCCTGGTTTCTCAAAGGTTTTCCGTTTCCTTTCTTTGACAAACTACTTCACCTCCCTCACCATTGATCCTCCTCTCTATGAGGATCGTCTTCTGGACTTCTGGTGGACCTACTAAGAGGTCACCATGGATGGGGAGAAGGCACTATCTGCCACAGTGCAGGAGAGGACAATCTTCATCACTCTGGCCATTATCAACACTCATTTTCAGCTGGATGATGTAGAAGGTGATTTGTCATTCCCCAAATCTACTATTAACCAATCTTTTGAGCAGATGGGTTATGAGGGTGACTTCTCAGTCAGAACCTTCAGGAAAGGGAAGGTCTCTTCCCGGTTGAAGTACCTCCTCCATGTCATCATACACAGCCTGTCAAACAAGATTCCTCAGGATCTTTCCATCATAGTCCATGGACTGGTTCAGGGGGTCAAGTTCAGGTATTCACACTTTGTCTACCTTAATCTGCTTTCTAACTTGGACTCCCTAGAATACTACATGTTCCCTAGATATGTCCAGCACATTCTTAACTGTGAACTAGGCTCACAGTTGAGGGGAACAGGTAGAATTGTAAAATTGGGACAGATGAAGCCCGGCATCTTTAAAATCATGAGAAAACCAACTGTGGGATTCTCTAGGGTAGAAACAGCCCTTGTCCCTAAAATGTTAGAGCTCATTGCTCAAGGTGACAACCTAGCAGCACCAGCTAGTGTTAAACCCACACCTGTTGTCTCCCAACCATCATCTCAACCTACAATAACTATCACCAACTCAAAAAAACACAAACGAACCCCTGCTCAAGCTATTCAGTCCGAGCAGGCCCCTATATTATCACACATGCAAGAGGAAGTGGACACTGGAGCTCCCACTTCCTTTGAGGTGCACACCACTCCCATCTCTCATAGTATCAGTGCTGAGGTTCCTCATGCTCAGACTGATGAGCTCATCACCCAAACTGCCTTAAACCTTTATTCAGAGTCTCAAAACTCTAGTGAACAACCTTCAGGGGATAGTTGCCATCCCCAGCTTCTTGATCTCAACCAAAAAATCCCTAACCTTGAATTCTGTGATGATGAAGACATGGGATTCTATGAGTACCACGAGTCTCTCTTCTCCACCCTTGCTCAAGGAGAGATGAGTGCTCCTGCCACTCGCATGTCTAGCCCACATCATCCACCCCATACTGAGGTGGATCTCCGTGAACAAGTTCAGGAGGTCCATATGGAAGAGGCTCTCACTATTGCTAGTGATTACATCATTCAGACCTCAACCATGGCAACTCAGTCCATTGACACTTCACCTGAAGTTGTTAGTGAGCAGAGTAAATCCAGCAGCCAAGAATACTATGCTGGTGATAAGGAAGAGGACATCAGTCCAATTCTCACATCCCCCCATGATTATTCATCTGAAAATAAGGGGAGTCTGAAACTAAAGGTGCACAAACTTGAAAACCTATGCACCTATTTAGTCTCCAAGGTAAGTCACTTGGAATCTCAAGTGACTACCTTACAGCAGAGGGTCAATGATCAGCAACTTGAGATCACCGATCTCAAGGGCAAGCTAGCTGAGAGACCATCAAGACAAACTCAACCAGGTCCACAAGAACCTGTGGAAGTAGTGGACTTGACCTCCAGCTCACCTATGCAAGTGGGTGATGCTACCAAAAAGGGGGAGAAAGTCTCTACAACTACAGAACCTGGGAGTTCTATCATGAGTATGGATAATGAGGACCCACCACCCTCACTTGTAGTTGTCCAGACTCAACAACTTCCTCAGGCTCAAACTGATGTGGAAGCCATAATTCAACAACTGTTTGAGGAAGGAATTCCAATGACTATGTGTGCCCCATCCCACTTAGCTGAAAATACAATAATGGGATGGTGGGATGATAGCTCAAGAATGGCATTGGTACTATCAAGATCTTAGGGGCAGCAGGAGCTCTTCAACTTTAAGACCCTGAGTTTCCATGATGGTATGAACTTAGTTAACCTGCCCTGTATCAATCCAAACCAAAATAGACAGGCTGGCAGGTTAGCTGAGGTGATTCAAGAGTGGGTGCTGAAGGAATTCAGACAAAGAGCTCAACTATATAGACAGAGGCTAGCAGGGAAAACTGTTGGTCAACCGGATACTGAGGCAGACCCTAAGATTAGCTTCGAAGGGGAAACCTCAGTTAAAGGCCCTGTAGTAGAACCTGTGAACCTTGAGACAGGCTCACCCTCAGCACCCAATACCCTCAGTGACACACCTGCAGGTGAAGGTGTATCACAACCTCTCTCTGGCTAGAGCTCAAGCTCATTACAACCATGAGAAGGCCAAAGCTCTCTCCACCCTGAGTCATATAGGCCAAATTGACAAAGGGAAAAAGAAAATGACTCCTGAGGAGATTGAGGAGGAGAAGAGAAAGAGGAAGAGGAAGAGGAAGAGGAAGGCAAGGGGAGATAAATCTGGAGAAGTCCCAAGCTTCATGCAAGCTGCAATCAGGGCTGCTCATAGGCCTGATACTCAGAACGATGATTTAAGAGCAGCCAGATTGAACTATATGGGGCTTAGGAATTACAACATAGATGAAATCATCTCTCTTTTTTTTGCAGAATTGGATGAACTGGCAGACAGAGAGCTGTATAAAGAGAGGAAGGAGGCTGAGGCAACAGAACTGCTCCTTAAAATCAAAGAAGAAAGAAGAAGAAAGAAACAATAGAAAGCTCCCGTCCTCTCTCCAGTTTAAGAAAGTCCTGAGAAGGAGTCTGTGGCAGTTAAAGAGGAACAAACTCAGACAGGCAAGGAACAAGAAAGACAAAAGATGATAGCCTATCTGAGTACCACAGGTCTATATCAGGCAGCAGCTCTCAACCCTCTCTCATATGAATATATTGAGTTTGAGTACCTCAAACAGCTTGATGAAGAGGGTCAAACTCAAAGAAAAGCTGTTAAGAGAAAGATGAGAGAGGAGGCTGCTAAAACAAGAGCCACCATTAGAGCACAAGAAAAGAAGTCTGCTGACAAACTAAAGATGGTGAGCTTCTTAAAGCTGTATGGGTTCTCTGGAAGGAGACTTGGTCCTATGTCTCTATCCACAGTGGATGAGCACATCAGAAGGATCAAGCAGAAGATTAAGGAAGGTCAGCTTGTTGACTTGCATTCTCCACCAAGTCCAGCTACACCTAAAGTTAAAGTGAAGGTTGAAGAGACAACACAACCTGAACCTGAAGCTACACCCAAGCCAACTTAATCTTCTGACCCACAGCAGGGTTCTGAATCCCCTTCTTCTGAACCAATGGGGAATAAGGACCCAATTGAGAAGAATACAAAAAGCCCAACTGGTGCTGCAGGCCACACTCCTCAGTTGAAGTATAGAGTGAGGAAGAGGATGGCCATCAGAAGGGACAAAAGGAAGAAAAAAAAGTCCAAGCCATCCTCCTCAATACCTTAGGATGAGTAATAACATCTTGAGAAAATACACTAAGAGGCTGATCAATCAACTCCATTTAAAGTAGAGGCTCTTGCATCTAGAAGACCAACTATGTCCTGAATCTACACTGCTGATCAAGACATGAAGACTGCAAACTACTAAGCATCCTTTCTGTTTTTGTAGCATCAGCCTAGGGGGAGTTTGTAAGGTATTTGAAAGAGGCTGATGCACCAAAAACAGTCAAGGTGCTTACTACATGCATCAGTTTGTGCATTGTAGAAGTTACTTCGGAAGTTTTACACACTGCAAAGAAATCTCTCTAAGTGTAAAATCTTCCGAAGCCAAAGACCAAATCTTTCGAAGCCAAAGATGAAGTCTTTCGAAGCCTCAAAGATAGAAGACTGATTTCTTCCGAAGACAGAGAAGACATGCTTTCTCTGATCAACTTTTTCGGAAAAGCTGACCAACTTTCCGCCACCACTGTGCAGACTCACCAACTTATACAAGTTGGTGAAAAGGTCCATGCTTTAGAAAGCTGTATATTATGGTCTTGAGTCTGTAACTTTCTACTTTATGTAATTTTATCCTTTTTGTATTACATTAGGATGTGAGTTATGGCATGTCATAGTCAAAAGTCAAAAGGTAATCTGCCTTTTGACTTTACATTGATATTGTTGTCTAGATTAGTGTTTCCAGCTGGCCTTCAAAGTATGGCCGGCTATAGGATGTAGTATAAGGTATCTCAGGTCCTTGTATTTTATTTCTATTCTTTGTAACACTTGTAAAAGAACTTGAGAGCAATATACTTTATCTTTGAAAACCATTCTGTTTGTTGTTCTTGGTTCTGTCTCACCTTTACTTACTTGTGTTTTTTAGTATCACCAAAAGATTCGAGTTCCCTATTTGATCTGTTAAGTGTTCTAAGTCTCCCCTCATTGTGAAACTGATTGCTTTGAACACCTTCACTAGTCCTGCAAAACCCATTATGATAATCCCTCATACTCCTATACCATTTGAAAAGGAGTTAAGCCTACAGATTGTTCCTGCATTTCTCTGTCTGATGAGCAAAAAGAACTCATCAAATGATTATGTGAGGACATTAAAGAAAAAGAAGAAGCTGATAAGAAAGAACAAGAAAAGAAATAGAAAGAAGCTGAATCCTCTAGTCCCGCTTCATCTGGATCACATGTGCATACCTATTCCAGGAAGAGAAAGTATTTATCTAAGGAGGCCAAGGGAAAAAGGCCCATGGAAGAAGAGGAGCCGGTCAAAAAGAAGCAAAAAGATAATCCAAGAAGCCTAGCTGCTATAACTCAATTTGTAGAAGAACATGAAAAGGCTGAGGAACAAATGAAGCAAAGCATAGAAGTAATAGTCTTAGAGGAAGGTGAGATCGAAGGAGGTTATGAGAGAGAGCACAAAGGACATGCTAAATCAAGAATTTAACATGTTTAACCATGTACATGGTGAAACTTTAGAGGCCCAAATGTCAAGATTTGTTAAGCTAATAACGAATATGAAGATTGCTGGAATTACCTTGGAGAGTATTTTAGTATACAAAAAGCTATTGAATTTGTTACCATACAGCTGGAACAATAACTCCACAACTACCAAAAGAACCAAGGATTTGTTCACTTTGTCACTCAGCGATCTTATTTCAACCATCAAGTCATATGAAATGGCTGACAAGCAGACAGCTGCTAATTACATCAACACAATGGGAGTTGAAGCATCTGCATTAAATGCGAAAATGGCTAGTAATCCAAATTATTATGTCAGCTATTCCTTGTTGTGTCAACAACAAGCTACCAATTATGTTAATCCAAATGTCAAGGATCCATCCATGCCTTAGTTTCTAACTTCTCATCAAAATCATTAATATCTAGTGCACTCACAACCACAACCTCAGATTTATCCACAAAGTCAATCCTCTGAACCCACACAACAAGCCTTTGTTGTAAATTACAACTTAACCAAGCAAACTATTCAAATAGCTGAAAAGCATCTGGCTTTATTCACCACTTTTATGAACAGTTATGAAGCCTTTACCGAAGGAAGACTCAATGCACCAAACATCTTAGTTGATGACTAGCAACAAGTTAATCCTGACGATGTTGAAGAAAATGATATAAAATATCAGATGGTTATGGTGGTGTACCGTGTAAAGAATTTTGCTAGAAGAACTGAGAGGAAGATGTTGGGTTTGAATAACTCAAGCAAGATTGGGTTTGATAAATCAAATTTGAGATGTTATATTGTGACAAACCTGGTCACTTTGCTAGAGAGTGTACTAAAGGTAGATCAAATCATAATGACAATGGAAAGAAGATGGTTACGGTGGAAGTAGAGTCAAAGGGTGATAAAGTAAGCTAATCAAACAAAAAAGCTCTGGTGTCTCAGAACAATGAAGAATATGATTGGTCAGACCAGATGGAAATTCTAAAATTTTCTAATGCTTTGTTAGCTGAAATTCAAACTGATGAGAATGATGATCAAAATATGATGGCTGAGTTTGTATCAGGTGATCTAATAAAGGGGATATTTGATGAAGAAAAAATTGAGGTTGTTAAAAAAGTGCTTAAAGAAGAAGTTGTTGAGATTACTCCAGCTAAATCAACATTGACTGAAAAGGGTAAGGGAGAAGTTGAAGAAGAAGCTGTTGAGTTTATTCCAGCTAAAGATAAAAAGATTGTGAATATTGTTGGGATTACTCTGGCTCTTGTTTGTAATGAAAAAGTCAAGGTTGTTGAGATTGCTCCGGCACCCAAAGTAGAAGAAAAGGTTGTACTGAATGCTTTCATGGTAAATGTCTTATCTAAAAAGAAGAAAAATCCAAAAGAGACTGATGAGGTACTTACTAATCTTTGCTCAAATACATGTGCAGAAAAATTCAAACATACAGAGTTCACAACGAACACTTGATCTTGGAAGTTGAAAAATTTTAATATCAAGCTCGTAAATGCAAAAATTATTAGAAAATTTTTAAAGAAAAGATAGAAGGATTAGACAAATCAATTTATCAAATAAAATTGAATATTCATGATAAAGATTGTAACATAAACGATTTGAAAGCACATAATAATGAACTGTCTTTGGAAATAAATAAACGTAACAATGAACTCTTATCTGCAAAATTAACTGTTGAAAAGCTTGAGTTATCCTCAAACATGGGTGAAGGTATAATTAAATCTCAAAGGATTCATAAAATTAATGGTGGTAAAAGTGGAGTTGGATATTTTAACATTGCACCACCAATTAATCATGATTATACGTTTACCTTCATCAATTACCACATCAGTTGAAGAGACCTATGGATTAGGTTTTCAACCAAAGTCAGACTTAAAAAGCTCCGGTCAGTGTCAGTCAGTGTCTCACTAACTGTTGATCCTATCATAAAAACTAAAATTAAAATTAATCATGATAATTCTTTTGTACAAAGTGTGAAGAAAGAAGGGTTGGTTGAAGATTGAAAAAATGATGATGAAATAGATTTTAAGGAAAATAAAAGTTTTAATGAAAAATCTTTATGTAAATCATCATCCATCATTAATGAAATATCAGATATTTTCTTTCTACAGATGATTGTCCAAAATTGTCTAACAAACAATAGAAATTACAATCCAAAATAGATTTTAAAGACAATGCAAAGAAACGTGACACAACATCAGCTTCTGACTCGAAAACTGATTTCAAGAAAAAAATTGTTTCAAATGGCAACATAGATAAAGAAGATTATATCTTTAATGAAACAAATGAAAGTTTCTTTTAAGATAAGTCTTCTATTACTGCTAACTCTATGAAACAAGATGTTTGTAAATCAGGTATCAAGGACACTAGTCCTATTCACACTAGTCCTATTGCATCACCTTGAACTCAAAAGGTCAAAGCTACAGTTCATGCCACATCGGCCTCAGAAATGAATCAAAATGTTAGGAACATTACCTCGAATCTTTCAGGATTATCTAGAACAACTTTTAATGAAAGAGAGAAATGAGAGACTCTTAAGGAATCACTAGGTCAAAGAAATACTAAAGCCAGATTCTATGATAACTTTGGAAGTTATCATCAACAGTTTGTGAGAACATCACGAGAGTCAAATGAGTATCACAAAATGTGTTGTTATGTGTGTGGCAAACCAAATCATAAGGCTAGAAATTGATATCATCAACCTCAACTGTCATGCAAAAAAGATTTCACAGCTTAATTTCAAACAATAGAAAACAATTTTTTTTAAATGCCAAATTCAAAAGGAATAAAGTACAATCAAATTTGTTTGTTGATAAAAGAAATGGTGAAATCAAAACAGCTTTGAATTCAGAAAATTCAGACTTGAAATCTTTACATGTTGATGATAGCAATTCTACTCCAATTCAGACCACTTTCAAGAAAGTGGTTACAAAACTGATAAAACCAATTCAAAGATGGAAAATAAAAGAAAAACAATCTGATTCTGATATTATTGAAGACTATAAATAAAAGAAAAACAATCTGATCCTGATATTATTGAAGACTATGTGTTTAATGATAAAACAGATATGATATTAAAGTCTGTATCATATTTGCATGAAAACAATATGCTCAAGTCAACCTTGGCTTGGGTTCCTAAAAATAAATAAATTCATTTATTTATGCAGGAACAACCATGACAAGTTATCAACAGTGTTTGGCATGTTGACAGGGGTTGTTCAAGGCACATGACAGGTAATATATCTCTGTTAAATAACATACAAGCCTACAATGAAGGATATGTTATTTTTGCTTGAGATAAATGGGGTAAGATTACAAAGAAAGGTATAGTGTCTAACGGGTGTGTTATGTTTTCAATATGTTAATTTTGTTGAGGAACTTAAACATAACTTGCTAAGTGTCTCTAAAATTTGTGATAAAAAATATTAAACACACATCACTAATAAAGAATGTCTTATTTGAAAACCTAGATCTGTAATTCCTGATGAATGGATTTTGTTGAAAACACCAAGAGACAAAGACACATACTTAGTTGACATGAATGGGTCACATTCATTTGTAACTGCGTCTTGGTTATTGTCAAATGCCTCAGAAAGTGATTCAATGTTATGGCATCGTCGTTTTGGCCATGTAAACATTAAAAATATGAACAAGTTGGTTAGAGGAAATGATGTTGTAGGCTTACCATTGAAAGAATTTCAACTTACAAAACATTGTTTGTCCTGTTCAAAAGACAAAAAACATAAACTTTGTCATAAATCAGTTGCTCGTACCAAAATTGAATCAATTCTTTAACTGTTATACAAGGATTTATTTGGTCCGGTAAGCGTTTTGAGTTTGGGACGTTGTGCATACTCTTTGGTTGTTACTGATGATTTTTCAAGATTTACTTGGGTTTTACTTTTTAGCAACTAAGGATGAGACTCCTCCTTTGCTAATCAAATTCATTAACCTGGTGGAGAATCAGACTGCCAAAAACATCATATGCATTAGAAGCGATACATTAGAAGTGAAATACTAATGCAGGTTCTGCTCCTTCATGGGTATACGATTATGCTTCATTATTTGTAACTTTTAATCGAACTCCTGTCGTGTCTAGAGCTAATTCACCTTTGTCTTCAACAATTCATGATATTTTTACTGATGAAGTTGGTCCTATATCATCTTAAGTTACAAGAGGATCTTAAGAAATACTTTCTTCTTTAAATGTCACAACTGTTCCACATTCTGTTTTTGAATATGAATTATGTAATTCTAATCCAGTTGTTGAACAAACTTCACAGGCTTCGGATCAGGGTTCCTTATCTACTCAAATTGATTTGATTGATACTATTCAAGCCCTATTTGATGATTCATCCGTTGATAATGATATTCATCAAGAGGAAGATATTGTGCATCAACTCGAAGGAGTGAACACTGTTGAAGATATAGTTAGTCATATGTCTAATTTACACGAGGTTATTTCTAAAGATACCATCGCTCAGTTGAGAATTCATAAAGATCATTCAACTGAAGCAATAATTGGTACATTATCACATGGTGTTAAAACTGCATTTTTGTATGGCGAAATGAAAGAAGAAACCTATGTGTGCCAACCACCTGGTTTTGAGTATCTAGATCCTCCTGATCATGTTTACAAGTTGGACAAAGCACTCTATGCACTACATCACACACCTCGTGCTTAGTATGCCACATTAACTGAACATTTGCTTCGAAATGGATATTCAAGGGATGCAATTGATCAAACTTTATTTTTATGGAAGACTGGTGAAGATATACTTTTTGTTCAAATTTATGTTGATGATATTATTTTTGGATCTACCAACGAAGAATTGTGCAAGGAGTTTGAAGCTGTGATGAAGAAGAAATTTGAAATGAGCTCAGTTGGTAAAATATCATTTTTCTTAGGAATCCAAGTCAAAGAAGATGCAGGACCGATTCGGGAGGTCAATGCAACAGTTTCACAGGATGTGTGGAGAGTGAACTTAATAGACAACACTTACAAAATCAAATAGGGAATCGGCTACTTAAAACATAAATGTAAAAGAAAACAAGCAGATGGTTTTCAAGGATATTGTATATTGCTCTCAAATTCTATTACAAAGTTAAAAGTGATTATTCAAAATACCGGCCATACTTTGATCGCCAGTAGAGACACTGATCTAGACAACAAAATCAATGTAAAGTCAAAAAGATAGATTACTTTTTTGACATTTGACTATGACATGCCATAGCTCACATCCTAATGTATTACAAAAAGGATAAAAGGTACAAGTAGAAAGTTACAGACCCCTAGACCATAATCTATAGTTTACTAAAGCATAGACCTTTTCACCAACTTATGCAAGTTGGTGAGTCTTCAGAGTGGCAGCGGAATGTTGGTCAGCTTTCTGAAAAAGTAGATTTGAGAAAGCATGTCTTCTCTGTCTTCGGAAGAAATCAGTCTTCTGTCTTGATGGCTTCGGAATACTTTGTCTTCTAAGCTTCAGAAGATTTCATCTTTGGCTTCGAAAGATCTTGGTCTTGGCTTCGGAAAATTTTACACTTAGAATATTTGTGATAAGAGGAGTGTAAGACTTTCAAAGTAACTTCTGCAATTCACATGCATGCAAGTAGGAAGCTCTTTGGCTAATTTGGTTGCATTAGCCTTTCAAGTATTCCTTACACATGATGACCAAGGTATCGTCACTACTGAGATAGTGAACAGTGTCCTATTACTGGAAGACCAACCTGATGCTCCTGTCAAGCTGGATGATAATGTTGTTAGAGATTATTTGACTCGTATGAGATATGATCGTAGGTATCCTTCTCTGGAGAAGAAGCACTTACCTCCTTTTTGGAAGTACCTATTCCATGTGCTTGTTCACTGCCTTAGCAAACAGCCTAAGTGCTATTTTCGGATCACTACTAGTATCTTTGATTGATGACATACCTTACAGCATATCCAAGGCTATATTTTCAGCAATGCAGAAGAATGTTATAGCTGTAGTGAGGAAGAAGTTTATTATGTATCCCTGGTTTGTTCAGATAATAGTTAATGCCATCTTGAGTTAGCTACATTAAAGTCTTCTACTTGTTTAGCCATGATCATGAAGAAAGACATCTTTACTTACTTGATGGATGCTTGAGGCAATGCTTGGAAGGGAGATCATTTCTCCAAACTTGGTATATTTAAAGATGGATTCCAGCATTCGCAACAACAGAGTCAACCTCAAACTGAAGCTCCACATACTACCCCAACCTCTACTTCATCCAGAATTCTTGATGATGTTCTAGGAAGTTCACAATCTGCTAGAAGAACCATTGATGAGGAGATAGAATCATGGTTTGATGACTTTGACAGTGAGACTAACAGTGACTGTATTGGTCAAGTTCCTTATGTACTTCAGGAGAGACCCAAAGTGCCTGTTACTCCAACTAAAGCACTCCTAAGGATATTAATGCTGACTTTGTTCCTGAAGACTCACTTGCATCTAAAAAAAAAAGGATGGCTAGGAAGAATGCAGAGAATGTTACTACTACACGTATGAGGGGAAGAGGTCTTGGTGGTGTAATCAGGAGGCCCAGAACCCAATGACCACGGTGTCACCTATTAGAACATTCTAGTATCTGAGCCTTTGGTATCTGAAAGCAAGGCCATTCCAACTATTTCACTAATGATTGTTACAAAAGCAACAACTGTAACATCATCTGTTATGCCTGCTTCAGATGATATTCTATGTACTCCATAGACGAGTCAAGGCGATGATGATAC
Source organism: Flaveria robusta (assembly GCA_025506415.1). Lineage (NCBI taxonomy): Eukaryota > Viridiplantae > Streptophyta > Magnoliopsida > Asterales > Asteraceae > Flaveria > Flaveria robusta. Next base: position 13,752,723 of record CM046475.1, read on the forward strand.
TGTGGCATGGACCACTTCACAAACACTCCTCCAAAGCAGTGGCAGACTGCTGGTACTTCTACGAGCTCACCAACACCGGTTACACTTGAGTAGAAAGTACATAACTTGGAGAGAAAGAATCTTGAGAAGACTCAGCAGATATATGACTTACATGCTTTTAATCAAAATAAAGATGAGAAGATCAAAAATTTGAAACAGGAGCAGCAATTCCTCTTTAGCTATGTTCAGATATTGGAGAATAACATTAGAGATCTTACTTCTTGTTTTCCATTTTCATTTACTAAAAAGAGGACAACCGAAGTAGGAGAATCAAGCTGACAGAAATCAGCTGGTCAAGAAGATGTTAGTGATCCTACTAATGCTACAAAGCATGATGTTGATCCAGTTATGACTGAAAGGACAACAGAGTCTGCTAATGTTTATCAAGAGCCATCTACTATTTTACATACTTCGGCTACTCACCTGTAGGTTTTACTGGAGAGTCGTTTGTGGAGCCTTAGCATGTTGCTATTCCAGTCATAGCTGTAGATGATGATGATGGTTTAGACTTGGTTGATTATGGATTTAGTGAATATGAAGAAGAAGATATGATGATAATAATGATGGTGATAATAAGGGATGATGTGATAATGATGTTGGATCGGGGCGAAATGAGTTCCTACTGATGATCAATGGACAATACACCTTTGGATCCCGCTAATGAAGAGATGTATGAGAAAGAATTTTATACATTTCAAAAGGAAGTTCTGGTTGATAAAGATGATGATAATTTTAGACCCTTTGATGATTTGGCTGAAGAAATTGATTACACTGATGTATTTGGTAAAAATCTGAAGAATTTATTTTCTAATATTTTGACTGAGTAATGAGAGATTGTGCCTGAAGGTGGAGTTAATCTATCAACTGATGATATTACTAATTCAACTGTAAAGAGTGCAGTGCATCAGGGTAGAAATCTTACTGTGACTTCACCTCCGCCACCAACTTACATTCATACACCGGGACATTCAAAGCAATTTACACGATATGGTAATTCTAAACTAGTGATGAGTTGGGCTTATGATGGGGAAAAGAAGATGTATGTATTGGAGAGAAGAGGAGGAGCAATTGAATACTACGAAGATGAACATGATTTCCATACGCAGAAGGCTTCAGATTTATATTCTACGTGTTGAGTACCATTTTCAATCCAAGCAATTATGGAAAAGCCAATTGGATAAGGAACATCATATGGAGAAAAAGTAAGACGAACTTCAAAGACTTTAGAACAGCTAAATCTAAAGTCATTGAAGATGAGACGCGTATAGACCCTAACACCAACAAGCCAATGAAGATACGGGTTTTTAAGCATCCAAAATATGCTAGTAAGATCCCTGTACACGCTCCTGTGCCAATAAACAGCTTGTCAAAGCTAATGTGGTGGAGTTGTGAGAAGGAGACGGGACACACATTGATACATTGTGTTGACAGAGATTTCTGTATCATTGACCCTGTGGATCTGCTTAAGTTTGGAAGAGACAATTTGATCAGGTTGCAGGCTTGTCCAATCACATTTGATGAATTTGTTCACTTTTTGGCATCAAAGTTCGATTGGTACAAAGGCCCTTGAGAACAAGATGTATGCTTATGGGGTAAGTTACAAGGTTGATGACATGGACTTCTAAAGCATTGATCCACCGAGTCTAGCAGGAGATTGTAGGGATTAAACCTAGAGGCTTAGAACATGAAATCAAGATAAAGAAAATCAAGTCGCGCGAGAAGTTCAAGTTGCCCAGCGAGAAGTACTTTCGCCGGAGAACTAGTTTTGTTTAAGTATAAATCGCTAGTTTTGATGTAATTAAGTAGCTTTTTGTCATTTCCTGATTTCACATACATTGTAATCACTTTCAAATCAGATAGCTATAAAATTGAAAAGTTATTTACAATCATTCTTATCTTCTACTTTTCAATACCAAGAAGATAATATTCCACGTTATTATTACGGGATTGATCTTATGTTATTGTTGATCCTTACAAATTAGGTGAGAAATCTTGGGGTTGGCTTGATAACTTACATAGATGCATGTGGCAAATATGATATTAGGCCTACTAGCTGCAAAGTACATAAAAGACCCAATCATAGCTGAGTAAAGGTGTTTATAAACACACTCCCTCTCAAGATCATGTCCTAGAGAGTGGTTTCTTGCTATAGGATTTTTAGCAACCTTACATTTAGTTAGATGATATCTAGTTAGTATGTCTTACACATACTTTGACTGGTCTATGAAGATGCCATTATCAACCTGCTTCACTTGAATACCTAAAATGAAATTAAGTTCCCCCATTACACTCATTTCAAATCTATTCTTCATCAGCTTCTCCAACTCTTTGCAAAGTCTTAGATTAGGTGATCCAAAGATGATGTCATCTACATAAACTTGAACTAGTATCAAGTCATTCACTATTACCTTGAGGAAAAGTGTGCTGTCAATGGTGATTTTCTTGTAACCACGTTGGACAAGATACTGTGACAGTCTTTAATACCACTTTCTTGGAGCCTGATGCAACCCATAATGAGCTTTATCAAGCTTGTAGAGATAATCAGGATGATTCAGGTCTACAAAACAAGGTGGTTGTTTGACATACACTTCCTCATTAATCACTCCATATAGAAATGCACACTTGACATCAAGTTGGTAGACCTTGAAATCCTTAGATGCAGCAAAAGCAAGGAATATCCTAATAGTTTCAAGTCTTGCCACAGGAGCAAAAACATCTGTGTAGTCAATCCCTTCTTCTTGAGTGTATCCTTGAATAACTAGTCTAGACTTGTTCTTGATGACAAGTCCCCTATCATCCTTTTTGTTCCTAAAAACCCATTTGGTTCCTATAGTAGTCTTCCCATGAGGAAGAGGACATTGGTTCCAAACCTAAGGTCTTTAAATTAAAGTAGTTCCTCTTGCATTGCTTCAACCCAACTTACATCCTTTAAAGCCTTATCAACTTTCTTTGGCTCAATCCGGGACAAGAAGCAAGAGTGCAAACAAACTTTGCATTATTAGATTGTCCTCTTGTTCTTATCCGAGTCCTAGCATCTACAATGATGTTTCTGGTGGGATGGGACTTGTGGATTCTCATTTGAGGAATCACAACCAGTTGATTGGATAGATCTAAGTTAGCGAAATTTAGATCTGCTGATTGAATATCACACACCACATCAACACACTTATCAAGTGAAATTTGATCTAATGAGTGTGTGACATCATTGATGTTGTCTTTAGTGGAGAGGTTTTTAATATCATGAAACTCTTGGTCACTGTCACCATCTCCATCTCCTCCTACATTGGAAATCCCTTCATTTGAATGACGTACCTGATAACTGGAATTGGTAGGCACTTCAGATGTGTCAGATAATGAGTCTGTCATGGTTGTGCTGACTGGATTTCTACCTACAGGGTTTGTTACCACTATAGCCGAAGAAATTTTGTCAGTTGGTCTTCTTACCTTAGATCTTGGGTTAGGATCTTCTTTTGATAAGTTACTTGTAGATCCTAAAACATCTTCACAAGATTTGTTAAAACACTAGAAGTGTGCTCATTGAAGATCACATTGGCTGACTCCTTAACTACATTAGTTCTCAGATTGTATACTTTATAAGCCTTAGCTTGAGAGGAATATCCAATAAAATGTCCATAATCTAATTTATCAGCAAATTTGGCTATATGATCTTTAGTATTCGAGATGGTGCAAGGACATCCAAATGACCTGAGGAAACCAATAAAAGGTCTTCGCTTCTTTACCATAGCTCATAAGGAGTCTTACCATAAGTCTTAACAGCTAAAACTCTCTTCTACACATGGCAGGCATGTTGACTGCCTTTGCTAAGAAGGTGATAGGCAGTTTAGAGTCAGACAGCATGGTTCTTGAGCCTTAATAAGTGTCCTATTTCTTCTTTCAACAATATGATTCTGTTGAGGAGTTCCAGGAGCACTATATTGTCTTCAAATACTTTTTTCTTCACTAAAAGAATCAAGAATATGGTTTTTAAATTTGGTTCTTTGATCATATCTTATGGTCTTAACCTTGTGATTAGATTAATTATCAATCTTCAGAATGAAGGACTTCAAGATCTTAGGTGTCTCATCCTTAGCACCTGATTCTCCTCCAAAAGCAACTGGCCCTCCAACAATTTTCTCAAAATCTTGAAGCAAAAAGCCATTGCTTGTCATGTGCTTGGAATAGTGTTAATGATCCACACATTTCTCTTGGTCTTCAGCTGTTCCTCCACAGAAAGAGATGGTTAGTTACATCAAACTGAGCATTTCTCCTTGGGGTTCTCCGTTGCTGTTTGCAAAGAAGAAGGATGGTAGAATGAGAATGTGTATAGATTACAAGAAGCCTTATGGGAAGATTAAAACCTTGGAGATTCCTAAATGGAAGTGGGAGCATGTTACTATGGATTTCATAACAAATCTACCTCGTACAGCTAAAGGTTATGATGCCATATGGTTTATAGTGGATAGGCTTATAAAGAATGCTCACTTTCTACCAATCAAGGAGACGTATAACTCAGAGCGGCTAGCCGAGTTATTCATTAATGAAATCGCTTCTTGCCATGTGTGCTAGTGTCGATCGTCTCCGATAGAGACACGCGGTTTACATCCAAATTCTGGAAGAAGTTCAATGATGCCATGGGGACCAGACTGCATATCCGTACAACATATCACCCACAGACGGATGGCCTGTCTTAGAGGACCATTTAGACGTTGGAGATCATGGTTCGAGCATGTTTCGTAGACTTTGGTTGGGAGTTGGGATAGACAGCTACCGTTGGCAGAACATTCGTACAATAATAACTACCATGCTAGTATCGGCATGCCCCTTATGAGATACTTTATGGTCGGTAATGTAGAACCCGTGTGGGCTAGGGTGAAATTAGACAGAAGGAGTCGGAGATTATTAAGGTTATAGAGTCTACCAACAAGAAACTAGACAGAATTAAAGCCTACATAAAGCTGCTAGGGATAGTCCTATGCTGACAAATGGCGAATACCGATTGAGTTTAATGTTGGTGATAAACTAATGCTAAAGGTTCCATCGTGGAAGGGAATCGTTCGATTAAACGAAAGAGAGGGAAGCTAAGCCCAAGATTCGTTGGGCCATTCAAAATAGTAGCCCGTGTGGGTGAAGTAGCATATAAGCTGGAACTACCAGATGAGTTAAGTGGAATTCATCCTACTATCCACGTATCACATATGCATAAGTGTTTAGTGGATGAAGAAGCCCACGTTCCACTTGAGGATGTGGAGATACATAACAAATTGAATTACATAGAACAGCCTGTGGCAAAAATAGACAGGAAGGAAAAACAGCTGAGAAATAAAGTGGTTCCACTTGTCTGGATATAGTGAAAGCATAGGAAAGGATAGGAATGCACTTGGGAATCCGAAGACGAAATGGGACAGCACTATTCTTTTTTGTTTAAAGTATGACAAGTTTCGGGGACAAAACCTAAATAAAGGGGATAGACTTGTAAAACCCCAAATTTTCTCAAGGAAAATAAAGTTCTCGCGAGGAGAGAAGTTCTCAAAAATCGTTGACTTGAGACTGAAGTTTCGATCAGTTGCGTAGTTCTCGCGAGATAGGTATACTTCTCGCATAGGATGGTTATTTTGTATAGCTCTCACACAATGAATGAAACTTGGGAGGCAAGTTATTGCACTCTGGATAGTTATCGCGTGAAGAGTTCTCGCGTGTGATTAAGTATTCACATAGAGAAGTTTTCGCACGAACTTTAGTTGTAGCATAGTGTGTTACCGCATGAATAGTAGTTCTCGTATAGATGTAATTCCATAGTTTTACAACTTGATGCATGTATTGATACCCTTGTATAAAGTGCAATAATGATAATATAAATAAAGAACTTATAGTTAAAGAAATAAAGAGAGAAAAGTATATATATATTACTACATAAAGATATGGACAGTAATTATAGTAAAGTTCAAATGTGAAACCTTAATAAACTTGAATAATAAATTCAAGAATAGTTACACAATAAAGCAAAACTATGAAAACATTAAAGTATGCTAAAGAAGTCGTGGCCTTGACACAGGAGTCTTACGTAATGGCAAGCGACAGGAGTCTTGTGTAATGGCAAGCGACAGTAAAATCTTGTGTTATTACATGAGCAATGGCTAAAGGATCTCCATACGAAGCATAGTCTCACAATAAAGTAAAGCTAAAGTAAATATACAGTAAAGGTAAAAAACAATAAAGTAAACGTTAAAGAAGCCTTACTAAACTTTATGCATAAAGATAAAGTGGTAAAATATAAAGTATAGTAATACGCAAAGTATCGTTAACGTGTAGGTGATAAAGCATGTAATGGTAATAGAATCTGATTTAAGTTCTTATAAAAGTAAACCTAGAGCTCACTCAGCGTCGCTGACTTTTTTATGCATATTACTTTTGCAGGACCGGTTGGGGAGATCAATGCAACATTTTCACAGGGTGTTTGGAGAGTGAACTTAAACTACAAGAACACAAGCAGAAACGGTTTTCAAGAATGCTATATATTGCTGTCAAGTTCTATTACAAAATTACAAGTGATAATTCAAATTACAAGACCTGAGATACTTTATACTACATCCTACAGCCGGCCATAATTTGAAAGCCAGCTGGATACACTAATCTAGACAACAAGATCAATATAAAGTCAAAAGGCAGATTGTCTTTTGACATTTGACTATAACATGCCATAGCTCACATCCTAATATATTACAAAAAGGATAAAAGGTACAAAGTAGAAAGCTACAAACACCTAGACCATAATCTCGAGTTTACTAAAGCATGGACCTTTTCACCAACTTGTGGAAGTTGGTGAGTCTTCAGAGTGGATGTGGAAAGTTGGTCAGCTATTAGAAAAATTAGATTAGAGAAAGCATGTCTTCTCTGTCCTCGGAAGAAATCAGTCTTCTGTCTTGTTGGCTTCAAAAGACTTTGTCTTCTAAGCTTTGGAAGACTTTATCTTTGGATTCGGAAGATTTTGGTCTTTACTTCAAAAGATTTTACATTTAGACTGTTTTTCTTGTGAGGAGTGTAAAACTTCCGAAGTAACTTCTATAATGCACATGCATGCAAGCAGGAAGCTTTTTGGTTACTTTGGTTGCATTAGCCTTTCATGTATACCTTACAAACTCCCCCTAGGCTGATGCTACCAAAACATAGAAGGATACTCAGAAATTGACAGTCTTCATTAGGATCAAAACCATTCCTTTCTTCATCAACTGGTCAGGATCCCTCAGACTATCATAGTATCTTCTCATGTCATAGAGATCATGCAACGGGAGATCAAACATGTCTTGCCAAAGATAGAAATCTTGACCTCCTTGATCTCTAATGACATACCATCTATCTGGATTTGCTGCAAAGTTCAAGGACAGGATGGATTTTCCAACTGCAAGAGGCTCTGCTTGAGATGGAATTAGTTGAGCAGCCTCTTCTTGAGTAACCTCAGTATGCACTAACACATTCTGAGGTACGGAGGTAGATGCCTTGGACTTCTTCTTCTTCTTATTGTCCCTTCTGATGGCCATCCTTTTCCTCTTTCTATTCTTTAACTGAGGAGAGTGGCCTGCAACACCAGATGATCTTTCTGTAATCTCCTCAGTTTGGTCACTTTCCTCCACATGTTCAGAAGCAAGAGGTTCATAACCCTGCTATGGGTCAGAAGATGAATTTGGCTTAGATGTAGCATCAAGATCAGGTTGTGTTGTCTCTTAGGGTTCAGCCTTCACCTCAACTTCAGGTACAGCTTGACTTGGTGGAGAATGCAAGTCAACCAGTTGACCTTCTTTTATCTTCTACTTGATCCTTCTGAAATGCTCATCCATTGTGGACAGAGACATAGGACCATGTCTCCTTCTGGAGAACCCATACAGCTTCAAGAAGCTCACCATCTTCTGTCTATCAATATACTTCTTCTCTTGTGCTCTGATGGTGGCTCTTGACTTAGCAGCCTCCTCTCACATTTTCTTCTTAACAGCTTTTCTTTGAGTTTGAGCTTCTTTTTCTAGCTGTTTGAGGTATTCAAACTCAATATACTCAAATAAGAGAGGGTTGAGAGCTGCTACCTGATAGAGACCTGTGGCACTCAGATAAGCTATCATTTTCTGTCTCTCTTGTTCTTTGCCTCTCTGAGTTTGTTCTTGTTGTATAGTCACAGTCTCTTTCTCAAGACTTTCTTGAACTGTAGAGAGGACAAGGGCTTTGTAGAGCTTCTTTCTCTTTCTTTCTTCTTTGATCTTGAGGAGTAGTTTTGCAGCCTCAGCTTTCTTCCTCTGTTTAGACAGCTCTATGTCTGCCAGTTCATTCAACTCTGCTAAGGGGAGATAGATGAGTTCATCTATATTGTAGTTTCTTAATCCCAGATAGTTCAATTTGGCTGCCCTTAACTCATCATCTTGAGTGTTAGGCCTATGGGCAGCCCTGATTGCAGCTTGCATGAAGCTTGGGATCTCTCCTGTTTTATCTCCCCTAGCCTTCCTCTTCCTCTCCCTTTTCTCCTCCTCAATCTCCTCAGGAGTCATCTTCCTTTTCTCTTTGTCAATTTTTGGCCGGTATGAGTCATGGTGGAGAGAGCTTTGGGCTTCTGATGGTTGTGTTGAGCTTGAGCTCTAGCCAGGGAGTGGTTGTGAGACACCTTCACCAGCACGTGTTTCAGTGAGGGTATTGGGTGCTGAGGTTGAGCCTGTCTCAAAGTTTACATTGACCACTACCAGGCCTTCAACCATGGTTTCTCATTCGAAACTAATCTTAGGGTCTGCCTTAGTATCCAGTTGACTAACAGTTTTCCCTGCTAGCCTCTATCTATATAATTTTGCTCTACTTCTGAACTCCTGCAGCACCCACTCTTAAATCATTTCAGCCAATCCGCCAGCCTGTCTGTTTTGACTTGGGTTGACAAGTGGAAGATCAACTAAAGCTATACTGTCATGGAATCTTAGGGTCTGAAAACTAAATACCTCTTGCTACCCCTGAGACCTATAGAGCACTAAGGCCTTTCTTGTATTGTCATACCACCATCCCAATATTGGATTTTTAGTAGGGTAGGATGGGTCAGACATGGTTATTGGAATTTCATCCTCAAATAATTCCTATAGTATGGCCTCCACATCAGTGTGAGCCTGAGAAAGTTGTTGAGTCTGGACAACTGCAAGTGAGGGTGGTGAATCCTCATTGTCCAAACCCGGTATAGAACTCCTAGGTTCTGTGGTTGCAGGAACTTTCTCCCCCATTTTGTTAGCATCACCCACTTGCATAGGTGAGCTAGCGGTTAAGTCCACCACTTCCACAGGTTCTTGTGGACCTGGTTGAGTTTGTCTAGGTGGTCTCATTTGGACCCTGAAAGGATCATACATGCCAATTCAAGAGGTGGTGAAGGTTGGTTCTATTGGAAACTCCCACAAGTCCAAGAAGATATGCGGGTGAAGAATCAGAAGAATAAAGCCAAGTATCGGCTATCCGCATTAGTATATGCGGATGACCAAAGAACAAATGCTGACAAGTATTTTTTCATCCGCATTTACTAATGCAAATATCTAAAACAAATACGGCCAAGTATTTGTTCATGCGCATTAATTAATGCGGATGTTCTAAGAGAAATGCACATAAGTATTTGTTCATCCTCATTTGTCAATGCTAATAAACATACTTAATGCTGAAGACCAATAGAAGAAATACTGATGACGATCAAGACATCAGCATTAGTTAATGAGGATGAACAACTACAAATGTTGATTAGTTTTTGTATTTAGACTAGTATTCTAATGTATAGTTGTCATGGTAGTTTAGTCATTTTGTACAGGCAGAATGTCAGCCTATAAATAGAATAGAATACCCTACTTTTGTAAGTTTTTCGATTGTAAGATTCCTCAGTACTCAAGTTTCAAGGTTTTAAGGTTTTCATGTCAACTTATTGAAAATCATAGCACCTATTGTAACTTGTTTACCGCCATTAATATACAAAGCATTTATGAGTATTTTCAGCATTTAATGTTCTGTGGTTCTGTATATCCGCTACTTAATCACTGACTCAATCATCATATTCGATCCTAGTTGAAGTCACTTCAACTGAGAATCCATTCTCGGACCCTGTCAGTTGGTATCAGAGCCTCGGCTCTTGGATTCGTCTCAAAATCTGCACAGATCTTGAACGAAAATTGATTGATTTGGTGATTGAGTTGTTTATTGGCAGGTATTCTACTTCTAATACGCATACATACTGAAAATATCAGAAACTTCATAAACCTTAACTATTCTTTTGCTAAAAAAATCTTAAGAACATTGCTTAATTGTTGATTCTTAATAAAATCAGACAAAAACCACTCATAATCAAAATATATACATAAAATCAACCAAAAAAAGACTCAAAAGTGAACTGTTCATAATATCAACCCCACTGCTGCTACTGTTCACCGAGAAAACATTCAACAATACCTTGACTTTGGACTGTTTGAACATTCTGGACATTAAATCAATTTAATCAATATTCAGACCTTCTAAAAACAAGTTTATTAACATGGATTCTGTTAACTTTTCTAAACTTGGTAATGCATCTAAACCTTCAATGCTTAAACACAAGTCTGAGTTTAAGTAATGGAAAATCAAGTTTAGAAATTACATTAGAGGTGCAGATCCCGACTACTAGATTTCAATCTGCAAAGGACCCTACATTCTTGTTTCTCTTACTGCTGATCAAGCTGCTCAGTACAAAACAGTTAGAATTTCCATTGAGGATCCTAATCTAACTCTTGATGATGATGAATACAAAAAAATTAAGATAGATCTGAAAGCATACTCCATTCTTACTCAGGCTTTGAAAACGGATGTCCTTAAAGGATTAGAAAAGTATGGACCTGCCGAAGGTGTCTAGGATGCACTGCAAATCATGTGTGAAGGAAGCAGTTAGGTCACTGAAATAAACAAAGACAAACTACTAAACCAATATGAAACCTTCCATCATGCAAAAGGTGAATCAATCTCCAAGCAGCTACATCGGTTTGTACAGTTGGTGAATGATTTGGAGATCATGGGGGTTACATATAAAGAGAAAGAAATGAACAAAAAGATGCTACATAGTCTGCTTGAAAACTAGAAGCAAAATGTCACAATGCTGAATAGCACTCTTGATTTGGAGAGCACCAGCATAGACATCACGATTGCCAAAATGGAAGCTCTTAAGCTAGATGAGAGAAGCAGAAATCTTAAGTGGACCTCAAGTCACTGAGGCATACAAATTTCCATCAGAAACTCATCTGTAGAAAACACTGGATTCATTGCTGTTCCACAACAAAGCAAGCCATCATCATCAACTCAAACAACAGCAACACCCTCAAGCATGCCTAGTGATCAAAGATCTGAAGAGAAGAAGGCAACTTACAATGCTTTTGTTGCTAGTTTTGAAGCATATCTAGGAGGAAGACTCACATCAGCACATCTGATTCAGGAAGAACCGGAAGAAATGGATCCTGATGATGTTGAAGAAATGGACTTGCAATGGCAGATGGCCATGATTGCAATGAGAGCCAAGAAATTCTTCAAATGAAGGAAGAAACTAAGTATGAATGACAACACAAAACTTGGATACGACAAATCCAATGTAAAGTGTTTCAACAATGGTATGACTGGCCATTTTTCTTGGGAATGCACTGCTCCCAGAAGAAGTAACAACAATTTTCAAAGAACTTCACATACTCTTCACAACCAAATTCAAGCTTTCAGTCAAGCAGTCAACATTAATATTAGCATCAAAACCAGCATCAACAAACTCATCAAAGTCAGCCTCAACTGACTCATCAAGCTCATGGAAGCAACCACCCCACCTCTAATACACTTATCATCAAAGAAGATGGAGTTTATGACTGGAGCCTGTATGCAGAAGAAGTCAAACCTCAATTCCAGAATCATGCTATCATGGCTCACATCAATAATGGTCCAACTCCAACGCCATCTATGGTAAAATCAAATCTCTATAGTGGAAAATTTATTAATGAACTACACGGATACAGAGAACATAATCACAAGTTGGCTGTTAAAATCAAGGAAAAGAAGGTCAAATCTGAAATGTTAAAATAAGAGATGAAAATTTTTGAAATTAAAATCAAATCACTTCTTTCAGATATTGAAAAACTTCATGGTGAAAAGTATACTCTAGCAGCTGAGAATGAGAGGTTAACTGAATTGTTAACAAAAACAAAAGCTGAGCGATCAGCTACTGAAGTGAAACTTGAAAAGTTTCAATTCTCTTCTGCTAAGCTGCAAGAGTTACTTAACTCACAAAAAGAGCCAAAGGATATGACTAGTATAGGATACAATTCTTGTCCTCCTCCATACAATGACAACTACATGGTTATGCCTGAGTCACTCACTCTTTCTTATTCAACTGAACCTAAAGTTATTGAAACTAAAATAGTAGTATCACAGATAACTAATCCTCAAAACAAACTAAGTGTTTATATTGAATCCAATAAGAATAAAATCAAACTAGGTCATCCAATAAAAATCAAAGAGTGCTCATACAAACATGTAGCTGTCAAGAAACCAAAGAGCCCAGTCAAAGCCATTGTTCCTTTTGTGAAATTCATCCCTGAGAGTATCAAGTTGGATCGTAATGCTGAATTTTCTGTGAAATCCTCTATTGAAAGTAGATCTGATAGTGAAATTAAATCTCCAAACAATTCAAGCAAATCAGAAAAGATTTCACTGGAAAACAAGAGCAAAACAACTTTTCCATCATCCAAAGGTAAATCTCCCATGATTCAAAGATCAAATGTAAAAACTGATTATCAATCATCATCAAAGCAGAAACAAGGAGTTGGTTTTAACATTTGCAACAAAGAGCATGTAGATCAATTTGAACAGGAGTTGAATAAAGGCAAAAAGAAGCAAAAGCAGTCTCAAAACACCAAGCATAGTAGAATTATGAAACAATCTACTGAAACCAAGAAGACTAAAGTTGCTTCTTCATTAAAAACAAAAACTAAGACCAATTTAAAATCTGTTAAACCACATGAAGCCTCCACGTCAAAATCAAAAGACAAACAAATGTATTGTGACATTTGTGACGTGTCTAATCACAACACAAATGAGTGTTATTTGAATCAATATTGCTCCATTTGTGACATGAACAATCATTCTATCAAAAACTGCTATTTCAACAAGCATTGTTTTGTGTGTGATATGAATAATCACAATACATCTGGTTGTTTCTTTAAACAGAAAGGCTTGAGAATTCCTCAAAATAAGCCTATTTCACCAATTTCTACTAACAAAGTCAAAATTAGAAGTCCATCACATCCTAAACAATCACGAATTTCAAAATCTATTGATGACTTCTATGATAAATGGCAGTCAAAGAGTATTAAAAAGAATCTTAAGCAAATTATGAAACAATCACTTAATTCTCATCCAAGATTCAAAACAAAAGTAATTTCTGAATATCAAAAAAGGGCCCAATTTCTATATAGAAATAGCTATCAAAGATTTGAATACTCATCAGACAGCTCAGTTGAAATTGATGAAATAAAACCAAAAAGAACACCAGAGAAATTCATCAAAGCATCATCCTCTAAATCACAACCGAGAAGAAAGTATAAAGGGGTTACAGTTCTGGACAGAAACAGGCAACCCAAGACCATCATGGCTTTTGTTCCACATTCTAATTAGTTCTTTCATGCTTGCAGGGTCGTCCATACAGGTCCAACAGCTTATGGTATGTGGACAGTGGATGCTCCTGACACATGACTGGAGACAGTTCCCTCATTCATGACTTCAAGCATATACAACAAACTACTGTAGCATTCTGTTGAAACTTACAAGGTGGTAGAATTACTGGTGAAGGATCTGTGACAAATGGACTGCTGAGTTTCACAAAGTGAACTACCGCGAGCAATTGAATTTCAACATTCTCAGCGAGTCTTAGATCTGTGATAAGAAATATACCACTCACTTCACTGATACTCATACTCTTGCCTTATCTGAATAGACTATGAGACAGTGTCTGTAGTTTGGAGATGATGCTAACTTTCCCCATGAACTTGAAGAGGATGACATTTTAACTTTCTTTGCCAACATTGGTTATGAAGGGGGTTTTGAAGGAAAGTAGATTGTCAAGGGGCTAGTTGACTTGCAGTGGAGATTCTTGATTCATGTATTCTAACACTTCCTATCAAAGAGGAAGACTTGTTGGAATGATATCCCCATCACAACATCATCAGCTATCTGTGCTTTATGCACTAAAAGACAATTCAACATGTTTGCCTATGTGTTTAATGGCTTAGTGTCCAACATTCAAGAAGTAAGAAGGCACATGTTTTTGATGTATCCAAGGTTTCTACAGTGCTTCATCAATGAAACCTTTCCTGACATTGTACCTGAAGGCCCTATGTTGAACATTCCTTATTATAATGCCAAGTCATATAAGTACATCAAGAAAAGGAACCCTAAGAACTTCTACAGTGGATCTTTCTTTCCTCTGCTTCCATGGATGTTTCAATAGATAAATCCAGAAGAAGCTATTGATGAACAAGAAGAAGAAGCCGCTCCTATTGATTAGCATGATGTCATAGAAGAACAACAAGCTACTCCTGATCAACAACTTATTGATGAGCATGTTGAGGAAGCTGATGAAGGACTAAGGCTAGTGTCACCACAGGTTGATGTAGTTGTGATCTTCACACTGGGCCTTCAGTTCAAGAAGCTGAGATTCCATCTCCATTTAGAGCATCACCTATTCATTCTCCTTTATCACCTGTTCATTCTCATCATGTATATCCAATTCATTCTTCTCCAGTAGCTGCTGCTGCATCTATTGACTCTGGTGAATCTAGCAGTTCATCAAACGGATCTGAATCATCTTCGGATGAGGAGGATCATCATCCTGAAAGGCCAACAAGACAAATTCAATTAGAGGCTAGTGCATCGGAAAGCTATGAAGAATTTGAAGGTAACCGTCCTGATGCCAAGGATGAGATGATTTCTAATTGCTGAACGTAGCAAGGACGGAGAAACTCCTTGTTAGAAAGTCTGGGATTATCAGAGATAGAATTCTAGAGTTAGATGAGAAGGAGAAAGAGATTAACGAGTTAAAAGCCAAATATGAGTCTGGAAAAGAAGAAAAAGATAGAGAGATTGAAAGACTCAAAGTAGCTCTTGATCAGGCAAAGGAAGAAATCAATGGACATGTGGAATCTGCAACTATTCAGACCATTGCTATGGAAGAACAAGAGAATCTGCTTGATGTTCAGACTTATATTATTGCTGATCTGCATAGAAAAATTGATGCTCTAACAAAAAGAGTTTCAGAATTGGAAATGTTGATAAAGATTAAAGATGAGTTAGCTAAAGAAAAAGAAGAAGAATCAAAAGATGATGATAGTGTCTCTAGTGAGAGTAGTAGTGATGCTGATGACTCTCCACCATCAAAGAGACAAAGAACTGATGAATCTGTAAAGTTGATACAATACAGTGGAGTCAGGGAAGATGAAGAAAGTATGGCAATGGTTGTTTATTTTGGTGAATCATCTGAAGAAAGATTTGACTAAGAGTCTGAGATGAAAGAGATGATTGAAGAATTAGACATCTACTCATCTAGAGAGTTCGTAATTGATGAATATTTCTGGGATTTTGTTAGAGATCTCAAAGCACCATTTGAACCTGTAAGGTATTTGAAAGAGGCTGATGCACTCTAAACAGTCAAGGTGCTTCCTGCATGCAAGCACTTTGTGCGTGGCAGAAGTTACTTCGAAAGTTTTACACACTGCAAAGAAATCTCTCTAAGTGTAAAATATTCTGAAGCCAAAGATCAAATCTTCCGAAGCCAAAGATGAAGTCTTTCGAAGCTTAGAAACAAAGTCTTCCAAAGCCTCAAAGATAGAAGACTGATTTCTTTCGAAGACAGAGAAGACATGCTTTCTCAGATCAACTTTTTCAGAAAAACTGACCAACTTTCCGCTGCCACTCTGCAGACTCACCAACTTATACAAGTTGGTGAATAGGTCCATGCTTTAGGAAGCTGTATATTAAGGTCTTGAGTCTGTAACTTTCTACTTTATGTACTTTTATCCTTTTTGTATTACATTAGGATGTGAGCTATGGCATGTCATAGTCACTAGTCAAAAGGCAATCTGCCTTTTGACTTTACATTGATCTTGTTGTCTAGATTAATGTTTCGAGCTGGCATTCAAAGTATGGCCAGCGATAGAATGTAGTATAAAGTATCTCAGGTCCTTGTATTTTATTTCTATGCTTTGTAACACTTGTAAAAGAACTTGAGAGCAATATACTTTATCCTTGAAAATCATTCTGTTTGTTGTTCTTGGTTCTGTCTTATCTTTACTTGCTTGTGTTTCTTAGTATCACCAAAAGGTTCCAGTTCCCTATTTGATCTATTAAGTGTTCTAAGTCTTTCCTTATTATGAAACTGATTGCATTGAACACCTTCACTGGTCCTGCAATTGGTATCAGAGCATTCCAGGCTCTTGATTGTAAGATCTCACCATCTTAGATCTTTCAGTTTTCACAAAACACTTAACAACTCAAATGGCAGCTCTCTCAAAGGCTGATATGGAAACTAGCACTATGACAAAGTCCCCACTGATCACTCCTAAAGACTTTGATACTTGGTGTCAAAGAATGGAAGGCTTCATCAAGTCACAAGACTCTAGGATGTGGGAATCTATTGTCTCTGGACCTTACATTCCATGCACCTCTTCAGCTGCTGCTGGAGGTGGCATGCTTCCAAAAGAGGTGGTTGACTTTTCTGAAAAAGATAGGAAGAAGATTGATATCGATCAGAAAGCTATGACTGCCCTTCAAACTACTCTTTCAAACTCCATTTACAGGGGCTTCAAGAAGTGCAAACTGCCAAGCAGTTATGGGATGCACTAAAGCTCATGTATGAGGGGTCCTCTGAAGCAAAAGAGAACAAAAAGGACCTCTTGAAGCAGCAGTTTGAGAATTTCACCTACAAGACAGGTGAAACCATGACTCAACAATACTTCAGGTATGTTGAGATTGTGGACACTCTAATGGATGTTGGAGTAACTCTTGAGAACAGGGACATTGTGAGGAAGTTCATGTCCTCTCTTCCTAGACAGTGGACCCATTACTGTGTTGTTATCAAGAGGACTGAGAACCTCAAGACTCTTACTCATACAAAGTTGTATGGTATTCTCAGTGTCTATCAGATGGAGATGAACATGCGAAATCCATCTGGTAACTCCAGCAATCAGCAAAGTTCAGCCCTCGATGTGGTTGAAAGGGATTGTAGAGAACCACAGCATCATCTCCTCTGCTACCCTGAAAACTCACAAAAGGGTCCTTTCATCACCTTCCCTGAGACACCAAGGGAGAGCTACATCCAAGAGACAAGCTCTTCTCATGCCTTTGTGTCTGCTGATGAGAGTTCAGGCAATTTTCTCTTCACCCTTGAATACCTGGACTGTATACATCCAGATGATCTAGAATATATGGAGATAGTCTAGCAGATGGCGCTTCTCACTCATAGAGCCAAGAAGTTCTACAAGAGAACAGGGAGGAAGTTTCCTAGCAATGCAGCTAGTGGAAAGTTTGGACTGACAAAAGCAAAGTGAAGCGTTTCAATTGCAAACCAAATAGGACACTTTGCTAGGGAGTGCAAGGCACCTAGAACAAATGGTGGCGAAGCACAAACCAGACCAAACTACATTGAAGGAGCCACCTAGAATGAGAAGCCAAAGCAGCAAGCTGCAGTTGTTGTTGAAGAAATAGGCTTTGACTGGAGCTTTCAGGTAGAAGATGCATCTCCAAACCAAGCACTGATGGTAGATCATGATGAAGCCAAGGTATTGGAATATCTTTGTACTCCTGAATGTATTGCTAAAGTAAATAGATACAGGTCCTATAACTTAGAGATGAGATCTGATCTTGAGTCTTTAAATATCTTAAAATTTGATTTCGAAAGAGTTGAAAATGGATATAAACTAAAAATAGAAGATTTAGAGAAAACCATTTCCACTCTTAAACATGAACACACCAACTACAGGACTCAGATCAAAGATCTCATCACTAAGTTAACTAAATGCCAGGCTGAGCTTGTGATCAGCAAAGCCAGGGCAGAAAAATGTGTTCTTGAAAAAAAGACCTTCAAGAACATAATATCCTCATCTCTGCATGCTAAAGTTTGTTACCAGAATAAGCAAGGACTGGGATCTACTGAGATAGCTCCTCCACACTCCTTACTATCTGTAAGATCTCCAAGGTGTGGAACTTGTGAAGATGAGCTTCCCCTTATAGACCCGATAAGTGAAGAGGATGAAGAGAAGATAGTGAAGGATGGATCTGAGAACAGTGAAGAAGATCATCCTAAGAAGGGTCACTATTCTCCTGAGGAGAGAAATCCAGTTAGGTTGACAAAGTCCAAGAGAAAGAACTTGATCAGAAGAGCCAAGTGAAAGTCCAAGAAAGCTCAAGAGATCAAGGCCACTTTCAACTCTAAGCAGAAACAAGTGTTCATCTCTGCAGGATTTGAAGTGGTAAAAGCTGAAGACTCAACTATGAATCCTAGTACCAAGGGTTCTAGTTCATGTCAAACTCATCCTAACAACAAGAAGAAGGCTTATTTGTTATGTACCTCTGCTGCACAGCCTGAACCATCCATATTCAACAGCAAGTCACTCCCTAAAAGGCTTTCTACTTCATCTGTGAAGAAGAAGATGGAAATGGAAATTAATCAAGATCAGTCTTGCTCTCAAAGGAATACTTCCAGAAGAACGCAGATGAATTGTGTCATGTGTGGCAGTACTTCGCATCTGGCTAAGGATTGCATTTACAATCCGAAAAGCAATGTCCACATGATCAAGAAGAAAACTTCTAAGTAGATCAAGAAGAAGCCAGCTTCTGAAGGAAAAGCTTTTCCTCTCGGAAGCTCCAAAGTGAAGAAGAAGACAAGTGAAAACTTGCCTTCGGAAGAAAAATTGGTCTTGGAAGAAAGGAATGCTTCCGAAGTACTGAAGCCTGCTGCAGCGAAAGCAAGATCTTCCAAAGGTCCTGTCTCCAAAACTTCCGAAGTTGTCAAAACTTCTAAAGTGTTAAAGGTCATGTCTAATTTTCCAAGGGTGGTGTGGAAGACAAAGAAAGACCATGTGACTGAAAGTTCTTCATAAACAACAGCTGCTGATCCTCAAAGCTTGAACATAGGATCAATTACTGTTGCATTGTCCTCTGTTGATATTAATAAGCCCAAGACCAGCAAGGCTTGGGTTTCCAAATGTAACTAATCATCTCTTTCTACGCAAGAACAGCTAAAGACCAACAGGAATGTGTGAATCATTGACAGTGGCTGTTCCAAGCACATGACAGGCAATGGCACTCTACTCCAAAATTTTAAGAAAATTGATGGAGGGCCTGTTGCTT
This sequence comes from Flaveria robusta, assembly GCA_025506415.1. Taxonomy (NCBI): domain Eukaryota; kingdom Viridiplantae; phylum Streptophyta; class Magnoliopsida; order Asterales; family Asteraceae; genus Flaveria; species Flaveria robusta. The sequence continues at coordinate 13,772,154 of CM046475.1, forward strand.
TTGGAGGAGATGCAGGAGGTTACATTACTGGAAGGGGCATGGTCATAAATGGTAAGCTCTATATTGAGAAGGTAAACTTTGTCAAGGAGCTTGGATACAATCTACTGAGTGTATCCTAATTTTGTGATCAAAGATACAACATGCTCTTTACTGAGCATGAGTGCATTGTTCTCAAGCCGGGGTGGTCATTCCTCAGGAGCATATACTGCTCAGAGCCGCCAGGAAAGGGATCATGTACAAGATGGATTTGCGGGAAACTTTCCCTTCAGGAGAAGTGTCTTGCTTTCTGTCTAAAGCAAATAGTGATGAGTCTTTTCTCTGGCATAAAAGAATGTGCCATGTAAACTTTAAAAACATGAATAAATTAATTAAGAATGATTTGGTAACTGGAATGCCAAAGAAAGAGTTTACAAGTGATGATCATTGTGTTGCATGCCTAAAAGGGAAGCAACATAAAGTATCTCACAGTCCAAAGGAAAGAAACTCAATCACTACTCCCCTACACTTGTTACATATGGATCTTTTTGGCCTCACCAGTGTAACGAGTCTAGGAAGGACCTCATACTGTTTAGTGATCACAAACGATTTTACTACATTTACTTGGGTCGTTTTCCTTAGAACTAAGGATGAGACTCCTGAAATATTGAAAAATTTCATTCTGAAGATTGAGAATCAATCTGATCACAAGGTCAAGACCATAAAATATGATCAAGGAACTATATTTAAAAACCAAATCCTTGATTCATTTTGTGATGAAAAGGGTATTACAAGACAATATAGTGCTGCCAGGACTCCTCAGCAAAATGGTGTTGCTGAGAGGAGAAACAGGACACTAATTGAAGCTGCAAGAACAATGTTGTCTGACTCTAAACTGGCTACCACCTTCTGGGTAGAAGCAGTGAACACTGCTTGCTATGTGCAAAATAGAGTTTTAGTAGTTAAGACTCATGGTAAGACTCCTTATGAACTGTGGCACAAAAGGAGACTTTTTATTGGTTTCCTCAGATTATTTGGATGTCCTTGCACAATCTTGAATACCAAAGATCAGATAGCCAAATTAGATGAGAAATCAGATGATGGATACTTTACTCGATACTCTTCTCAAGCCAAGGCTTATAGAGTATACAATCTCAAAACGAGAATAGTTGATGAGTCAGCCAATGTGACTTTCAATGAACACACCCCTTATGTGAGAGATTCTAGTCTAGATTGGCTATTTGATCTTGATTTAGATACCAACTGTTTTAACAAGTCTTGTGAGAATGTTTCAGGATCTACAGGTAACCTATCAACAGAAGATCCTGACCCAAGATTTGAGCTGAGAAGACCTTCAAATCAATCTACTTCAGCTCCAGTGGTAACAAATTCTACAGTTGGCGCTTCTGTCAGCACAACCATGACAGATCCAGCTGATACATCTGAAGTGCCATCAAATTCTAGCTCAGAGGCATAAAACCTAAGGGAAGGAGCTTCAAATTTAGAAGGAAGTGGTAATGGTGACAATGATCAAGAATTTCTTGATGCTGACAATCATTCCATGGAAGACAACATCAATTATGTCACACACTCATTGGATCAAGTCTCTCTTGATAAGTGTGCTGATGTGGTGGGAGAATCTACTCTGCCTGATAAAAAATTTTCAAATTTAGATCTCTCCAACCAACTTGCTGTGATACCTCAACTCAGGATCCATAATTCTCACCCCACCACAAACATCATTGGTGAAGTTGACAAGGGAGTAAGAACAAGAGGACAAACCCATGACAAAAATTTTTGTCTCTACTCTTGTTTCCTATCCCAAGTAGAGCCAAAGAAAGTTGCGGAGGCTCTAAAGGATGGAAGTTGGGTTGAAGCTACGCAGGAGGAGCTGCTTCAATTCAAAAGGCAAAAGGTTTGGAACTTATGTCCTCTTCCTTCAAGGAAGACTACCATAAGAACCAAGTGGGTGTTTAGGAACAAGAAAGATGATAGAGGACTTGTCATAAAAAACAAGGCAAGACTAATTATTCATGGGTATACTCAAAAGGAAGGGATTGATTACACTGATGTCTTTGCTGCAGTAGCAAGACTTGAAACTGTTAGGATATTTCTAGCTTTTGCTGCATCCAAGAATTTTGAGGTCTACCAACTTGATGTCAAGTGTGCTTTCTTATATGGGGTGATTGATGAAGAGGTGTATGTCAAACAACCACCTGGTTTTGCAGATTCAGCTCATCCTGATTATGTCCGCAAACTTGATAAAGCTTTCTATGGGCTGCACCAAGCTCCAAGGAAGTGGTATGAGACTCTATCTCAGTACCTATGTCAACATGGTTACAGAAGGGGTTCTATAGATGGAACTCTCTTCATCAAAGGAATAGGAAATGACTTAATGCTAGTTCAAGTCTATGTTGATGACATTATCTTTGGGTCAACTAATCCAAAGCTCTGTAAGGACTTTGAAGAAGCTGATGAAGAATAGATTTAAAATGAGTGCCATGGGAGAACTCAATTTATTTCTAGGAATTCAACTGAAGCTGGTTGACAATGGCATCTTCATAAGTCAGTCAAAGTATGTTCAGGACATACTAACAAGATTCAGCATGACTAACTGTAAGGTTGCAAAGACACCCATAGCAAGAAACCACTCCCTTGGACCTGACCTTAAGGGGGAGTGTGTGGATGAGTATCTCTATAGGGCTATGATTGGGTCTCTTATGTACCTCACTGCCAGTAGGCCTGATATCATGTTTGCCACATGTATTTGTGCTAGATATCAAGCCAACCCCAAGATGTCACACCTGGTTGTTGTCAAGAGAATTCTAAGATATCTCAAAGGTGCTCCATCACTAGGCCTTTAGTATCCAAAGAATTCTGACTTCAATCTGTATGCATATACAGATAGTGACTATGGTGGCTGCAACATGACTGCAAAGTCTACATCAGGGGGATGTCAATTTCTTGGTGGAAGGATAGTCTCTTGGCAATGCAAGAAACAATCCTGTGTTATCTTTATTACAGAGAATCATGTTCAGCACTCAAGGACCAAACATATCAACATCAGGTATTATCTAATTAGAGATAATTTTGAAAAAGGGTTAATCAAACTAGTCAAAGTTCACACAAATGAACAATATGCTGATCTATTCACCAAAGCTTTTGATGAACATAGATTTAAGTATCTCATATCAGCTATTGGGATGATTAACTTTGTGTAGCTTTTTCTTAAACTTAAGTTTAATATTATTTGTAAAATCTATGTGTCCTTAGTTTTCTATTTTATCACCTTCATAAGCCCTAACTATCTTGGAAGAAGAGTCTTTTAGAAAATATTCCTTAGATTTTTGAAAATTTTGAACATAATTCCTTTCTGAAGAAACTAAGTTACCTTCGGAGGCAAATAATGTCTTTAATATCAAATAACTACTTATGACAATTTGCCTTCAGAAGAAATCCTCTTAATATCTTTCGAAGCCAAATTTTTCATAAGTACTCCTATGCTATTAAGGAACAATTTTCTTCCGAAAGTACTTATCTCTATAAAGTGAGAAATACTCTAAGTATCTTTCTTTCGAAGCAAAATTTTCAAAACTCTTAGAAATATCTTCCGAAGCTAAATTGGCTTCGGAAGCTTTTATCAAAACTTCCGAAGCCAAATTATTTTCGGAAAATTTTCGACTTTCAAGAAAACTACTTTTGGGCACTTTTTCAGAGCTGGGACCGACATCTGGATTTTAAAGTTTAACCTTTCGCATTAACTTTGTCTCAAATCCATTTCATATATATATTCAATGGTTTCGCCCTCTTTCACTTTTCACTCTTCATTTGCAACATCTTGATAACCAAAATTCACCTATAAACCGCCTTTGTTCTTATTTTCCTTCACGACGAAGTTCTGTAAATGGCCAACCAAAATCGCAGAAACCAACCCGATTTCTCCATGCAACTTCACACGCAACACAATCAGGTTGCACTGTTGAACTCTGTGAAAGATCCTGGTTTCTCAGAGGTTTGCCGTTTCCTTTCTTTGACAAACTACTTCACCTCCCTCACCATTGATCCTCCTGTCTATGAGGATCATCTTCTGGACTTCTGGTGGACCAACCAAGAGGTCACCACAGATGGGGAGAAGGCACTATCTGCCACAGTGCAGGAGAGGACAATCTTCATCACTCTGGCCATTATCAACACTCATCTTCAGCTCGATGATGTAGAAGGTGATTTGTCATTCCCCAAATCTGCTGTTAACCAATCTTTTGAGCAGATGGGTTATGAGGGTGACTTCTCAGTCAGAACCTTCAGGAAAGGGAAGGTCTCTTCCCAGTTGAAGTACCTCCTCCATATCATCATACACAGCTTATCAAACAAGCGTGGAGGATGGGACAAGATTCTTGAGGATCTTTCCATCATAGTCCATGGACTGGTTCAGGGGGTCAAGTTTAGGTATTCACACTTTGTCTACCTTAATCTGCTTTCTAACTTGGACTCCCTAGAATGCTACATTTTCCCTAGATATGTCCAGCACATTCTTAACTGTGAACTAGGCTCACAGTTGAGAGGAACAGGTAGAATTGTAAAATTGGGACAGATGAAGCCCGGCATCTTTAAAATCATGAGAAAACCAACTGTGGGATTCTCTGGGGTAGAAACAGCTCTTGTCCCCAAAATGTTAGAGCTCATTGCTCAAGGTGACAATCTAGCAGCACCAGCTAGTGTTAAACCCACACCTGCTGTCTCCCAACCATCATCTCAACCTACAATAACTATCACCTACTAAAGAAAACACAAACGAACCCCTGCTCAAGCTATTCAGTCCGAGCAGGCCCCTATATTATCACCCATGCAAGAGGAAGTGGACACTGGAGCTCCTACTTCCTTTGAGGTGCACACCACTCCCATCTCTCATAGTATCAGCGCTGAGGTTCCTCATGCTCAGACTGATGAGCTCATCACCCAAACTGCCTTAAACCTTTATTCAGAGTCTCAAAACTCTAGTGAACAACCTTCAGGGGACAGTTGCCATCCCCAGCCTCTTGATCTCAACCAACCAATCCCTAACCTTGAATTCTGTGATGATGAAGACATGGGATTCTATGAGTACCATGAGTCTCTCTTCTCCACCCTTGCTCAAGGAGAGATGAGTGCTCCTGCCACTCCCATGTCAAGCCCACATCGTCCACCCCATACTAAGGTGGATCTCCGTAAACAAGTTCAGGAGGTCCATATGGAAGAGGCTCTCACTATTGCTAGTGATTACATCATTCAGACCTCAGCCATGGCAACTCAGCCCATTGACACTTCACCTGAAGTTGTTAGTGAGCAGAGTAAATCTAGCAGCCAAGAATACTATGCTGGTGATAAGGAAGAGGACATCAGTCCAATTCTCACATCCCCCCATGATTATTCATCTGAAAATGAGGGGAGTCTGAAACTAAAGGCGCACAAACTTGAAAACCTATGCACCTATTTAGTCTCCAAGGTCAGTCACTTGGAATCTCAAGTGACTACCTTACAGCAGAGGGTCAATGATCAGCAACTTGAGATCACCGATCTCAAGGGCAAGCTAGCTGAGAGACCATCAAGACAAACTCAACCAGGTCCATAAGAACCTGTGAAAGTAGTGGACTTGACCTCCCGCTCACCTATGCAAGTGGGTGATGCTAACAAAAAGGGGGAGAAAGTCTCTACAACCACAGAACCTGGGAGTTCTGTCATGAGTATGGACAATGAGGACCCACCACCCTCACTTGTAGTTGTCCAGACTCAACAACTTCCTCAGGCTCACACTGATGTGGAAGCCATAATTCAACAACTGTTTGAGGAAGGAATTCCAATGACTATGTCTGCCCCATCCCACTTAGCTGAAAATACAATAATGGGATGGTGGTATGACAGCTCAAGAATGGCATTGGTGCTATCAAGATCTTAGGGGCAGCAGGAGCTCTTCAACTTTAAGACCCTGAGTTTCCATGATGGTATGAACTTAGTTAACGTGCCCTGTATCAATCCAATCCAAACCAAAACAGACAGGCTGGCAAGTTAGCTGAGGTGATTCAAGAGTGGGTGCTGAAGGAATTCAGAAAAAGAGCTCAACTATATAGACAGAGGCTAGCAGGGAAAACTGTTGGTCAACTGGATACTGAGGCAGACCCTAAGATTAGCTTCGAAGGGGAAACCTTAGTTGAAGGCCCAGTAGTAGAACCTGTGAACCTTGAGACAGGCTCACCCTCAGCACCCAATACCCTTACTGACACACGTGCAGGTGAAGGTGTATCACAACCTCTCTCTGGCTAGAGCTCAAGATTATTACAACCATAAGAAGGCCAAAGCTCTCTCCACCCTGAGTCATATAGGCCAAATTGACAAAGGGAAAAGGAAAATGACTCCTGAGGAAATTAAGGCGGAGAAGAAAGAGAGGAAGAGGAAGTCAAGGGGAGAGAAATCTGGAGAAGTCTTAAGCTTCAGGCAAGCTGCAATCAGGACTGCTCATAGGCCTGATACTCAATGATGATTTAAGAGTAGCCAGATTGAACTATATGGGACTTAGGCATTACAACATAGTTGAAATCATCTCTTTCTCTTTGGTAGAATTGGATGAACTGGTAGGCAGAGAGCTGTATAAAGAGAGGAAGGAGGCTGAGGCAACAGAACTGCTCCTCAAAATCAAAGAAGAAAGAAGAAGAAAGAAACAATAGAAAACTCCTGTCCTCTCTCCAGTTCAAGAAAGTCCTGAGAAGGAGTCTGTGGTAGTTAAAGAGGAACAAACTCAGATAGGCAAGGAACAAGAAAGACAAAAGATGATAGCCTATCTGAGTACCACAGGTCTATATCAGGCAGCAGCTCTCAACCCTCTCTCAAATGAATATATTGAGTTTGAGTACCTCAAACAGCTTGATGAAGAGGGTCAAACTCAAAGAAAAGCTGTTAAGAGAAAGATGAGAGAGGAGGCTGCTAAAACAAGAGCCACCATCAGAGCACAAGAAAAGAAGTCTGTTGATAGACTAAAGATGGTGAGCTTCTTAAAGCTGTATGGGTTCTCTGGAAGGATACTTGGTCCTATGTCTCTATCCACAATGGATGAGCACATCAGAAGGATCAAGCAGAAGATTAAGGAAGGTCAGCTTGTTGACTTGCATTCTCCACCAAGTCCAGCAGCACCTAAAGTTAAAGTGAAGGTTGAAGAGACAACACAACCTGAACCTGAAGCTACACCCAAGCCAAAATAATCTTCTGACCCACAGCGGGGTTCTGAATCCCCTTCTTCTGAACCAATAGGGAATATGGACCCAATTGAGGAAAATACAGAAAGCCCAACTGGTGCTGCAGGCCACACTCCTCAGTTGAAGTATAGAGTGAGGAAGAGGATGGCCATCAGAAGGGACAAAAGGAAGAAAAAGAAGTCCAAGGCATCCTCCTCACCACCTTAGGATGAGTAATAACATCTTGAGAAAATACACTAAGAGGCTGATCAATCAACTCCATTTAAAGCAGAGCCTCTTGCATCTGGAAGACCAACTATGTCCTGAATCTACACTGCTGATCAAGACATGAAGACTGCAAACTGCTAAGCATCCTTTTTGTTTTTATAGCATCAGCCTAGGGGGAGTTTGTAAGGTATATGAAAGAGGCTGATGCACCAAAAACAGTCAAGGTGCTTACTATATGCATGCAGTTTGTGCATGGTAGAAGTTACTTTGGAAGTTTTACACACTGCAAAGAAATCTCTCTAAGTGTAAAATCTTCCGAAGCCAAAGACCAAATCTTTCAAAGCCAAAGATAAAGTCTTCCGAAGCCTCAAAGATAGAAGAATGATTTCTTCCGAAGACAGAGAAGACATGCTTTCTCTGATCAACTTTTTCAGAAAAGCTGACCAACTTTCCACCGTCACTGTGCAGACTCACCAACTTATACAAGTTGGTGAAAAGGTCCATGCTTTAGGAAGCTGTATATTATGGTCTTGAGTCTGTAACTTTGTACTTTATGTACTTTTATCCTTTTTGTATTACATTAGGATGTGAGCTATGGCATGTCATAGTCACTAGTCAAAAGGTAATCTGCCTTTTGACTTTACATTGATATTGTTGTCTAGATTAGTGTTTCCAGCTGGCCTTCAAAGTATGGCCGGCTATAGGATGTAGTATAAGGTATCTCAGGTCCTTGTATTTTATTTCTATGCTTTGTAACACTTGTAAAAGAACTTGAGAGTAATATACTTTATCCTTGAAAACCATTCTGTTTGTTGTTCTTGGTTCTGTCTCATCTTTACTTACTTGTGTTTTTTAGTATCACCAAAAGGTTTGAGTTCCCTATTTGATCTGTTAAGTGTTCTAAGTCTCTCCTTATTATGAAACTGATTGCATTGAACACCTTCACTAGTCCTGCAAAACCCATTGTGGTAATCCCTCATACACCTGTGACATTTGAAAAGGAGTTAAGCCTACAGATTGTTCCTGCCATTTCTCTGTCTGATGAGCAAAAAGAACTCATCAAAAGATTATGTGAGGACATTAAAGAAAAAGAAGAAGCTGATAAGAAAGAACAAGAAAAGAAACAGAAAGAAGCTGAATCCTCTAGTCCCGCTTCATCTGGATCACATGTGCATACCTATTCCAGGAAGAGAAAGTATTTATCTGAGGAGGCCAAGGGAAAAAGGCCCATGGAATAAGAGGAGCCGGTCAAAAAGAACCAAAAAGATAATCCAAGAAGCCTAGCTGCTATAACTTAATTTCTAGAAGAACATGAAAAGGCTGAGGAACAAATGAAGCAAAGCATAGAAGTAATAGTCTTGGAGGAAGGTGAGATCAAAGGAGGTTATCAAATTGATGAACCAGCGGCTAGAAACAGTCCTGTTAAGGCTGAAACTTCAGTTGAAGAGATGGTTGAAAAAGCCCAGACTAATGATCTTATGATTAAAGCAATGTATTTGATCAACCATGGTTATGACCTTGATGAGGTGTTTGGAATGACTTATGAAAGGATGGTAGATGAAGTCAACAAGATGCAGAAACTTCTGGATCCTACCTTTGTGACTGAGTATGAAAAGAAAACACTCAAGTCTCCATCATCATCATCCACAAATCAAACTCAACAATCTAAAGCTCCCCAATCACATTATCCTGATCCTTATAGTATGACTGACAGGGAAATGAAGGATTATCTTTCTGAACAAGGCTTTATAAGAAGAAAACTAGGTAACATGAAGACCAATTCCCTTAGAGCTGCAATCCTCAAGATAATCGAGGACGAGAAAGAAAAATTGAAGAAAGTAGAAGAAGTGGTTGTAGGGAGGAAGCCCTGAACAAGAGTTTCAGCTCAAAATATCCAACTCACTACCAATGACCATGATGTCTTGGCCCCCATGTTGCACAAAAATCCTGAATGGTTTGCCGAACCCTTTCAATTGAAGCTTCAAGAAGGGTTAACCACTTCAGAAATGATTAGGGTTGTGTCTGCTCCAGAAGGCAAAGTAGATGTGAAGATCATTGCCTGGAAGAATGACATGAATAGAATATGTTTATGGTGAAAAGAGTCTCAAGGTCATTCTTCATAGAGTACACTGCTCTGGTGAACTCCCTACATATCCATGACCTGAAGGAATTAGCCGAACTTGAGTTGATCAATCATAAAGCTATGTATAGAGGATATGAGTTTGAAGATATTCTAAAAATGTTCAAGAAAACAAACAACTTCAAATATCTAAAAGCAATATTCATCAGAAAGGCAAATCATTCCAAAATCCTCTAGAAAAGAAAAAGAAGACAAAAAGGACTAAAGAGTTGGTGTTTCCTGAGCTATTGTAAAACCAACTGAATCACTGAAAAGAAAGATGGTGGCTGGTACTCACACGACAAAACCAATCTCAAATGTATTTTATGATGAGAAGAATTATGAGTTGGTTATTGAGAGGAGATGGGAAGGGAAAGAAGGTGCTGAAATAAGGCTATTTAGTGGATATGAGGTGAGACTGCTTGATGAATCCTATATCCACTACATCTTCACAAGACACTTTAGAGAGATAGATAACAAGCTTGGGGAAGCTGATATGTATTTTTCTTATTTTTTTTAAATGCATCAAGATATTGAAGATGGCCTATGATAGAATCAACGAGAAGAAAGAGCAGAAAAAGAAGAAGAAAGTGCCTCTCCAGCTGGGTAATATTATGAAGCTTGAGGTGGATGCTGATGGATCTTTATTGATCCACAGAGATGGGCTTTCCACAATATCAGTGTGGGAACCTATATCTTTGAGGCAGATGCCTGTTGAAGCTATTTATACCATGAGCCAGATGAAGATTCATGTGCTAAGCAGAGACAAGATGGCTCAAGCAAGAGACTTCTTCAACGTGATCAAAGCAATCTTGGATCCATCACAGGCAGAAGCAGCAACAGCTCCATCATCATCAGTCCAAGCACAAGCAGAAGAATCAACAAAATCTTCACAACCTCCACCACCATCAAACCCTTGTAGTACATAGGCTATATAATCCTTAGGGGCAGTATTGTTGGACCCTGAAAGGATCATACATGCCAATTCAAGAGGTTGTTGAAGGTTGTCTTGTTGGAAAAATCCCACAAGTCCAAGTAGATATGCGGGTAAAGAAGAACAGAAGAAAAAAACCAAGTGTCGGCTATCCGCACTAGTCAATGCGGATGACCAAAGAACAAATGCTAACAAGTATTTGTTCATCTGCATTTACTAATGTGGATAGCTAGAACAAATACGGCCAAGTAATTGTTCATCCGTATTAACCAATGCGGATGATTAGAGACCAATGCGCATGAGTATCTGTTCATCCGCATTTCCCAATGCTGGTGAACATACTTAATGCTGAAGACCAATATAAGAAATGCTGATGAAGATCTAGTCATCTGCATTGACTAGTGCGGATGAACAACTACCAATGCTGATTACTTGTTGTACTACGTCTACTATTCTGATGTATAGTGTCAGGGTAGTTTAGTCGTTTTGTACAGACAGTATGTCAGCCTATAAATAGAATAGAATACCCTACTTTTGGGACGACTAGAATATTAGAATCTTTGATTGTCATATGTTTCAGAGGTGTCAAGTTACTATATATTGCTTAAACCCTAGCAGTTATTGTAAATTGTTTATCTTCATTAATACAAAGCATTTATGAGTATATTCAGCATTCAATGATCCTTGATGTTGAAGTCACATCAATAGAGAATATCATTCTCGAACCCCTGTCAAATTACAAAAATACCGTTATGTAAACGAGAATTACATAAAAATCCTAAGTCTAAGTCGTCCGCTATGGTTGTTCACATGTCCGCTGTGGATGCATAAATGTCCACTGTGAATGATGAATGAGTCGTCCGTTGGGTATGTTAGTCATCCGCTGTGGACACTTGGTCATCCGCTGTGAAGTTCTTCATCCGCTGTGTGATCTTGATCATTCTCTATGAAGTTCTTCATCCGTTGTGGGATCTTGAACATCCGCTTAGAAGTTCTTCATCCGCTGTGTTCACTTGGACTTATTCAGTCTTCATCCGCTATGACTTTTGTGCATCCGTTGTGGGCAAGTCTTCATCCACTGTTAACACTTACAAACTTAATTTTATCTGCAAAATCTAAAAAAGAAATTTAAACAATAGTTAGTGTATGTTATGAATGTTAATGAAGCTAATGTGTTATTTAATGATTGTTTGATTGTTAGAACATATTATGTTTGATTATGGCGAGCATTATCCTTCTTAATGCACTTGATAAGTCCAACAAACAGAATCTTCACAACCTCCACCACCATCAAACCCTTGAAGTACATAGGCTGTATAATCCTTAGAGGGAGTATTGTTGGGCCCTGAAAGGATCATACGTGCCAATTCAAGAGGTGGTTAAAGTTTGTTGTGTTGGAAACTCCCACAAGTCCAAGAAGATATGCGAGTGAAGAATCAAAAGAATAAAGCCAAATATCAGCTATCTGCATTAGTATATGAGAATGACCAAAGAACAAATGCTGACAAGTATTTGTTCATCTGCATATACTAATGCGAATAGCTAGAACAAATACGTCCAAGTATTTATTCATCCGCATTAACCAACGCGGATGTTCTGAGACAAATGCGCATAAGTATTTGTTCATCCGCATTTGTCAACGCTGATAAACATACTTACGGCTGAAGAACAACAGAAGAAATGCTAATGAAGATCAAGACATTCGTGTTAGTTAATGCAGATGAACGACTACAAATGTTCATTACTTTTGTTACTTAGACTAGTATTCTGATGTATATTTGGTAGGGCAGTTTAGTCATTTTGTATAGGCAGAATGTCAGCCTATAAATAGAATAGAATACCCTACTTTTGTAAGTTTTCCGATTGTAAGATTCCTCAGTACTCAAGTTTTGAGGTTTTAAGGTTTTCATGTCAACTTATTGAAAACTATAGCACCCACTATAACTTGTTTACCACCATTAATATACAAAGCATTTATGAGTATTTTCAGCGTTTAATGTTCTGTGATTCTGTATTTTTGCTAATTAATCACAGAATCAATCATCAAATTCGATCCTAGTTGAAGTCACATCAACTTAGAATCCATTCTCGGACCCTGTCAGTCTCTCAGCTAATTTACCCATGATATCGATGATCTCAAGTTGCTGACCATTGACCATTTTCTGCAAGGCAGTCACTTGAGATTACAAGTGACTAACCTTAGAAACTAAATAGGCCTACACATGCTGAATAGCTTGTGTAGGGGTTCATTTGTATTTTTTTTTATAGGTGATGGTTATTTGATGCTGATAAGGTTGCTTAGAGATAGTAGGTGTGGGTTCACCACTAGCTGATGCTGCTAGGTTGTCAACTTGAGCAGTGAGCACTAACATTTTTTGAACAAAAAGGCTGTTTCTACCTTAAAGAATCCCACAGTAGGTTTTCTCATTATTTTAAAGTTGTCGGGGTTCACTTGTCCCAGTTTAAGAACATTACGTGTTCCTCTTAACCGTGAGCCCAGTTAAAAGTTAAGAATGTGCTAGACATATCTAGGGAACATGTAATATTCTAAGGAGTCTAAGTTAGCAAGTAGATTGGTATAAACAAACTGTGAATACCTGAACTTGACCCCTTCAACCATAATCTACAATTTACTAAAAATGGACCTTTTCACCAACTTGTGCAACTTGGTGAGTCTGTAGAGTGGCAGCGAAAAGTTGGTTAGCTTTCTAAAAAAGTAGATCAGTGAAAGCATGTCTTCTTTGTCCTCAGAAGAAATCAATCTTCTGTCATGTTGACTTCGAAAGACTTTGTCTTCTAAGCTTCGGAAGACTTCATCTTTGGCTTCGAAAGATTTTGGTTTTGGCTTCAGAAGATTTTACACTTTCGAAGTTACTTCTCCAATGCACGTGCATGCAAGCAGGAAGCTTTTTCGCTACTTTGGTTGCATCAGTCTTTCAAGTATACCTTACAACATTGACAGGTATGCTACAGAAGTAGAATTATGACTTTGGCATGAATTCGGAAGCTACTTGGCATATGGGCAAGACTTGCATCCTTGCATAGATGGGAATCGATACTTATAATGGTCTTTATATGATGTAATTATTGAAGTGACTGATGTTTAAAATCTTTCGATGCTTTCATGGTTGAAATGTTAAGTTTTGAGAACTTGTGTTTTTCATGTTGAAAATCCAACTATATGGTTGACCGGAGTCAGGGCCTTACAGTTTAGATGGCTTGAGAATTACAACTACATGGGATTATAGGTTGTTACTTAAAATAAAAAATATCCATGTGAGAACAATTATTGTTAAATGTTTTTGTGTTTGTAATTTATTTCAAATATATTAAGTTAAACTTTCTTTAGTACTTGAATGGATGAATATGTAATTGCATAATTTTAAGTGAAACACATGGTATTCTCACTTATTTGCTTATGTGAGCTTGATTTAACTTCTCATTCATTTATCATACATTGAGTTTGATTTGGACATCTTATTACTTTCATTCTATAACTGCAATTTGATACTCGATTCTTACTAAGTGAATATGAGTAATTTCTTTGTCCTTTACAACTAGTATCGTTGCCTTGGTGCTCAATAAAGGATTATATGGATCGAGAGATGTCATTTTACTTGATTTCAATGGATTTGGAAAGCAAAATTATTTCAAGATGGTGGACGACTATTTTGGATGAGTTTTGTCAAAAGTGTATCAATATCAAGGTTAATTTTTGTTGTCTCATGTTTGATTTTCGTATCGATTTAAAAATAGGTACATTAGGTCCATTTGTTATTGTTTAGTTTGATTTTTGTGATCATTTTTCTTGTATTTTGATTAATTTAGTTTAGAAGTGTTTTTAGAAGGCTTAAGAATCGTAGTTGCATAGGAATAGAGGTTGTTACTGAATAGAAAAACTATATGTGCAAGAACAATTATAGTTTATTGTTTTTGTGTTTGCAGTTTATTTCCAATATATTATGTTAACATTTTATGAATACTTGAATGGACGAATCTATAATTGCATAATTATGAGTAAAATACATTAAAAATCTAACTTACTTGGTCGTGGTAGTTTGATTTGACTTATTATACATTGATCACAAATGGTGTTTTCTTTTGATGTCTAATTACATTCATTCCTCATGTGTAATTTAATTCTTGATTCTTACGAATTAAATACAAGTATTTTTCTTCGTCTTTTACAACTAGAATCATTACATTGGTGCTCATTAAAGGATTCAATAGATTGAGAGTTATAATTTTGCTTGATTTAGTGTATTTGGATAGTACAAGTGTTTTAAGATGGTGGTCGAGTGTGTTGGATAAATTTTGGTAGTATTTGATCGATTTAATGGGTGATTTGTGTGGTCTCGTGTTTGGTTTTGGTTTTGATCTAAACAAGAGATAAGAATGGTCCATTTGTTATTATTTAGTTTAATTTTAGAGATCATTTTGCTCGGATTTGATTAAATTAGTTCAAAAGTATGCTGAGAACGAAAAGTATGTTTAGAAGTCTTAAGAATCGCAACTATATATGATTAAGGGTTATTACTAAAAAGAAAAACTATCCACGAGTTAAAAATTATTGTTAAATGTTTTTGTGTTTCTAGCTTATTTCCAATATTTTATGTTAAACTTTGTGAATACTTAAATTGACAAATCTGTAGTTGCACAATTTTAAGTGAAATACGTGGATATCTAACTTACTTGGTCGTGTTAGCTTGATTTGACTTCTTATTCATTTATCACACATTGAGTTTGATTTTTACATTTGTTTACTTACATTACACAACTGTAATTTGATTCTCGATTCTTACCGAGTGAATATTAGAAATTTCTTGGTCCCTTACAAGTTGTATCATTGCCTTGGTGCTCAAAAAAGGATTCTATGGATCTAGAGTTGTCATTTTTCTTGATTTTAGTGGAACTAGCTAGCAAAAGTGTTTCAAGATGGTGGTCGATTGTTTTGGATTAGCTTTGATAGGAGTGGATCGATTTCAAGGGTTATTTGTGTGGTCTAATGTTCCGTTCTAGTTTCGATTTAAATAAGAGATAAGAATGGTCCATTTGTGATTGTTTAGTTTGATTTTAGAGATCATTTTGCTCAGATTTGATTAAATTAGTTCAAATGTGCGTTTCGAAGGCTTGAGAATCGCAACTACATTGGATTGGAGGTTGTTACTAAAAACAAAAAGTATCCATGCGAGAACAATTATTGTTAAATATTTTTGTGTTTGTAGTTCATTTTCAATATATAATGGTAACTTTTGTGAATACTCAAATGGATGAATCTGTAATTGCACAATTTTAATTGAAATACATGGAAATCTAACCTACTTGGTCGTGATATCTTGAGTTGACTTCTTTTCATTTATCACACATTGAGTTTGATTTTTACATCTGATTACTGTAATTTCACAATATTAATTTGATTCTTTATTCTTTTTAAGTAAATATGTGTAATTTCTTGGTCCCTTACAACTAATATCATTTCCTTGGTGCTCAATTAAGGATTCTATGGATCGAGAGATGTCATTTGCTTTGATATTAGTGCTTAATGAGCCTCTTCACTCATTTCATGCTCATCTTTCACCACCTCCTCTTCATCATTATCTTCATCCTTTTCTTGTACTGGATCTAGAGGAGGTAGCTTATCTTTACTAGTTCCACACCTTGGTTGAGTAACAGATAATAATGTATGTGAAGGAGCTATTTTACTGGATCCAAGTCCCTACATGTTTTTATAAGACACTTTGGCATGCAAAGTTGAGGATATGATGTTCTTAAAAGATTCCTTTTCAAGAACACACTTCTCTGCCCTGGCTTTGCTGATCACAAGCTCAGCCTTGCATTCAGTCAACTTGGTAATGAGATTTTTGATTGGAGTCCTGTAATTTGTGTGGTCATTGTAAGGATTATAAAAGAGGCTGATGCACTCAAAACAATCATGGTGTCTCCTGCATGCATGCACTTTGTGCATGGTAGAAGTTACTTCAGAAGTTTTACACTCTACGAGAAAATTACCCAAGTGTAAAATCTTCCGAAGCCAAAAGACCAATTCTTCCGAAGCCAAAGATGAAGTCTTCTGAAGCTTAGAAGACAAAGTCTTCCAAAGCCTCAAAGATAGAAGAATGATTTCTTCCAAAGATAGAGAAGACATGCTCTCTGTGATCAACAACTTTTCAGAAAAGCTGACCAACTTTCTGCTGCCACTCTCCAGGCTCACCAACTTGTGTTGGTGAAAAGGTCCATGCTTTAGGAAGCTGTAGATTAAGGTCTTGAGTCTGTAACTTTCTACTTTATGTACTTTTATACTTTTTGTATTACAATAGGATGTGAGCTATGGCATGTCATAGTCACATGTCAAAAGGCAATCTGCCTTTTGACTTTACATTGATCTTATTGTCTAGATTAGTGTTTCCAGCTGGCTTTCAAAGTATGGCCGGCTGTAGGATGTAGTATAAAGTATCTCAGGTTCTTGTACTTTAGATGTATGCTTTGTAACACTTGTAATAGAACTTGAGAGCAATATACATCTTCCTTGAAAACCAATTATCTTGTTCTTAAGCTTTCTGTCTCTTGTTTACTTGTGTTTATCTTAGTATCATCATAAATTGTCCAGTTCCTTATTTGATCTGTTAACTGTTCTAAGACTCTCCCCATTGTGAAAACTGACTTGCACCCTTCAAACGGTCCTGCAATTGGTATTAGAGCATTCCAGGCTCTTGATTGTAAGATCTCACCATCTTAGATCTCTCAATTTTTCACAAAACACTTAACAACTCAAATGGCAGCTCTTTCAAAGGCTGATATGGAAACTGGCACTATGACAAAGTCCGCACTGATCACTCCTGAAGACTTTGATACTTGGTGTCAAAGAATGGAAGGCTTCATCAAGTCTCAAGACTCTAGGATGTGGGAATATGTTGTCTCTGGACCATACATCCCATGCACCTCTTCAGCTGGTGCTGGAGGTGGCATGATCCCAAAGGAGGTGGCTGACTATTCTGAAGAAGATAGAAAGAAGATAGATATCGATCAGAAGGCCACGACTACCCTCCAAACTGCTCTTCCCAACTCTATCTACAGGGGCTTCAAGAAGTGCAAAACTATCAAGCAGTTATGGGATGCATTAAAGCTCATGCATGAGGGGTCCTCGGAAGCAAAGGAGAACAAAAAGGGCCTCTTGAAGTAACAGTTTGAGAATTTCACCTACAATACAGGTGAAACCATGACTTAGTAATACTTCAGGTATGTTAAGATTGTGGATACTCTAATGGATGTTGGAGTAACTCTTGAGAACAGGGACATTATAAGGAAGTTCATGTCCTCTCTTCCCATACAATGGACTCACTACTGTGTTGTCATTAAGAGGACTGAGAACCTTAAGACTCTCACTCTTACAGAGTTGTATGGTATCCTCAGTGGCTACCAGATGGAGATGAACATGCAAAATCCATCTGGTAACTCCAGCAATCAGTAGGGTTCAACCCTTCATGTGGTTGAAAGGGATTGCAGAGAACCACAGCATCATCTTATCTGCTATCTTGACAACTCACAAAAGGGTCCTTTCATCACCTTCCCTAAGACACCAAGGGAGAGCTACATCCAAGGAAGTCCATTTCAAGAGACAAGCTCTTCCTATGCTTTTATGTCTACTGATGAAAGTTCAGGCTGCTTTCTCTTCACCCTTGAAGACCTGGACTGTATCCATCCAGATGATCTGAAGTACATGGAGATAGTCCAGTAGATGGCTCTTCTTACTCACAGAGCCAAGAAGTTCTACAAGCGGACAGGGAGGAAGTTTCCTAGCAATGTAGCTGGTGGAAAGTTTGGACTGGACAAAAGCAAGGTGAAGTGTTTCAACTGCAACCAAATGGGACACTTTGTAAGGGAGTGCAAGGCACCTAGAACAAATGGTGGCCAAGCACAAGCCACACCAAACTACACTGAAGGAGTCAACCAGAATGAGAAGCCAAAGCAGCAAGCTGCAGTTGCTGTTGAAGAAGGAGGCTTTCACTGGAGCTTTCAAGTTGAGGATGCATCTCCAAACCAAGCACTGATGGCTGATCATGATGAAGCCAAAGTATTAGAACATCTTTGTACTCCTGAATGTATTGCTAAAGTTAATAGATACAGGTCGTATAACTTAGAAATGAGATCTGATCTTGAGTTCTTAAATATCTTAAAATCTGATTTCACAAGAGCTGAAAATGGATACAAACTGAAAATAGAAGATTTTGAGAAAACCATTTTGAACTCTCAAACATGAACACACCAACTACAGGACTCAGATTAAAGATCTTATCACTAAGTTAACTGAATGCCAGGCTGAGCTTGTGATCAGCAAAGCCAGGGCAGAAAAATGTGTTTTTGAAGAAGAGACCTTCAAGAACATGATATCCTCATCTCTGCATGCCAAAGTGTGTTATCAGAATAAGCAGGGACTAGGATCTACTGAGATAGCTCCTCCACACTCCTTACTATCAGTAAGATCTCCAAGGTATGGAACTTGTGAAGATGAGCTTCCCCTCATAGACCCTATGACTGAAGAGGATGAAGAGGAGATAGTGAAGGATGCATCTGAGAAGAGTGAAGAAGATCATCCTAAGAAGGGTCACTATTCTCCTGAGGAGAGGAATTCTATTGGGTTGTCAAAATCTAAGGGGAAGAACTTGATCAGAAGAGCAAGGAGAAAGTCCAAGAAAGCTCTAGAGATCAAGGCCACTTTCAACTCTAAGCAGAAGCAAGTTTTCATATCTGCAGGATTTGAAGTGGTAAAAGCTGAAGACTTAACTATGAATCCTAGTACCAGGGGTTCTAGTTCTTGTCAACCTCATCCCAACATCAACAAAAAGAAGGCTGATTTGTTGTGTACCACTGCTGCACAACCTGAACCATCTACATCCAGCAGCAAGTCTCTCCCTAAAAGACTTGCTACTTCATCTGTTAAGAAGAAGAAGGTAGTGGAAAGTGATCAAGATCAGTCTTGCTCTCAAAAGAAGGCTTCCAGAAGAATGCAGTTTGACTATGTCTTATGTGGCAGTACTTCTCATTTAGCTAAGGATTGCATCTACAATCCTAAATGCACTGTCCACATGATCAAGAAGAAATCTTCTGAAAAGATCAAGAAGAAGCAAACTTCTGAAGGAAAAGCTTTTCCTCTCGGAAGTTCCAAGATGAAGAAGAAGACAAGTGAAAACTTGCATTCGGAAGAAAAATTGGTCTCGGAAGAAAGGAATGCTTCTGAAGTACTGAAGCCTGCTACAGTGAAAGCAAGATCTTCCGAAGGTCTAGTCTCCAAAACTGCCGAAGTTGTCAAAACTTCAGAAGTGTTGAAGGTCAAGTCTAAGCTTCCAAAGGTGGTGTGGAAGACAAAGAAAGACCATATGACTGAAAGTTCTTCATCAACAACAACTGCTGATCCTCAAAGCTTGAACATAGGATCAATTACTGTTGCATTGTCTTCTGCTGATATTACTGAGCCTAAGACCAGCAAGGCTTGGGTTTCCAAATGTAACTAATCATCTCTTTTTGTGCAGGAACAGCTAATGACCAACAGGAATGTGTGGATCATTGACAGTGGCTGTTCCAGGCACATGACAGGCAATGGCTCTCTACTCCAAAATTTTGAAAAGATTGATGGAGGGCCTGTTACTTTTGGAGGATATGCAGGAGGTTACATTACTGGAAGGGGCATGGTCACAAATGGTAAGCTCTGCATTGAAAAGGTAAACTTTGTCAAGGAGCTTGGGTAAAATCTACTGAGTGTATCCTAATTTTGTGATCAAAAGCATAACATGCTCTTTACTGAGCATGAGTGCATTGTTCTCAAGTCCGGGGTGGTCATTCCTCACGAGCATATCCTGCTCAGAGCCCCCAGGAAAGGGAACATGTATAAGATGGACTTGCATGAAACTTCTCCTTCAGGAGAAGTGTTTTGCTTTCTGTCAAAAGCAAATAGTGATGAGTCTTTCCTATGGCATAAAAGAATATGCCATGTAAACTTTAAAAACATGAATAAATTAATTAAGAATGATTTGGTAACTGGAATGCCAAAGAAAGAGTTTACAAGTGATGACCATTGTGTTGCATGCCTGAAAGGGAAGCAGCATAAGGTGTCTCACAAGCCAAAGGAAAAAAACTCCATCACTTTATTTCTGCTGCTTTCTGTGCTAATTTGCCCATTAGAAGTAGAAGTGTTGATGAGCCCTTCAATGTAGAAACTGCCATAGGTAAGTCTACCAGGATTTCTAATCTGATAGGGGGTAGTGCCATAGAACTAGAAGGCCATAGGTTTCCTACTAGACTGTTTGTGATGACCTTAGGCGGGTTTGATGTAGTCCTAGGGATGGACTGGTTAGCGGCCTATGAAGCGAATATTGTATGTCGCAAGAAGATGATCCGACTGACAGCGCCTGACGGGAGTTCGGTGACAATCTACGGTGATCGAGTTACTACGATCCCGAGAGTGATTTCGATGGCGATGGCGGAGAAGTGCATGAGGCGTGGATGTAGTGCCTACCTGGCTTATGTGAAGGATGTGGACACGTCAACACCACAATTGTCCGACGTACCGGTTGTGTGTGACTTTCCCGATGTGTTTCCAGAAGATTTACCAGGTGTGCCACCGGACCGTGAGATCGAGTTTCAGATTGATTTGATACCGGGTGCTCAGCCTGTCGCTAAGGCACCGTATCGATTGGCTCCGACAGAGATGAAGGAACTGATGGTTCAATTGTAAGAATTGTTGGATAAGGGGTTTATTCGACCTAGTATCTCTCCCTGGGGTGCTCCGGTCTTGTTTGTAAAGAAGAAGGATGGTAGCATGAGGATGTGCATTGACTACAGCGAGTTGAACAAGCTGACGGTGAAGAACCGATATCCTTTACCCAGAATCGATGACTTATTTGATCAGCTACAAGGTGCCAGTTGGTTCTCGAGGATGGATCTTCGATCGGGTTATCATCAGCTGAAGGTGAAAGAGCAGGATATTCCTAAAACAACTTTTCGCACGCGTTACGGACACTACGAGTTTCTCGTTATGTCTTTTGGTTTAACTAACGCGCCAGCTGCTTTTATGGATTTGATGAATCGAGTGTGTCAGCCGATGTTGGATAAATCGGTGATTGTGTTTATTGATGATATCCTGATTTATTCAAGGAGCGAGGAGCATGCCGGTCACATTCGGGAGGTGTTGGAGACACTTAGGAGGGAGAAATTGTACGCCAAGTTCTCCAAGTGTGCATTCTGGTTGCGTGAAGTTTAGTTTTTTGGTCATGTGGTAAATTCCGAAGGAATCATGGTCGACCCAGCAAAGGTAGAAGCTGTGATGCAGTGGAAGTCTCCAAAGACGCCATCCAAGATTCGTAGTTTCCTGGGTTTGGCGGGATATTATAGAAGATTCATCCAAGACTTCTCCAAGATAGCTTCTCCGTTGACCAAGTTGACCCGTAAGGATGTGAAGTTTGTGGGGTCAAGAGCAAGAAAAGGCTTTTGAGAAGCTAAAGAAGAGGCTGACTCAAACTCCAGTCATGTCATTACCCGAAGGAAGCAAAGATTTGGTGGTTTATTCAGATGCTTCTCATTTGGGGTTGGGTTGCGTGTTGATGCAGCGAGGGAAAGTTGTAGCCTACGCATCCCGACAGCTGAAAGTTCATGAGGTTAATTATCCCACTCATGACTTGGAGTTAGCGGCTGTGGTCTTTGCATTGAAGATTTGGAGGCACTACTTGTATGGAACGAAGTGCACTATCTTCACCGACCACAAGAGCTTGAAGTACTTCTTCGAGCAGAAAGATTTGAATATGAGACTGAGGTGATGGTTGGAGCTCATAAAGGATTATGATTATGAGATCCATTACCATCCGGGCAAAGCTAACGTGGTGGTGGACGCCCTTAGCCGAAAGGAGAGACCTGAACCGATCCGGGTGAAGGCTTATCAATTGATTATGACCTCAGATGTTATGAAGCAAGTCAAGGAGTTTCAAGGCGAGCCGTTGAAAGAAGATCGCCTTAACTCCGAAAGGATGAGAGGTCTAATCACGGAATTGGGTGAAAACACTTTCGGTGTTAGAACCCGATTTGGGCGAATGTGGATTTTTCGTTATGGAGATTTACGTGGAAAGATCATGGATGAGGTTCACAAGACTCGATACTCCATTCACCCCGGTGCTACAAAGATGTATCATGATATGAAGAAAGATTATTGGTGGTCGGGTATGAAGCGCGACGTGACGGAGTACGTGAGTAAGTGCCTTACTTGCCTAAAAGTGAAGGCGGAGCATCAGAAGCCATACGGGAAGATCCAACCTTTGGATATACCCGAGTGGAAGTGGGAGCATATCACCATGGATTTTATTACGAAGCTGCCGCTAACGGCAAGGGGGTATGATGCCATATGGGTTATAGTCGACCGTCTGACGAAGAGTGCTCACTTCCTACCGATCCGTGAAACGTATTCATCCGAGAGGTTAGCGGATCTGTTCATCAAGGAGATTGTGACTCGTCATGGTGTACCGGTGTCTATTGTGTCTGACCGTGACACCCGGTTTACATCCAAGTTTTGGAAGAGATTTCATGATGCTATGGGGACGAGGTTACATATTAGTACGGCTTATCATCCTCAAACGGATGGTCAGTCGGAGAGAACCATTCAGACGCTTGAGGATATGCTTCGGGCATGCGTCATTGACTTCGGAGGGAGTTGGGACGAACACTTACCGTTAGCTGAATTCTCATACAACAACAGTTATCATACGAGCATTGTTATGCCACCCTATGAGATGCTATACGGTAGGAGGTGTAGGACACCTGTATGTTGGGGTGACATCGGTCAGAAGGAGTTAGGGAGCATTGAAGTGATCGAGGCTACGACTGAGAAACTAGAAAAGATCAAAGCCTTTATGAAGGCAGCCAAAGATAGGCAAAAGTCGTATGCTGATAAGAGATGTAGACCGATTGAATTCAAGGTGGGTGATAGAGTTATGTTGAAGGTTTCACCTTGGAAGGGTATCATTCAGTTTAGAAAGCAGGGCAAGTTGAGCCCGAGGTATATAGGGCCTTTCCGAATCATTGCTCGAGTAGGAGAGGTGGCCTATAGATTGGAGTTGCCCGATGAGTTAAGTGGAATTCATTCAACATTCCATGTATCTCATCTGAGGAAGTGCTTAGCTGATGAAGATATGGTGATACCACTGGAGGACATTGAGGTAGACGAACGGCTCAATTATGTGGAGCAACAAGTGGCTATCATTGACAGGAAAGAGAAGAGGCTAAGGAATAAAGTAGTTCCCTTGGTGCGAGTACAGTGAAATAGAAAGGGATCCGAGTCTACATGGGAAACAGAGGAGGAGATGAGGTAGCATTATCCTCAGCTGTTCGAGGAATGACAGGTTTCGGGGACGAAACCTATATAAGGGGGGTGGACTTGTAACACCCGGAAGTTTTTTTTTTAAAAAAAAAAAAAAAAAAAAAGAAAAGAGAAAAGTGAAGAAAAAGAAAGAAAAGCAAAATAATCCAAGTTGAGGGGTTAAAATTATACAATGGATAAAGTTTGATATTAATTTGTTCAAAAGGTGGTCATGGCCGCCCACGACCCCTGTACCAACTTTCATTTGGACTTCTAGAGAGAGAAAGCAGAGAATTCTCTCGGTTTTAGAGAGAGGAAGAAGAAGAAGTCGGAATTCAAGTTAGTTTTCTGATTATTAGGGTGTTCTTGGCTGATTTTCAGCCTTTGGGTAGGTGCTTATGTGTTTGTGTGTGTTCGGTTGTGTGTTTTGATGTTTTTAGGTGTTTGAACTCATAGAGCATTCGGGTTTGAAGGAAGTCTTACTCGGAAGTTGCAAGAGGTGAGTTCTAGATCCCCGTTTTCAAATGTTTTAACTGATTTTGGGGCTGAAAATGCATGTTATAACATTTTTATTAAAGTTGGGTGTGTACCCGTATGTATGTGAATGTGCCCTGTTTGGTGGGTGTATGTTCGGGATGATTTTTGGGTTATGTTCGTGATTTTATGCTTGTTGTGATGCTTAGTATGCTAGAAATTAGGCTAGAACAGGTTAGATTGATGATTATTGGTCTGAAAATGAGGTTAGTTAGAAAAGTAGTTGGCCATGCGCCTAAGTGCTCATGCGCCTAAGATCATGCGCCCAAACAGTACCCAAACGCCCAAGGTCCATGCGCACAAATAGTGCCCATGCGCCTAGAATATTGCCGAGGCGCCTAAGTATGCCCATGCGTCTATGTCTGCCCAAACGTCTAAGTATGCCCATGCGCCTAAGCTAGGCTCATGCGCCTGCATAGTACCCATGCGCCCAGAAATCTGCCCATGCGCCTAAGTAAGGCTCGTGCGCCCGAATAGTGCCCATGCGCATGTGTCGCCCATACGCCTAAGTGTTCAAGCGCCCGCATAGTGGCCGAGCGCCTGCATAGTGCTCATGCGCCTAAAGAATTAGAAAATTTTCTGGAATTTTCGGGAAAGAGGGACTTTTAGGCTATGACTTGGGATGTTTCCGGGGATGATATGTGATGATTATGTGATGATGTTATGTATGTTATGGCTTGTTTTCTTTATGTTTCTTATTATATTATTTCGTGGCTTTGCATGGTGTGATTATGTTAATGAAAGTAAAGTATTATCTTAACGATGCGAAAGATCTAAGATAATGAAAGTGGAACATAATGAATGAACGAATGAAAGTCTTGCAAGCAAAATGTAAGGAGGTTCACAACTCTTTAAGAGTTGTTAGCTCAACTGTATGTCATACAGCGTGCGATCTTGGCTGCCCCGTGAGGGATTCACACACGGGAGAATCAGTCTTAGTGAGTGTTCCATACGTGCGAAACGAGGTCCTTGTCACTAAACCCTAGATTAGTTGGCTTCGTGCCCAAGAGGGGGGTTTAGCATATGACAGGATCTAGATAGAAGTGAAAGATAATGTAACGTGCGAAATGTACGAAACGTGCGATATGATCGAAATGAATGATGACGGAAGATAATAAATATTACCTTGATGTATGTATGATGTATGATCATGTACGAAAGTATGAAAAGGTTATAACGAATGAAAGGTAATATATTTTTATAAAACTAGAACTCCCTCAGCAAAGCTGACTTTTATACATTTTCAGTTGGCAGGTAATGGTTGCTGAGGATGGCACGGGGCGGAGCTACTTGGCAAAGATTTTTGACTGGCATCTATTTTGTGTAACAATGATACTAATCGTAACGTACCAATAAACTACTCGTATTCACTCGGTAAGAATCAAGAATCAAATTAGAGTTGTGAAATTAAAGTAATAATAGGTCAAAATCAAACTCAATGTGTGTTCAATGAATAAGAAGTCAAATCAAGCAAACACGACAAATTAAGTTTAATTTCCTTGTATTTCACTTTAAACTAAGCAATTATAGATTCGTTGATTCAAGTATTCACAAAAGAGTATAACATAATATATTGGAAATGAACTACGAATACAAAAATATTAAACAACAATTGTTTTCGCATGAATAGTTATTTTTCTAGAGACAACCTCTAATCCTATGTAGTTGCGATTCTTAAGCCTTTTACACACATTTCTAAAGTAATTTAATCAAATTCGAGCAAAATGATCTCTAAAATCAAACTTCACAACCACAAATGGAGTATTTTCATCTAATGCTTCAATCGAAACAAAATCCAAACACGAGTTTAAATAAATCACCCTTGAAATCGATCAAATCATACACAAACTCATTTAAAACACTCAACGACAATATTGAAACACTTTTACTTTTCAAATCCACTAAGTCAAGGAAAATGTCAACTCTCAAAGCATAGAATCCTTTATTGAGCACCAAGGCAATGATACTAATCGTAACATACCAATAAACTACTTGTATTCACTCGGTAAGAATCAAGAATCAAATTAGAGTTGTGGAATGAAAGTACTAGCATGTTAAAATCAAACTCAATGTGTGTGCAATGAATAAGAAATCAAATCAAGCAAACACGACCAAGTAAGTTTGATTTCCTTTTATTTCAATTTAAACTAAGCAATTATAGATTCGTTGATTCAAGTATTCACGAAAGATTATAACATAATATATTGGAAATGAACTACGAACACAAAAATATTTAAACAAATTAGTCGTAACGTACCAATAAACTACTCGTATTCACTCAGTAAGATAAGAATCAAATTAGAGTTGTGGAATGAAAGTGATAACACGTCAAAATCAAACTCAATGTGTTTGCAATGAAAAAGAAATCAAATCAAGCAAACACGACCAAGTAAGTTTGATTTCCTTTTATTTCACTTTAAACTAAGCAATTTTAGATTCGTTGATTTAAGTATTCACAAAAGAGTTTAACATAATATATTGGAAATGAACCACGAACACAAAAATATTAAACAACAATTGTTTTCGCATGAATAGTTATTTTTGTAGTGACAACCTCTAATCCTATGTAATTGGGATTCTTAAGCCTTTTACACACATTTCTAAAGTAATTTAATCAAATTCGAGCAAAATGATCTCTAAAATCAAACTTCACAACCACAAATGGAGTATTTTCATCTAATGCTTCAATCGAAACAAAAACCAAACACGAGTTCAAATAAATCACCCTTGAAATTAATCAAATCATACACAAACTCATATAAAACACTCAACGACTATATTGAAACACTTTTACTTTCCAAATCCACTAAGTCAAACAAAATGTCAACTCTTAATGCATAGAAACCTTTATTGCGCACCAAGGCAATGATACTAATCGTAACGTACCAATAAACTACTCGTATTCGCTCAGTAAGAATCAAGAATCAAATTATAGTTGTGGAATGAAAGTACTACCACATCAAAATCAAACTCAATGTGTGTGCAATAAATAAGAAATCAAATCAAGCAAACACGACTAAGTAAGTTTGATTTCCTTTTATTTCAATTTAAACTAAGTAATTATAGATTCGTTGATTCAAGTATTCACGAAAGAGTATAACATAATATATTGGAAATGAACTACGAATACAAAAATATTAAACAAATTAGTCGTAACGTACCAAGAAACTACTCATATTCACTCGGTAAGATAAGAATCAAATTAGAATTGTGGAATGAAAGTAATAACACGTCAAAATCAAACTCAATGTGTGTGCAATGAAAAAGAAATCAAATCAAGCAAACACGACCAAGTAAGTTTGATTTTCTTTTATTTCACTTTAAACTAAGCAATTTTAGATTCGTTGATTTAAGTATTCACGAAAGAGTATAACATAATATATTGCAAATGAACTAGAAACACAAAAATATTAAACAACAATTGTTCTCGCATTGATAGTTATTTTTGTAGTAACAACCTCCATTTCTATGTAGTTGCGATTCTCAAGCCTGTTACACACATTTCTAAACTAGTTTAAACAAATTCAAGCAAAATGATCTCTAAAATCGAACTTAACAACCACAAATGGAGTATTTTCATCTAATGCTTCAATTGAAACAAAAACCGAACACGAGGCCACATAAATCACCCTTGAAATAGATCAAATCATACACAAACTCATTGAAAACACTCAACGACCATATTGAAACATTTTTAGTTTCCAAATCCACTAAGTCAAGCAAAATGTCAACTCTCAATGCATAAAATCTTTTATTGAGCACCAAGGCAATGATACTAATCATAACGTACCAATAAACTACTCGTATTCACTCGGTAAGAATCAAGAATCAAATTAGAGTTGTGAAATTAAAGTAATAACACGTCAAAATCAAACTCAATGTGTGTGCAATGAAGAAGAAGTCAAATCAAGCAAACACGACAAATTAAGTTTGATTTCCTTGTATTTCACTTTAAACTAAGCAATTATAGATTCGTTGACTCGAGTATTCACCAAAGAGTATAACATAATATATTGGAAATGAACTACGAACACAAAAATATTAAACAACAATTGTTCTCGGATGGATAGTTATTTTTGTAGTGACAACCTCTAATCCTATGTAGTTGCGATTCTTAAGCCTTTTACACACATTTCTAAACTAATTTAATCAAATTCGAGCAAAATAATTCCTAAAATCAAACTTAACAACCACAAATTGAGTATTTTCATCTAATGTTTCAATCGAAAAAAAACCAAACACGAGGCCACAAAAATCACCCTTGAAATCGATCAAATCATACACAAACTCATTTAAAACACTCAACGACCATATTGAAACACTTTTACTTTCCAAATCCACTAAATCAAACAAAATGTAAACTCTCAATGAATAATATCCTTTATTGAACACCAAGGCAATGATACTAATCGTAACGTATCAAGAAACTACTCGTATTCACTCGGTAAGAATCAAGAATCAAATTAGAGTTGTGAAATGAAAGTAATAACACGTCAAAATCAAACTCAATGTGTGTGCAATGAATAAGAAATCAAATCAAGCAAACACGACCAAGTAAGTTTGATTTCCTTTTATTTCAATTTAAACTAAGCAATTATAGATTCGTTGATTCAAGTATTCACGAAAGAGTATAACATAATATATTGGAAATGAATTACGAACACAAAAATATTAAAAAAATTAGTCGTAACGTACCAATAAACTACTCGTATTCACTCGGTAAGATAAGAATCAAATTAGAGTTGTGGAATGAAAGTGATAACACGTCAAAATCAACCTCAATGTGTGTGCAATGAAAAAGAAATCAAATCAAGTAAACACGACCAAGTAAGTTTGATTTCCTATTATTTCACTTTAAACTAAGCAATTTTAGATTCGTTGATTTAAGTATTCACGAAAGAGTATAACTTAATATATTGGAAATGAACTACAAACACAAAAATATTAAACAACAATTGTTCTCGCATGGATAGTTATTTTTGTAGTAACAACCTCCAATCTTATGTAGTTGCGATTCTCAAGCCTGTTACACACATTTCTAAACTAGTTTAATCAAATTCGAGCAAAATGATCTCTAAAATCGAACTTAACAACCACAAATGGAGTATTTTCATCTAATGCTTCAATCGAAACAAAAACCGAACACGACGCCACATAAATCACCCTTGAAATAGATCAAATCATACACAAACTCACTGAAAACACTCAACAACCATATTGAAACATTTTTACTTTCCAAATCCACTAAGTCAAGCAAAATGTCAACACTCAATGCATAAACTCCTTTATTGAGCACCAAGGCAATGATACTAATCGTAACGTACCAATAAACTACTCGTATTCACTCGGTAAGAATCAAGAATCAAGAATCAAATTAGAGTTGTGGAATGAAAGTAATAACACGTCAAAATCCAAATCAATGTGTGTGCAGTGAATAAGAAATCAAAATCAAGCAAACACGACCAAGTAAGCTTGATTTCCTTTTATTTCACTTTAAACTAAGCAATTATAGATTCGTTGATTCAAGTATTCACGAAGGAGTATAACATAATATCTTGGAAATGAACTACGAACACAAAAATATTAAACAACAATTGTTCTCGCATGGATAGTTATTTTTGTAGTGACAACCTCGAATCCTATGTAGTTGCGATTCTTAAGCCTTTTACACACATTTCTAAACTAATTTAATAAATTCAAGCAAAATGATCTCTAAAATCAAACTTAACAACCACAAATAGAGTATTTTCATCTAATGCTTCAATCGAAACAAAAACCAAACACGAGGCCACATAAACCACCGTTGAAATCGATCAAATCATATACAAACTCATTTAAAACACTCAACGAACATATTGAAACACTATTACTTTCCAAATTCACTAAATCAAGCAAAATGGCAACACTCAATGCATAGAATCCTTTATTGAGCACCAAGGCAATGATACTAGTCGTAACGTACCAACAAACTACTCGTATTCACTCGGTTAGAATCAAGAATCAAATTAGAGATGTGGAATGAAAGTAATAACACGTCAAAATCAAACTCAATGTGTGTGCAATGAATAAGAAGTCAAATCAAGCAAACGCGACAAAGTCAGTTTTATTTGCTTGTATTTCACTTTAAACTAAGCAATTATAGATTCGTTGATTCAAGTATTCATGAAACAGTATAACATAATATATTGGAAATGAACTACAAACACAAAAATATTAAACAACAATTGTTCTCGCAAGGATAGTTATTTTTGTAGTGACATCCTCTAATCCTATGTAGTTGCGATTCTTAAGCTTTTTACACACATTTCTAAACTAATTTAATCAAATTCGAGCAAAATGATCTCTAAAATCAAACTTAACAACCCCAAATAGAATATTTTCATCTGATGTTTCAATCGAAACAAAAACCAAACACGAGGCCACAAAAATCACCCTTGAAATCGATCAAATCATACACAAACTCATTTAAAACACTCAACGACCATACTGAAACACTTTTACTTTCCAAATCCACTAAATCAAACAAAATGTCAACTCTCAATGAATAGAATCCTTTATTGAGCACCAAGGCAATGATACTAATCGTAACGTACCAAGAAACTACTCGTATTCACTCGGTAAGAATCAAGAATCAAATTAGAGTTATGAAATGAAAGTAATAACATGTCAAAATCAAACTTACTGTGTGTGCAATGAATAAGAAATCAAATCAAGCAAACACGACAAAGTCAGTTTTATTTCCTTGTATTTCACTTTAAACTAAGCAATTATAGATTCGTTGATTCAAGTATTCACGAAAGAGTATAACATAATATATTGGAAATGAACTACGAACACAAAAATATTAAACAACAATTGTTCTCGCATGGATAGTTATTTTTGTAGTGACAACCTCGAATCCTATGTAGTTGCGATTCTTAAGCCTTTTACACACATTTCTAAACTAATTTAATCAAATTCGAGCAAAATAAACACTTAAATCAAACTTAACAACCACAAATGGAGTATTTTCATCTAATGCTTCAATCGAAACAAAAACCAAACACGAGGCCACATAAACCACCCTTGAAATCGATTAAATCATACACAAACTCATTTAAAACACTCAACGAACATATTGAAACACTATTACTTTCCAAATTCACTAAATCAAGCAAAATGGCAACACTCAATGCATAGAATCCTTTATTGAGCACCAAGGCAATGATACTAGTCGTAACGTACCAACAAACTACTCGTATTCACTCGGTTAGAATCAAGAATCAAATTAGAGATGTGGAATGAAAGTAATAACACGTCAAAATCAAACTCAATGTGTGTGCAATGAATAAGAAGTCAAATCAAGCAAACGCGACAAAGTCAGTTTTATTTGCTTGTATTTCACTTTAAACTAAGCAATTATAGATTCGTTGATTCAAGTATTCATGAAACAGTATAACATAATATATTGGAAATGAACTACAAACACAAAAATATTAAACAACAATTGTTCTCGCAAGGATAGTTATTTTTGTAGTGACATCCTCTAATCCTATGTAGTTGCGATTCTTAAGCCTTTTACACACTTTTCTAAACTAGTTTAATCAAATTCGAGCAAAATGATCTCTAAAATCAAACTTAACAACCACAAATGGAGTATTTTCATCTAATGCTTCAATCGAAACAAAACCAAACATGAGGCCATATAAATCACCCTTGAAATCGATCAAATCATACACAAACTTATTTAAAACACTCAACGACCATATTGAAACACTATTACTTTCCAAATCCACTAAATCAAGCAAAATGGAAACTCTCAATGCATAGAATCCTTTATTGAGCACCAAGTCAATGATACTAGTCGTAACGTACCAATAAACTACTCGTATTCACTCGGTAATAATCAAGAATCAAATTAGAGTTGTGGAATGGAATTAATAACATGTCAAAATCAAACTCAATGTGTGTGCAATGAATAAGAAGTCAAATCAAGCAAACACGACAAAGTCAGTTTTATTTCCTTGTATTTCACTTTAAACTAAGCAATTATAGATTCGTTGATTCAAGTATTCAGGAAACAGTATAACATAATATATTGAAAATGAGCTGCAAGCACAAAAATATTAAACAACAATTGTTCTCGCATTGATAGTTATTTTTGTTGTGACAACCTCTAATCCTAAGTAGTTGCGATTCTTAAGCCTTTTACACACATTTCTAAACTAATTTAATCAAATTCGAGCAAAATGATCTCTAAAATCAAACTATACAACCCCAAATAGAGTATTTTCATCTGATGTTTCAATCGAAACAAAAACCAAACACGAGGCCACAAAAATCACCCTTGAAATCGATCAAATCATACACAAACTCATTTAAAACACTCAACGACCATATTGAAACACTTTTACTTTCCAAATCCACTAAATCAAGCAAAATGGCAACTCTCAATGCATAGAATCTTTTATTAATCACCAAGTCAATGATACTAGTCGTAACGTACCAATAAACTGCTCGTATTCACTCGGTAAGAATCAAGAATCAAATTAGAGTTGTGGAATGAAAGTAATAACACGTCAAAATCAAACTCAATGTGTGTGCAATGAATAAGAAATCAAATCAAGCAAACACGACCAAGTAAGTTTGATTTCCTTTTATTTCAATTTAAACTAAGCAATTATGGATTCGTTGATTCAAATATTCACGAAAGAGTATAACATAATATATTGGAAATGAATTACGAACACAAAAATATTAAACAAATTAGTCGTAACGTACCAATAAACTACTCGTATTCACTCGGTAAGATAAGAATCAAATTAGAGTTGTGGAATGACAGTGATTACACGTCAAAATCAAACTCAATGTGTGTGCAATGAAAAATAAATCAAATCAAGCAAACACGACCAAGTAAGTTTGATTTCCTTTTATTTCACTTTAAACTAAGCAATTTTAAATTCGTTGATTTAAGTATTCACGAAAGTGTATAACATAATATATAGGAAATAAACTACAAACACAAAAATATTAAGCAACAATTGTTCTCGCATGGATACTTATTTTTGTAGTAACAACCTCCAATCCTATGTAGTTGTGATTCTCGAGCCTGTTACACACATTTCTAAACTTGTTTAATCAAATTCGAGCAAAATGATCTCTAAAATCTAACTTAACAAGCACAAATGGAGTATTTTCATCTAATGCTTGAATCGAAACAAAAACCGAACACGAGACCACATAAATCACCCTTGAAATCGATCAAATCATACACAAACTCATTTAAAACACTCAACGACCATATTGAAACACTTTTACTTTCCAAATCCACTAAGTCAAGCAAAATGTCAACTCTTAATGCATAGAATCCTTTATTGAGCACCAAGGCAATGATACTAATCGTAACGTACCAATAAACTACTCGTATTCACTTGGTAAGAATCAAGAATCAAATTAGAGTTGAGGAATGAAAGTAATAACACGTCAAAATCAAAATCAATGTGTGTGCAGTGAATAAGAAATCAAATCAAGCAAACACGACCAAGTAAGCTTGATTTCCTTTTGTTTCACTTTAAACTAAGCAATTATAGATTCGTTGATTCAAGTATTCACGAAAGAGTATAACATAATATCTTGGAAATGAACTACGAACACAAAAATATTAAACAACAATTGTTCTCGCATGGATAGTTATTTTTGTAGTGACAACCTCGAATCCTATGTAGTTGCGATTCTTAAGCCTTTTACACACATTTCTAAACTAATTTAATAAATTCAGGCAAAATGATCTCTAAAATCAAACTTAACAACCACAAATGGAGTATTTTCATCTAATGCTTCAATCGAAACAAAAACCAAACACGAGGCCACATAAACCACTATTGAAATCGATCAAATCATACACAAACTCATTTAAAACACTCAACGAACATATTGAAACACTATTACTATCCAAATTCACTAAATCAAGCAACATGGCAACTCTCAATGCATAGAATCCTTTATTGATCACCAAGTCAATGATACTAGTCGTAACATACCAATAAACTACTCGTATTCACTCGGTAAGAATCAAAAAATCAAATTAGAGTTGTGGAATGAAAGTAATAACACGTCAAAATCAAACTCAATGTGTGTGCAATGAATAAGAAATCAAATTAAGCAAACACGACCAAGTAAGTTTGATTTCCTTTTATTTCAATTTAAACTAAGCAATTATAGATTCGTTGATTCAAGTATTTACGAAAGAGTATAACATAATATATTGGAAATGAATTACGAACACAAAAATATTAAACAAATTAGTCGTAACGTACCAATAAACTACTCGTATTCACTCGGTAAGATAAGAATCAAATTAGAGTTGTGGAATGAAAGTTATAACACGTCAAAATCAAACTCAATGTGTGTGCAATGAAAAAGAAATCAAATCAAGCAAACACGACCAAGTAAGTTTGATTTCCTTTTATTTCACTTTAAACTAAGCAATTTTAGATTCGTTGATTTAAGTATTCACGAAAGAGTATAACATAATATATTGGAAATGAACTACAAACACAAAAATATTAAACAAAAATTGTTCTCGCATGGATAGTTATTTTTGTAGTAACAACCTCCAATCCTATGTAGTTGCGATTCTCGAGCCTGTTACACACATTTCTAAACTAGTTTAAACAAATTCGAGCAAAATGATCTCTAAAATCGAACTTAACAACCACAAATGGAGTATTTTCATCTAATGCTTGAATCAAAACAAAAACCGAACACGAGACCACATAAATCACCCTTGAAATAGATCAAATCATACACAAACTCATTGAAAACACTCAACGACCATATTGAAACATTTTTACTTTCCAAATCCTCTAAGTCAAGCAAAATGTCAACTCTCAATGCATAAAATTCTTTATTGAGCACCAAGGCAATGATAATAATCGTAACGTACCAATAAACTACTCGTATTCACTCGGTAAGATTCAAGAATCAAATTAGAGTTGTGAAATGAAAGTAATAACACGTCAAAATCAAACTCAATGTGTGTGCAATGAAGAAGAAGTCTAATCAAGCAAACACGACAAATTAAGTTTGATTTCCTTGTATTTCACATTAAACTAAGCAATTATAGATTCGTTGATTCAAGTATTCACGAAAGAGTATAACATAATATATTGGAAATGAACTACAAACACAAAAATATTAAACAACAATTGTTCTCGCATGGATAGTTATTTTTGTAGTAACAACCTCCAATCCTATGTAGCTGCGATTCTCGAGCCTGTTACACACATTTCTAAACTAATTTAATAAATTCAAGCAAAATGATCTGTAAAATCAAACTTAACAACCACAAATGGAGTATTTTCATCTAATGCTTTAATCGAAACAAAATCCAAACACCAGGTCACATAAACCACCATTGAAATCGATCAAATCATACACAAACTCATTTAAAACACAACGAACATATTGAAACACTATTACTTTCCAACTTCACTAAATCAAGCAAAATGGCAACTCTCAATGCATAGAATCCTTTATTGAGCACCAAAGCAATGATACTAGTCGTAACGTACCAACAAACTACTCGTATTCACTCGGTTAGAATCAAGAATCAAATTAGAGTTGTGGAATGAAAGTAATAACACGTCAAAATCAAACTCAATGTGTGTGCAATAAATAAGAAGTCAAATCAAGCAAATAGGACAAAGTCAGTTTTATTTGCTTGTATTTCACTTTAAACTAAGCAATTATAGATTCGTTGATTCAAGTATTCATGAAACAGTATAACATAATATATTGGAAATGAACTACAAACACAAAAATATTAAACAACAATTGTTCTCGCAAGGATAGTTATTTTTGTACTGACATCCTCTAATCCTATGTAGTTGCGATTCTTAAGCCTTTTACACACATTTCTAAACTAATTTAATCAAATTCGAGCAAAATGATCTCTAAAATCAAACTTAGCAACCACAAATGGAGTATTTTCATCTAATGTTTCAATCGAAACAAAAACCAAACACGAGGCCACAAAAATCACCTTTGAAATCGATCAAATCGTACACAAGCTCATTTAAAACACTCAATGACCATATTGAAACACTTTTACTTTCCAAATCCACTAAATCAAACAAAATGTCAACTCTCAATGCATAGAATCCTTTATTGAGCACCAAGCCAATGAATCTAATCGTAAAGTACCAAGAAACTACTCGTATTCACTCGGTAAGAATCAAGAATCAAATTAGAGTTGCGAAATGAAAGTAATAACACGTCAAAATCAAACTCAATGTGTGTGCAATGAGTAAGAAGTCAAATCAAGCAAACATGACAAAGTCAGTTTTATTTCCTTGTATTTCACTTTAAACTAAGCAATTATAGATTCGTTGATTTATGTATTCACGAAATAGTATAACATAATAT
The DNA here is from genome assembly GCA_025506415.1 of Flaveria robusta. NCBI lineage: Eukaryota > Viridiplantae > Streptophyta > Magnoliopsida > Asterales > Asteraceae > Flaveria > Flaveria robusta. The sequence goes on from CM046475.1 coordinate 13,808,888, forward strand.
ATTGGAAATGTACTACAAACACAAAAATATTAAACAACAATTGTTCTCGCATGGATAGTTATTTTTGTAGTGACAACCTCTAATCCTATGTAGTTGCGATTCTTAAGCCTTTTACACATATTTCTAAATTAATTTAATCAAATTCGAGCAAAATGATCTCTAAAATCAAACTTAACAACCATAAATGGAGTATTTTCATCTAATGCTTCAATCGAAACAAAAACCAAACACGAGGCCACATAAATCACCCTTGAAATCGATCTAATCATACACAAACTCATTCCAAACACTCAACAACCATATTGAAACACTTTTACTTTCCAAATCCACTAAGTCAAGCAAAATGTCAACTCTCAATGCATAGAATCCTTTATTGAGCAACAAGGCAATGATACTAATCGTAACGTACGTATAAACTACTCGTATTCACTCGGTAAGAATCAAGAATCAAATTAGAGTTGTGAAATAAAAGTAATAATACGTCAAAATCAAACTCAATGTGTGTGCAATGAATAACAAGTCAAATCAAGCAAACACGACAAATTAAGTTTGATTTCCTTGTATTTCACTTTAAACTAAGCAATTATAGATTCGTTGATTTAAGTATTCACGAAATAGTATAACATAATATATTGGAAATGTACTACAAACACAAAAATATTAAACAACAATTGTTCTCGCATGGATAGTTATTTTTGTAGTGACAACCTCTAATCCTATGTAGTTGCAATTCTAAAGCCTTTTACACACATTTCTAAATTAATTTAATCATATTCGAGCAAAATGATCTCTAAAATCAAACTTAACAACCATAAATGGTGTATTTTCATCTAATGCTTCAATCGAAACAAAAACCAAACACGAGGCCACATAAATCACCCTTGAAATCGATCTAATCATACACAAACTCATGCCAAACACTCAACAACCATATTGAAACACTTTTACTTTCCAAATCCACTAAGTCAAGCAAAATGTCAACTCTCAATGCATAAAATCCTTTATTGAGCAACAAGGCAATGATACTAATCGTAACGTACGTATAAACTACTCGTATTCACTCGGTAAGAATCAAGAATCAAATTAGAGTTGTGAAATGAAAGTAATAACACGTCAAAATCAAACTCAAGGTGTGTGCAATGAATAACAAGTCAAATCAAGCAAACACGACAAATTAAGTTTGATTTCCTTGTATTTCACTTTAAACTAAGCAATTATAGATTCGTTGATTCAAGTATTCACGAAAGAGTATACATAATATAATGGAAATGAACTACGAACAAAAATATTAAACAAATTAGTCATAACGTACCAATAAACTACTCGTATTCACTTGGTAAGATAAGAATCAAATTAGAGTTGCGGAATGAAAGTGATAACACGTCAAAATCAAACTCAATGTGTGTGCAATGTAAAAGAAATCAAATCAAGCAAACACGACCAAGTAAGTTTGATTTCCTTTTATTTCACTTTAAACTAAGCAATTATAGATTCGTTGATTCAGGTATTCACGAAAGAGTATAACATAATATCTTGGAAATGAACAACAAACACAAAATATTAAACAGCAATTGTTCTCGCATGGATAATAATTTTTGTAGTAACAACCTCCAATCCTATGTAGTTGCGATTCTCAAGCCTGTTACACACATTTCTAAACTAGTTTAATCAAATTCGAGCAAAATGATCTCTAAAATCGAACTTAACAACCACAAATGGAGTATTTTCATTTAATGCTTCAACCGAAACAAAAACCAACCACGAGGCCACATAAATCACCCTTGAAATAGATCAAATCATACACAAACTCATTGAAAACACTCAACGACCATATTGAAACACTATTACTTTCCAAATCCAACTAAATCAAGCAAAATGGCAACTCTCAATGCATAGAATCCTTTATTGAGCATCATGGCAATTATACTAGTCGTAACGTACCAATAAACTACTCCTATTCACTCGGTAAGAATCAAGAATCAAATTAGAGTTGTGGAATGAAAGTAATAACACATCAAAATCAAACTCAATGTGTGTGCAATGAATAAGAAGTCAAATCAAGCAAACACGACAAAGTCAGTTATATTTCTTTGTATTTCACTTTAAACTAAGCAATTATAGATTCGTTGATTCAAGTATTCACGAAAGAGTATAAGATAATATATTGGAAATGAGCTACAAACACAAAAATATTAAACTAATTAGTCGTAACGTACCAATAAACTATTCGTATTCACTCGGCAAGATAAGAATCAAATTAGAGTTGTGGAATGAAAGTGATAACACGTCAAAATCAAACTCAATGTGTGTGCAATGAATAAGAAATCAAATCAAGCAAATACGACCAAGTCAGTTTGATTTCCTTTTATTTCCCTTTAAACTAAGCAATTTTAGATTCGTTGATTTAAGTATTCACAAAAGAGTATAACATAATATATTGGAAATGAACTACAAACACCAAAATATGAAACAATAATTGTTCTTGCATGGATAGTTAGTTTTGTAGTAACAACCTCCAATCCTATGTAGTTGCGATTCTCAAGCCCGTTACACACATTTCTAAACTAGTTTAATCAAATTCGAGCAAAATGATCTCTAAAATTGAACTTAACAACCCACAAATGAAGTATTTTCATCTAATGCTTCAATCAAAACAAAAACCAAACACGAGGCCGCATAAATCACCCTTGAAATAGATCAAATCATACATAAACTCATTGAAAACACTCAACGACCATATTGAAACACTTTTACTTTCCAAATCCACTAAATCAAGCAAAATGGCAACTCTCAATGCATAGAATTCTTTATTGAGTACCAACGCAATGATACTAGTCATAACGTACCAATAAACTACTCGTATTCACTCGGTAAGAATCAATAATCGAATTAGAGTTTTGGAATAAAAGTAATAACACGTCAAAATCAAACTCAATGTGTGTGCAATGAATAAGAAATCAAATCAAGCAAACACGACAAAGTCAGGTTGATTTCCTTGTATTTCACTGTAAACTAAGCAATTATAGATTTGTTGATTCAAGTATTCACAAAAGAGTATAAGATAATATATTGGAAATGAACTACAAACACAAAATTATTAAACAAATTAGTCGTAACGTACCAATAAACTATTCGTATTCACTCGGTAAGATAAGAATCAAATTAGAGTTGTGGAATGAAAGTGATAACACGTTAAAATCAAACTCAATGTGTGTGCAATGAATAAAAAATCAAATCAAGCAAACATGACCAAGTAAGTTTGATTTCCTTTTATTTCACTTTAAACTAAGCAATTTTAGATTCGTTGATTCAAGTATTCACGAAAGGGTATAACATAATATATTGGAAATGAACTACAAACCCAAAAATATGAAACAATAATTGTTTTTGCATGGATAGTTATTTTTGCAGTAACAACCTCCAATCCTATGTAGTTGCGATTCTCAAGCCTGTTACACATATTTCTAAACTAGTTTAATCAAATTCGAGCAAAATGATCTCTAAAATTGAACTTAACAACCACAAATGGAGTATTTTCATCTAATGCTTCAATCAAAACAAAAACCAAACACGAGGCCGCATAAATCACCCTTGAAATAGATCAAATCATACACAAACTCATTGAAAGCACTCAACGACCATATTGAAACACTTTTACTTTCCAAATCCACTAAATCAAGCAAAATGGCAACTCTCAATGCAAAGAATTCTTTATTGAGTACCAACGCAATGATACTAGTCATAACGTACCAATAAACTACTCGTATTCACTCGGTAAGAATCAATAATCGAATTAGAGTTCTCGAATAAAAGCAATAACACGTCAAAATCAAACTCAATGTGTGTGCAATGAATAAGAAATCAAATCAAGCAAACACGACAAAGTCAGGTTGATTTCCTTGTATTTCACTGTAAACTAAGCAATTATAGATTTATTGATTCAAGTATTCACAAAAGAGTATAAGATAATATATTGGAAATGAACTACAAACACAAAATTATTAAACAAATTAGTCGTAACGTACCAATAAACTACTCGTATTCAATCGGTAAGATAAGAATCAAATTAGAGTTGTGGAATGAAAGTGATAACACGTCAAAATCAAACTCAATGTGTGTTCAATGAAGAAGAAGTCAAAACAAGCAAACACGACAAATTAAGTTTGATTTCCTTGTATTTCACTTTAACTAAGCAATTATAGATTCGTTGATTCAAGTATTCACGAAAGAGTATAACATAATATCTTGGAAATGAACAACAAACACAAAAATATTAAACAACACTTGTTCTCGCATGGATAATAATTTTCGTAGTAACAACCTCCAATCCTATGTAGTTGCGATTGTCAAGCCTGTTACACACATTTCTAAACTAGTTTAATCAAATTTGAGCAAAATGATCTCTAAAATCGAACTTAACAACCACAAATGGAGTATTTTTATCTAATGCTTCAATCGAAACAAAAACCAAACACGTGGCCACATAAATCACCCTTGAAATAGATCAAATCATACACAAACTCATTGAAAACACTCAACGACCATATTGAAACACTATTACTTTCCAAATCCAACTAAATCAAGCAAAATGGCAACTCTCAATGCATAGAATCCTTTATTGAGCACCAAGGCAATTATACTAGTCGTAACGTACCAATAAACTACTCCTATTCACTCGGTAAGAATCAAGAATCAAATTAGAGTTGTGCAATGAAAGTAATAACACGTCAAAATCAAACTCAATGTGTGTGCAATGAATAAGAAGTCAAATCAAGCAAACACGACAAAGTCAGTTATATTTCCTTGTATTTCACTTTAAACTAAGCAATTATAGATTCGTTGATTCAAGTGTTCACGAAAGAGTATAAGATAATATATTGGAAATGAACTACAAACACAAAAATATTAAACTAATTAGTCGTAACGTACCAATAAACTATTCGTATTCACTCGGTAAGATAAGAATCAAATTAGAGTTGTGGAATGAAACGGATAACACGTCAAAATCAAACTCAATGTGGGTGCAATGAATAAAAAATCAAATCAAGCAAACACGACCATGTAAGTTTGATTTCCTTTTATTTCACTTTAAACTAAGCAATTTTAGATTCGTTGATTCAAGTATTTACCAAAGAGTATAACATAATATATTTGAAATGAACTACAAACACAAAAATATGAAACAATAATTGTTCTTGCATGGATAGTTATTTTTGTAGTAACAACCTCCAATCCTATGTAGTTGCGATTCTCAAGCCTGTTACACACATTTCTAAACTAGTTTAATCAAATTCGAGCAAAATGATCTCTAAAATCAAACTTAACAACCACAAATGGAGTATTTTCATCTAATGCTCGAATCGAAACAAAAACCGAACACGAGGCCACATAAATCACCCTTGAAATAGATCAAATCATACAAAAACTCATTGAAAACACTCAACAACCATATTGAAACATTTTTACTTTCCAAATCCACTAAGTCAAGCAAAATGTCAACTCTCAATGCATAAAATCCTTTATTGAGCACCAAGGCAATGATACTAATCGTAACGTACCAATAAACTACTCGTATTCACTCGGTAAGATTCAAGAATCAAATTAGAGTTGTGAAATGAAAGTAATAACACGTCAAAATTAAACTTAATGTGTGTGCAATGAAGAAGAAGTCAAATCAAGCAAACACGACAAATTAAGTTTGATTTCCTTGTATTTCACTTTAACCTAAGCAATTATAGATTCGTTGATTCAAGTATTCACGAAAGAGTATAACATAATATATTGGAAATGAACTATAAACACAAAAATATGAAACAATAATTGTTCTTGCATGGATAGTTATTTTTGTAGTAACAACCTCCAATCCTATGTAGTTGCGATTCTCAAGCCTGTTACACACATTTCTAAACTAGTTAAATCAAATTCGAGCAAAATGATCTCTAAAATCAAACTTAACAACCACAAATAGAGTATTTTCATCTAATGCTTCAATCAAAATAAAACCAAACACGAGGCCACATAAATCACCCTTGAAATAGAACAAATCATACACAAACTCATTGAAAACACTCAACGACCATATTGAAACACTTTTACTTTCCAAATCCACTAAATCTAGCAAAATGGCAACTCTCAATACATAGAATTCTTTATTGAGCACCAACGCAATGATACTAGTCATAACGTACCAATAAACTACTCGTATTCACTCGGTAGGAATCAATAATCGAATTAGAGTTCTGGAATAAAAGTAATAACACGTCAAAATCAAACTCAATGTGTGTGCAATGAATAAGGAATCAAATCAAGCAAACACGACAAAGTCAGGTTGATTTCCTTGTATTTCACTGTAAACCAAGCAATTATAGATTTGTTGATTCAAGTATTCACAAAAGAGTATAAGATAATATATTAGAAATGTACTACAAACACAAAATTATTAAACAAATTAGTCGTAACGTACCAATAAACTACTCGTATTCAATCGGTAAGATAAGAATCAAATTAGAGTTGTGGAATGAAAGTGATAACATATCAAAGTCAAACTCAATGTGTGTTCAATGAAGAAGAAGTCAAATCAAGCAAACAGGACAAATTAAGTTTGATTTCCTTGTATTTCACTTTAAACTAAGCAATTATAGATTCGTTGATTCAAGTATTCACGAAAGAGTATAACATAATATCTTGGAAATGAACAACAAACACAAAAATATTAAACAACAGTTGTTCTCGCATGGAAAATAATTTTTGTAGTAACAACCTCCAATCCTATGTAGTTGCGATTCTCAAGCCTGTTACACACATTTCTAAACAAGTTTAATCAAATTCGAGCAAAATGATCTCTAAAATCGAAGTTAACAACCACAAATGGAGTATTTTCATCTAATGCTTCAATCGAAACAAAAACCAAACACGAGGCCACATAAATCACCCTTGAAATAGATCAAATCATACACAAACTCATTGAAAACACTCAACGACCATATTGAAACACTATTACTTTCCAAATCCAACTAAATCAAGCAAAATGGCAACTCTCAATGCATGGAATCCTTTATTGAGCACCAAGGCAATTATACTAGTCGTAACGTACCAATAAACTACTCCTATTCACTCGGTAAGAATCAAGAATCAAATTAGAGTTGTGGAATGAAAGTAAAAATACGTCAAAATCAAACTCAATGTGTGTGCAATGAATAAGAAGTCAAATCAAGCAAACACGACAAAGTCAGTTATATTTCCTTGTATTTCACTTTAAACTAAGCAATTATAGATTCGTTGATTCAAGTATTCACGAAAGAGTATAAGATAATATATTGGAAATGAACTACAAACACAAAAATATTAAACTAATTAGTCGTAACGTACCAATAAACTATTCGTATTCACTCGGTAAGATAAGAATCAAATTAGAGTTGTGGAATGAAAGTGATAACACGTCAAAATCAAACTCAATGTGTGTGCAATGAATAAGAAATCAAATCAAGCAAACACGACCAAGTAAGTTTGATTTCCTTTTATTTCACTTTAAACTAAGCAATTTTAGATTCATTGATTCAAGTATTCACGAAAGAGTATAACATAATATATTGGAAATGAACTACAAACACAAAAATATTAAACAACAATATTTCTCGCATGGATAGTTATTTTTGTAGTAACAACCTCCAATCCTATGTAGTTGCGATTCTCGAGCCTGTTACACACATTTCTAAACTAGTTTAATCAAATTCGAGCAAAATGATCTCTAAAATCGAACTTAACAACCACAAATGGAGTATTTTCATCTAATGCTTGAATCGAAACAAAAACCGAACACGAGGCCACATAAATCACCCTTGAAATAGATCAAATCATACAAAAACTCATTGAAAACACTCAAGGACCATATTGAAACATTTTTACTTTCCAAATCCACTAAGTCAAGCAAAATGTCAGCTCTCAATGCATAAAATCCTTTATTGAGCACCAAGGCAATGATACTAATCGTAACGTACCAATAAACTACTCGTATTCACTCGGTAAGATTCAAGAATCAAATTAGAGTTGTGAAATGAAAGTAATAACACATCAAAATCAAACTTAATGTGTGTGCAATGAAGAAGAAGTCAAATCAAGCAAACACGACAAATTAAGTTTGATTTCCTTGTATTTCACTTTAAACTAAGCAATTATAGATTCGTTGATTCAAGTATTCACGAAAGAGTATAACATAATATATTGGAAATGAACTACAAACACAAAAATATGAAACAATAATTGTTCTTGCATGGATAGTTATTTTTGTAGTAACAACCTCCAATCCTATGTAGTTGCGATTCTCAAGCCTGTTACACACATTTCTAAACTAGTTTAATCAAATTCGAGCAAAATGATCCCTAAAATCGAACTTAACAACCACAAATAGAGTATTTTCATCTAATGCTTCAATCAAAATAAAACCAAACACGAGGCCACAAAAATCACCCTTGAAATAGATCAAATCATACACAAACTCATTGAAAACACTCAACGACCATATTGAAACACTTTTACTTTCCAAATCCACTAAATCAAGTAAAATGGCAACTCTCAATGCATAGAATTCTTTATTGAGCACCAACGCAATGATACTAGTCATAACGTACCAATAAACTACTCGTATTCACTCGGTAAGAATCAATAATCGAATTAGAGTTCTGGAATAAAAGTAATAACACGTCAAAATCAAACTCAATGTGTGTGCAATGAATAAGGAATCAAATCAAGCAAACACGACAAAGTCAGTTTGATTTCCTTGTATTTCACTGTAAACCAAGCAATTATAGATTTGTTGATTCAAGTATTCACAAAAGAGTATAAGATAATATATTAGAAATGTACTACAAACACAAAATTATTAAACAAATTAGTCGTAACGTACCAATAAACTACTCGTATTCAATCGGTAAGATAAGAATCAAATTAGAGTTGTGGAATGAAAGTGATAACATATCAAAATCAAACTCAATGTGTGTTCAATAAAGAAGAAGTCAAATCAAGCAAACAGGACAAATTAAGTTTGATTTCCTTGTATTTCACTTTAAACTAAGCAATTATAGATTCGTCGATTCAAGCATTCACGAAAGAGTATAACATAATATCTTGGAAATGAACAACAAACACAAAAATATTAAACAACAATTGTTCTCGCATGAAAAATAATTTTTGTAGTAACAACCTCCAATCCTATGTAGTTGCGATTCTCAAGCCTGTTACACACATTTCTAAACTAGTTTAATCAAATTCGAGCAAAATGATCTCTAAAATCGAACTTAACAACCACAAATGGAGTATTTTCATCTAATGCTTCAATCGAAACAAAAACCGAACACGAGGCCACATAAATCACCCTTGAAATAGATCAAATCATACACAAACTCATTGAAAACACTCAACGACCATATTGAAACACTATTACTTTCCAAATCCAACTAAATCAAGCAAAATGGCAACTCTCAATGCATAGAATCCTTTATTGAGCACCAAGGCAATTATACTAGTCGTTACGTACCAATAAACTACTCCTATTCACTCGGTAAGAATCAAGAATCAAATTAGATTTGTGGAATGAAAGCAATAACACGTCAAAATCAAACTCAATGTGTGTGCAATGAATAAGAAGTCAAATCAAGCAAACACGACAAAGTCAGTTATATTTCCTTGTATTTCACTTTAAACTAAGCAATTATAGATTCGTTGATTCAAGTATTCACGAAAGAGTATAAGATAATATATTGGAAATGAACTACAAACACAAAAATATTAAACTAATTAGTCGTAACGTACCAATAAACTATTCGTATTCACTCGGTAAGATAAGAATCAAATTAGAGTTGTGGAATGAAAGTGATAACACGTCAAAATCAAACTCAATGTGTGTGCATTGAATAAGAAATCAAATCAAGCAAACACGACCAAGTAAGTTTGATTTCCTTTTATTTCACTTTAAACTAAGCAATTTTAGATTCGTTGATTCAAGTATTCATAAAAGAGTATAACATAATATATTGGAAATGAACTACAAACATAAAAATATTAAACAACAATATTTCTCGCATGGATAGTTATTTTTGTAGTAACAACCTCCAATCCTATGTAGTTGTAATTCTCAAGCCTGTTACACATATTTCTAAACTAGTTTAATCAAAATCGAGCAAAATGATCTCTAAAATCGAATTTAACAACCACAAATAGAGTATTTTCATCTAATGCTTCTATCGAAACAAAAACCAAACCCGAGGCCACATAAATCACCCTTGAAATAGATCAAATCATACACAAACTCATTGAAAACACTCAACCACCATAATGAAACAGTTTTACTTTCCAAATCCACTAAGTCAAGCAAAATGTCAACTCTCAATGCATAGAATCCTTTATTGAGCACCAAGGCAATGATACTAATCGTAACGTTCCAATAAACTACTCGTATTCACTCGGTAAGAATCAAGAATCAAATTAGAGTTGTGAAATGAAAGTAATAACACGTCAAAATCAAACTCAATGTGTGTTCAATGAAGAAGAAGTCAAATCAAGCAAACACGACAAATTAAGTTTGATTTCCTTGTATTTCACTTTAAACTAAGCAATTATAGATTCGTTGATTCGAGTATTCATGAAAGAGTATAACATAATATATTTGAAATGAACTACAAACACAAAAATATTAAACAAATTAGTCGTAACGTACCAATAAACTACTCGTATTCACTCGGTAAGATAAGAATCAAATTAGAGTTGTGGAATGAAAGTGATAACACATCAAAATCAAACTCAATGTGTGTGCAATGAAAAAGAAATCAAATCAAGCAAATACGACCTAGTAAGTTTGATTTCCTTTTATTTCACTTTAAACTAAGCAATTTTAGATTCGTTGATTTAAGTATTCACAAAAGAGTATAACATAATATATTGGAAATGAACTACAAACACAAAAATATTAAACAGCAATTGTTCTCGCATGGATAGCTATTTTTGTAGTAACAACCTCCAATCCTATGTAGTTGCGATTCTCGAGCCTGTTACACACATTTCTAAACTAGTTTAATCAAATTCGAGCAAAATGATCTCTAAAATCGAACTTAACAACCACAAATGGAGTATTTTCATCTAATGCTTGAATCGAAACAAAAACCGAACACGAGGCCACATAAATCACCCTTGAAATAGATCAAATCATACAAAAACTCATTGAAAACACTCAACGACCATATTGAAACATTTTTACTTTCCAAATCCACTAAGTCAAGCAAAATGTCAACTCTTAATGCATGAAATCCTTTATTGAGCACCAAGGCAATGATACTAATCGTAACGTACCAATAAACTACTCGTATTCACTCGGTAAGATTCAAGAATCAAATTAGAGTTGTGAAATGAAAGTAATAACACGTCAAAATCAAACTTAATGTGTGTGCAATGAAGAAGAAGTCAAATCAAGCAAACACGACAAATTAAGTTTGATTTCCTTGTATTTCACTTTAAACTAAGCAATTATAGATTCGTTGATTCAAGTATTCACGAACGAGTATAACATAATATATTGGAAATGAACTACGAACACAAAAATATTAAACAACAATTGTTCTCGGATGGATAGTTATTTTTGTAGTGACAACCTCTAATCCTATGTAGTTGCGATTCTTAAGCCTTTTACACATATTTCTAAACTAATTTAATCATATTTGAGCAAAATGATCTCTAAAATCAAACTTAACAACCACAAATGGAGTATTTTCATCTAATGCTTCAATCGAAACAAAAACCAAACACGAGTTCACATAAATCACCCTTGAAATCGATCAAATCACACACAAACTCATTTAAAACACTCAACAACCATATTGAAACACCTTTACTTTCCAAATCCACTAAGTCAAGCAAAATGTCAACTCTCAATGCATAGAATCCTTCATTGAGCACCAAGGCAATGATAATAATCGTAACGTACCAATAAACTACTCGTATTCACTCGGTAAGAATCAAGAATCAAATTAGAGTTGTGGAATGAAAATAATAACACGTCAAAATCAAAATCAATGTGTGTGCAGTGAATAAGAAATCAAATCAAGCAAACACGACCAAGTAAGCTTGATTTCCTTTTATTTCACTTTAAACTAAGCAATTATAGATTCGTTGATTCAAGTATTCACGAAAGAGTATAACATAATATCTTGGAAATGAACTACGAACACAAAAATATTAAACAACAATTGTTCTCGCATGGATAGTTATTTCTGTGATGACAACCTCGAATCCCATGTAGGTGCGATTCTTAAGCCTTTTACACACATTTCTAAACTAATTTAATAAATTCAAGCAAAATGATCTCTAAAATCAAACTTAACAACCACAAATGGAGTATTTTCATCTAATGCTTTAATCGAAACAAAATCCAAACACGAGGCCACATAAACCACCATTGAAATCGATAAAATCATACACAAACTCATTTAAAACACAACGAACATATTGAAACACTCTTACTTTTCAAATTCACTAAATCAAGCAAAATGGCTACTCTCAATGCATAGAATCCTTTATTGAGCACCAAGGCAATGATACTAGTCGTAACGTACCAACAAACTACTCGTATTCACTCGGTTAGAATCAAGAATCAAATTAGAGTTGTGAAATGAAAGTAATAACTCGTCAAAATCAAACTCAATGTGTGTGCAATGAATAAGAAGTCAAATCAAGCAAACACGACAAAGTCAGTTTTATTTGCTTGTATTTCACTTTAAACTAAACAATTATAGATTCGTTGATTCAAGTACTCACGAAAGAGTATAACATAATATATTGGAAATGAACTACGAACACAAAAATATTAAACAATAATTGTTATCGGATGGATAGTTATTTTTGTAGTGACAACCTCTAATCCTATGTAGTTGCGATTCTTAAGCCTTTTACACATATTTCTGAACTAATTTAATCAAATTCGAGCAAAATGATCTCTAAAATCAAACTTAACAACCACAAATGAAGTATTTTCATCTAATGATTCAATCGAAACAAAAACCAAACACGAGTTCACATAAATCACCCTTGAAATCGATCAAATCATACACAAACTCATTTAAAACACTCAACGACCATATTGAAACACTTTTACTTTCCAAATCCACGAAGTCAAGCAAAATGTCAACTCTCATTGCATAGAATCCTTTATTGAGGACCAAGGCAATGATACTAATCGTAACGTACCAATAAACTACTCGTATTCGCTCGGTAAGAATCAAGAATCAAATTAGAGTTATGGAATGAAAATAATAACACGTCAAAATCAAAATCAATGTGCGTGCAATGAATAATAAATCAAATCAAGCAAACACGACCAAGTATGTTTGATTTTCTTTTATTTCGCTTTAAACTAAGCAATTATAGATTCGTTGATTCAAGTATTCACGAAAGAGTATAACATAATATCTTGGAAATGAACTACGTACACAAAAATATTAAACAACAATTGTTCTCGCATGGATAGTTATTTTTGTAGTGACAACCTCGAATCCTATGTAGTTGCGATTCTTAAGCCTTTTACACACATTTCTAAACTAATTTAATAAATTCAAGCAAAATGATCTCTAAAATCAAACTTAACAACCACAAATGGAGTATTTTCATCTAATGCTTCAATAGAAACAAAAACCAAACACGAGGCCACATAAAACCACCATTGAAATCGATCAAATCATACACAAACTCATTTAAAACACTCAACGAACATATTGAAAAACTATTACTTTCCAAATTCACTAAATCAAGCAAAATGGCAACTCTCAATGCATAGAATCAGTTATTGAGCACCAAGGCAATGATACTAGTCGTAACGTACCAACAAACTACTCGTATGCACTCGGTTAGAATCAATAATCAAATTAGAGTTGTGGAACGAAAGTAATAACACGTCAAAATCAAACTCAACGTGTGTGCAATGAATAAGAAGTCAAATCAAGCAAACACGACAAAGTCAGTTTTATTTGCTTGTATTTCACTTTAAACTAAGCAACTATAGATTCGTTGATTCAAGTATTCATGAAACAGTATAACATAATATATTGGAAATGAACTGCAAACACAAAAATATTAAACAACAATTGTTCTCGCATGAATAGTTATTTTTGTAGTGACAACCTCTAATCCTATGTAGTTGCGATTCTTAAGCCTTTTACACACATTTCTAAACTAATTTAATCAAATTCGAGCAAAATAATCTCTAAAATAAAACTTAACAACCACAAATGGAGTATTTTCATCTGATGTTTCAATCGAAACAAAAACCATACACGAGGCCACAAAAATCACCCTTGAAATCGATCAAATCATACACAAACTCATTTAAAACACTCAACGACCATATTGAAACACTTTTACTTTCCAAATCCACTAAATCAACCAAAATGTCAACTCTCAATGAATAGAATCCTTTATTGAGCACCAAGGCAATGATAGTAATCGTAACGTACCAAGAAACTACTCGTATTCACTCGGTAAGAATCAATAATCAAATTAGAGTTGTGAAATGAAAGTAATAACACGTCAAAATCAAACTTAATGTGTGTGCAATGAATTAGAAATCAAATCAAGTAAACACGACAAAGTCAGTTTTATTTCCTTGTATTTCACTTTAAACTAAGCAATTATAGATTCGTTGATTCAAGTATTCACAAAAGAGTATAATATAATATATTAGAAATGAACTACGAACACAAAAATATTAAACAACAATTGTTCTCGCATGGATAGTTATTTTTGTAGTGACTACCTCAAATCCTATGTAGTTGCGATTCTTAAGCCTTTTACACATATTTCTAAACTAATTTAATCAAATTCGAGCAAAATGATCTCCAAAATCAAACTTAACAACCACAAATGGAGTATTATCATCTAATGCTTCAATCGAAACAAAAACCAAACACGAGGCCACATAAACCACCCTTGAAATCGATCAAATCATACACAAACTCATTTAAAACACTCAACGAACATATTGAAACACTATTACTTTCCAAATTCACTAAATCAAGCAAAATGTCAACTCTCAATGCATAGAATTCTTTATTGAGCACCAAGGCAATGATACTAGTCGTAACGTACCAACAAACTACTCGTATTCACTCGATAAGAATCAATAATCAAATTAGAGTTGTGAAATGAAAGTAATAACACGTCAAAATCAAAATCAATGTGTGTGCAATGAATAAGAAGTCCAATCAAGCAAACACGGCAAAGTCAGTTTTATTTGCTTGTATTTCACTTTAAACTAAGCAATTATAGATTCGTTGATTCGAGTATTCATGAAAGAGTATAACATAATATATTGGAAATGAACTACAAACACAAAAATATTAAACAAATTAGTCGTAACGTACCAATAAACAACTCGTATTCACTCGGTAAGATAAAAATCAAATTAGATTTGTGGAATGAAAGTGATAACGCGTCAAAATCTAACTCAATGTGTGTGCAATGAAAAAGAAATCAAATCAAGCAAAGACGACCAAGTAAGTTTGATTTCCTTTTATTTCACTTTAAACTAAGCAATTTTAGATTCGTTGATTTAAGTATTCACGAAAGAGTATAACATAATATATTGGAAATGAACTACAAACACAAAAATATTAAACAACAATTGTTCTCGCATGGATAGTTATTTTTATAGTAACAACCTCCAATCCTATGTAGTTGCAATTCTCGAGCCTGTTACACACATTTCTAAACTAGTTTAATCAAATTCGAGCAAAATGATCTCTAAAATCGAACTTAACAACCACAAATGAAGTATTTTCATCTAATTCTTGAATCGAAACAAAAACGGAACACGAGGCCACATAAATCACCCTTGAAATAGATCAAATCATACAAAAACTCATTGAAAACACTCAACGATCATATTGAAATATTTTTACTTTCCAAATCCACTAAGTCAAGCAAAATGTCAACTCTCAATGCATAAAATCCTTTATTGAGCACCAAGGCAATGATACTAATCGTAACGTACCAATAAACTACTCGTATTCACTCGGTAAGATTCAAGAATCAAATTAGAGTTGTGAAATGAAAGTAATAACACATCAAAATCAAACTCAATGTGTGTGCAATGAAGAAGAAGTCAAATCAAGCAAACACGACAAATTAAGTTTGATTTCCTTGTATTTCACTTTAAACTAAGCAATTATAGATTCATTGATTCAAGTATTCAAGAAAGAGTATAACATAATATATTGGAAATGAACTAAGAACACAAAAATATTAAACAACAATTGTTTTCGGATGGATAGTTATTTTTGTAGTGACAACCTCTAATCCTATGTAGTTGCGATTCTTAAGCCTTTTACACATATTTCTAAACTAATTTAATCAAATTTGAGCAAAATGATCTCTAAAATAAAACTTAACAACAACAAATGGAGTATTTTCATCTAATGCTTCAATCGAAACAAAAACCAAACACGAGTTCACATAAATCACCCTTGAAATCGATCAAATCATACACAAACTCATTTAAAACACTCAACAACCATATTGAAACACCTTTACTTTCCAAATCCACTAAGTCAAGCAAAATGTCAACTCTCAATGCATAGAATCCTTTATTGAGCACCAAGGCAATGATAGTAATCGTAACGTACCAAGAAACTACTCGTATTCACTCGGTAAGAATCAAGAATCAAATTAGAGTTGTGAAATGAAAGTAATAACACGTCAAAATCAAACTCAATGTGTGTGCAATGAATAAGAAGTCAAATCAAGCAAACACGACAAAGTCAGTTATATTTCCTTGTATTTCACTTTAAACTAAGCAATTATAGATTCGTTGATTCAAGTATTCACGAAAGAGTATAAGATAATATATTGGAAATGAACTACAAACACAAAAATATGAAACAATAATTGTTCTTGCATGGATAGTTATTTTTGTAGTAACAACCTCCAATCCTATGTAGTTGCGATTCTCAAGTCTGTTACACGCATTTCTAAACTAGTTTAATCAAATTCGAGCAAAATGATCTCTAAAATCGAACTTAACAACCACAAATGGAGTATTTTCATCTAATGCTTCAATCAAAACAAAAACCAAATACGAGGCCACATAAATCACCCTTGAAATAGATCAAATCATACACAAACTCATTGAAAACACTCAACGACCATATTGAAACACTTTTACTTTCCAAATCCACTAAATCAAGCAAAATGGCAACTCTCAATGCGTAGAATTCTTTATTGAGCACCAACGCAATGATACTAGTCATAACGTACCAATAAACTACTCGTATTCACTCGGTAAGAATCAAGAATCAAATTAGAGTTCTGGAATAAAAGTAATAACACGTCAAAATCAAACTCAATGTGTGTGCAATGAATAAGAAATCAAATCAAGCAAACACGACAAAGTCAGGTTGATTTCCTTGTATTTCACTATAAACTAAGCAATTGTAGATTTATTGATTCAAGTATTCACAAAAGAGTATAAGATAATATATTGGAAATGAACTACAAACACAAAATTATTAAACTAATTAGTGGTAACATACCAATAAACTACTCGTATTCAATCGGTAAGATAAGAATCAAATTAGAGTTGAGGAATGAAAGTGATAACATATCAAAATCAAACTCAATGTGTGTGCAATGAATAAGAAATCAAATCAAGCAAGCACGACCAAGTAAGTTTGATTTCCTTTTATTTCACTTTAAACTAAGCTATTTTAGATTCGTTGATTCAAGTATTCACGAAAGAGTATAACATAATATATTGGAAATGAACTACAAACACAAAAATAGTAAACAACAATTGTTCTCGCATGGATAGTTATTTTTGTAGTGACAACCTCTAATCCTATTTAATTGCGATTCATAATCCTTTTACACACATTTCTAAACTAGTTTAATCAAATTCGAGCAAAATGATCTCTAAAATCAAACTTAACAACCACAAATGGAGTATTTTCATCTAATGCTTCAATCGAAACAAAAAGCAAACACGAGTTCACATAAATCACCCTTCAAATCGATCAAATCATACACAAACTCATTTAAAACACTCAACGACCATATTGAAACACTATTACTTTCCAAATTCACTAAATCAAGCAAAATGGCAACTCTCAATGCATAGAATCCTTTACTGAGCACCAAGGCAATGATACTAGTCGTAACGTACCAACAAACTACTCGTATTCACTCAGTTAGAATCAAGAATCAAATTAGAGTTGTGGAATGAAAGTAATAACACGTCAAAATCAAACTCAATGTGTGTGCAATGAATAGGAAGTCAAATCAAGCAAACACGACAAAGTCAGTTTTATTTCCTTATATTTCACTTTAAACTAAGCAATTATAGATTCGTTGATTCAAGTATTCAAGAAACAGTATAACATAATATATTGGAAATGAACTATAAACACAAAAATATTAAACAACAATTATTCCCGCATGGACAGTTATTTTTGTAGTGACAACCTCTAATCCTATGTAGTTGCGATTCTTAAGCCTTTTACACACATTTCTAAACTAATTTAATCAAATTCGAGCAAAATGATCAATAAAATCAAACTTAACAGCCACAAATAGAGTATTTTCATCTGATGTTTCAATCGACACAAAAACCAAACACGAGGCCACAAAAATCACCCTTGAAATCGATCAAATCATACACAAACTCATTTAAAACACTCAACGACCATATTGAAACACTTTTACGTTCCAAATCCACTAAATCAAACAAAATGTCAACTCTCAATGAATAGAAACCTTTATTGAGCACCAAAGCAATGATATTAATCGTAACGTACTAAGAAACTACTCGTATTCACTCGGTAAGAATCAAGAATCAAATTAGAGTTGTGAAATGAAAGTAATAACACATCAAAATCAAACTCAATGTGTGTGCAATGAATAAGAAGTCAAATCAAGCAAACACAACAAAGTCAGTTTTATTTCCTTGTATTTCACTTTAAACTAAGCAATTATAGATTCGTTGATTCAAGTATTCACGGAAAAGTATAACATAATATATTGCAAAATGAACTACAAACACAAAAATATTAAACAACAATTGTTCCCGCATGGATAGTTATTTTTGTAGAAACACCCTCCAATCCTATGTAGTTGCGATTCTTAAGCCTTTTACACACATTTCTAAATTAATTTAATCAAATTCGAGCAAAATGATCTCTAAAATCAAACTTAACAACCACAAATGGAGTATTTTCATCTAATGCTTCAATCGAAACAAAAACCAAACACCAGGCCACATAAAACACCCTTGAAATCGATCAAATCATACACAAACTCATTTAAAACACTCAACGAACATATTGAAACACTATTACTTTCCAAATACACTAAATCAAGCAAAATGGCAACTCTCAATGCATAGAATCCTTTATTGATCACCAAGTCAATGATACTAGTCTTAACGTACCAATAAACTACTCGTATTCACTCGGTAAGAATCAAGAATCAAATTAGAGTTGTGGAATGAAAGTAATAACATGTCAAAATCAAACTCAATGTGTGTGCAATGAATAAGAAGTCAAATCAAGCAAACACGACAAAGTCAGTTTTATTTCCTTGTATTTCACTTTAAACTAAACAATTATAGATTCGTTGATTCAAGTATTCACGAAAGAGTAGAAGATAATATATCAGAAATGAACTACAAACAGAAAAATATTAAACGAATTAGTCGTAACGTACCAATAAACTACTCGTATTTACTCGGTAAGATTAGAATCAAATTAGAGTTGTGGAATGAAAGTGATAACACGTCAAAATCAAACTCAATGTGTGCGCAATGAATAAGAAATCAAATCAAGCAAACACGTCCAAGTAAGTTTGATTTCCTTTTATTTCAAATTAAACTAAGTAATTATAGATTCGTTGATTCAAGTATTCACGAAAAAGTATAACATAATATATTGCAAAATGAACTACGAACACAAAAATATTAAACAACAATTGTTCTCGCATGGATAGTTATTTTTGTAGTGACTACCTCGAATCCTATGTAGTTGCGATTCTTAAACCTTTTACACATATTTCTAAACTAATTTAATCAAATTCGAGCAAAATGATCTCCAAAATCACACTTAACAACCACAAATGGAGTATTTTTATCAAATGCTTCAATCGAAACAAAAACCAAACACCAGGCCACATAAACCACCCTTGAAATCGATCAAATCATACACAAACTCATTTAAAACACTCAACGAACATATTGAAACACTATTACTTTCCAAATTCACTAAATCAAGCAAAATGTCAACTCTCAATGCATAGAATCCTTTATTGAGCACCAAGGCAATGATACTAGTCGTAACGTACCAACAAACTACTCGTATTCACTCGGTTAGAATCAAGAATCAAATTAGAGTTGTGGAATGAAAGTAATAACACGTCAAAATCAAACTCAATGTGTGTGCAATGAATAAGAAGTCAAATCAAGCTAACAAGACAAAGTCAGTTTTATTTGCTTGTATTTCACTTTAAACTAAGCAATTATAGATTCGTTGATTCAAGTATTTATGAAACAGTATAACATAATATATTAGAAATGAACTACAAACACAAAAATATTAAACAACAATTGTTCTCGCCAGGATAGTTATTTTTGTAGTGACATCCTCTAATCCTATGTAGTTGCGATTCTTAAGCCTTTTACACACATTTCTAAACTAATTTAATCAAATTGGAGCAAAATGATCTCTAAAATCAAACTTAGCAACCACAAATGGAGTATTTTCATCTAATGTTTCAATCGAAACAAAAACCAAACACGAGGCCACAAAAATCACCCTTGAAATCGATCAAATCATACACAAACTCATTTAAAACACTCAACGACCATATTGAAACACTTTTACTTTCCAAATCCACTAAATCAAACAAAATGTCAACTCTCAATGAATAGAATCATTTATTGAGCACCAAGGCAATGATAGTAATCGTAACGTACCAAGAAACTACTCGTATTCACTCGGTAAGAATCAAGAATCAAATTAGAGTTGTGAAATGAAAGTAATAACACGTCAAAATCAAACTCAATGTGTGTGCAATGAATAAGAAGTTAAATCAAGCAAACACGACAAAGTCAGTTTTATTTCCTTGTATTTCACTTTAAACTAAGCAATTATAGATTCGTTGATTTAAGTATTCATGAAATAGTACAACATAATATATTGGAAATGCACTACAAACACAAAAATATTAAACAAATTAGTCGTAACATACCAATAAACTACTCGTATTCACTCGGTAAGATAAGAATCAAATTAGAGTTGTGGAATGAAAGTGATAACACGTCAATATCAAACTCAATGTGTGTGCAATGGAAAAGAAATCAAATCAAGCAAACACAACCAAGTAAGTTTGATTTCCTTTTATTTCACTTTAAACTAAGCAATTATAGATTCGTTGATTCAAGTATTCACGAAAGAGTATAACATATTATCTTGGAAATGAACAACAAACACAAAAATATTAAACAACAATTGTTCTCGCATGGATAATAATTTTTGTAGTAACAACCTCCAATCCTATGTAGTTGCGATTCTCAAGCCTGTTACACACATTTCTAAACTAGTTTAATCAAATTCGAGCAAAATGATCTTTAAAATCTAACTTAACAACCGCAAATGGAGTATTTTCATCTAATGCTTCAATCGAAACAAAAACCAAACACAAGGCAACATAAATCAACTTTGAAATAGATCAAATCATACACAAACTCGTTGAAAACACTCAACGACCATATTGAAACACTATTACTTTCCAAATTCACTAAAACAAGCAAAATGGCAACTCTCAACGCATAGAATCCTTTATTGAGCACCAAGGCAATTATACTAGTCGTAACGTACCAATAAACTACTCCTATTCACTCGGTAAGAATCAAGAATCAAATTAGAGTTGTGGAATGAAAGTAATAACACGTCAAAATCAAACTCAATGTGTGTGCAATGAATAAGAAGTCAAATCAAGCAAACACGACAAAGTCAGTTATATTTCCTTGTATTTCACTTTAAACTAAGCAATTATAGATTCGTTGATTCAAGTATTCACGAAAGAGTATAAGATAATATATTGGAAATGAACTACAAACACAAAAATATGAAACAATAATTGTTCTTGCATGGATAGTTATTTTTGTAGTAACAACCTCGAATCCTATGTAGTTGCCATTCTCAAGCTTGTTACACACATTTCTAAACTAGTTTAATCAAATTCGAGCAAAATGATCTTTAAAATCTAACTTAACAACCGCAAATGGAGTATTTTCATCTAATGCTTCAATCGAAACAAAAACCAACCACGAGGCCACATAAATCACCCTTGAAATAGATCAAATCATACACAAACTCATTGAAAACACTCAACGACCATATTGAAACACTTTTACTTTCCAAATCCACTAAATCAAGCAAAATGGCAACTCTCAATGCATAGAATTCTTTATTGAGCACCAACGCAATGATACTAGTCGTAACGTACCAATAAACTACTCGTATTCACTCGGTAAGAATCAAGAATCAAATTAGAGTTCTGGAATAAAAGTAATAACACGTCAAAATCAAACTCAATGTGTGTGCAATGAATAAGAAATCAAATCAAGCAAACACGACAAAGTCAGGTTGATTTCCTTGTATTTCACTATAAACTAAGCAATTATAGATTTATTGATTCAAGTATTCACAAAAGAGTATAAGATAATATATTGGAAATGAACTACAAACACAAAAATATTAAACTAATTAGTCGTAACTTACCAATAAACTATTCGTATTCACTCGGTAAGATAAGAATCAAATTAGAGTTGTGGAATGAAAGTGATAACACGTCAAAATCAAACTCAATGTGTGTGCAATGAATAAGAAATCAAATCAAGCAAACACGACCAAGTAAGTTTGATTTCCTTTTATTTCACTTTAAACTAAGCAATTTTAGATTCGTTGATTCAAGTATTCACGAAAAAGTATAACATAATATATTGGAATTGAACTACAAACACAAAAATATTAAACAACAATTGTTCTCGCATGGATAGTTATTTTTGTAGTGACAACCTCTAATCCTATTTAATTGCGATTCATATGCCTTTTACACACATTTCTAAACTAATTTAATCAAATTCGAGCAAAATGATCTCTAAAATCAAACTTAACAACCACAAATGGAGTATTTTCATCTAATGCTTCAATCGAAACAAAAAGCAAACACGAGTTCATATAAATCACCTTTCAAATCGATCAAATCATGCACAAACTCATTTAAAACACTCAACGACCATATTGAAACACTATTACTTTCCAAATTCACTAAATCAAGCAAAATGGCAACTCTCAATGCATAGAATCCTTTATTGAGCACCAAGGCAATAATACTAGTCGTAACGTACCAACAAACTACTCGTATTCACTCGGTTAGAATCAAGAATCAAATTAGAGTTGTGGAATGAAAGTAATAACACGTCAAAATCAAACTCAATGTGTGTGCAATGAATAGGAAGTCAAATCAAGCAAACACGACAAAGTCAGTTTGATTTCCTTATATTTCACTTTAAACTAAGCAATTATAGATTCGTTGATTCAAGTATTCAAGAAACAGTGTAACATAATATATTGGAAATGAACTACAAACACAAAAATATTAAACAACAATTATTCTCGCATGGATAGTTATTTTTGTAGTGACAACCTCTAATCCTATGTAGTTGCGATTCTTAAGCCTTTTACATACATTTCTAAACTAATTTAATCAAATTCGAGCAAAATGATCTCTAAAATCAAACTTAACAACCACAAATAGAGTATTTTCATCTGATGGTTCAATCGGCATAAAAACCAAACACGAGGCCACAAAAATCACCCTTGAAATCGATCAAATCATACACAAACTCATTTAAAACACTCAACGACCATATTGAAACACTTTTACGTTCCAAATCCACTAAATCAAACAAAATGTCAACTCTCAATGAATAGAAACCTTTATTGAGCACCAAGGCAATGATACTAATCGTAACGTACCAAGAAACTACTCGTATTCACTCGGTAAGAATCAAGAATCAAATTAGAGTTGTGAAATGAAAGTAATAACACGTCAAAATCAAACTCAATGTGTGTGCAATGAATAAGAAGTCAAATCAAGCAAACACGACAAAGTCAGTTTTATTTCCTTGTATTTCACTTTAAACTAAGCAATTATAGATTCGTTGATTCAAGTATTCACGAAAAAGTATAACATAATATATTGCAAAATGAACTACAAACACAAAAATATTAAACAACAATTATTCTCGCATGGATAGTTATTTTTGTAGTGACAACCTCTAATCCTATGTAGTTGCGATTCTTAAGCCTTTTACACACATTTCTAAACTAATTTAATCAAATTCGAGCAAAATGATCTCTAAAATCAAACTTAACAACCACAAATAGAGTATTATTATCTGATGTTTCAATCGAGACAAAAACCAAACACGAGGCCACAAAAATCACCCTTGAAATCGATCAAATCATACACAAACTCATTTAAAACACTCAATGACCATACTGAAACACTAATACTTTCCAAATACACTAAATCAAGTAAAATGGCAACTCTCAATGCAAAGAATCCTTTATTGATCACCAAGTCAATGATACTAGTCGTAACGTGCCAATAAACTACTCGTATTCACTCGGTAAGAATCAAGAATCAAATTAGAGTTGTGGAATGAAAGTAATAACATGTCAAAATCAAACTCAATGTGTGTTCAATGAATAAGAAGTCAAATCAAGCAAACACGACAAAGTCAGTTTTATTTCCTTGTATTTCACTTTAAACTAGGCAATTATAGATTCATTGATTCAAGTATTCACGAAAGAGTAGAAGATAATATATCAGAAATGAACTACAAACAGAAAAATATTAAACAAATTAGTCGTAACGTACCAATAAACTACTCGTATTTACTCGGTAAGATTAGAATCAAATTAGAGTTGTGGAATGAAAGTGATAACACGTCAAAATCAAACTCAATGTGTGCGCAATGAATAAGAAATCAAATCAAGCAAACACGACCAAGTAAGTTTGATTTCCTTTTATTTCACATTAAACTGAGTAATTATAGATTCGTTGATTCAAGTATTCACGAAAGAGTATAAGATAATATATTGGAAATGAACTACAAACACAAAAATATTAAACAACAATTGTTCTCGCATGGATAGTTATTTTTATAGTGACAACCTCTAATCTTATTTAATTGCGATTCATAAGCCTTTTACACACATTTCTAAACTAATTTAATCAAATTCGAGCAAAATGATCTCTAAAATCAAACTTAACAACCACAAATGGAGTATTTTCATCTAATGCTTCAATCGAAACAAAAAGCAAACACGAGTTCACATAAATCACCCTTCAAATCGATCAAATCATACACAAACTTATTTAAAACACTCAACGACCATATTGAAACACTATTACTTTCCAAATTCACTAAATCAAGCAAAATGGCAACTCTCAATGCATAGAATCCTTTATTGAGCACCAAGGCAATGATACTTGTCGTAACGTACCAACAAACTACTCGTATTCACTCGGTTAGAATCAAGAATCAAATTAGAGTTGTGGAATGAAAGTAATGACACGTCAAAATCAAACTCAATGTGTGTGCAATGAATAGGAAGTCAAATCAAGCAAACACGACAAAGTCAGTTTGATTTCCTTATATTTCACTTTAAACTAAGCAATTATAGATTCGTTGATTCAAGTATTCAAGAAACAGTGTAACATAATATATTGGAAATGAACTACAAACACAAAAATATTAAACAATAATTATTCTCGCATGGATAGTTATTTTTGTAGTGACAACCTCTAATCCTATGTAGTTGCGATTCTTAAGCCTTTTACACACATTTCAGAACTAATTTAATCAAATTCGAGCAAAATGATCTCTAAAATCAAACTTAACAACCACAAATAGAGTATTTTCATCTGATGGTTCAATCGGCACAAAAACCAAACACGAGGCCACAAAAATCACCCTTGAAATCGATCAAATCATACACAAACTCATTTAAAACACACAACGACCATATTGAAACACTTTTACGTTCCAAATCCACTAAATCAAACAAAATGTCAACTCTCAATGAAAAGAAACCTTTATTGAGCACCAAGGCAATTATACTAGTCGTAACGTACCAAGAAACTACTCGTATTCACTCGGTAAGAATCAAGAATCAAATTAGAGTTGTGAAATGAAAGTAATAACACGTCAAAATCAAACTCAATGTGTGTGCAATGAATAAGAAGTCAAATCAAGGAAACACAACAAAGTCAGTTTTATTTCCTTGTATTTCACTTTAAACTAAGCAATTATAGATTCGTTGATTCAAGTATTCACGAAAAAGTATAACATAATATATTGCAAAATGAACTACAAACACAAAAATATTAAACAACAATTATTCTCGCATGGATAGTTATTTTTGTAGTGACAACCTCTAATCCTATGTAGTTGCGATTCTTAAGCCTTTTACACACATTTCTAAACTAATTTAATCAAATTCGAGCAAAATGATCTCTAAAATCAAACTTAACAACCACAAATAGAGTATTTTCATCTGATGGTTCAATCGGCACAAAAACCAAACACGAGGCCACAAAAATCACCCTTGAAATCGATCAAATCATACACAAACTCATTTAAAACACTCAACGACCATATTGAAACACTTTTACGTTCCAAATCCACTAAATCAAACAAAATGTCAACTCTCAATGAATAGAAACCTTTATTGAGCACCAAGGCAATGATACTAATCGTAACGTACCAAGAAACTACTCGTATTCACTCGGTAAGAATCAAGAATCAAATTAGAGTTGTGAAATGAAAGTAATAACACGTCAAAATCAAACTCAATGTGTGTGCAATGATTAAGAAGTCAAATCAAGCAAACACAACAAAGTCAGTTTTATTTCCTTGTATTTCACTTTAAACTAAGCAATTATAGATTCGTTGATTCAAGTATTCACGAAAAAGTATAACATAATATATTGCAAAATGAACTACAAACACAAAAATATTAAACAACAATTATTCTCGCATGGATAGTTATTTTTGTAGTGACAACCTCTAATCCTATGTAGTTGCGATTCTTAAGCCTTTTACACACATTTCTAAACTAATTTAATCAAATTCGAGCAAAATGATCTCTAAAATCAAACTTAATAACCACAAATAGAGTATTATTATCTGATGTTTCAATCGAGACAAAAACCAAACACGAGGCCACAAAAATCACCCTTGAAATCGATCAAATCATACACAAACTCATTTAAAACACTCAATGACCATACTGAAACACTAATACTTTCCAAATACACTAAATCAAGTAAAATGGCAACTCTCAATGCAAAGAATCCTTTATTGATCACCAAGTCAATGATACTAGTCGTAACGTGCCAATAAACTACTCGTATTCACTCGGTAAGAATCAAGAATCAAATTAGAGTTGTGGAATGAAAGTAATAACATGTCAAAATCAAACTCAATGTGTGTGCAATGAATAAGAAGTCAAATCAAGCAAACACGACAAAGTCAGTTTTATTTCCTTGTATTTCACTTTAAACTAGGCAATTATAGATTCATTGATTCAAGTATTCACGAAAGAGTAGAAGATAATATATCAGAAATGAACTACAAACAGAAAAATATTAAACAAATTAGTCGTAACGTACCAATAAACTACTCGTATTTACTCGGTAAGATTAGAATCAAATTAGAGTTGTGGAATGAAAGTGATAACACGTCAAAATCAAACTCAATGTGTGCGCAATGAATAAGAAATCAAATCAAGCAAACACGACCAAGTAAGTTTGATTTCCTTTTATTTCACATTAAACTGAGTAATTATAGATTCGTTGATTCAAGTATTCACGAAAGAGTATAAGATAATATATTGGAAATGAACTACAAACACAAAAATATTAAACAACAATTGTTCTCGCATGGATAGTTATTTTTGTAGTGACAACCTCTAATCCTATTTAATTGCGATTCATAAGCCTTTTACACACATTTCTAAACTAATTTAATCAAATTCGAGCAAAATGATCTCTAAAATCAAACTTAACAACCACAAATGGAGTATTTTCATCTAATGCTTCAATCGAAACAAAAAGCAAACACGAGTTCACATAAATCACCCTTCAAATCGATCAAATCATACACAAACTTATTTAAAACACTCAACGACCATATTGAAACACTATTACTTTCCAAATTCACTAAATCAAGCAAAATGGCAACTCTCAATGCATAGAATCCTTTATTGAGCACCAAGGCAATGATACTTGTCGTAACGTACCAACAAACTACTCGTATTCACTCGGTTAGAATCAAGAATCAAATTAGAGTTGTGGAATGAAAGTAATGACACGTCAAAATCAAACTCAATGTGTGTGCAATGAATAGGAAGTCAAATCAAGCAAACACGACAAAGTCAGTTTGATTTCCTTATATTTCACTTTAAACTAAGCAATTATAGATTCGTTGATTCAAGTATTCAAGAAACAGTGTAACATAATATATTGGAAATGAACTACAAACACAAAAATATTAAACAATAATTATTCTCGCATGGATAGTTATTTTTGTAGTGACAACCTCTAATCCTATGTAGTTGCGATTCTTAAGCCTTTTACACACATTTCAGAACTAATTTAATCAAATTCGAGCAAAATGATCTCTAAAATCAAACTTAACAACCACAAATAGAGTATTTTCATCTGATGGTTCAATCGGCACAAAAACCAAACACGAGGCCACAAAAATCACCCTTGAAATCGATCAAATCATACACAAACTCATTTAAAACACACAACGACCATATTGAAACACTTTTACGTTCCAAATCCACTAAATCAAACAAAATGTCAACTCTCAATGAAAAGAAACCTTTATTGAGCACCAAGGCAATTATACTAGTCGTAACGTACCAAGAAACTACTCGTATTCACTCAGTAAGAATCAAGAATCAAATTAGAGTTGTGAAATGAAAGTAATAACACGTCAAAATCAAACTCAATGTGTGTGCAATGAATAAGAAGTCAAATCAAGGAAACACAACAAAGTCAGTTTTATTTCCTTGTATTTCACTTTAAACTAAGCAATTATAGATTCGTTGATTCAAGTATTCACGAAAAAGTATAAGATAATATATTGGAAATGAACTACAAACACATAAATATTAAACAACAATTGTTATCGCATGGACAGTTATTTTTATAGTGACAACCTCTAATCCTATTTAATTGCGATTCATAAGCCTTTTACACACATTTCTAAACTAATTTAATCAAATTCGAGCAAAATGATCTCTAAAATCAAACTTAACAACCACAAATGGAGTATTTTCATCTAATGCTTCAATCGAAACAAAAAGCAAACACGAGTTCACATAAATCACCCTTCAAATAAATCAAATCATACACAAACTCATTTAAAACGCTCAACGACCATATTGAAACACTATTACTTTCCAAATTCACTAAATCAAGCAAAATGGCAACTCTCAATGCATAGAATCCTTTATTGAGCATCAAGGCAATGATACTAGTCGTAACGTACCAACAAACTACTCGTATTCACTCGGTTAGAATCAAGAATCAAGAATCAAATTAGAGTTGTGGAATGAAAGTAATAACACGTCAAAATCAAAGTCAATGTGTGTGCAATGAATAGGAAGTCAAATCAAGCAAACACGACAAAGTCAGTTTTATTTCCTTATATTTCACTTTAAACTAAGCAATTATAGATTCGTTGATTCAAGTATTCAAGAAACAGTATAACATAATATATTGGAAATGAACTATAAACACAAAAATATTAAACAACAATTATTCTCGCATTGATAGTTATTTTTGTAGTGACAACCTCTAATCCTATGTAGTTGTGATTCTTAAGCCTTTTACTCGGATTTCTAAACTAATTTAATCAAATTCGAGCAAAATGAACTCTAAAATCAAACTTAACAACCACAAATAGAGTATTTTCATCTGATGTTTCAATCGACAGAAAAACCAAACACGAGGCCACAAATATCACCCTTGAAATCGATCAAATCATACACAAACTTATTTAAAACACTCAACGACCATATTGAAACACTTTTACGTTTCAAATCCACTAAATCAAACAAAATGTCAACTCTCAATGAATAAAAACCTTTATTGAGCACCAAGGCAATGATACTAATCGTAACGTACCAAGAAACTACTCGTATTCACTCGGTAAGAATCAAGAATCAAATTAGAGTTGTGAAATGAAAGTGATAACACGTCAAAATCAAACTCAATGTGTGTGCAATGAATAAGAAGTCAAATCAAGCAAACACAACAAAGTCAGTTTTATTTCCTTGTATTTCACTTTAAACTAAGCAATTATAGATTCGTTGATTCAAGTATTCACGAAAAAGTATAACATAATATATTGCAAAATGAACTACAAACACAAAAATATTAAACAACAATTGTTCCCGCGTGGATAGTTACTTTTGTAGAAACACCCTCCAATCCTATGTAGTTGCGATTCTTAAGCCTTTTACACACATTTCTAAATTAATTTAATCAAATTCGAGCAAAATGATCTCTAAAATCAAACTTAACAACCACAAATGGAGTATTTTCATCTAATGCTTCAATCGAAACAAAAACCAAACACGAGGCCATATAAATCACCCTTGAAACCGATCAAATCATACACAAACTCATTTAAAACACTCAACGACCATATTGAAACACTATTACTTTCCAAATACACTAAATCAAGCAAAATGACAACTCTCTACATAGAATCCTTTATTGATCACCAAGTCAATGATACTAGTCGTAACGTACCAATAAACTACTCGTATTCACTCGGTAAGAATCAAGAATCAAATTAGAGTTGTGGAAAGAAAGTAATAACATGTCAAAATCAAACTCAATGCGTGTGCAATGAATAAGAAGTCAAATCAAGCAAACACGACAAAGTCAGTTTTATTTTCTTGTATTTCACTTTAAACTAAGCAATTATAGATTCGTTGATTCAAGTATTCACGAAAGAGTAGAAGATAATATATCAGAAATTAACTACAAACAGAAAAATATTAAACAAATTAGTCGTAACGTACCAATAAACTACTCGTATTTACTCGGTAAGATAAGAATCAAATTAGAGTTGTGGAATGAAAGTGATAACACGTCAAAATCAAACTCAATGTGTGTGCAATGAATAAGAAATCAAATCAAGCAAACACGACCAAGTAAGTTTGATTTCCTTTTATTTCACTTTAAACTAAGCAATTTTAGATTCGTTGATTCAAGTATTCACGATAGAGTATAACATAATATATTGGAATTGAACTACGAACACAAAAATATTAAACAACAGTTGTTCTCGCATGGATAGTTATTTTTGCAGTAACAACCTCCAATCCTGTGTAGTTTCGATTGTCAAGCCTGTTACACACATTTCTAAAGTAGTTTAATCAAATTCGAGCAAAATGATCTCTAAATTCGAACTTAACAACCACAAATGGAGTATTTTCATCTAATGCTTCAATCGAAACAAAAACCAAACACGAGGCCATATATATCACCCTTGAAATCGATCAAATCATACACAAACTCATTTAAAACACTCAACGACCATATTGAAACACTATTACTTTCCAAATACACTAAATCAAGCAAAATGACAACTCTCAATGCATAGAATCCTTTATTGATCACCAAGTCAATGATACTAGTCTTAACGTACCAATAAACTACTCGTATTCACTCGGTTAGAATCAAGAATCAAATTAGAATTGTGAAATGAAAGTAATAACACGTCAAAATCAAACTCAATGTGTGTGCAATGAATAAGAAGTCAAATCAAGCTAACAAGACAAAGTCAGTTTTATTTGCTTGTATTTCACTTTAAACTAAGCAATTATATATTCGTTGATTCAAGTATTCATGAAACAGTATAACATAATATATTGGAAATGAACTACAAACACAAAAATATTAAACAACAATTGTTCTCGCAAGGATAGTTATTTTTGTAATGACATCCTCTAATCCTATGTAGTTGCGATTCTTAAGCCTTTTACACACATTTCTAAACTATTTTAATCAAATT
The DNA here is from genome assembly GCA_025506415.1 of Flaveria robusta. Classification (NCBI taxonomy): domain Eukaryota; kingdom Viridiplantae; phylum Streptophyta; class Magnoliopsida; order Asterales; family Asteraceae; genus Flaveria; species Flaveria robusta. The sequence goes on from CM046475.1 coordinate 13,841,085, forward strand.
CGAGCAAAATGATCCCTAAAATCAAACTTAGCAACCACAAATGGAGTATTTTCATCTAATGTTTCAATCGAAACAAAAACCAAACACGAGGCCACAAAAATCACCCTTGAAATCGATCAAATCATACACAAACTCATTTAAAACACTCAATGACCATATTGAAACACTTTTACTTTCCAAATCCACTAAATCAAACAAAATGGCAACTCTCAATGCATAGAATCTTTTATTGATCACCAAGTCAATGATACTAGTCGTAACGTACCAATAAACTACTCGTATTCACTCGGTAAGAATCAAGAATCAAATTAGAGTTGTGGAATGAAAGTAATAACATGTCAAAATCAAACTCAATGTGTGTGCAATGAATAAGAAGTCAAATCAAGCAAACACGACAAAGTCAGTTTTATTTCCTTGTATGTCACTTTAAACTAAGCAATTATAGATTTGTTGATTCAAGTATTCACGAAAGAGTAGAAGATAATATATCAGAAATGTACTACAAACAGAAAAATATTAAACAAATTAGTCGTAACGTACCAATAAACTACTCGTATTTACTCGGTAAGATTAGAATCAAATTAGAGTTGTGGAATGAAAGTGATAACACGTCAAAATCAAACTCAATGTGTGCGCAATGAATAAGAAATCAAATCAAGCAAACACGACCAAGTAAGTTTGATTTTCTTTTATTTCACATTAAACTAAGTAATTATAGATTCGTTGATTCAATTATTCACTAAAAAGTATAACATAATATATTGCAAAATGAACTACGAACACAAAAATATTAAACAACAAGTGTTCTCGCATGGATAGTTATTTTTGTAGTGACTACCTCGAATCCTATGTAGTTATTCTTAAACCTTTTACACATATTTCTAAACTAATTTAATCAAATTCGAGCAAAATGATCTCCAAAATCAAACTTAACAACCACAAATGGAGTATTTTTATCAAATGCTTCAGTCGAAACAAAAACCAAACATGAGGCCACATAAACCACCCTTGAAATCGATCAAATCATACACAAACTCATTTAAAACACTCAACGAACATATTGAAACACTATTACTTTCCAATTTCACTAAATCAAGCAAAATGTCAACTCTCAATGCATAGAATTCTTTATTGAGCACCAAGGCAATGATACTAGTCGTAACGTACCAACAAACTACTCGTATTCACTCGGTTAGAATCAAGAATCAAATTAGAGTTGTGGAATGAAAGTAATAACACGTCAAAATCAAACTCAATGTGTGTGCAATGAATAAGAAGTCAAATCAAGCTAACAAGACAAAGTCAGTTTTATTTGCTTGTATTTCACTTTAAACTAAGCAATTATAGATTCGTCGATTCAAGTATTCATGAAACAGTATAACATAATATATTGGAAATGAACTACAAACACAAAAATATTAAACAACAATTGTTCTCGCAAGGATAGTTATTTTTGTAGTGAGATCCTCTAATCCTATGTAGTTGCGATTCTTAAGCCTTTTACACACATTTCTAAACTAATTTAATCAAATTCGAGCAAAATGATCTCTAAAATCAAACTTAGCAACCACAAATGGAGTATTTTCATCTAATGTTTCAATCGAAACAAAAACCAAACACGAGGCCACAAAAATCACCCTTGAAATCGATCAAATCATACACAAACTCATTTAAAACACTCAACGACCATATTGAAACACTTTTACTTTCCAAATCCACTAAATCAAACAAAATGGCAACTCTCAATGCATAGAATCTTTTATTGATCACCAAGTCAATGATACTAGTCGTAACGTACCAATAAACTACTCGTATTCACTCGGTAAGAATCAAGAATCAAATTAGAGTTGTGGAATGAAAGTAATAACATGTCAAAATCAAACTCAATGTGTGTGCAATGAATAAGAAGTCAAATCAAGCAAACACGACAAAGTCAGTTTTATTTCCTTGTATTTCACTTTAAACTAAGCAATTATAGATTCGTTGATTCAAGTATTCACGAAAGAGTAGAAGATAATATATCAGAAATGTACTACAAACAGAAAAATATTAAACAAATTAGTCGTAACGTACCAATAAACTACTCGTATTTACTCGGTAAGATTAGAATCAAATTAGAGTTGTGGAATGAAAGTGATAACACGTCAAAATCAAACTCAATGTGTGCGCAATGAATAAGAAATCAAATCAAGCAAACACGACCAAGTAAGTTTGATTTCCTTTTATTTCAAATTAAACTAAGTAATTATAGATTCGTTGATTCAAGTATTCACGAAAAAGTATAACATAATATATTGCAAAATGAACAACGAACACAAAAATATTAAACAACAATTGTTCTCGCATGGATAGTTATTTTTGTAGTGACTACCTCGAATCCTATGTAGTTGCGATTCTTAAACCTTTTACACATATTTCTAAACTAATTTAATCAAATTCGAGCAAAATGATCTCCAAAATCAAACTTAACAACCACAAATGGAGTATTTTTATCAAATGCTTCAATCGAAACAAAAACCAAACACGAGGCCACATAAACCACCCTTGAAATCGATCAAATCATACACAAACTCATTTAAAACACTCAACGAACATATTGAAACACTATTACTTTCCAAATTCACTAAATCAAGCAAAATGTCAACTCTCAATGCATAGAATTCTTTATTGAGCACCAAGGCAATGATACTAGTCGTAACGTACCAACAAACTACTCGTATTCACTCGGTTAGAATCAAGAATCAAATTAGAGTTGTGGAATGAAAGTAATAACACGTCAAAATCAAACTCAATGTGTGTGCAATGAATAAGAAGTCAAATCAAGCTAACAAGACAAAGTCAGTTTTATTTGCTTGTATTTCACTTTAAACTAAGCAATTATAGATTCGTTGATTCAAGTATTCATGAAACAGTATAACATAATATATTGGAAATGAACTACAAACACAAAAATATTAAACAACAATTGTTCTCGCAAGGATAGTTATTTTTGTAGTGACATCCTCTAATCCTATGTAGTTGCGATTCTTAAGCCTTTTACACACATTTCTAAACTAATTTAATCAAATTCGAGCAAAATGATCTCTAAAATCAAACTTAGCAACCACAAATGGAGTATTTTCATCTAATGTTTCAATCGAAACAAAAACCAAACACGAGGCCACAAAAATCACCCTTGAAATCGATCAAATCATACACAAACTCATTTAAAACACTCAACGACCATATTGAAACACTTTTACTTTCCAAATCCACTAAATCAAACAAAATGGCAACTCTCAATGCATAGAATCTTTTATTGATCACCAAGTCAATGATACTAGTCGTAACGTACCAATAAACTACTCGTATTCACTCGGTAAGAATCAAGAATCAAATTAGAGTTGTGGAATGAAAGTAATAACATGTCAAAATCAAACTCAATGTGTGTGCAATGAATAAGAAGTCAAATCAAGCAAACACGACAAAGTCAGTTTTATTTCCTTGTATTTCACTTTAAACTAAGCAATTATAGATTCGTTGATTCAAGTATTCACGAAACAGTAGAAGATAATATATCAGAAATGTACTACAAACAGAAAAATATTAAACAAATTAGTCGTAACGTACCAATAAACTACTCGTATTTACTCGGTAAGATTAGAATCAAATTAGAGTTGTGGAATGAAAGTGATAACACGTCAAAATCAAACTCAATGTGTGCGCAATGAATAAGAAATCAAATCAAGCAAACACGACCAAGTAAGTTTGATTTCCTTTTATTTCAAATTAAACTAAGTAATTATAGATTCGTTGATTCAAGTATTCACGAAAAAGTATAACATAATATATTGCAAAATGAACAACGAACACAAAAATATTAAACAACAATTGTTCTCGCATGGATAGTTATTTTTGTAGTGACTACCTCGAATCCTATGTAGTTGCGATTCTTAAACCTTTTACACATATTTCTAAACTAATTTAATCAAATTCGAGCAAAATGATCTCCAAAATCAAACTTAACAACCACAAATGGAGTATTTTTATTAAATGCTTCAATCGAAACAAAAACCAAACACGAGGCCACATAAACCACCCTTGAAATCGATCAAATCATACACAAACTCATTTAAAACACTCAACGAACATATTGAAACACTATTACTTTCCAAATTCACTAAATCAAGCAAAATGTCAACTCTCAATGCATAGAATTCTTTATTGAGCACCAAGGCAATGATACTAGTCGTAACGTACCAACAAACTACTCGTATTCACTCGGTTAGAATCAAGAATCAAATTAGAGTTGTGGAATGAAAGTAATAACACGTCAAAATCAAACTCAATGTGTGTGCAATGAATAAGAAGTCAAATCAAGCTAACAAGACAAAGTCAGTTTTATTTGCTTGTATTTCACTTTAAACTAAGCAATTATAGATTCGTTGATTCAAGTATTCATGAAACAGTATAACATAATATATTGGAAATGAACTACAAACACAAAAATATTAAACAACAATTGTTCTCGCAAGGATAGTTATTTTTGTAGTGACATCCTCTAATCCTATGTAGTTGTGATTCTTAAGCCTTTTACACACATTTCTAAACTAATTTAATCAAATTCGAGCAAAATGATCTCTAAAATCAAACTTAGCAACCACAAATGGAGTATTTTCATCTAATGTTTCAATCGAAACAAAAACCAAACACGAGGCCACAAAAATCACCCTTGAAATCGATCAAATCATACACAAACTCATTTAAAACACTCAACGACCATATTGAAACACTTTTACTTTCCAAATCCACTAAATCAAACAAAATGGCAACTCTCAATGCATAGAATCTTTTATTGATCACCAAGTCAATGATACTAGTCGTAACGTACCAATAAACTACTCGTATTTACTCGGTAAGATTAGAATCAAATTAGAGTTGTGGAATGAAAGTGATAACACGTGAAAATCAAACTCAATGTGTGCGCAATGAATAAGAAATCAAATCAAGCAAACACGACCAAGTAAGTTTGATTTCCTTTTATTTCAAATTAAACTAAGTAATTATAGATTCGTTGATTCAAGTATTCACGAAAAAGTATAACATAATATATTGCAAAATGAACAACGAACACAAAAATATTAAACAACAATTGTTCTCGCATGGATAGTTATTTTTGTAGTGACTACCTCGAATCCTATGTAGTTGCGATTCTTAAACCTTTTACACATATTTCTAAACTAATTTAATCAAATTCGAGCAAAATGATCTCCAAAATCAAACTTAACAACCACAAATGGAGTATTTTTATCAAATGCTTCAATCGAAACAAAAACCAAACACGAGGCCACATAAACCACCCTTGAAATCGATCAAATCATACACAAACTCATTTAAAACACTCAACGAACATATTGAAACACTATTACTTTCCAAATTCACTAAATCAAGCAAAATGTCAACTCTCAATGCATAGAATTCTTTATTGAGCACCAAGGCAATGATACTAGTCGTAACGTACCAACAAACTACTCGTATTCACTCGGTTAGAATCAAGAATCAAATTAGAGTTGTGGAATTAAAGTAATAACACGTCAAAATCAAACTCAATGTGTGTGCAATGAATAAGAAGTCAAATCAAGCTAACAAGACAAAGTCAGTTTTATTTGCTTGTATTTCACTTTAAACTAAGCAATTATAGATTCGTTGAAGTATTCATGAAACAGTATAACATAATATATTGGAAATGAACTACAAACACAAAAATATTAAACAACAATTGTTCTCGCAAGGATAGTTATTTTTGTAGTGACATCCTCTAATCCTATGTAGTTGCGATTCTTAAGCCTTTTACACACATTTCTAAACTAATTTAATCAAATTCGAGCAAAATGATCTCTAAAATCAAACTTAGCAACCACAAATGGAGTATTTTCATCTAATGTTTTAATCGAAACAAAAACCAAACACGAGGCCACAAAAATCACCCTTGAAATCGATCAAATCATACACAAACTCATTTAAAACACTCAACGACCATATTGAAACAATTTTACTTTCCAAATCCACTAAATCAAACAAAATGGCAACTCTCAATGCATAGAATCTTTTATTGATCACCAAGTCAATGATACTAGTCGTAACGTACCAATAAACTACTCGTATTCACTCGGTAAGAATCAAGAATCAAATTAGAGTTGTGGAATGAAAGTAATAACATGTCAAAATCAAACTCAATGTGTGTGCAATGAATAAGAAGTCAAATCAAGCAAACACGACAAAGTCAGTTTTATTTCCTTGTATTTCACTTTAAACTAAGCAATTATAGATTCGTTGATTCAAGTATTCACGAAAGAGTAGAAGCTAATATATCAGAAATGTACTACAAACAGAAAAATATTAAACAAATTAGTCGTAACGTACCAATAAACTACTCGTATTTACTCGGTAAGATTAGAATCAAATTAGAGTTGTGGAATGAAAGTGATAACACGTCAAAATCAAACTCAATGTGTGCGCAATGAATAAGAAATCAAATCAAGCAAACACGACCAAGTAAGTTTGATTTCCTTTTATTTCAAATTAAACTAAGTAATTATAGATTCGTTGATTCAAGTATTCACGAAAAAGTATAACATAATATATTGCAAAATGAACAACGAACACAAAAATATTAAACAACAATTGTTCTCGCATGGATAGTTATTTTTGTAGTGACTACCTCGAATCCTATGTAGTTGCGATTCTTAAACCTTTTACACATATTTCTAAACTAATTTAATCAAATTCGAGCAAAATGATCTCAAAAATCAAACTTAACAACCACAAATGGAGTATTTTTATCAAATGCTTCAATCGAAACAAAAACCAAACATGAGGCCACATAAACCACCCTTGAAATCGATCAAATCATACACAAACTCATTTAAAACACTCAACGAACATATTGAAACACTATTACTTTCCAAATTCACTAAATCAAGCAAAATGTCAACTCTCAATGCATAGAATTCTTTATTGAGCACCAAGGCAATGATACTAGTCGTAACGTACCAACAAACTACTCGTATTCACTCGGTTAGAATCAAGAATCAAATTAGAGTTGTGGAATGAAAGTAATAACACGTCAAAATCAAACTCAATGTGTGTGCAATGAATAAGAAGTCAAATCAAGCTAACAAGACAAAGTCAGTTTTATTTGCTTGTATTTCACTTTAAACTAAGCAATTATAGATTCGTTGATTCAAGTATTCATGAAACAGTATAACATAATATATTGGAAATGAACTACAAACACAAAAATATTAAACAACAATTGTTCTCGCAAGGATAGTTATTTTTGTAGTGACATCCTCTAATCCTATGTAGTTGCGATTCTTAAGCCTTTTACACACATTTCTAAACTAATTTAATCAAATTCGAGCAAAATGATCCCTAAAATCAAACTTAGCAACCACAAATGGAGTATTTTCATCTAATGTTTCAATCGAAACAAAAACCAAACACGAGGCCACAAAAATCACCCTTGAAATCGATCAAATCATACACAAACTCATTTAAAACACTCAACGACCATATTGAAACACTTTTACTTTCCAAATCCGCTAAATCAAACAAAATGGCAACTCTCAATGCATAGAATCTTTTATTGATCACCAAGTCAATGATACTAGTCGTAACGTACCAATAAACTACTCGTATTCGCTCGGTAAGAATCAAGAATCAAATTAGAGTTGTGGAATGAAAGTAATAACATGTCAAAATCAAACTCAATGTGTGTGCAATGAATAAGAAGTCAAATCAAGCAAACACGACAAAGTCAGTTTTATTTCCTTGTATTTCGCTTTAAACTAAGCAATTATAGATTCGTCGATTCAAGTATTCATGAAACAGAATAACATAATATATTGGAAATGAACTACAAACACAAAAATATTAAACAACAATTGTTCTCGCAAGGATAGTTATTTTTGTAGTGACATCCTCTAATCCTATGTAGTTGCGATTCTTAAGCCTTTTACACACATTTCTAAACTAATTTAATCAAATTCGAGCAAAATGATCTCTAAAATCAAACTTAGCAACCACAAATGGAGTATTTTCATCTAATGTTTCAATCGAAACAAAAACCAAACACGAGGCCACAAAAATCACCCTTGAAATCGATCAAATCATACACAAACTCATTTAAAACACTCAACGACCATATTGAAACACTTTTACTTTCCAAATCCACTAAATCAAACAAAATGGCAACTCTCAATGCATAGAATCTTTTATTGATCACCAAGTCAATGATACTAGTCGTAACGTACCAATAAACTACTCGTATTCACTCGGTAAGAATCAAGAATCAAATTAGAGTTGTGGAATGAAAGTAATAACATGTTAAAATCAAACTCAATGTGTGTGCAATGAATAAGAAGTCAAATCAAGCAAACACGACAAAGTCAGTTTTATTTCCTTGTATTTCACTTTAAACTAAGCAATTATAGATTCGTTGATTCAAGTATTCACGAAAGAGTAGAAGATAATATATCAGAAATGTACTACAAACAGAAAAATATTAAACAAATTAGTCGTAACGTACCAATAAACTACTCGTATTTACTCGGTAAGATTAGAATCAAATTAGAGTTGTGGAATGAAAGTGATAACACGTCAAAATCAAACTCAATGTGTGCGCAATGAATAAGAAATCAAATCAAGCAAACACGACCAAGTAAGTTTGATTTCCTTTTATTTCAAATTAAACTAAGTAATTATAGATTCGTTGATTCAAGTATTCACGAAAAAGTATAACATAATATATTGCAAAATGAACAACGAACACAAAAATATTAAACAACAATTGTTCTCGCATGGATAGTTATTTTTGTAGTGACTACCTCGAATCTTATGTAGTTGCGATTCTTAAACCTTTTACACATATTTCTAAACTAATTTAATCAAATTCGAGCAAAATGATCTCCAAAATCAAACTTAACAACCACAAATGGAGTATTTTTATCAAATGCTTCAATCGAAACAAAAACCAAACACGAGGCCACATAAACCACCCTTGAAATCGATCAAATCATATACAAACTCATTTAAAACACTCAACGAACATATTGAAACACTATTACTTTCCAAATTTACTAAATCAAGCAAAATGTCAACTCTCAATGCATAGAATTCTTTATTGAGCACCAAGGCAATGATACTAGTCGTAACGTACCAACAAACTACTCGTATTCACTCGGTTAGAATCAAGAATCAAATTAGAGTTGTGGAATGAAAGTAATAACACGTCAAAATCAAACTCAATGTGTGTGCAATGAATAAGAAGTCAAATCAAGCTAACAAGACAAAGTCAGTTTTATTTGCTTGTATTTCACTTTAAACTAAGCAATTATAGATTCGTTGATTCAAGTATTCATGAAACAGTATAACATAATATATTGGAAATGAACTACAAACACAAAAATATTAAACAACAATTGTTCTCGCAAGGATAGTTATTTTTGTAGTGACATCCTCTAATCCTATGTAGTTGCGATTCTTAAGCCTTTTACACACATTTTTAAACTAATTTAATCAAATTCAAGCAAAATGATCTCTAAAATCAAACTTAGCAACCACAAATGGAGTATTTTCATCTAATGTTTCAATCGAAACAAAAACCAAACACGAGGCCACAAAAATCACCCTTGAAATCGATCAAATCATACACAAACTCATTTAAAACACTCAACGACCATATTGAAACACTTTTACTTTCCAAATCCACTAAATCAAACAAAATGGCAACTCTCAATGCATAGAATCTTTTATTGATCACCAAGTCAATGATACTAGTCGTAACGTACCAATAAACTACTCGTATTCACTCGGTAAGAATCAAGAATCAAATTAGAGTTGTGGAATGAAAGTAATAACATGTCAAAATCAAACTCAATGTGTGTGCAATGAATAAGAAGTCAAATCAAGCAAACACGACAAAGTCAGTTTTATTTCCTTGTATTTCACTTTAAACTAAGCAATTATAGATTCGTTGATTCAAGTATTCACGAAAGAGTAGAAGCTAATATATCAGAAATGTACTACAAACAGAAAAATATTAAACAAATTAGTCGTAACGTACCAATAAACTACTCGTATTTACTCGGTAAGATTAGAATCAAATTAGAGTTGTGGAATGAAAGTGATAACACGTCAAAATCAAACTCAATGTGTGCGCAATGAATAAGAAATCAAATCAAGCAAACACGACCAAGTAAGTTTGATTTCCTTTTATTTCACTTTAAACTAAGCAATTATAGATTCGTTGATTCAAGTATTCACGAAAGAGTATAACATATTATCTTGGAAATGAACAACAAACGCAAAAATATTAAACAACAATTGTTCTCGCATGGATAATAATTTTTGTAGTAACAACCTCCAATCCTATGTAGTTGCGATTCTCAAGCCTGTTACACACATTTCTAAACTAGTTTAATCAAATTCGAGCAAAATGATCTTTAAAATCTAACTTAACAACCGCAAATGGAGTATTTTCATCTAATGCTTCAATCGAAACAAAAACCAAACACAAGGCCACATAAATCACCCTTGAAATAGATCAAATCATACACAAACTCATTGAAAACACTCCACGACCATATTGAAACACTATTACTTTCCAAATCCAACTAAATCAAGCAAAATGGCAACTCTCAACGCATAGAATCCTTTATTGAGCACCAAGGCAATTATACTAGTCGTAACGTACCAATAAACTACTCCTATTCACTCGGTAAGAATCAAGAATCAAATTAGAGTTGTGGAATGAAAGTAATAACACGTCAAAATCAAACTCAATGTGTGTGCAATGAATAAGAAGTCAAATCAAGCAAACATGACAAAGTCAGTTATATTTCCTTGTATTTCACTTTAAACTAAGCAATTATAGATTCGTTGATTCAAGTATTCACGAAAGAGTATAAGATAATATATTGGAAATGAACTACAAACACAGAAATATGAAACAATAATTGTTCTTGCATGGATAGTTATTTTTGTAGTAACAACCTCCAATCCTATGTAGTTGCGATTCTCAAGTCTGTTACACGCATTTCTAAACTAGTTTAATCAAATTCGAGCAAAATGATCTCTAAAATCGAACTTAACAACCACAAATGGAGTATTTTCATCTAATGCTTCAATCAAAACAAAAACCAAACACGAGGCCACATAAATCACCCTTGAAATAGATCAAATCATACACAAACTCATTGAAAACACTCAACGACAATATTGAAACACTTTTACTTTCTAAATCCACTAAATTAAGCAAAATGGCAACTCTCAATGCATAGAATTCTTTATTGAGCACCAACGCAATGATACTAGTCATAACGTACCAATAAACTACTCGTATTCACTCGGTAAGAATCAAGAATCAAATTAGAGTTCTGGAATAAAAGTAATAACACGTCAAAATCAAACTCAATGTGTGTGCAATGAATAAGAAATCAAATCAAGCAAACACGACAAAGTCAAGTTGATTTTCTTGTATTTCACTATAAACTAAGCAATTATAGATTTATTGATTCAAGTATTCACAAAAGAGTATAAGATAATATATTGGAAATGAACTACAAACACAAAATTATTAAACAAATTAGTCGTAACATAACAATAAACTACTCGTATTCACTCGGTAAGAATCAAGAATCAAATTAGAGTTGTGAAATGAAAGTAATAACACGTCAAAATCAAACTCAATGTGTGTGCAATGAATAAGAAGTCAAATCAAGCAAACACAACAAAGTCAGTTTTATTTCCTTGTATTTCACTTTAAACTAAGCAATTATAGATTCGTTGATTCAAGTATTCACGAAAAAGTATAACATAATATATTGCAAAATGAACTACAAACACAAAAATATTAAACAACAATTATTCTCGCATGGATAGTTATTTTTGTAGTGACAACCTCTAATCCTATGTAGTTGCGATTCTTAAACCTTTTACACATATTTCTAAACTAATTTAATCAAATTCGAGCAAAATGATCTCTAAAATCAAACTTAACAACCACAAATAGAGTATTTTCATCTGATGTTTCAATCGACACAAAAACCAAACACGAGGCCACAAAAATCACCCTTGAAATCGATCTAATCATACACAAACTCATTTAAAACACTCAACGACCATATTGAAACACTATTATTTTCCAAATACACTAAATCAAGCAAAATGGCAACTCTCAATGCATAGAATCCTTTATTGATCACCAAGTCACTGATACTAGTCGTAACGTACCAATAAACTACTCGTATTCACTCGGTAAGAATCAAGAATCAAATTAGAGTTGTGGAATGAAAGTAATAACATGTCAAAATCAAACTCAATGTGTGTGCAATGAATAAGAAGTCAAATCAAGCAAACACGACAAAGTCAGTTTTATTTCCTTGTATTTCACTTTAAACTAAGCAATTATAGATTCGTTGATTGAAGTATTCACAAAAGAGTAGAAGATAATATATCAGAAATGAACTACAAACAGAAAAATACTAAACAAATTAGTCGTAACGTACCAATAAACTACTCGTATTTACTCGGTAAGATTAGAATCAAATTAGAGTTGTGGAATGAAAGTGATAACACGTCAAAATCAAACTCAATGTATGCGCAATGAATAAGAAATCAAATCAAGCAAACACGACCAAGTAATTTTGATTTCCTTTTATTTCACATTAAACTAAGTAATTATAGATTCGTTGATTCAAGTATTCACGAAAGAGTATAAGATAATATATTGAACTACAAACACAAAAATATTAAACAACAATTGTTGTCGCATGGATAGTTATTTTTGTGGTAACGACCTCCAATCCTATGTAGTTGCGATTCTCAAGCCTATTACACACATTTCTAAACTAGTTTAATCAAATTCGAGCAAAATGAACTCTAAAATCAAACTTAACAACCACAAATGGATTATTTTCATCTAATGCTTCAATCGAAACAAAAACCAAACACGAGGCCACATAAATCACCCTTGAAATAGATCAAATCATACACAAACTCATTGAAAACACTCAACGACCATATTGAAACACTATTACTTTCCAAATCCAACTAAATCAAGCAAAATGGCAACTCTCAATGCATAGAATCCTTTATTGAGCACCAAGGCAATTATACTAGTCGTAACGTACCAATAAACTACTCCTATTCACTCGGTAAGAATCAAGAATCAAATTAGAATGGTGGAATGAAAGTAATAACACGTCAAAATCAAACTCAGTGTGTGTGCAATGAATAAGAAGTCAAATCAAGCAAACACGACAAAGTCAGTTATATTTCCTTGTATTTCACTTTAAACTAAGCAATTATAGATTCGTTGATTCAAGTATTCACGAAAGAGTATAAGATAATATATTGGAAATGAACTACAAACACAAAAATATTAAACTAATTAGTCGTAACGTACCAATAAACTATTCGTATTCACTCGGTAAGATAAGAATCAAATTAGAGTTGTGGAATGAAAGTGATAACACGTCAAAATCAAACTCAATGTGTGTGCAATGAATAAGAAATCAAATCAAGCAAACACGACCAAGTAAGTTTGATTTCCTTTTATTTCACTTTAAACTAAGCAATTTTAGATTCGTTGATTCAAGTATTCACGAAAGAGTATAACATAATATATTGGAATTGAACTACAAACACAAAAATATTAAACAACAATTGTTCTCGCATGGATAGTTATTTTTGCAGTAACAACCTCCAATCCTATGTAGTTGCGATTGTCAAGCCTGTTACACACATTTCTAAAGTAGTTTAATCAAATTCGAGCAAAATGATCTCTAAAATCGAACTAAACAACCACAAATGGAGTATTTTCATCTAATGCTTCAATCGAAACAAAAACCAAACACGAGGCCACATAAATCACCCTTGAAATAGATCAAATCATACAGAAACTCATTGAAAACACTCAACGACCATATTGAAACACTATTACTTTCCAAATCCAACTAAATCAAGCAAAATGGCAACTCTCAATGCATAGAATCCTTTATTGAGCACCAAGGCAATTATACTAGTCGTAACGTACCAATAAACTACTCCTATTCACTTGGTAAGAATCAAGAATCAAATTAGAGTTGTGGAATGAAAGTAATAACACGTCAAAATCAAACTCAATGTGTGTGCAATGAATAAGAAGTCAAATCAAGCAAACACGACAAAGTCAGTTATATTTCCTTGTATTTCACTTTAAACTAAGCAATTATAGATTCGTTGATTCAAGTATTCACGAAAGAGTATAAGATAATATATTGGAAATGAACTACAAACACAAAAATATTAAACTAATTAGTCGTAACGTACCAATAAACTATTCGTATTCACTCGGTAAGATAAGATTCAAATTAGAGTTGTGGAATGAAAGTGATAACACGTCAAAATCAAACTCAATGTGTGTGCAATGAAAAAGAAATCAAATCAAGCAAACACGACCAAGTAAGTTTGATTTCCTTTTATTTCACTTTAAACTAAGCAATTTTAGATTCGTTGATTCAAGTATTCACGAAAGAGTATAACATAATATATTGGAATTGAACTACAAACACAAAAATATTAAACAACAATTGTTCTCGCATGGATAGTTATTTCTGCAGTAACAACCTCCAATCCTATGTAGTTGCGATTGTCAAGCCTGTTACACACATTTCTAAAGTAGTTTAATCAAATTCGAGCAAAATGATCTCTAAAATCGAACTAAACAACCACAAATAGAGTATTTTCATCTAATGCTTCAATCGAAACAAAAACCAAACACGAGGCCACATAAATCACCCTTGAAATAGATCAAATCATACACAAACTCATTGAAAACACTCAACGACCATATTGAAACACTATTACTTTCCAAATCCAAGTAAATCAAGCAAAATGGCACTCTCAATGCATAGAATCCTTTATTGAGCACTAAGGCAATTATACTAGTCGTAACGTACCAATAAACTACTCCTATTCACTCGGTAAGAATCAAGAATCAAATTAGAGTTGTGGAATGAAAGTAATAACACGTTAAAATCAAACTCAATGTGTATGCAATGAATAAGAAGTCAAATCAAGCAAACACGACAAAGTCAGTTATATTTCCTTGTATTTCACTTTAAACTAAGCAATTATAGATTCGTTGATTCAAGTATTCACGAAAGAGTATAAGATAATATATTGAAAATGAACTACAAACACAAAAATATTAAACAAATTAGTCGTAACGTACCAATAAACTACACGTATTCACTCGGTAAGATAAGAATCAAATTAGAGTTATGGAATGAAAGTGATAACATGTCAAAATCAAACTCAATGTGTGTGCAATGAATAAGAAATAAAATCAAGCAAACACGACCAAGTAAGTTTGATTTCCTTTTATTTCACTTTAAAATAAGCAATTATAGATTTGTTGATTCAAGTATTCACGAAAGAATATAACATAATATATTGGAAATGAACTACAAACACAAAAAATATTAAACAACAATTGTTCTCGAATGGATAGTTATTTTTGTAGTAACAACCTCCAATCCTATGTAGTTGCGATTCTCAAGCCTGTTACACACATTTTTATACTAGTTTAATCAAATTCGAGCAAAATAATCTCTAAAATCGAACTTAGCAACCACAAATGGAGTATTTTCATCTAATGCTTCAATTGAAATAAAAACCAAACACGAGGCCACATAAATCACCCTTGAAATAGATCAAATCATACACAAACTCATTGAAAACACTCAACGACCATATTGAAACAATTTTACTTTCAAAATCCACTAAGTCAAGCTAAATGTCAACTCTCAATGCATAGAATCCTTTATTGAGCACCAAGTCAATGATACTAATCGTAACGTACCAATAAACTACTCGTATTCACTCGGTAAGAATCAAGAATCAAATTAGAGTTCTGGAATAAAAGTAATAACATGTCAAAATCAAACTCAATGTGTGTGCAATGAATAAGAAAGCAAATCAAGCAAAGGCGACAAAGTCAGTTTGATTTCCTTGTATTTCACTTTAAACCAAGCAATTATAGATTCGTTGATTCAAGTATTCACGAAAGAGTATAAGATAATATATTGGAAATGAACTACAAACATAAAATTATTAAACAAATTAGTCGCAACGTACCAATAAACTACTCGTATTCACTCGGTAAGATAAGAATCAAATTAGTGATGTGGAATGAAAGTGATAACACGTCAAAATCAAACTCAATATGTGTGCAATGAATAAGATACCAAATCAAGCAAACACGACCAAGTAAGTTTCATTTCCTTTTATTTCACTTTAAACTAAGCAATTATAGATTCGTTAATTCAAGTATTCACGAAAGAGTATAACATAATATATTGGAATTGAACTACAAAAACAAAAATATTAAACAACAATTGTTCTCGTATGGATAGTTATTTTTGCAGTAACAACCTAAAATCCTATGTAGTTGCGATTGTCAAGCCTGTTACAAACATTTCTAAAGTAGTTTAATCAAATTCGAGCAAAATGATCTCTAAAATCGAACTTAACAACCACAAATGGAGTATTTTCATCTAATGCTTCAATCGAAACAAAAACCAAACACGAGGCCATATAAATCACTCTTGAAATCGATCAAATCATACACAAACTCATTTAAAACGCTCAACGACCATATTGAAACACTATTACTTTCCAAATACACTAAATCAAGCAAAATTGCAACTCTCAATGCATAGAATCCTTTATTGATCACCAAGTCAATGATACTAGTCGTAACGTACCAAGAAACTACTCGTATTCACTCGGTAAGAATCAAGAATCAAATTAGAGTTGTGGAATGAAAGTAATAACATGTCAAAATCAAACTCAATCTGTGTGCAATGAATAAGAAGTCAAATCAAGCAAACACGACAAAGTCAGTTTTATTTCCTTGTATTTCACTTTAAACTAAGCAATTATAGATTCGTTGATTCAAGTATTCACGAAAGAGTAGAAGATAATATATCAGAAATGAACTATAAACAGAAAAATATTAAACAAATTAGTCGTAACGTACCAATAAACTACTCGTATTTACTCGCTAAGATTAGAATCAAATTAGAGTTGTGGAATGAAAGTGATAACACGTCAAAATCAAACTCAATGTGTGCGCAATGAATAAGAAGTCAAATCAAGCAAACACAACAAAGTCAGTTTTATTTCCTTGTATTTCACTTTAAACTAAGCAATTATAGATTCGTTGATTCAAGCATTCACGAAAAAGTATAACATAATATATTGCAAAATGAACTACAAACACAAAAATATTAAACAACAATTATTCTCGCATGGATAGTTATTTTTGTAGTGACAACCTCTAATCCTATGTAGTTGCGATTCTTAAGCCTTTTACACACATTTCTAAACTAATTTAATCAAATTCGAGCAAAATGATCTCTAAAATCAAACTTAACAACCACAAATAGTGTATTTTCATCTGATGTTTCAATCGACACAAAAACCAAACACAAGGCCACAAAAATCACCCTTGAAATCGATCAAATCATACACAAACTCATTTAAAACACTCAACGACCATATTGAAACACTATTACTTTCCAAATACACTAAATCAAGCAAAATGGCAACTCTCAATGCATAGAATCCTTTATTGATCACCAAGTCAATGATACTAGTCGTAACGTACCAATAAACTACTCGTATTCACTCGGTAAGAATCAAGAATCAAATTAGAGTTGTGGAATGAAAGTAATAACATGTCAAAATCAAACTCAATGTGTGTGCAATGAATAAGAAGTCAAATCAAGCAAACACGACAAAGTCAGTTTTATTTCCTTGTATTTCACTTTAAACTAAGCAATTATAGATTCGTTGATTCAAGTATTCACGAAAGAGTAGAAGATAATATATCAGAAATGAACTACAAACAGAAAAATATTAAACAAATTAGTCGTAACGTACCAATAAACTATTCGTATTCACTCGGTAAGATAAGAATCAAATTAGAGTTGTGGAATGAAAGTGATAACACGTCAAAATCAAACTCAATGTGTGTGCAATGAATAAGAAATCAAATCGAGCATACACGACCAAGTAAGTTTGATTTCCTTTTATTTCACTTTAAACTAAGCAATTTTAGATTCGTTGATTCAAGTATTCACGAAAGAGTATAACAAAATATATTGGAATTGAACTACAAACACAAAAATATTAGACAACAATTGTTCTCGCATGGATAGTTATTTTTGCAGTAACAACCTCCAATCCTATGTAGTTGCGATTGTCAAGCCTGTTACACACATTTCTAAAGTAGTTTAATCAAATTCGAGCAAAATGATCTCTAAAATCGAACTTAACAACCACAAATGGAGTATTTTCATCTAATGCTTCAATCGAAACAAAAACCAAACACGAGGCCACTTAAATCACTCTTGAAATTGATCAAATCATACACAAACTCATTTAAAACACTCAACGACCATATTGAAACACTAGTACTTTCCAAATCCACTAAATCAAGCAAAATGGCAACTCTCAATGCATAGAATCCTTTATTGAGCACCAAGGCAATGATACTAGTCGTAACGTACCAATAAACTACTCGTATTCACTCGGTAAGAATCAGAAACAAATTAGAGTTATGGAATGAAAGTAATAACATGTCAAAATCAAACTCAATGTGAATGAATAAGATGTCAAATCAAGCAAACACGACAAAGTCAGTTTTATTTCCTTGTATTACACTTTAAACTAAGCAATTATAGATTCGTTGATTTAAGTATTCACGAAAATGTATAAGATAATATATTGGAAATGAACTACAAACACAAAAATATTAAACAAATTAGTCGTAACGTACTAATAAACTACTCGTATTCACTCGGTAAGATAAGAATCAAATTAGAGTTATGGAATGAAAATGATAACACGTCAAAATGAAACTCAATGTGTGTGCAATGAATAAGAAATCAAATCAAGCAAACACGACCAAGTAAGTTTGATTTCCTTTTATTTCACTTTAAAATAAGCAATTACAGATTTGTTGATTCAAGTATTCATGAAAGAATATAACATAATATATTGGAATTGAACTACAAACACAAAAAATATTAAACAACAATTGTTCTCGAATGGATAGTTATTTTTGTAGTAACAACCTCCAATCCTATGTAGTTGCGATTCTCAAGCCTCTTACACACATTTCTATACTAGTTTAATCAAATTCGAGCAAAATGATCTTTAAAATCGAACTTAGCAACCACAAATGGAGTATTTTCATCTAATGCTTCAATTGAAATAAAAACCAAACACGAGGCCACATAAATCACCCTTGAAATAGATCAAATCATACACAAACTCATTGAAAACACTCAACGACCATATTGAAACAATTTTAATTTCCAAATCCACTAAGTCAAGCAAAATGTCAACTCTCAATGCATAGAATCCTTTATTGAGCACCAAGTCAATGATACTAATCGTAACATACCAATAAACTACTCGTATTCACTCGGTAAGAATCAAGAATCAAATTAGAGTTCTGGAATAAAAGTAATAACACATCAAAATCAAACTCAATGTGTGTGCAATGAATAAGAAAGCAAATCAAGCAAACACGACAATGTCAGTTTGATTTCCTTGTATTTCACTTTAAACTGAGCAATTATAGATTCGTTGATTCATGTATTCACGAAAGAGTATAAGATAATATATTGGAAATGAACTACAAACATAAAATTATTAAACAAATTAGTCGCAACGTACCAATAAACTACACGTATTCACTCGGTAAGATAAGAATCAAATTAGTGTTGTGGAATGAAAGTGATAACACGTCAAAATCAAACTCAATGTGTGTGCAATGAATAAGATATCAAATCAAGCAAACACGACCAAGTAAGTTTGATTTCCTTTTATTTCACTTTAAACTAAGCAATTTTAGATTCGTTGATTCAAGTATTCACGAAAGAGTATAACATAATATATTGGAAATGAACTACAAACACAAAAATATTAAACAACAATTGTTCTCGCATAGATAGTTATTTTTGTAGTAACAACCTCCAATCCTATATAGTTACGATTCTCAAGCCTGTTACACACATTTCTAAACTAGTTTAATCAAATTCGAGCAAAATGATCTCTAAAATCAAACTTAACAACCACAAATGGAGTATTTTCATCTAATGCTTCAATCGAAAAACAAAACAAATACGAGGCCACATAAATCACCCTTGAAATAGATCAAATCATACACAAACTCATTGAAAACACTCAACGACCATATTGAAACACTTTTACTTTTCAAATCCACTAAATCATGCGAAATGGCAACTCTCAATGCATAGAATTCTTTATTGGCACCAACGCAGTGATACTAGTCATAACGTACAAATACACTACTCGTATTCACTCGGTAAGAATCAAGAATCAAATTAGAGTTTTGGAATAAAAGTAATAACACGTCAAAATCAAATTCAAAGTGTGTGCAATGAATAAGAAATCAAATCAAGCAAACACGACCAAGTAAGTTTGATTTCTTTTTATTTCACTTTAAAATAAGCAATTATAGATTTGTTGATTCAAGTATTCACGAAAGAGTATAACATAATATATTGGAAATGAACTACAAACACAAAAAATATTAAACAACAATTGTTCTCGAATGGATAGTTATTTTTGTAGTAACAACCTCCAATCCTATGTAGTTACGATTCTTAAGACTGTTACACACATTTCTATACTAGTTTAATCAAATTCGAGCAAAATGATCTCTAAAATTGAACTTAACAACCACAAATGAAGTATTTTCATCTAATGCTTTAATCGAAACAAAAACCAAACACGAGGCCACATAAATCACCCTTGAAATAGTCAAATCCTACACAAACTCATTGAAAACACTCAACGACCATATTGAAACACTTTTACTTTCCAAATCCACTAAATCAAGCAAAATGGCAACTCTCAATGTATAGAATCCTTTATTGAGCACCAACGTAGTGATACTAGTCATAACGTACCAATAAACTACTCGTATTCACTCGATAAGAATCAAGAATCAAATTAGAGTTCTAGAATTAAATTAATAACACATCAAAATCAAACTCAATGTGTGTGCAATGAATAAGTAATCAAATCAAGCAAACACGAACAAGTAAGTTTGATTTCTTTTTATTTCACTTTAAACTAAGCAATTATAGATTCGTTGATTCAAGTATTCACGAAAGAGTATAACATAATATATTTGAAATGAACTACAAACACAAAAACATTAAACAACAATTGTTCTCGCATGGATAGTTATTTTTGTACTAACAACCTTCAATCTTATGTAGTTGCGATTCTCAAGCCTTTTACACAGATTTCTAAACTAGTTTAATCATATTCGAGCAAAATAATCTCTAAAATCAAATTAACAACCACAAATGGAGTATTTTCATCTAATGCTTCAATCGAAACAAAAAGCAAACACGAGGCCACATAAATCACCCTTGAAATCGATGAAATCATACACAAACTCCTTTAAAACACTCAACGACCATATTGAAACAGTTTTACTTTCCAAATTCACTAAATCAAGCAAAATGGCAACTCTCAATGCATAGAATCCTTTATTGAGCACCAAGGCAATGATACTAGTCGTAACATACCACTAAAGTACTCGTATTCACTTGGTAAGAATCAAGAATCAAATTATAGTTGTGGAATGAAAGTAATAGCACCTCAAAATCAAACTTAATGTGTGTGCAATGAATAAGAAGTCAAATCAAGCAAACATGACAAAGTAAGTTTGATTTCCTTGTATTTCACTTTAAACTAAGCAATTATAGATTCGTTGATTCAAGTATTCACGACAGAGTATAACATAATATATTGCAAATGAACTACAAACACAAAAATATTAAACAACAATTGTTCTCGCATGGATAGTTATTTTTGTAGTGATAACCTTTAATCCTATGTAGTTGCGATTCTTAAGCCCTTTACACACATTTCTAAACTAATTTAATTAAATTCGAGCAAAATGATCTCTAAAATCAAACTTAACAACCATAAATTAAGTTTTTTCATCTAATGCTTCAATCCAAACAAAAACCATACATGAGGCCACATAAATCACCCTTAGAATCGACCCAATCATACACAAACTCATTCAAAACACTCAACAACCATATTGAAACACTTTTACTTTCCAAATCCACTAAATCAAGCAAAATGACAACTCTGAATGCATAGAATCCTTTATTGAGCACAAAGGCAATGATACTAGTCTTAACGTACCAATAAATTACTCATATTCACTCAGTAAGAATCAAGAATCAAATTAGAGTTGTGGAATGAAATTAATAATACGTCAAAATCAATGTAAGGGTCCCGTTCCTGGAACACTCACAGTTGGATATACATCGCTCATAATACTTTAAAATCACATTACAATTCATTTAAAGATTTGCAGCGGTATTATTTAACAAACCATTTCGTATATTAACAATTGCTGTTTACATCATTTCTACATTCCAAATCGTCGTTTGGTTTCATTACTACACAAAACATCATTTTTAACACAAATGGATGCTAGTCAAAATCCGCCAAGCAGCTTCACCCCGTGCCATCCTCAGCAACCGTTACCTGCCAACTGAAAATGAATAAAAGTCAGCGTTGCTGAGTTAGTTCTAGTTTTAGTAAAATACTTTACTTTCTTTTAGAAACCTTCCTTTACTTTCATTCGCGATCATACATCATACGTACATACAGATAATATTTATTATTATCTTTCATCATCATTCATTATCGTACGTTATTTGTTCTTTCATCATTATCTTTCACTTTCATCCAGACCAATGCCATGTGCTATACCCCGAACATTATGCATGATGCTGGTTACTGGGCCGAAGTCTATAAATAGACCCCTAACATTATGCACGAAGCTGACTTCAGTACCTGGGGCAAGCGACAAAGGTCCCATACGTTTGGTCAATCACAAGGATTAGACCCCCGTGTGCGTCCTTCTAGGTTAACTAAACTACACACAGTTGAGCTAGCACCCTTCATTGGGTGTGAACCTCCTTACATTTGCTTGCAAGACTTTTCTTTCATTCTTTACACTCCACTTTTCATTAACATTGACTTCCGCTTTCATTATATAATACTTTTCGTTACAAACATAATCACACCACGAAAAGCCACGGAATAATATATAATAGGGAACATAAAGAAAACAGGCCATAAACATGCATAAAAGCATCATATAATCATTACATAACATCCCTGAAAATATCCCAAATCATAGCCTAAAAGTCCTTCTTTCCCGAAAATTCTAGAAAATTTTCTAAGTCTTAGGCGCATGAGCACTATGCAGGCGCACGAGCACTATGCAGGCACATGAATACTTAGGCGCATGGGCGACTCAGGTGCATAGGCACTATTTAGGCGCACGGCCAACACTTAGGCGTCTTGACAACTTTCTAGGCGCATGGGTACTATGCAGGCGCATGTGCCTGGTTTAGCCGCATGGGCACTTAGGCACTTGGGCATTTGGGTGTATGGGCACACAGACTCCTGGGCATAATCCTAGGCACATGGGCACTATTTGTGCGCATGAACCTTGGGCGTTTGGGTACTGTTTGGGCGCATGATCTCAGGCGCATGGGCACTTAGGCGCATGGCCCACTACTTTTCTAACTACCATCATTTTCAGGCCAATAATCATCAATCCAACAGGTTCTAGCCTAGTTTCTAGCATACTAAGCATCAAACAAGCATGAAACCATGAACATAATTATAAATTTTCCCAAACATACACCCTCCCAACAGGGCACATACACATACATAGGGGTACACACCTAAATTTCATAAAATCATTTAAGCATGCATTTCCAGCCCCAAATCAATTAAAACATGTAAAAACGGGGATCTAGAACTCACCTCTTGCAACTTCCGAGTCAGACTTCTTCAAACCCGAATGCTTATCAGTTCGAACACCTAAGAACACCAAAAACACACAACCGAGCACACACAAACACATAAGCACATACCCGAAGCTGAAATGCAGCCAAGAACACCCCAATAACCAGAAAACTAACCTGAATTTTGATTTCTTCTTCTTTCTCCCTCTAAAACCAAAGAGAATTCTGCTCCTTCTCTCTCTAAAAATCCGAATGAAGAATAAAACAGGGGTCATGGGCGGCCATGACCGCCTTTTGAACAAATTAATATCAAACTTTGTCCATTGTACAACTTTAACCCCTCAACTTGGGTTATTTTGCTTTTCTTTCTTTTTCTTCACTTTTTCTCTTCTTTTAAAATTTCCGGGTGTTACAAGTCCACCCCCCTTATATATGTTTCGTCCCCGAAACCTGTCACTCCTCGAACAGCTGAGGATAATGCTGCCTCATCTCCTCCTCATGTTCCCATGTAGACTCGGATCCCTTTTTATGCTTTCACTGTACTCGCACCAAGGGAACCATTTTATTCCTTAGCCTTTTTTCTTTCCTGTCAATGATAGCCACTGGTTGCTCCACATAATTGAGCCGTTCGTCTACCTCGATATCTTCTAGTGGTACCACCATATCTTCATTGGCTAAACACTTTCTCAAATGAGATACATGGAATGTTGGATGAATTCCACTTAACTCATCGGGCAACTCCAATCTATAGGCCACCTCTCCAACTCGAGCAATGATTCGAAAAGGCCCTATATACCTCGGACTCAACTTCCCCCGCTTTCTAAATCGAATGATACCCTTCCAAGGTGAAACCTTCAACATAACTCTATCACCCACCTTGAACTTAATCGGTCTACGTCTCTTATCGGCATACGACTTCTGTCTATCTTTGGCTGCCTTCATAAAAGCTTTCATCTTTTCTTGCTTCTCAGTCGTAGCCTCAATCACCTCAATGCTCCCTAATTCCTTCTGACCAATATCACCCCAACATACGGGTGTCCTACACCTTCTACCGTATAGCATCTCATAGGGCAGCATACCAAGGCTGGCATGATAACTGTTATTGTATGAGAATTCAGCTAACGGTAAGTGTTCGTCCCAACTTCCTCCAAAATGAATGACACATGCTCGAAGCATATCCTCAAGCGTCTGAATAGTTCTTTCTGACTGACCATCTGTTTGAGGATGATAAGCCGTACTAATATGTAACCTCGTCCCCACTGTATCGTGAAATCTCTTCCAAAACTTGGATGTAAACCGAGTGTCACGGTCAGACACAATAGACACCGGCACACCATGACAAGTTACAATCTCCTTAATGAACATATCCGCTAACTTCTCGGAAGAATACGTTTCACGGATCGGTAGGAAGTGAGCACTCTTAGTCAGACGGGTCGACTATCACCCATATGGCATCATACCCCCTTGCCGTTCGCGGCAGCTTCGTAATAAAATCCATGGTGATATGCTCCCACTTCCACTCGGGTATATCCAAAGGTTGGATCTTCCCGTATGGCTTTTGATGCTCCGCCTTCACTTGTAAACAAGTAAGACACTTACGCACGTACTCTGCCACGTCGCGCTTCATACCGGGCCACCAATAATCTTTCTTCATATCATGATACATCTTTGTAGCACCGGGATGAATGGAGTATCGAGTCTTATGAGCTTCATCCATGATCTTTCCACGTAAATCTCCATAACGAGGAATCCACATTCGCCCAAATCGGGTTCTAACACCGATTGTGTTTTCACCCAATTCCGTGACTAGACCTCTCATCCTTTCGGAGTTAAGGCGATCTTCTTTCAACGCTTCATCTTGAAACTCCTTAACCTGCTTCATCACATCGGAGGTCATAATCAATTGATAAGCCTTCACCCGGATCGGTTCAAGTCTCTCCTTTTGGCTAAGGGCATCCGCCACTACGTTGGCTTTGCCCGGATGGTAATGGATCTCACAATCATAATCCTTAATGAGTTCCAACCACTGCCTCTGCCTCATATTCAGGTCTTTCTGCTCGAAGAAATACTTCCAGCTCTTGTGGTCGGTGAAGATAGTGCACTTCGTCCCATACAAATAGTGCCTCCAAATCTTCAATGCGAAGACCACAGCTGCTAACTCCAGATCATGGGTAGGGTAATTAACCTCATGAACTTTCAGCTGTCGGGATGCGTAAGCTATAACCTTTCCTCTTTGCATCAACACGCAACCCAACCCCAAATAAGAAGCATCTGAATAAACCACCAAATCTTCGCTTCCTTCGGGTAATGACAAGACTGGAGCTTGCGTCAACCTTGCTTTCAACTCCTCAAAAGCCCTTTCTTGCTCTTGACCCCATACAAACTTCACGTCTTTACGGGTCAACTTAGTTAACGAAGAAGCTATCTTTGAGAAGTCTTGGATGAATCTCCTATAATACGCCGCCAAACCCAAGAAACTACGAATCTCGGATGGCGTCTTTGGAGACTTCCATTGCATCACAGCTTCTACCTTTGCTGGGTCGACCATGATCCCTTCGGGATTCACCACATGACCCAAAAACTGAACTTCGCGCAACCAGAATGCGCACTTGGGGAACTTGGCGTACAATTTCTCCCTTCTAAGCGTCTCCAATACTTCCCGAATGTGACCGGCATGCTCCTCCTTGCTCCTCGAATAAATCAGGATATCATCAATAAACACAATCACTGATTTATCCAACATCGGCCGGCACACTCGATTCATCAAATCCATAAAAGCAGCTGGCGCGTTAGTTAAACCAAAAGACATAACGAGAAACTCGTAGTGTCCATAACGCGTGCGAAAAGCTGTTTTAGGAATATCCTGCTCCTTCACCTTCAGCTGATGATAACCCGATCGAAGATCGATTCTCGAAAACCAACTAGCACCTTGCAGCTGATCAAACAAGTCATCAATTCGGGGTAAAGGATATCGGTTCTTCACCGTCAACTTGTTCCACTCACGGTAGTCGATGCACATCCTCATGCTACCGTCCTTCTTCTTTACAAACAAGACCGGAGCACCCCAGGGAGAGATACTCGGTCGAATGAACCCTTTATCCAACAGTTCTTGCAATTGAACCATCAGTTCCTTCATTTCTGTCGGAGCCAACCAATACGGTGCCTTAGCGACAGGCTGAGCACCGGGTATCAAATCAATCTGGAACTCGATCTCACGATCCGGTGGCACACCTGGTAAATCTTCTCGAAACACATCGGGAAAATCACACAAAACCGGTACATCGGACAATTGTGGTGTTGCCGTGTCCACATCCTTCACGTAAGCAAGGTAGGCGCTACATCCACGTCTCATACACTTCCCCGCCACCGCCATCGAAATTACCTTCGGAATCGTAGTAACTCGATCACCGTAGATCGTCACCGAACTCCTGTCAGGCGCTGTCAGTCGGATCATCTTCTTGCGACATACGATATTTGCTTCATAGGCCGCTAACCAGTCCATCCCTAGGACTACATCAAACCCACCTAAGGTCATCACAAACAGTCTAGCAGGAAACCTATGACCTTCTAGTTCTATATCACAACCTTCTATCAGATCAGAGATCTTGGTAAACTTACCAATGGCAGTTTCTACATCGAAGGGCTCATCAATGCTTTTACGTCTAACGGGCAAATTAGCACAGAAAGCAGCAGAAATAAAACTCTTACTAGCACCAGAATCAAATAACACACAAGCAAGAGTTTGGTTTACTAGAAACATACCTGACACAACATCGGGGTCCGTCCTAGCCTCCTCCCTGGTCATCATGAAAGCTCTGGCGCTCGCCTTCTGCCCTTCAGTTCCGGTCGTCTTCCTTGCTCCAGAACTCTCCGCCCTCGGCTTCTTGCAATCCCTGCTCAGGTGACCTTCTCCGCCACAGTTAAAACATCTTGTCACCCCATAATTCTTTGCTATGTGACCGGACTTCCCACACTTGAAGCAGACGTTTGATCCCCATCTACACTCTCCCGTATGCTCCCTTCCGCATTTACCACACCTCTTTGCTCCTGCACCGGGTGTGGCTACACGTCGGTCATCCACCCTGGCAACCTTGTTGTTTGGAGCAACACCACCACGTCCAAACCGCTTTCCATTACAGTTTCGATCACCACCACCACTTTTTTTACTCACTTCAACCACAGCCACCTCCTGTTCATCATACAGCCTTCCCGCCAGATCAACCACCGACCTAAACGTGCTCGGCCGGGCGGCGATCATGTGCCTGTGAACATCCGCCGGCAAACCTTGGATGTACCTCTTTATCTTTCGTGACACAGGTGTCGCCTGATCTGGCACCAGTCGCACCATCTCGTTAAACTTGGTGGTATACTGCTGAGGAGTCATGGTTCCCGCCTCCAGCTGCAGGAACTCTCTCTCAATCTTATCAAGTTCCCTGTGAGGACAGAACTCCTCAATCACCAACTTCTTCAGTTCATCCCACTTCATTCTTCCAATTGCCCTGCTACCCTCGGCCTGGACAACATTGTCCCACCAGCACAAAGCCGAGTCCACAAATGAGTGAATGGCAAACTTCACCTTTTGGTCCTCCCTGCACTCGCTGATATCAAGTACAGCTTCCATCTCTCTCACCCATCGATGAGCAGCAGTAGCATTGCCATTGCCATCAAAAGTCGGGGGCTTGCATCTCTGGAATGCCCCATAAGTACAGCCCTGAGTTGTCCCTGGCACCGCTTCTTCCTCCTGCTCATCACTTGGGACAACCGTCTCAGTCTCCCGTTGCCCCGCTTCTCCGCGGTCTTCTCTTTCTCCTTCTTCTCATCCTCCCTTACAGCTCTGATCATTTCGACCACCACGGACGGCAGGATCGTCTGCATGACCTGATGAACCTCCTCAATAACAGCCTCTTTCACCGAGGCCCTTAAATTAGCACTCTTATCACCACCTTCCTGGTGATGAGTCGCGGGCTCTTCAGGTGCCTTCTTTGCAGCCTTAGCACCACCTCTTGTGGCACGCGGTCCAGCACCACGTCCACCACGGCCTCCACCTCTAGAGGCCTTCGAAGATCTACCACCAGCCATCCTCTAACACACTATAAGATTCAAACACCAACACGATCATTCAAGGTAATAGCTTAGTTTATGTCAAGTATAGTAAGTCCCTAATTACAGTGGCCAGTTGTGAGTAGTCACTTACTTTACTCTTCATACCCCCAGCATTTCCTATCCTGACTACATCAGTATTCAAATCTATTAAGAGCGCATAAATCAGTTAGCATGCACACATAATACCGGTTAACATTAAAGAAAATACCTGATGGCATGTAGCTACTTGGGCTGGCATCCTTCCATTTGTCCCATTTTCAGTTTAAGTTTAGGTTTATCGGAAAATATTTACCCATTTCTCTTAAACCTGGCTCTGATACCAACTTGTAAGGGCCCCATTCCCAAAACACTCACAGTTGGATATACATCGCTCATAATACTTTAAAATCACATTACAATTCATTTAAAGATTTGCAGCGGAATAATTTAACAAACCATTTCGTATATTAACAATTGCTGTTTACATCATTTCTACATTCCAAATCGTCGTTTGGTTTCATTACTACACAAAACATCATTTTTAACACAAATGGATGCCGGTCAAAATCCGCCAAGCAGCTTCACCCCGTGCCATCCTCAGCAACTATTACCTGCCAACTAAAAATGTATAAAAGTCAGCGTTGCTGAGTGAGTTCTAGTTTTAATAAAATACTTTACTTTCGTTTAGAAACCTTCTTTTACTTTCATTCGTGATCATACATAATACGTACATACAGATAATATTTATTATTATCTTTCATCAACATTCATTATCGTACGTTATTCGTTCTTTCATCATTATCTTTCACTTTTATCCGGACCAATGTCATGTGCTGTACCCTGAACGTTATGCACGAAGCTGGTTACTGGGCCGAAGTCTATAAATAGACCCCTAACATTATGCACGAAGCTGACTCCAGTACCTGGGGCAAGCGACAAAGGTCCCATACGTTTGGTCAATCATAAGGATTAGACCCCCGTGTGCATCCTTCTGGGTTAGCTAAACCGCACACAGTTGAGCTAACACCCTTCATTGGGTGTGAACCTCCTTACATTTGCTTGCAAGACTTTTCTTTCATTCTTTACGTTCCACTTTTCATTAACATTGACTTCTGCTTTCATTATATAATACTTTTCGTGACAAACATAATCACACCACGAAAAGCCACGGAATAATATATAATAGGGAACATAAAGAAAACAGGCCATAAACATGCATAAAAGCATCATATAATCATTACATAACATCCCCGGAAAGATCCCAAGTCATAGCCTAAAAGTCCTTCTTTCCCGAAAATTCCAAAATATTTTCTAAGTCTTAGGCGCATGAGCACTATGCAGGCGCACGAGCACTATGCGGGCGCATGAATACTTAGGCGCATGGGCGACTTAGGCGCATGGGCACTATTTGGGCGCACGACCAACACTTAGGCGTCTGGACAACTTTCTAGGCGCATGGGTACTATGTAGGCGCATGTGCCTGGTTTAGGCGCATGGGCACTTAGGGCGTATGGGCACACAGACTCTTGGGCATAATTCTAGGCGCATGGGCACTATTTGTGCGCATGAACCTTGGGCGTTTTGGTACTGTTTGGGCGCATGATCTCAGGCGCATGGCCAACTACTTTTCTAACTACCATCATTTTCAGGCCAATAATCATCAATCCAACAGGTTCTAGCCTAGTTTCTAGCATACTAAGCATCAAACAAGCATGAAACCATGAACATAATTATAAATTTTCCCAAACATACACCCTCCCAAAAGGGCACATACACATACATACGGGTACACACCCAAATTTCATAAAATCGTTTAAGCATGCATTTCCAGCCCCAAATCAGTTAAAACATGTAAAAACGGGGATCTAGATCTCACCTCTTGCAACTTTCGAGTCAGACTTCTTAAAACCCGAATGCTTATGAGTTCGAACACCTAAAAACACCAAAAACACACAACCGAGCACACACAAACACATAAGCACATACCCGAAGCTGAAATGCAGCCAAGAACACCCCAATAACCAGAAAACTAACCTGAATTTCGATTTCTTCTTCTTCCTCCCTCTAAAACCGAAGAGAATTCTGCTCCTTCTCTCTCTAAAAATCCGAATGAAGAATAGTACAGGGGTCATGGGTGGCCATGACCGCCTTTTGAACAAATTAATATCAAACTTTGTCCATTGTACAACTTTAACCCCTCAACTTGGGTTATATTGCTTTTCTTCCCTTTTCTTCGCTTTTTCTCTTCTTTTAAAATTTCCGGGTGTTACAATCAAACTCAACATGTGTGCAATGAATAAGAAGTCAAATCAAGCAAACACGACAAAGTAAATTTGATTTCCTTGTATGTCACTTAAAATTAAGCAATTATAGATTCATTGATTTAAGTATTCACGAAAGAGTATAACATAATATATTGTAAATAAACTACAAACACAAAAATATTAAACAACAATCGTATGGATAGTTAATTTTGTAGTGACAACCTCTAATCCTATGTTGTTGCGATTCTTATGCCTTTTACACATATTTCTAAACTAATTTAATCAAATTTGAGCAAAATGATCTCTAAAATCAAACTTAACAATCACAAATAGAGTATTTTCATCTAATGCTTCAATCAAAACAAAAACCAAACATGAGGCCTCATAAATCACCCTTAAAATCGATCAAATCCTACACAAACTCATTTAAAACACTCAACAACCATATTTGTAACAACCGACCCCTAGGTCATAATTCCAACTTTAAATCTCATGTATTATTATTATTGTTATTATTATTTTTTCTTCCAAGTTAATTGACTGCATGTTTTATTGCCTTAGAAGATCCCATTATGGTATGCCTTAGTCTAGAAATTATTAAGCGATTTTAGAAAATGCAAATGGCTAAACCGACATTTGATATTTTCGCCCGCATTTATTAATGCGGATGTGGAATCATCATCCGCATTTCCTCCTGGAGTCATCCGCATTTGGTAATGCGGATGAGCTCATCCAGCCGCATTACATCTCGGACGTGACTTCTTCTGACTTGAACAACCTCTTAAATCGGTAAATATGAACGATTACAATATACACTGATCTTGGAACTTAAAAAAAAAAAATAAAACAAATTAATTATGTATGTACACATTCACGGCTCAAATAAATATATATATATAATACACTTAAAAACTTACAAAACTAGAAACTACCACTTTAAATACTACACTACACACCAAATTCAGCCGCCCCCCTTCACCCACTCACACACTTCCTTGATCTCCTCCAACACTCCACCCCATCTCTCCTTTTTCAATACATGCAACCATTCAAACACCACTTTCACTTCTCCCTATCTCTCTCTTGGATCCTCTCCACCGAAAACACACTCACAACCGTAATCCCATCATCATTTCAGCAAGGTTTCGAAAGATAGCAACACTCCACCATCGGCCAAGCTCAAAGCAAGCAAGGAAGTAGAATTTTGTGAACTTTGGTGCACGGTTCTTGCAAGAACAAACTACAACAGCCCTTGTTTGAGAGTCTCCATCTTGTCCCTCTAACCTCTCAAAGTCATGAACCATTCAAGGTGTAAGCACCATTATACCCGAATGAAGCTAAACCTTGAATTTTTCACCTTTATTCTACCAAAAGTCTCACTTTTCTTGTTGCAACAGAAACTTGCTGCCATTAACCTGTTCTTGTGAGACTCATAGCTACACTCAAGGTATATCTCTTGATAGATTAGTGACTCTATGAATGGTGCACAGTTATCACCTTGAAAACCCTCTTTTTATGCGATTTAGCACCATCTATTCATTTGTTTTGAAAACTCTCCCAACTAAAGCTTGAAACCTGCTTAAAAACAGTTTATAAACATCATAATAACCTGATATGAAAGTTACAAAACAATTTGGAGATGATTATGTACAACTTATAATGTTTACACATGTGTAAAGGGTGTAAATCACTCATTAAAAGCAACATCTATGCATACATGTTCAATCCAGGAGTTAAGACTAATTTTTCAGTAAGTTTAGTGATATTAAGTGTGTATAAGTTGGTGTTGATGGCTGAAGTTGATAAATGGATGGACTTGTAGACATTATGAGCTTGTTTAGGGACCCGAAAAGTGGTAAAATGACTTAAAAATAGGAAAACTTAGAAAGTAACTATATTAAAAAGAATTCCAGGCTCAAAAAGGGATATTATGGTCATAATGGTCGGATTTGATGATTTTTGCGTCAAAAGATGATTTAAATGGAATTTTTCGTTAAAAACGGGCCTTAACCGGGTAATTTTTGGATAGAATCTTAAAAATAAAAGTGGAGACTTAAAATCTATAAAAATTACAATATTTCAGTAAGTTAGAAACCTTAAGTTAAGAATTTGGTGAAAAATTGGATAAAAACGTATTTGGACGCTCGATTCCGGGTAAAAACGAGTTTTAACGGGTTAATCTTAAAAACGAAGTTTTTAATCAAAAGAGCTCAAAAACTCATTTAAAACAGATTACAAAGCTTATTAGAAGACTTTAAATTAATATTTAAAGGTTAAACAGGTAATAAAAAACATTTAGAACCTATTAAAGGCCCATAAAAGTCAAGAAATGAAAGAAAGCAAACCTTAGGGTAAAAACTGTAAATTTTGGAACTTGAGGGACTAAACTGTAAATTCTGCCAAATCCTTAAAATTCGACCCCTTTTTACTAAAATCACTTGATAAACGTATTTTCACTATTATGACTGATTAAAAGTATTAACACATGTCATTTTCATTGAGAAACCCTAACCTTCCTAAAAAGGAAACTTTTTGACGCAAACCCTAACAAATCAATGTTAATTGCACTTTTAACCTTATAACGCACCTAGTTACACCCATGGTGACCCCAGAGCACGTAGCTTAATACTTAATCTTGATGCTAGGGTGCTAGGATTGAATCATTTCCTGTACGCGAAGACCCATTGCTTGAACCTAAGGTGAGTTCTAGTGTTCCCTTTTTACTATTGTTTTGGGATGAAACATGCTATGCTCAAACTGAAATTATTTATGTTTTATTGTATGATACTTGTATGTTGTGGTTAATGATAAACCTGCTTTTAATTGTATCACAATCATTAATTCTTGTGTGAATCGCTTGTTCTATATGGGTAGATCTACTTGGGGAATCCCCCACACAGTGCCTTCCGTCATGACCCAATGACTTAATGGAAGGGTACCACACTGAGAGCCTGCGAGGTCGTTTGTGTCATGTGACAGGTATTATAAGATACTAAGGTGGACCATCTAGCAGGTATGGTTCACTGTCTGAGGGTCAGTTATCCCTATGGGTTAACCGGTATTAACACAAATTTAGAAGAGGCTAACTGGGACTGAGTGCAGCGTTGATTGTGACCCCACAACAGTGATACTTATGATCTTAAAACTTGCTTATGGATTCTAAGGAGTCCTTTTGTTTTTAAACTTTAAGCATTTGAATTCACCAACTTTTTAGTTGACACAAATTCTTTTGAGCATGTTTCAGGTAATCTTTGATGGAAGCTTGGATTAGTTGGAGAACCCCTTTGGATAACCTAGTTTCGTGACCACCACATGGCATTAATTAGTTGAATCCATCATTGGACAATGTGTTTGGATGTTTGTTAAACTTATGAACTTACTTAAATTTGGATAAATTCTATTATGACTTGGTTGTTGACTATTGTATTTGGGTTTTTAAAACTTTTAATGTAATGCCATGTGATTTCTCTCCTTGTGTGCTCTTTTGATGGTTAGTTTTTGCTGCCATATATGTTGCCAGTCTGTGACGTTCCACCCTACGTGGGCCCGGGGTGTGACAGATTGGTATCAGAGCCAAAGGTTGCAGAGAAATTAGGAATACCTTAGTAGACCCTAGGCTACAACCCTGATTCCTTAGGACTGTCCCTGTTTGGAACGTGTCGGAGTAAGCGGGTTGGGTAAATTGATGATTACACTTGATCAACGTAATCATGAATTTACCGGACGCGTGAGTTTCGGCATGGACCCCTAGGTGATGTTAAACTCTGTACTTTTGGGTTGATGATTTAAGAAAATTTCTTTTGTGTGGTCTAAATTTTAGAAGTGACTCTCTTGCCTGTTATATCGGGATGCTACTGATTATTGATGCTACTGATTATTGATACTACAGATTATTGATACTACTGCCATCACTACTATAGATACTACTATTATTACTATTATTATTATCATGAGCTATTAGAAACCAATTTACTCACGAAAATATTATAGGATTTGTAGGCTATGGCTGATAAAGGAAAGGCGCCCGCATACCCTGTTGATGAGACTGCCCCTGTGGGAAGTGTTAGGAGGTCAACGTCTCAGACTGAGTATGAAGAGTACCTGCGAAGGTGTGGACACCCTGGATGGATTTCAGTGACCTCTGAGGACACTGAGCCCTCGAAAGACTCTACATCATCATCCCCGGCTAGAAGAAGAAAGCGATCCCACTCTCCCCATGTTACCGCGCCTACCCTCTCTCCTATCCTGCCTATTAGGAGTAGTGGTACACGTGTCATCACCCATCCCCGAAAGAGTGCCAGCCCAGGAGCATCTGTTTCTTTCAGGATGCCGCCCCCTCCACCTCCTCCTGCAATGGCCCCAGCACCAGCACCTCCAGCGATTGACCCGCCTAGACGCCACCCACACGACGAGTATTGGATGCCACCGAGGCGAAGCATGTTTGACGGCCCGAGTGTCCTTGCCAGAGATCCCTACACCCAGTCTAGCCGTCGGGCTAGTGACTTTGGTCCTTCTGACCCTACTCTTGGAGAGATACTCCAGACTATTCAGTGTCACGAGGCGACCCTGCAGCATGCTACTCGGACCTCCTAGTCTGCACAGTTCCAGGCCATGATGGCGTGTCATGGTGTTCAGCGCTTGGAGCAGGAGCAGAAGAAGAAAAGTTCAGGTTGGTTTGGATGGCTGAAGAAAGAAATGGCAATGATGACGTGGGAAGCATCTGATTGTGTACAAGAAACTATTAAACTATTTGAGAAACTATTTATCTATTTCAGACACTATTATTATTATGGGGGTGATGGAACCTTCCAATTTGTGAAACTATGATGCTCTTACTATTATGTTTGGTTGTGGTTGCATTTATCTATTTATGAACTTTTGCTTATGATACTAACTTTTGTAGAATGATTTTGAATGAAACTATGAGATGTGATGTGACAAGGATTAATTTATGTTGTCTTGTGTTATAATTCATCTCATTAATTGAATGGAGCATTTTTTTTTTGAATGTCATGAAATGTGTAATAAAACCTTTATGTCCCGGGTTTTGTGGCTAATAGGAGAAAAATCGGTCGTTGTGAGATACTTGAAACCAATTTATGAGATGCTAAACAGATTTATCTCTGATGACACCAGAATGCCACCGAGACGTGGAGTTCGTATCGGAAGAAGAGGAGCAACCAGGGGAAGAAATGAAAAGGCTAGGAACCAGAATGAAAACGAAGCACCTACTCAACCAGAAGCTCCAAGTGGAGAGAATGTCAGCTTGGAAAACAAGGAAAGGATTGCCAACTTGGTGGCACAACAAATTGCAAATGCCATTCCAACCATCATTACCCAGATCAACGCTGATCGGGGTAACGCAACCGGGAACGGTGGACCCGGGAATGACGAAGCCAACAATGATGACACAGAGGAGATAAGGAATGGGTGTTCCTACAAAACCTTTATGGCATGCAAACCAAAGGACTTCTATGGCACTGAGGGTGCGATTGAGACCTACCGATGGCTGGATGAGATGGAAGCTGTGCTGAACATCAGCGAGTGCAAACTCGAGCACATGGTAAGGTTTGCTTCTCAATCACTCAAACGATCAGCACTAGAGTGGTGGAGAACTATCGTACATCCTCGTGGAAGGAATGCTGTTGGAAGAATGACCTGGTCCGAATTCAGAGAGCTAATGACCAACAAATACTGCCCAATCAATCAACTAGAGAAGCTAGAGTCTGAATTTCTAGGCTTGGAAATGAAAGGCCCAAACTATACGGAGTACATCAGCCGTTTTCTGGCTCTGTCTAGTGCCACATCTAGTGACACCGGAAGCCAAAGGTGTAGATCGTTTCATCTGGGGATTACATCCCAAGGTTAGAGGCACTGTTCGATCCTCCAGGCCCACGACCCTACAAGCTGCAGTTGATTTAACAAGTAGCTTAACAGATGACTTGGTTAGAGCAGGATGGACAGAGCATGTGAAGGCAGAAGACAAGAAGAAGGTAATGGGTGAGAAAAGGAAGTGGTTTGATGTTAAGAAGACAATGGGTAACAGTGGTGGTTCAAGCAAGAGAACCAGTGAAGGAGCTCATGGTGGGAGGGCTCAGAAATTGTACTTAGGCATGAGCCCATTTTGCAACAAGTGCAAACTACACCACCAAGGAGATTGCAACCCAATGCCTTGTTTCAGGTGTAAAAGAACTGGTCATTTGATTAAGGATTGTACGTATGAACCGGGTAAGCAATGCTATGAGTGTGGAGATCTAGGACATATGAGGAACAAGTGCCCTAAATTAGCAAGGCACAAGGATGCCAAGCCCAACAAACCCAAGGGAAGAGCGTTCGTGATGGATCCGAACGGTGCTCGTAAGGAACCTGATGTGGTTAATGGTATGTTCCTCATAAATCACCATCCTGCTACTGTTCTATTTGATACTAGAGCGATAAGTAGTTTTGTTTCTTCTACCTTTAGACCTCTGATTGATTTGGAAGCATGCACCTTAACTAATGCATTTACTGTAGAGTAAGCCGACGGTAATATAATAGAAACTAATGAAATCATCAGAGATTGCATGATGGATCTAGAGGGTAATTTATTTAAGATAGACTTGATGCCCATAATGCTAGGAGGTTTTGATGTAGTTGTTGGGATGGATTGGTTGGCTAGGCATAGGGCTGAGATCGTGTGTGATGAGCGTTTACTTAAGATACCTCTAGCCGATGGAAAGACCCTAGTTGTTCACGACGAGAGGATCCGCATGCTATATCCTATGATATCCCACCTAAAGGCTACCAAGACTCTCATGAAAGGATGCTCAGCTTTCATAGTCTATATGATGAAGGCAAAAGAGGAAAAGAAGATCGAGGATATACCAGTGGTTTCTAAGTACCCGGATGTATTTCCCGATGATTTACCGGGACTTCCTCCGACCCGACAAGTTGAGTTCCAAATAGACTTAGTACCTGGTGCCGCGCTAGTGGCCAAAGCACCTTACCGACTCGCACCACTCGAGATGAAGGAGTTAATGCTACAAGTCCAAGAGTTGCTTGACAAGGGGTTTATACACCCAAGTGTGTCATCGTGGGGTGCTCCGGCGCTATTCGTGAAAAAGAAGGATGGAACCATGCGAATGTGCATCGACTATCGGGACTTGAACAAGCTTACAATAAAGAATCGCTACCCTCTCCCGAGAATCGATGATTTATTCGATCAACTGCAAGGAGCCAGCTATTTTTCCAAGATAGATTTAAGATCGGGATACCATCAACTGAAGATAAGAGAAGAAGACATACCCAAAACAACCTTTAGAACTAGATATGGACACTATGAGTACCTAGTTATGCCCTTTTGACTGACTAATGTACCAGCGGCATTTATGGACCTGATGAACCGAGTATGTCACCCATATCTGGACAAGTTTGTGATTGTGTTTATTGATGATATCTTAATCTACTCCCGTAGTAAAGAAGAGCATGAGAAGCATCTTAGACTGATTCTTGAGTTGCTCAAGAATGAGCAGCTATATGCCAAATTCTCCAAATGTGAATTTTGGATGCGTGAAATCCAATTTCTAGGGCATGTAATTAATAAAGATGGGATTCAAGTAGACCCCTCAAAAATAGAGGCTATCAAGAATTGGAAGATTCCTGAAACTCCTACCAAGGTAAGACAATTCCTCGGTTTGGCTGGATACTACACGAGGTTCATCAAAGACTTCTCGCGAATCGTGCAGCCGTTAACTACTTTGACTAAGAAGAATACAGCCTTTGTATGGGAACAAAAGCAGAACAAAGCATTTGAAACGTTAAAGGAGAAACTATGTAGCGCACCTATTCTGGCCCTACCAGAAGGAGTTGAGGACTTCGTGGTCGATTGTGACACCTCACGTCAGGGATTAGAATGTGTGCTAATGTAGCGGGACAAGGTGATTGCTTACGCGTCTAGATTGCTGAATGAGCATGCAAGAAACTACACGACGCATGATTTGGAATTGGGTGCCGTGGTGTTCGCACTCAAAATTTGGAGACACTACCTGTATGGCACTAAGTGTGTTATCTACACTGATCACAAGAGCCTGCAACACATTCTTGATCAGAAGATGTCGAACATGCGTCAGAGGAGATGGGTAGAGTTGTTAAGCGACTATGAATGTGAAATCCGCTACCATCCCGGCAAGGCAAACATAGTGGCGGATGCCTTGAGTAGAAAAGAAAGGGAAAAACCCCTTCGTGTCTGTGCCTTAAGGATAAGTGTGTATACTAGCCTTATAGCCAAACTAAGAGAAGTTCAAAGGGAAGCTCTGAGGGATGATAAACTACCAGAGGAGGTGCTATCAAGGATGGAAAAATGACTAGAATTGAGTAACGATGGACTATACAAGTACGAAGGATGGACGCGGGTACCAAAATATGGAGGAATTAGAGAGATAGTTTTGGATGAAGCCCACAAATCTAGATACTCGATTCACCCTGGGAGCGACAAAATGTATCAGGACTTAAGGGCATTGTTTTGCTGGCCCGGAGTAAAGAAATCAATTGCCACTTATGTGGGAAAGTGTCTGACATGTGCAATGACAAAGGCTGAAAATCAGAAACCATCAGGGACTTTACAACAACCTGAAATCCCTGAGTGGAAATGGGATAATATTACAATGGATTTCGTTATGAAATTACTGAGAACCTCTCGTGGACATGATGCTATTTGGGTGATTGTGGATAGACTTACCAAATCAGCCCACTTTTTACCAATCCGAGAGGATTACGACATGTCAAGGTTGGCCCGACTATACATAGACGAAATAGTGACCGGGCATGGAGTGCCACTATCGATTATCTCCGACCGTTATAGTCGCTTCACTTCTCGTTTTTGGAGATCACTCCAACAGGCTTTGGGGACCTGTCTGGATTTAAGCACGGCATACCACCCTCTGACTGACGGACAAAACGAGAGAACCATTCAGACTTTGGAAGACATGCTAAGAGCTTGTGTGATTGACTTCGGTGGAAGTTAGGATAACCATCTTCCCCTCGTAGAGTTCTCCTACAATAACAGTTATCACGCAAGCATAAAAGCAACCTCGTATGAAGCCCTATACGGTAGGAAATGTCGATCACCATATAAGTTGGAATGAGGTTGGTGATAGCCAAGTGATGGGACCTAACATCATAATAGAAACCACAAACAAAATAAGCAAAATTAAGGATCGATTGAGAACCGCTAGAGATTGTCAAAAGAAATATGCCGACAGAAGACGAAAACCCCTGGAATTCCAAGTGGGTGATGGAGTGATGTTAAAAGTTGCACCTTGGAAAGGAGCCGTGAGATTTGGCAAGAAAGGCAAACTAAGCCCAAGATATATTGGACCCATTGAAATATTG
Source organism: Flaveria robusta (assembly GCA_025506415.1). Lineage (NCBI taxonomy): Eukaryota > Viridiplantae > Streptophyta > Magnoliopsida > Asterales > Asteraceae > Flaveria > Flaveria robusta. Next base: position 13,881,718 of record CM046475.1, read on the forward strand.
GCAAGAGTTGGCCCAGTAGCATATCAGCTGAGATTACCTCAAGAGTTGAGTTACATACATGACATCTTCCATGTGTCAAACTTGAAGAAGTGTCTGATAGACAAAGCCTTAGAATTGCCATTGAAGGAAGCAAGAATTAATAATAAGATGAAATTCGTAGAAGAACCCATAGAGATTACTGATCGACTGGTCCAGAAACTTAGACGAAGTTGTATACCCAAGGTGAAAGTAAGATGGAACTCAAAGCGAGGACCTGAGTTCACTTGGGAACGAGAAGATGAAATGAGGAAGGAATACCCGCATCTTTTCAAGCCCAACCGTTCAAAGGCCTAATCGAAGCTAAAATTTGGGGACGAAATTTCCTATACGGTGGGAGAATGTAACAACCGACCCCTAGGTCATAATTCCAACTTTAAATTTCATGTATTATTATTATTATTATTATTTTCTTTCTTCCAAGTTAATTGACTGCATGTTTTATTGCCTTAGAAGATCCCATTATGGTATGCCTTAGTCTAGAAATTATTAAGCGATTTTAGAAAATGCAAATGGCTAAACCGACATTTGATATTTTCACCAGCATTTGTTAATGCGGATGTGGAATTATCATCCGCATTTCCTCCTGGAGTCATCCGCATTTGGTAATGCAGATGAACAAATCATCCAGCCGCATTACATCTTGGCGTGACTTCTTCCAACTTGAACAACCTCTTAAATCGGTAAATATGAATGATTACAGTATGCACTGATCTTGGAACTTTAAAAAAATAAAATAAAACAAATTAATTATGTATGTATATATGTACACATTCACGGCTCAAATAAATAAATATATATATATATATATATATATATATATATATAATACACTTAAAAACTTACAAAACTAGAAACTACCACTTTAAATACTACACTACACACCAAATTCAGCCGCCCCCCTTCACCCACTCGCACACTTCCTTGATCTCCTCCAACACTCCACCCCATCTCTCCCTTTTCAATACATGCAACCATTCAAACACCACTTTCACTTCTCCCTGTCTCTCTCTTGGATCCGTTCCACTGAAAACACACTCACAACTGCAATCCTATCATCATTTCAGCAAGGTTTCGAAAGATAGCAACACTCCACCATCGGCCAAGCTCAAAGCAAGCAAGGAAGTAACATTTTGTGAACTTTGGTGCACGGTTCTTGCAAGAAAGAACTACAACAGCCCTTGTTTGAGAGTCTCCATCTTGTCCCTCTAACCTCTCAAAGTCGCGAACCATTCAAAGTGTAAGCACCATTATACCCGAATGAAGCTAAACCTTGAGTTTTTCACCTTTATTCTACCAAAAGTCTCACTTTTCTTGTTGCAACAGAAACTTGCTTCCATTAACCTGTTCTTGTGAGACTCATAGCTACACTCAAGGTATATCTCTTGATAGATTAGTGACTCAATGTAAGGTGCACAAGTTATCACCTTGAAAACCCTCTTTTTATGTGATTTAGCACCATCTATTCATTTGTTTTGAAAACTCTCCCAACCAAAGCTTGAAACCTGCTTAAAAACAGTTTATAAACATCATAATAACCTGATTTGAAAGTTACAAAACAATTTGGAGATGATTATGTACAACTTATAAAGTTTACACATGTGTAAAGGGTGTAAATCACTCATTAAAAGCAACATCTATGCATACATGTTCAATCCGAGAGTTAAGACTAATTTTTCAGTAAGTTTAGTGATATTAAGTGTGTATAAGTTGGTGTTGATGGCTGAAGGTGATAAATGGATGGACTTGTAGACATTATGAGCTTGTTTAGGGACCCGAAAAGTGGTAAAATGACTTAAAAATAGGAAAACTTACAAAGTAACTATATTAAAAAGAATTCCAGGCTCAAAAAGGGATATAATGGTCATAATGGTCGGATTTGATGATTTTTGGGTCAAAAGATGATTTAAATGGAATTTTTCGTTAAAACGGGCCTTAACCGGGTAATATTTTGATAGAATCTTAAAAATAAAAGTGGAGACTTAAAATCTATAAAAATTACAATATTTCAGTAAGTTAGAAACCTTAAGTTAAGAATTTGGTGAAAAATTGGATAAAAACGTATTTGGACGCTCGATTCCGGGTAAAAACGAGTTATAACGGGTTAATCTTAAAAACGAAGTTTTTAATCAAAAGAGCTCAAAAACTCATTTAAAACAGATTACAAAGCTTATTAGAAGACTTTAAAATAATATTTAAAGGTTAAAAAGGTAACAATAAACATTTAGAACCTACTAAGGGGCCATAAAAGTCAAGAAATGAAAGAAAGCAAACCTTAGGGTAAAAACTGTAAGTTTTGGAACTTGAGGGACTAAACTGTAAATTCTGCCAAATCCTTAAAATTCGACCCCTTTTTACTAAAATCACTTGATAAACTTATTTTCACTATTATGACTGATTAAAAGAATTAACACATGTCATTTTCATTGAGAAACCCTAACCTTCCTAAAAATGAAACCTCTTGACGCAAACCCAAACAAATCAATGTTAATTGCACTTTTAACCTTATAACGCACCTAGTTACACCCATGGTGACCCTAGAGCACGTAGCTTAATACTTAATCTTGATGGTAGGGTGCTAGGATTGAATCATTTCCTGTACGCGAAGACCCATTGCTTGAACCTAAGGTGAGTTCTAGTGTTCCATTTTTACTATTGTTTTGGGATGAACATGCTATGCTCAAACTGAAATTATTTATGTTTTATTGTATGATACTTGTATGTTGTGGTTAATGATGAACCTGCTTTTAATTGTATCACAATCATTAATTCTTGTGTGAACCGCTTGTTCTATATCGGTAGATCTACTTGGGGAATCCCTCACACACAGTGCCTTCCGTGATGACCCAATGACTTAATGGAAGGGTACCACACTGAGATCCTGCGGGGTCGTTTGTGTCATGTGACAGGTATTATATGATACTAAGGTGGACCATCTAGCAGGTATGGTTCACTGTCTGAGGCTCAGTTATCCCTATGGGTTAACCGGTATTAACACAAATTTAGAAGAGGCTAGCCGGGACTAAGTGCAGGGTTGATTGTGATCCCACAACAGTGATACTAATGATCTTAAAACTTGCTTATGGATTCTAAGGAGTCCTTTTGTTTTTAAACTTTAAACACTTGAATTTACCAACTTTTTAGTTGACACAAATTCTTTTGAGCATGTTTCAGGTAATCTTTGATGGAAGCTTGGATTAGTTGGAGAACCCCTTTGGATAACCTAGTTCCGTGACCATCACATGACATTAATTAGTTGAATCCATCATTGGACAATTTATTTGGATGTTTGTTAAACTTATGAACTTACTTAAATTTGGATTAATTCTGTTATGACTCGGTTGTTGACTATTGTATTTGGGTTTTTAAAACTTTTAATGTAATGCCATGTGATTTCTCTCCTTGTGTGCTCTTTTGATGGTTAGTTTCCACTACCATATATGTTGCCAGTCTGTGACGTTCCACCCTACGTGGGCCCGGGGTGTGACAAATTGGTATCAGAGCCAAAGGTTGTAGATAAATTGGGAATACCTTAGTAGACCCTAGGCTACAACCCTGATTCCTTAGAACTGTCCCTGTTTGGAACGTGTAGGAGTAAGCGGGTTGGATTTCCATGTATGCTCAACGTGTGTGCAATGAATAAGAAGTCAAATCAAGCAAATATGACAAAGCAAGTTTGATTTCCTTGTATTTCACTTTAAAGTAAGCAATTATTAATTCGTTGATTCAAGTATTCACGAAAGAAAATAACATAATATATTGGAAATGAACTACAAACACAAAAATATTAAACAACAATTGTTCTCGCATGGATAGTTATTTTTATATTGACAACCTCTAATCCTATGTAGTTGCGATTCTTAAGCCTTTTACACATATTTCTAAACTAATTTAATCATATTCGAGCAAAATAATCTCTAAAATCAAACTTAACAACCACAAATGGAGTATTTTCATCTAATGCTTCAATCGAAACAAAAACCAAACACGAGGCCAAATAAATCACCCTTGAAATCGATCAACTCATACACAAACATATTTAAAACACTCAACGACCATATTGAAACACTTTAGCTCTCCAAATTCACTAAATCAAGCAAAATGTCAACTCTCAATGCATAGAATCCTTTATAGAGCACCAAGGCAATGATACTAGTTGTAATGTACCAAAAAACTACTCGTGTTAACTCGGTAAGAATTAAGAATCAAATTAGAGTTGTGGAATTAAAGTAATAACATGTCAAAATCAAACTCAATGGGTGTGCAATGAATGAGAAATTAAATCACGTAAACACGACCAAGTAAGTTTGATTTCCTTTTATTTCACTTTAAACTAAGCAATTATAGATTCATTGATTTTGTATTCACGAAAGAGCTTAACATAATATATTTGAATTGAACTACAAACACAAAAATATTACACAACAATTGTTCTCGCATGGATACTTATTTTTGTTCTAACAACCTTCAATCCTATGTAATTGTGATTCTCAAGCCTTTAACAAACATTTCTAAACTAGTTTAATCAAATTCAAGCAAAATAATCTCTAAAATCAAACTTAACAACCAGAAATGGAGTATTTTCATCCAATGCTTCAATCGAAACAAAAACCAAACACGAGGCCACATAAATCACCCTTGGAATCGATCCAATCATACACAAACTCATTCAAAACACTCAACCACCATATTAAAACACTTTTACTTTCCAAATCCACTAAATCTAGCAAAATGACAACTCTCAATGCATAGAATCCTTTATCGAGCACCAAGGCAATGATACTAATCGTAACGTACCAATAAACTACTCGTATTCATTCGGTAAGATAAGAATCAAATTAGAGTTGTGGAATGAAAGTAATAACACGTCAAAATCAAACTCAATGTGTGTGCGATGAATAAGAAATCAAATCAAGCAAACACGACCAAGTAAGTTTGATTTCCTTTTATTTCAGTTTAAACAAAGCAATTATAGATTCGTTGATTCAAGTATTCACGAAAGAATATAACATAATATATTGGAAATGAACTACGTACACAAAAATATTAAACAATAATTGTTCTCACATGGATAGTTATTTTTATAGTGACAACCTCTAATGCTATGTAGTTGCGATTCTTAAGCTTTTTACACACATTTCTAAACTAGTTTACTCAAATTCGAGCAAAATGATCTCTAAAATCAAACTTAACAACCACAAATGGAGCATTTTCATCTAATGCTTCAATCAAAACAAAAAAACCAAACACGAGGCCACATAAATCACCCTTGTAATCGATCCACTCATACACAAAGTCATTCAAAACACTCAACAACCATAGGGAAACACTTCTACTTTCCAAATCCACTATATCAAGCAAAATGACAACTCTCAATGCATAGAATCCTTTATTGAGCATACTAGTCGTAACATACCAAGAAACTACTCGTACTCACTCGGTAAGAATCAAGAATCAAATTAGAGTTGTGGAATGAAAGTAATAACACGTCAATATCAAACTTAACATGTGTGCAATGAATAAGAAATCAAATAAGCAAACACGATAAAGTAAGTTTGATTTCCTTGTATTTCACTTTAAACTAAGCAATTATTGATTCGTTGATACAAGTATTCACGAAAGAATATAACATAATATATTGTAAATGACTACATACACAAAAATATTAAACAACAATTGTTCTCGCATGGATAGTTATTTTTGTAGTGACAACCACTAATCCTATGTAGTTGTGATTCCTTAAACCTTTTACACACATTTCTAAACTAATTTAATCAAATTCGAGCAAAATGATCTCTAAAATCAAACTTAACAACCACAAATGGAGTATTTTCATCTAATGATCCAATCAAAATAAAACCAAACACGAGGCCAAATAAATCACCATTGAAATCGATCAAATCATACACAAACTCATTTAAAACACTCAACGACCATATTGAAACACTTTAACTTTCCAAATTCACTAAATCAAGCAAAATGGCAACTCTCAATGCATAGAATCCTTTATTAAGCACCAAGGCAATGATACTAGTCGCAATGTACCGATAAACTACTCGTATTCACTCGGTAAGAATCAAGAATCAAATTTGAGTTGTGCAATGAAAGTAATAACACGTTAAAATCAAATTCAATGTGTGTGTAATGAATAAGAAATCAAATCCAACAAACACGACCAAGTAAGTTTGATTACCTTTTATTTCAGTTTAAACAAAGCAATTATAGATTCGTTGATTCAAGTATTCACGAAAGAATATAACATAATATATTGGAAATGAACTATATACACAAAAATATTAAACAACAATTGTTCTCGCATGGATAGTTATTTTTGTAGTGACAACCTCTAATGCTATTAGTTGCGATTCTTAAGACTTTTACACACATTTCTAAACTAATTTAATCAAATTCGAGCAAAATGATCTCTAAAATCAAACTTAACAACCACAAATGGAGTATTTTCATCTAATGCTTCAATCGAAACAAAAACCAAACACGAGGCCACATAAATCACCCTTAGAATCGATCCAATCATACACAAACTCATTCAAAACACTCATCAACCATATTGAAATACTTTTACTTTCCAAATTCACTAAATCAAGCAAAATGACAACTCTCAATGCATAGAATCCTTTATTAAGAACCAAGGCAATGATACTAGTCGTAAGATACAAATAAACTACACGTATTCACTCGGTAGGAATCAAGAATCAAATTAAAGTTGTGGAATGAAAGTAATAACACGTTAAAATCAAACTTAACGTGTGTGCAATGAATAAGAAGTCAAATCAAGCAAACACGACAAAGTAAGTTTGATTTTCTTGTATTTCACTTTAAACTAAGCATTTATAGATTCATTGATTCAAGTATTCACGAAAGAGTATAACATAATATATTGGAAATGAACTACAAACACAAAAATATTAAACAACAATTATTCTCGCATAGATAGTTATTTTTGTTGTAACAACCTCCAATCCTATGTAGTTGCGATTCTCAAGCCTTTTACACACATTTCTAAACTAGTTTAATCAAATTCGAGCAAAATGATCTCTAAAATCAAACTTAACAACCACAAATGGAGTATTTTCATCTAATGCTTCAATCAAAACAAAAACCAAACACGAGGCCACATAAATCACTCTTGGAATCGATCCACTCATACACAAACTCATTCAAAACACTCAACAACCATATTGAAACACTTTTACTTTCCAAATGCACTAAATCAAACAAAATGACAACTCTCAATGCATAGAATCCTTTATTGAGCACCAAGGCAAAGATACTAGTCGTAACGTACCAATAAACTACTCGTATTCACTCGGTAAGAATCAAAAATCAAATTAGTGTTGTGGAATTAAAGTAATAACACGTCAAAATCAAACTCAACGTGTGTACAATGAATAAGAAGTCAAATCAAGCAAACACGACAAAGTAAGTTTGATTTCCTTGTATATCACTTTAAACTAAGCAGTTATAGATTCGTTGATTCAAGTATTCACGAAAGAGTATAACATAATATATTGGAATTGAACTACAAACACAAAAATATTAAACAACAATTGTTCTCGCATGGATAGTTATTTTTGTAGTAACACCCTCCAATCCTATGTCGTTGCGATTCTCAAGCCTTTTACACACATTTCTAAACTAGTTTAATCAAATTCGAACAAAATGATCTCTAAAATCAAACTTAACAACCACAAATGGAGTATTTTCATCTAATGCTTCAATCAAAACAAAAAACCAAACACGAGGCCACATAAATCACCCTTGGAATCGATCCACTCATACACAAAGTCATTCAAAACACTCAACAACCATATTGAAACACTTTTACTTTCCAAATCCACTAAATCAAGCAAAATGACAACTCTCAATGCATAGAATCCTTTATTGAGCACCAAGGAAAGATACTAGTCGTAACGTACCAAGAAACTTCTCGTACTCACTCGGTAAGATTAGGATCAAATTAGAGTTGTGCGATGAAAGTAATAACATGTTAAAATCAAATTCAATGTGTGTGTAATGTATAAGAAATCAAATCCAACAAACACGATCAAGTAAGTTTGATTTCCTTTTATTTCAGTTTAAACAAAGCAATTATAGATTCGTTGATTCAAGTATTCACGAAAGAAAATAACATAATATATTGAAAATGAACTACATACACAAAAATATTAAATAACAATTGTTCTCGCATGGATAGTTATTTTTGTAATGATAACCACTAATCCTATGTAGTTGCGATTCCTTAAAACTTTTACACACATTTCTAAACTAATTTAATCAAATTCGAGCAAAATGATCTCTAAAATCAAACTTAACAACCACAAATGGAGTATTTTCATCTAATGCTTCAATCAAAACAAAAACCAAACGCGAGGCCAAATAAATCACCATTGAAATCGATCAAATCATACACAAACTCATTTAAAACACTCAACGACCATATTGAAACACTTTAACTTTCCAAATTCACTAAATCAAGCAAAATGGCAACTCTCAATGCATAGAATCCTTTATTGAGCACCAAGGCAATGATACTAGTGGTAATGTATCGATAAACTACTCGTATTCACTCTGTAAGAATCAAGAATCAAATTTGAGTTGTGCAATGAAAGTAATAACACGTCAAAATCAAACTCAATGTGTGTGCAATGAATAAGAAATCAAATCAAGCAAACACGATCAAGTAAGTTTGATTTCCTTTTATTTCGCTTTAAACTAAGTAATTATAGATTCGTTGATTTTGTATTCATGAAAGAGTATAACACAATATATTTGAAATGAACTACAAACACAAAAATATTAAACAACAATTGTTCTCGCATTGATAGTTATTTTTGTTGTAACAACCTCCAAATCTATGTAGTTGCGATTCTCAAGCCTTTTACACTCATTTCTAAACTAGTTTAATCAAATTCGAGCAAAATGATCTCTAAAATCAAACTTAACAACCACAAATGAAGTATTTTCATCTAATGCTTCAATCGAAACAAAAAACCAAACACGAGGCCACATAAATCACCCTTGGAATCGATCCACTCATACACAAAGTCATTCAAAACACTCAACAACCATATTGAAACACTTTTACTTTCCAAATGCACTAAATCAAACAAAATGACAACTCTCAATGCATAGAATCCTTTATTGAGCACCAAGGCAAAGATACTAGTCGTAACGTACCAATAAACTACTCGTATTCACTCGGTAAGAATCAAAAATCAAATTAGTGTTGTGGAATTAAAGTAATAACACGTCAAAATCAAACTCAACGTGTGTACAATGAATAAGAAGTCAAATCAAGCAAACACGACAAAGTAAGTTTGATTTCCTTGTATATCACTTTAAACTAAGCAGTTATAGATTCGTTGATTCAAGTATTCACGAAAGAGTATAACATAATATATTGGAATTGAACTACAAACACAAAAATATTAAACAACAATTGTTCTCGCATGGATAGTTATTTTTGTAGTAACACCCTCCAATCCTATGTCGTTGCGATTCTCAAGCCTTTTACACACATTTCTAAACTAGTTTAATCAAATTCGAACAAAATGATCTCTAAAATCAAACTTAACAACCACAAATGGAGTATTTTCATCTAATGCTTCAATCAAAACAAAAAACCAAACACGAGGCCACATAAATCACCCTTGGAATCGATCCACTCATACACAAAGTCATTCAAAACACTCAACAACCATATTGAAACACTTTTACTTTCCAAATCCACTAAATCAAGCAAAATGACAACTCTCAATGCATAGAATCCTTTATTGAGCACCAAGGAAAGATACTAGTCGTAACGTACCAAGAAACTTCTCGTACTCACTCGGTAAGATTAGGATCAAATTAGAGTTGTGCGATGAAAGTAATAACATGTTAAAATCAAATTCAATGTGTGTGTAATGTATAAGAAATCAAATCCAACAAACACGATCAAGTAAGTTTGATTTCCTTTTATTTCAGTTTAAACAAAGCAATTATAGATTCGTTGATTCAAGTATTCACGAAAGAAAATAACATAATATATTGAAAATGAACTACATACACAAAAATATTAAATAACAATTGTTCTCGCATGGATAGTTATTTTTGTAATGATAACCACTAATCCTATGTAGTTGCGATTCCTTAAAACTTTTACACACATTTCTAAACTAATTTAATCAAATTCGAGCAAAATGATCTCTAAAATCAAACTTAACAACCACAAATGGAGTATTTTCATCTAATGCTTCAATCAAAACAAAAACCAAACGCGAGGCCAAATAAATCACCATTGAAATCGATCAAATCATACACAAACTCATTTAAAACAATCAACGACCATATTGAAACACTATAACTTTCCAAATTCACTAAATCAAGCAAAATGGTAACTCTCAATGCATAGAATCCTTTATTGAGCACCAAGGCAATTATACTAGTCGTAATGTACCGATAAACTACTCGTATTCACTCTGTAAGAATCAAGAATCAAATTTGAGTTGTGCAATGAAAGTAATAACACGTCAAAATCAAACTCAATGTGTGTGCAATGAATAAGAAATCAAATCAAGCAAACACGATCAAGTAAGTTTGATTTCCTTTTATTTCGCTTTAAACTAAGTAATTATAGATTCGTTGATTTTGTATTCATGAAAGAGTATAACACAATATATTTGAAATGAACTACAAACACAAAAATATTAAACAACAATTGTTCTCGCATTGATAGTTATTTTTGTTGTAACAACCTCCAAATCTATGTAGTTGCGATTCTCAAGCCTTTTACACTCATTTCTAAACTAGTTTAATCAAATTCGAGCAAAATGATCTCCAAAATCAAACTTAACAACCACAAATGAAGTATTTTCATCTAATGCTTCAATCGAAACAAAAAACCAAACACGAGGCCACATAAATCACCCTTGGAATCGATCCACTCATACACAAAGTCATTCAAAACACTCAACAACCATATTGAAACACTTTTACTTTCCAAATCCACTAAATCAAGCAAAATGACAACTCTCAATGCATAGAATACTTTGTTGAGCACCAAGGCAAAGATACTAATCGTAACGTACCAAGAACTACTCGTACTCACTCGGTAAGACAAGAATCAAATTAGAGTTGTGCAATGAAAGTAATAACACGTGAAAATCAAATTCAATGTGTGTGTAACGAATAAGAAATCAAATCCAACAAACACGACCAAGTAAGTTTGATTTCCTTTTATTTCAGTTTAAATAAAGCAATTATAGATTCGTTGATTCAAGTATTCACAAAAAAATATAACATAATATATTGGAAATGAACTACGTACACAAAAATATTAAAGAACAATTGTTCTCACATGGATAGTTATTTTTGTAGTGACAACCTCTAATGCTATGTAGTTGCGATTCTTAAGCCTTTTACACACATTTCTAAACTAGTTTAATCAAATTTGAGCAAAATGATCTCTAAAATCAAACTTAACAACTACAAATGGAGTATTTTCATCTAATGCTTCAATCGAAACAAAAAACCAAACACGAGGCCACATAAATCACCCTTGTAATCGATCCACTCATACACAAAGTCATTCAAAACACTCAACAACCATATTGAAACACTTTTACTTTCCAAATCCACTAAATCAAGCAAAATGACAACTCTCAATGCATAGAATCCTTTATTGAGCACCAAGGCAAAGATACTAGTCGTAACGTACCAAGAAACTACTCGTACTCACTCGGTAAGATAAGAATCAAATTAAAGTTGTGCGATGAAAGTAATAACATGTTAAAATCAAATTCAATGTGTGTGTAATGAATAAGAAATCAAATCCAACAAACACGACCAAGTAAGTTTGATTTCCTTTTATTTCAGTTTAAACAAAGCAATTATAGATTCGTTGATTCAAGTATTCACGAAAGAATATAACATAATATATTGGAAATGAACTACATACACAAAAATATTAAACAACAATTGTTCTCGCATGGATAGTTATTTTTGTAGTGACAACCACTAATCCTATGTAGTTGCGATTCCTTAAACCTTTTACACACATTTCTAAACTAATTTAATCAAATTCGAGCAAAATGATCTCTAAACTCAAACTTAAGAACCACAAATGGAGTATTTTCATCTAATGCTTCAATCAAAACAAAAACCAAACACGAGGCCAAATAAATCACCATTGAAATCGATCAAATCATACACAAACTCATTTAAAACAATCAACGACCATATTGAAACACTATAACTTTCCAAATTCACTAAATCAAGCAAAATGGTAACTCTCAATGCATAGAATCCTTTATTGAGCACCAAGGCAATTATACTAGTCGTAATGTACCGATAAACTACTTGTATTCACTCGGTAAGAATCAAGAATCAAATTTGAGCTGTGTAATGAAAGTAATAACACGTCAAAATCAAACTCAATGTGTGTGCAATGAATAAGAAATCAAATCGAGCAAACACGACTAGGTAAGTTTGATTTCCTTTTATTTCGCTTTAAACTAAGTAATTATAGATTCGTTGATTTTGTATTCATGAAAGAGTATTACACAATATATTTGAAATGAACTACAAACACAAAAATATTAAACAACAATTGTTCTCGCATGGATAGTTATTTTAGTTGTAACAACCTCCAATCCTATGTAGTTGCGATTCTCAAGCCTTTTACACATATTTCTAAACTAGTTTAATCAAATTCGAGCAAAATGATCTCTAAAATCAAACTTAACAACCACAAATGGAGTATTTTCATCTAATGCTTCAATCAAAACAAAAAACCAAACACGAGGCCACATAAATCACCCTTGGAATCGATCCACTCATACACAAAGTCATTCAAAACACTCAACAACCATATTGAAACACTTTTACTTTCCAAATCCACTAAATCAAGCAAAATGACAACTCTTAATGCATAGAATCCTTTATTGAGCACCAAGGCAAAGATACTAGTCGTAACGTACCAAGAAACTACTCGTACTCACTCGGTAAGATTAGGATCAAATTAGAGTTGTGCGATGAAAGTAATAACATGTTAAAATCAAATTCAATGTGTGTGTAATGAATAAGAAATCAAATCCAACAAACACGACCAAGTAAGTTTGATTTCCTTTTATTTCAGTTTAAACAAAGCAATTATAGATTCTTTGATTCAAGTATTCACGAAAGAATATAACATAATATATTGGAAATGAACTACGTACACAAAAATATTAAACAACAATTGTTCTCACATGGATAGTTATTTTTGTAGTGACAACCTCTAATGCTATGTAGTTGCGATTCTTAAGGCTTTTACACACATTTCTAAACTATTTTAATCAAATTCGAGCAAAATGATCTCTAAAATCAAACTTAAGAACCACAAATGGAGTATTTTCATCTAATGCTTCAATCAAAACAAAAACCAAACACGAGGCCAAATAAATCACCATTGAAATCGATCAAATCATACACAAACTCATTTAAAACACTCAACGACCATATTGAAACACTATAACTTTCCAAATTCACTAAATCAAGCAAAATGGTAACTCTCAATGCATAGAATCCTTTATTAAGCACCAAGGCAATTATACTAGTCGTAATGTATCGATAAACTACTTGTATTCACTCGGTAAGAATCAAGAATCAAATTTGAGCTGTGCAATGAAAGTAATAACACGTCAAAATCAAATTCAATGTGTGTGCAATGAATAAAAAATCAAATCAAGCAAACACGATCAAGTAAGTTTGATTTCCTTTTATTTCGCTTTAAACTAAGTAATTATAGATTCGTTGATTTTTTATTCATGAAAGAGTATAACACAATATATTTGAAATGAACTACAAACACAAAAATATTAAACAACAATTGTTCTCGCATGGATAGTTATTTTTGTTGTAACAACCTCCAATCCTATGTAGTTTCGATTCTCAAGCCTCTTACACGCATTTCCAAACTAGTTTAATCAAATTCGAGCAAAATGATCTCTAAAATCAAACTTAACAACCACGAATGGAGTATTTTCATCTAATGCTTCAATCGAAACAAAAAACCAAACACGAGGCCACATAAATCACCCTTGGAATCGATCCACTCATACACAAAGTCATTCAAAACACTCAACAACCATATTGAAACACTTTTACTTTCCAAATCCACTAAATAATGCAAAATGACAACTCTCAATGCATAGAATCCTTTATTGAGCACCAAGGCAAAGATACTAGTCGTAACATACCAAGAAACTACTCGTACTCACTCGGTAAGATAAGAATCAAATTAGAGTTGTGCAATGAAATTAATAACACGTTAAAATCAAATTCAATGTGTGTGTAATGAATAAGAAATCAAATCCAACAAACACGACCAAGTAAGTTTGATTTCCTTTTATTTCAGTTTAAACAAAGCAATTATAGATTCGTTGATTCAAGTATTCACGAAAGAATATAACATAATATATTGGAAATGAACTACGTACACAAAAATATTAAACAACAATTGTTCTCCCATGGATAGTTATTTTTGTAGTGATAACCACTAATCCTATGTAGTTGCGATTCCTTAAAACTTTTTCACACATTTCTAAACTAATTTAATCAAATTCGAGCAAAATGATCTCTAAAATCAAACTTAACAACCACAAATGGAGTATTTTCATCTAATGCTTCAATCAAAACAAAAACCAAACGCGAGGCCAAATAAATCACCATTGAAATCGATCAAATCATACACAAACTCATTTAAAACACTCAACGACCATATTGAAACACTTTAACTTTCCAAATTCACTAAATCAAGCAAAATGGCAACTCTCAATGCATAGAATCCTTTATTGAGAACCAAGGCAATGATACTAGTCGTAATGTACTGATAAACTACTCGTATTCACTCGGTAAGAATCAAGAATCAAATTTGACTTGTCCAATGAAAGTAATAACACGTCAAAATCAAACTCAATGTGTGTGCAATGAATAAGAAATCAAATCAAGCAAACACGATCAAGTAAGTTTGATTTCCTTTTATTTCGCTTTAAACTAAGTAATTATAGATTCGTTGATTTGGTATTCATGAAAGAGTATAACACAATATATTTGAAATGAACTACAAACACAAAAATATTAAACAACAATTGTTCTCGCATGGATAGTTATTTTTGTTGTAACAACCTCCAAATCTATGTAGTTGCGATTCTCAAGCCTTTTACACGCATTTCTAAACTAGTTTAATCAAATTCGAGCAAAATAATCTCTAAAATCAAACTTAACAACCACAAATGGAGTATTTTCATCTAATGCTTCAATCGAAACAAAAAACCAAACACGAGGCCACATAAATCACCCTTGGAATCGATCCACTCATACACAAAGTCATTCAAAACACTCAACAACCATATTGAAACACTTTTACTTTCCAAATCCACTAAATCAAGCAAAATGACAACTCTCAATGCATAGAATTCTTTATTGCGCACCAAGGCAAAGATACTAGTCGTAACGTACCAAGAAACTACTCGTACTCACTCGGTAAGATAAGAATCAAATTAGAGTTGCGCAATGAAAGTAATAACACGTTAAAATCAAATTCAATGTGTGTGTAAGGAATAAGAAATCAAATCCAACAAACACGACCAAGTAAGTTTGATTTCCTTTTATTTCAGTTTAAACAAAGCAATTATAGATTCATTGATTCAAGTATTCACGAAAGAATATAACATAATATATTGGAAATGAACTACGTACACAAAAATATTAAACAACAATTGTTCTCACGTGGATAGTTATTTTTGTAGTGACAACCTCTAATGCTATGTAGTTGCGATTCTTAAGGCTTTTACACACATTTCTAAACTAGTTTAATCAAATTCGAGCAAAATGATCTCTAAAATCAAACTTAACAACCACAAATGGAGTATTTTCATCTAATGCTTCAATGGAAACAAAAAACCAAACACGAGGCCACATAAATCACCCTTGTAATCGATCCACTCATACACAAAGTCATTCAAAACACTCAACAACCATATTGAAACACTTTTACTTTCCAAATCCACTAAATCAAGCAAAATGACAACTCTCAATGCATAGAATCCTTTATTGAGCACCAAGGCAAAGATACTAGTCGTAACGTACCAAGCAACTACTCGTACTCACTCGGTAAGATAAGAATCAAATTAAAGTTGTGCGATGAAAGTAATAACATGTTAAAATCAAATTCAATGTGTGTGTAATGAATAAGAAATCAAATCCAACAAACACGACCAAGTAAGTTTGATTTCCTTTTATTTCAGTTTAAACAAAGCAATTATAGATTCGTTGATTCAAGTATTCACGAAAGAATATAACATAATATATTGGAAATGAACTACATACACAAAAATATTAAACAACAATTGTTCTCGCATGGATAGTTATTTTTGTAGTGACAACCACTAATCCTATGAGTTGCGATTCCTTAAACCTTTTACACATATTTCTAAAATAATTTAATCAAATTCGAGCAAAATGATCTCTAAAATCAAACTTAATAACCACAAATGGAGTATTTTCATCTAATGCTTCAATCAAAACAAAAACCAAACACGAGGCCAAATAAATCACCATTGAAATCGATCAAATCATACACAAACTCATTTAAAACACTCAACGACCATATTGAAACACTTTAACTTTCCAAATTCACTAAATCAAGCAAAATGGTAACTCTCAATGCATAGAATCCTTTATTGAGCACCAAGGCAATTATACTAGTCGTAATGTACCGATAAACTACTCGTATTCACTCGGTAAGTATAAAGAATCAAATTTGAGTTGTGCAATGAAAGTAATAACACGTCAAAATCAAACTCAATGTGTGTGCAATGAATAAGAAATCAAATCAAGCAAACACGACCAAGTAAGTTTGATTTTCTTTTATTTCGCTTTAAACTAAGTAATTATATATTCGTTGATTTTGTATTCATGAAAGAGTATAACACAATATATTTGAAATGAACTACAAACACAAAAATATTAAACAACAATTGTTCTCGCATGGATAGTTATTTTTGTTGTAACAACCTCCAATCCTATGTAGTTGCGATTCTCAAGCCTTTTACACACATTTCTAAACTAGTTTAATCAAATTCGAGCAAAATGATCTCTAAAATCAAACTTAACAACCACAAATGGAGTATTTTAATCTAATGCTTCAATCGAAACAAAAAACCAAACTCGAGGCCACATAAATCACCCTTGGAATCGATCCACTCATACACAAAGTCATTCAAAACACTCAACAACCATATTGAAACACTTTTACTTTCCAAATCCACTAAATCAAGCAAAATGACAACTCTCAATGCATAGAATTCTTTATTGCGCACCAAGGCAAAGATACTAGTCGTAACGTACCAAGAAACTACTCGTACTCACTCGGTAAGATAAGAATCAAATTAGAGTTGCGCAATGAAAGTAATAACACGTTAAAATCAAATTCAATGTGTGTGTAATGAATAAGAAATCAAATCCAACAAACACGACCAAGTAAGTTTGATTTTCTTTTATTTTTGTTTAAACAAAGCAATTATAGATTCGTTGATTCAAGTATTCACCAAATAATATAACATAATATATTGGAAATGAACTACGTACACAAAAATATTAAACAACAATTGTTCTCACATGGATAGTTATTTTTGTAGTGACAACCTCTAATGCTATGTAGTTGCGATTCTTAAGCCTTTTACACACATTTCTAAACTAATTTAATCAAATTCGAGCAAAATGATCTCTAAAATCAAACTTAACAACCACAAATGGAGTATTTTCATCTAATGCTTCAATCGAATCAAAAACCAAACACGAGGCCACATAAATCACCCTTTGAATCGATCCAATCATACACAAACTCATTCAAAACACTCCACAACTATATTGAAACACTTTTACTTTCCAAATACACTAAATGAAGCAAAATGACAACTCTCAATGCATAGAATCCTTTATTGAGCACCAAGGCAATGATATTAGTCGTAATATACCAATAAACTACTCGTATTCACTTGGTAAGAATCAAGAATCAAATTAGACTTGTGGTATGAAAGTAATAACACGTCAAAATCAAACTCAATCTGTGTGCAATGAATAAGAAATCAAATCAAGCAAACACGACCAAGTCAGTTTGATTTCCTTTTATTTCACTTTAAACTAAGCAATTATAGGTTCGTTGATTCAAGTATTCACGAAAGAGTATAACATAATATATTGGAATTGAACTACAAACACAAAAATATTAAACAACAATTGTTCTCGCATGGATAGTTATTTTTGTTGTAACAACCTCCAATCCTATATAGTTGCAATTCTCAAGCCTTTTACACATATTTCTAAACTAGTTTAATCAAATTCGAGCAAAATGATCTCTAAAATCAAACTTAACAACCACAAATGTAGTATTTTCATCTAATGCTTCAATCAAAACAAAACCAAACACGAGGCCACATAAATCACTCTTGGAATCGACCCAATCATACACAAACTCATTCAAAACACTCAACAACCATATTGAAACTATTTTACTTTCCAAATGCACTAAATCAAACAAAATGACAACTCTCAATGCATAGAATCCTTTATTGAGCACCAAGGCAATGATACTAGTCGTAACGTACCAATAAACTACTCGTATTCACTCGGTAAGAATCAAAAATCAAATTAGTGTTGTGGAATTAAAGTAATAACACGTCAAAATCAAACTCAACGTGTGTGCAATGAATAAGAAGTCAAATCAAGCAAACACGACAAAGTAAGTTTGATTTCCTTGTATATCACTTTAAACTAAGCAATTATAGATTCGTTGATTCAAGTATTCACGAAAGAGTATAACATAATATATTGGAATTGAACTACAAACACAAAAATATTAAACAACAATTGTTCTCGCATGGATAGTTATTTTTGTAGTAACACCCTCCAATCCTATGTCGTTGCGATTCTCAAGCCTTTTACACACATTTCTAAACTAGTTTAATCAAATTCGAGCAAAATGATCTCTAAAATCAAACTTAACAACCACAAATGGAGAATTTTCATCTAATGCTTCAATCAAAACAAAAAACCAAACATGAGGCCACATAAATCACCCTTGGAATCGATCCACTCATACACAAAGTCATTCAAAACACTCAACAATCATATTGAAACACTTTTACTTTCCAAATTCACTAAATCAAGCAAAATGACAACTCTCAATGCATAGAATCCTTTATTGAGCACCAAGGCAAAGATACTAGTCGTAACGTACCAAGAAACTACTCGTACTCACTCGGTAAGATTAGGATCAAATTAGAGTTGTGCGATTAAAGTAATAACATGTTAAAATCAAATTCAATGTGTGTGCAATGAATAAGAAATCAAATCCAACAAACACGACCAACTAAGTTTGATTTCGTTTTATTTCAGTTTAAACAAAGCAATTATAGATTCCTTGATTCAAGTATTCACGAAAGAATATAACATAATATATTGGAAATGAACTACATACACAAAAATATTAAATAACAATTGTTCTCGCATGGATAGTTATTTTTGTAGTGATAACCACTAATCCTATGTAGTTGCGATTCCTTAAAACTTTTACACACATTTCTAAACTAATTTAATCAAATTCGAGCAAAATGATCTCTAAAATCAAACTTAACAACCACAAATGGAGTATTTTCATCTAATGCTTCAATCAAAACAAAAACCAAACGCGAGGCCAAATAAGTCACCCTTGAAATCGATTAAATCATACACAAACTCATTTAAAACACTCAACGACCATATTGAAACACTTTAACTTTCCAAATTCACTAAATCAAGCAAAATGGCAACTCTCAATGCATAGAATCCTTTATTGAGCACCAAGGCAATGATACTAGTCGTAATGTACCGATAAACTACTCGTATTCACTCGGTAAGAATCAAGAATCAAATTTGAGTTGTGCAATGAAAGTATTAACACGTCAAAATCAAACTCAATGTGTGTGCAATGAATAAGAAATCAAATCAAGCAAACACGATCAAGTAAGTTTGATTTCCTTTTATTTCGCTTTAAACTAAGTAATTATAGATTCATTGATTTTGTATTCATGAAAGAGTATAACACAATAAATTTGAAATGAACTACAAACACAAAAATATTAAACAACAATTGTTCTCGCATGGATAGTTATTTTTGTTGTAACAACCTCCAAATCTATGTAGTTGCGATTCTCAAGCCTTTTACACGCATTTCTAAACTAGTTTAATCAAATTCGAGCAAAATGATCTCTAAAATAAAACTTAACAACCACAAATGGAGTATTTTCATCTAATGCTTCAATCGAAACAAAAAACCAAACACGAGGCCACATAAATCACCCTTGGAATCGATCCACTCATACACAAAGTCATTCAAAACACTCAACAAGCATATTGAAACACTTTTACTTTCCAAATCCACTAAATCAAGCAAAATGACAACTCTCAATGCATAGAATCCTTTATTAGCACCAAGGCAAAGATACTAGTCGTAACGTACCAAGAACTACTCGTACTCACTCGGTAAGACAAGAATCAAATTAGAGTTGTGCAATGAAAGTAATAACACGTTAAAATCAAATTCAATGTGTGTGTAACGAATAAGAAATCAAATCCAACAAACACGACCAAGTAAGCTTGATTTCCTTTTATTTCAATTTAAACAAAGCAATTATAGATTCGTTGATTCAAGTATTCACGAAAGAATATAACATAATATATTGGAAATGAACTACGCACACAAAAATATTAAACAACAATTGTTCTCACATGGATAGTTATTTTTGTAGTGACAACCTCTAATGCTATGTAGTTGCGATTCTTAAGCCTTTTACACACATTTCTAAACTAGTTTAATAAAATTCGAGCAAAATGATCTCTAAAATCAAACTTAACAACCACAAATGGAGTATTTTCATCTAATGCTTCAATCGAAACAAAAAACCAAACACGATGTCACATAAATCACCCTTGTAATCGATCCACTCATACACAAAGTCATTCAAAACACTCAACAACCATATTCAAACACTTTTACTTTCCAAATCCACTAAATCAAGTAAAATGACAACTCTCAATGCATAGAATCCTTTATTGAGCACCAAGGCAAAGATACTAGTCGTAACGTACCAAGAAACTACTCGTACTCACTCGGTAAGATTAGGATCAAATTAGAGTTGTGCGATTAAAGTAATAACATGTTAAAATCAAATTCAATGTGTGTGCAATGAATAAGAAATCAAATCCAACAAACACGACCAACTAAGTTTGATTTCGTTTTATTTCAGTTTAAACAAAGCAATTATAGATTCCTTGATTCAAGTATTCACGAAAGAATATAACATAATATATTGGAAATGAACTACATACATAAAAATATTAAACAACAATTGTTCTCGCATGGATAGTTATTTTTGTAGTGACAACCACTAATCCTATGTAGTTGCGATTCGTTAAACCTTTTACACACATTTCTAAACTAATTTAATCAAATTCAAGCAAAATGATCTCTAAAATCAAACTTAACAACCACAAATGGAGTATTTTCATCTAATGCTTCAATCAAAACAAAAACCAAACACGAGGCCAAATAAATCACCATTGAAATCGATCAAATCATACACAAACTCATTTAAAACACTCAACGACCATATTGAAACACTTTAACTTTCCAAATTCACTAAATCAAGCAAAATGGTAACTCTTAATGCATAGAATCCTTTATTGAGCACCAAGGCAATTATACTAGTCGTAATGTACCGATAAACTACTCGTATTCACTCGGTAAGAATAAAGAATCAAATTTGAGTTGTGCAATGAAAGTAATAACACGTCAAAATCAAACTCAATGTGTGTGCAATGAATAAGAAATCAAACCAAGCAAACACAGCCAAGTAAGTTTGATTTCCTTTTATTTCGCTTTAAACTAAGTAATTATAGATTCGTTGATTTTGTATTCATGAAAGAGTATAACACAATATATTTGAAATGAACTACAAACACAAAAATATTAAAAAACAATTGTTCTCGCATGGATAGTTATTTTTGTTGTAACAACCTCCAAATCTATGTAGTTGCGATTCTCAAGCCTTTTACACTCATTTCTAAACTAGTTTAATCAAATTCGAGCAAAATGATCTCCAAAATCAAACTTAACAACCACAAATGAAGTATTTTCATCTAATGCTTCAATCGAAACAAAAAACCAAACACGAGGCCACATAAATCACCCTTGGAATCGATCCACTCATACACAAAGTCATTCAAAACACTCAACAACCATATTGAAACACTTTTACTTTCCAAATCCACTAAATCAAGCAAAATGACAACTCTCAATGCATAGAATACTTTGTTGAGCACCAAGGCAAAGATACTAATCGTAACGTACCAAGAACTACTCGTACTCACTCGGTAAGACAAGAATCAAATTAGAGTTGTGCAATGAAAGTAATAACACGTTAAAATCAAATTCAATGTGTGTGTAACGAATAAGAAATCAAATCCAACAAACACGACCAAGTAAGTTTGATTTCCTTTTATTTCAGTTTAAACAAAGCAATTATAGATTCGTTGATTCAAGTATTCACAAAAAAATATAACATAATATATTGGAAATGAACTACGTACACAAAAATATTAAAGAACAATTGTTCTCACATGGATAGTTATTTTTGTAGTGACAACCTCTAATGCTATGTAGTTGCGAGTCTTAAGCCTTTTACACACATTTCTAAACTAGTTTAATCAAATTTGAGCAAAATGATCTCTAAAATCAAACTTAACAACTACAAATGGAGTATTTTCATCTAATGCTTCAATCGAAACAAAAAACCAAACACGAGGCCACATAAATCACCCTTGTAATCGATCCACTCATACACAAAGTCATTCAAAACACTCAACAACCATATTGAAACACTTTTACTTTCCAAATCCACTAAATCAAGCAAAATGACAACTCTCAATGCATAGAATCCTTTATTGAGCACCAAGGCAAAGATACTAGTCGTAACGTACCAAGAAACTACTCGTACTCACTCGGTAAGATAAGAATCAAATTAAAGTTGTGCGATGAAAGTAATAACATGTTAAAATCAAATTCAATGTGTGTGTAATGAATAAGAAATCAAATCCAACAAACACGACCAAGTAAGTTTGATTTCCTTTTATTTCAGTTTAAACAAAGCAATTATAGATTCGTTGATTCAAGTATTCACGAAAGAATATAACATAATATATTGGAAATGAACTACATACACAAAAATATTAAACAACAATTGTTCTCGCATGGATAGTTATTTTTGTAGTGACAACCACTAATCCTATGTAGTTGCGATTCCTTAAACCTTTTACACACATTTCTAAACTAATTTAATCAAATTCGAGCAAAATGATCTCTAAACTCAAACTTAAGAACCACAAATGGAGTATTTTCATCTAATGCTTCAATCAAAACAAAAACCAAACACGAGGCCAAATAAATCACCATTGAAATCGATCAAATCATACACAAACTCATTTAAAACAATCAACGACCATATTGAAACACTATAACTTTCCAAATTCACTAAATCAAGCAAAATGGTAACTCTCAATGCATAGAATCCTTTATTGAGCACCAAGGCAATTATACTAGTCGTAATGTACCGATAAACTACTTGTATTCACTCGGTAAGAATCAAGAATCAAATTTGAGCTGTGTAATGAAAGTAATAACACGTCAAAATCAAACTCAATGTGTGTGCAATGAATAAGAAATCAAATCGAGCAAACACGACTAGGTAAGTTTGATTTCCTTTTATTTCGCTTTAAACTAAGTAATTATAGATTCGTTGATTTTGTATTCATGAAAGAGTATTACACAATATATTTGAAATGAACTACAAACACAAAAATATTAAACAACAATTGTTCTCGCATGGATAGTTATTTTAGTTGTAACAACCTCCAATCCTATGTAGTTGCGATTCTCAAGCCTTTTACACATATTTCTAAACTAGTTTAATCAAATTCGAGCAAAATGATCTCTAAAATCAAACTTAACAACCACAAATGGAGTATTTTCATCTAATGCTTCAATCAAAACAAAAAACCAAACACGAGGCCACATAAATCACCCTTGGAATCGATCCACTCATACACAAAGTCATTCAAAACACTCAACAACCATATTGAAACACTTTTACTTTCCAAATCCACTAAATCAAGCAAAATGACAACTCTCAATGCATAGAATCCTTTATTGAGCACCAAGGCAAAGATACTAGTCGTAACGTACCAAGAAACTACTCGTACTCACTCGGTAAGATTAGGATCAAATTAGAGTTGTGCGATGAAAGTAATAACATGTTAAAATCAAATTCAATGTGTGTGTAATGAATAAGAAATCAAATCCAACAAACACGACCAAGTAAGTTTGATTTCCTTTTATTTCAGTTTAAACAAAGCAATTATAGATTCTTTGATTCAAGTATTCACGAAAGAATATAACATAATATATTGGAAATGAACTACGTACACAAAAATATTAAACAACAATTGTTCTCACATGGATAGTTATTTTTGTAGTGACAACCTCTAATGCTATGTAGTTGCGATTCTTAAGGCTTTTACACACATTTCTAAACTATTTTAATCAAATTCGAGCAAAATGATCTCTAAAATCAAACTTAAGAACCACAAATGGAGTATTTTCATCTAATGCTTCAATCAAAACAAAAACCAAACACGAGGCCAAATAAATCACCATTGAAATCGATCAAATCATACACAAACTCATTTAAAACACTCAACGACCATATTGAAACACTATAACTTTCCAAATTCACTAAATCAAGCAAAATGGTAACTCTCAATGCATAGAATCCTTTATTAAGCACCAAGGCAATTATACTAGTCGTAATGTATCGATAAACTACTTGTATTCACTCGGTAAGAATCAAGAATCAAATTTGAGCTGTGCAATGAAAGTAATAACACGTCAAAATCAAATTCAATGTGTGTGCAATGAATAAAAAATCAAATCAAGCAAACACGATCAAGTAAGTTTGATTTCCTTTTATTTCGCTTTAAACTAAGTAATTATAGATTCGTTGATTTTTTATTCATGAAAGAGTATAACACAATATATTTGAAATGAACTACAAACACAAAAATATTAAACAACAATTGTTCTCGCATGGATAGTTATTTTTGTTGTAACAACCTCCAATCCTATGTAGTTTCGATTCTCAAGCCTCTTACACGCATTTCCAAACTAGTTTAATCAAATTCGAGCAAAATGATCTCTAAAATCAAACTTAACAACCACGAATGGAGTATTTTCATCTAATGCTTCAATCGAAACAAAAAACCAAACACGAGGCCACATAAATCACCCTTGGAATCGATCCACTCATACACAAAGTCATTCAAAACACTCAACAACCATATTGAAACACTTTTACTTTCCAAATCCACTAAATAATGCAAAATGACAACTCTCAATGCATAGAATCCTTTATTGAGCACCAAGGCAAAGATACTAGTCGTAACATACCAAGAAACTACTCGTACTCACTCGGTAAGATAAGAATCAAATTAGAGTTGTGCAATGAAATTAATAACACGTTAAAATCAAATTCAATGTGTGTGTAATGAATAAGAAATCAAATCCAACAAACACGACCAAGTAAGTTTGATTTCCTTTTATTTCAGTTTAAACAAAGCAATTATAGATTCGTTGATTCAAGTATTCACGAAAGAATATAACATAATATATTGGAAATGAACTACGTACACAAAAATATTAAACAACAATTGTTCTCCCATGGATAGTTATTTTTGTAGTGATAACCACTAATCCTATGTAGTTGCGATTCCTTAAAACTTTTTCACACATTTCTAAACTAATTTAATCAAATTCGAGCAAAATGATCTCTAAAATCAAACTTAACAACCACAAATGGAGTATTTTCATCTAATGCTTCAATCAAAACAAAAACCAAACGCGAGGCCAAATAAATCACCATTGAAATCGATCAAATCATACACAAACTCATTTAAAACACTCAACGACCATATTGAAACACTTTAACTTTCCAAATTCACTAAATCAAGCAAAATGGCAACTCTCAATGCATAGAATCCTTTATTGAGAACCAAGGCAATGATACTAGTCGTAATGTACTGATAAACTACTCGTATTCACTCGGTAAGAATCAAGAATCAAATTTGACTTGTCCAATGAAAGTAATAACACGTCAAAATCAAACTCAATGTGTGTGCAATGAATAAGAAATCAAATCAAGCAAACACGATCAAGTAAGTTTGATTTCCTTTTATTTCGCTTTAAACTAAGTAATTATAGATTCGTTGATTTGGTATTCATGAAAGAGTATAACACAATATATTTGAAATGAACTACAAACACAAAAATATTAAACAACAATTGTTCTCGCATGGATAGTTATTTTTGTTGTAACAACCTCCAAATCTATGTAGTTGCGATTCTCAAGCCTTTTACACGCATTTCTAAACTAGTTTAATCAAATTCGAGCAAAATAATCACTAAAATCAAACTTAACAACCACAAATGGAGTATTTTCATCTAATGCTTCAATCGAAACAAAAAACCAAACACGAGGCCACATAAATCACCCTTGGAATCGATCCACTCATACACAAAGTCATTCAAAACACTCAACAACCATATTGAAACACTTTTACTTTCCAAATCCACTAAATCAAGCAAAATGACAACTCTCAAAGCATAGAAACCTTTTTTGAGCACCAAGGCAAAGATACTAGTCGTAACGTACCAAGAACTACTCGTACTCACTCGGTAAGACAAGAATCAAATTAGAGTAGTGCAATGAAAGTAATAACACGTTAAAATCAAATTC
The DNA here is from genome assembly GCA_025506415.1 of Flaveria robusta. Classification (NCBI taxonomy): domain Eukaryota; kingdom Viridiplantae; phylum Streptophyta; class Magnoliopsida; order Asterales; family Asteraceae; genus Flaveria; species Flaveria robusta. The sequence continues at coordinate 13,908,681 of CM046475.1, forward strand.
AATGTGTGTGTAACGAATAAGAAATCAAATCCAACAAACACGACCAAGTAAGTTTGATTTCCTTTTATTTCAGTTTAAACAAAGCAATTATAGATTCATTGATTCAAGTATTCACGAAAGAATATAACATAATATATTGGAAATGAACTACGTACACAAAAATATTAAACAACAATTGTTCTCACATGGATAGTTATTTTTGTAGTGACAACCTCTAATGCTATGTAGTTGCGATTCTTAAGGCTTTTACACACATTTCTAAACTAGTTTAATCAAATTCGAGCAAAATGATCTCTAAAATCAAACTTAACAACCACAAATGGAGTATTTTCATCTAATGCTTCAATGGAAACAAAAAACCAAACACGAGGCCACATAAATCACCCTTGTAATCGATCCACTCATACACAAAGTCATTCAAAACACTCAACAACCATATTGAAACACTTTTACTTTCCAAATCCACTAAATCAAGCAAAATGACAACTCTCAATGCATAGAATCCTTTATTGAGCACCAAGGCAAAGATACTAGTCGTAACGTACCAAGCAACTACTCGTACTCACTCGGTAAGATAAGAATCAAATTAAAGTTGTGCGATGAAAGTAATAACATGTTAAAATCAAATTCAATGTGTGTGTAATGAATAAGAAATCAAATCCAACAAACACGACCAAGTAAGTTTGATTTCCTTTTATTTCAGTTTAAACAAAGCAATTATAGATTCGTTGATTCAAGTATTCACGAAAGAATATAACATAATATATTGGAAATGAACTACATACACAAAAATATTAAACAACAATTGTTCTCGCATGGATAGTTATTTTTGTAGTGACAACCACTAATCCTATGTAGTTGCGATTCTTTAAACCTTTTACACATATTTCTAAAATAATTTAATCAAATTCGAGCAAAATGATCTCTAAAATCAAACTTAATAACCACAAATGGAGTATTTTCATCTAATGCTTCAATCAAAACAAAAACCAAACACGAGGCCAAATAAATCACCATTGAAATCGATCAAATCATACACAAACTCATTTAAAACACTCAACGACCATATTGAAACACTTTAACTTTCCAAATTCACTAAATCAAGCAAAATGGTAACTCTCAATGCATAGAATCCTTTATTGAGCACCAAGGCAATTATACTAGTCGTAATGTACCGATAAACTACTCGTATTCACTCGGTAAGTATAAAGAATCAAATTTGAGTTGTGCAATGAAAGTAATAACACGTCAAAATCAAACTCAATGTGTGTGCAATGAATAAGAAATCAAATCAAGCAAACACGACCAAGTAAGTTTGATTTTCTTTTATTTCGCTTTAAACTAAGTAATTATATATTCGTTGATTTTGTATTCATGAAAGAGTATAACACAATATATTTGAAATGAACTACAAACACAAAAATATTAAACAACAATTGTTCTCGCATGGATAGTTATTTTTGTTGTAACAACCTCCAATCCTATGTAGTTGCGATTCTCAAGCCTTTTACACACATTTCTAAACTAGTTTAATCAAATTCGAGCAAAATGATCTCTAAAATCAAACTTAACAACCACAAATGGAGTATTTTAATCTAATGCTTCAATCGAAACAAAAAACCAAACTCGAGGCCACATAAATCACCCTTGGAATCGATCCACTCATACACAAAGTCATTCAAAACACTCAACAACCATATTGAAACACTTTTACTTTCCAAATCCACTAAATCAAGCAAAATGACAACTCTCAATGCATAGAATTCTTTATTGCGCACCAAGGCAAAGATACTAGTCGTAACGTACCAAGAAACTACTCGTACTCACTCGGTAAGATAAGAATCAAATTAGAGTTGCGCAATGAAAGTAATAACACGTTAAAATCAAATTCAATGTGTGTGTAATGAATAAGAAATCAAATCCAACAAACACGACCAAGTAAGTTTGATTTTCTTTTATTTTTGTTTAAACAAAGCAATTATAGATTCGTTGATTCAAGTATTCACCAAATAATATAACATAATATATTGGAAATGAACTACGTACACAAAAATATTAAACAACAATTGTTCTCACATGGATAGTTATTTTTGTAGTGACAACCTCTAATGCTATGTAGTTGCGATTCTTAAGCCTTTTACACACATTTCTAAACTAATTTAATCAAATTCGAGCAAAATGATCTCTAAAATCAAACTTAACAACCACAAATGGAGTATTTTCATCTAATGCTTCAATCGAATCAAAAACCAAACACGAGGCCACATAAATCACCCTTTGAATCGATCCAATCATACACAAACTCATTCAAAACACTCCACAACTATATTGAAACACTTTTACTTTCCAAATACACTAAATGAAGCAAAATGACAACTCTCAATGCATAGAATCCTTTATTGAGCACCAAGGCAATGATATTAGTCGTAATATACCAATAAACTACTCGTATTCACTTGGTAAGAATCAAGAATCAAATTAGACTTGTGGTATGAAAGTAATAACACGTCAAAATCAAACTCAATCTGTGTGCAATGAATAAGAAATCAAATCAAGCAAACACGACCAAGTCAGTTTGATTTCCTTTTATTTCACTTTAAACTAAGCAATTATAGGTTCGTTGATTCAAGTATTCACGAAAGAGTATAACATAATATATTGGAATTGAACTACAAACACAAAAATATTAAACAACAATTGTTCTCGCATGGATAGTTATTTTTGTTGTAACAACCTCCAATCCTATATAGTTGCAATTCTCAAGCCTTTTACACATATTTCTAAACTAGTTTAATCAAATTCGAGCAAAATGATCTCTAAAATCAAACTTAACAACCACAAATGTAGTATTTTCATCTAATGCTTCAATCAAAACAAAACCAAACACGAGGCCACATAAATCACTCTTGGAATCGACCCAATCATACACAAACTCATTCAAAACACTCAACAACCATATTGAAACTATTTTACTTTCCAAATGCACTAAATCAAACAAAATGACAACTCTCAATGCATAGAATCCTTTATTGAGCACCAAGGCAATGATACTAGTCGTAACGTACCAATAAACTACTCGTATTCACTCGGTAAGAATCAAAAATCAAATTAGTGTTGTGGAATTAAAGTAATAACACGTCAAAATCAAACTCAACGTGTGTGCAATGAATAAGAAGTCAAATCAAGCAAACACGACAAAGTAAGTTTGATTTCCTTGTATATCACTTTAAACTAAGCAATTATAGATTCGTTGATTCAAGTATTCACGAAAGAGTATAACATAATATATTGGAATTGAACTACAAACACAAAAATATTAAACAACAATTGTTCTCGCATGGATAGTTATTTTTGTAGTAACACCCTCCAATCCTATGTCGTTGCGATTCTCAAGCCTTTTACACACATTTCTAAACTAGTTTAATCAAATTCGAGCAAAATGATCTCTAAAATCAAACTTAACAACCACAAATGGAGAATTTTCATCTAATGCTTCAATCAAAACAAAAAACCAAACATGAGGCCACATAAATCACCCTTGGAATCGATCCACTCATACACAAAGTCATTCAAAACACTCAACAATCATATCGAAACACTTTTACTTTCCAAATTCACTAAATCAAGCAAAATGACAACTCTCAATGCATAGAATCCTTTATTGAGCACCAAGGCAAAGATACTAGTCGTAACGTACCAAGAAACTACTCGTACTTACTCGGTAAGATTAGGATCAAATTAGAGTTGTGCGATTAAAGTAATAACATGTTAAAATCAAATTCAATGTGTGTGCAATGAATAAGAAATCAAATCCAACAAACACGACCAACTAAGTTTGATTTCGTTTTATTTCAGTTTAAACAAAGCAATTATAGATTCCTTGATTCAAGTATTCACGAAAGAATATAACATAATATATTGGAAATGAACTACATACACAAAAATATTAAATAACAATTGTTCTCGCATGGATAGTTATTTTTGTAGTGATAACCACTAATCCTATGTAGTTGCGATTCCTTAAAACTTTTACACACATTTCTAAACTAATTTAATCAAATTCGAGCAAAATGATCTCTAAAATCAAACTTAACAACCACAAATGAAGTATTTTCATCTAATGCTTCAATCAAAACAAAAACCAAACGCGAGGCCAAATAAGTCACCCTTGAAATCGATTAAATCATACACAAACTCATTTAAAACACTCAACGACCATATTGAAACACTTTAACTTTCCAAATTCACTAAATCAAGCAAAATGGCAACTCTCAATGCATAGAATCCTTTATTGAGCACCAAGGCAATGATACTAGTCGTAATGTACCGATAAACTACTCGTATTCACTCGGTAAGAATCAAGAATCAAATTTGAGTTGTGCAATGAAAGTATTAACACGTCAAAATCAAACTCAATGTGTGTGCAATGAATAAGAAATCAAATCCAGCAAACACGATCAAGTAAGTTTGATTTCCTTTTATTTCGCTTTAAACTAAGTAATTATAGATTCATTGATTTTGTATTCATGAAAGAGTATAACACAATAAATTTGAAATGAACTACAAACACAAAAATATTAAACAACAATTGTTCTCGCATGGATAGTTATTTTTGTTGTAACAACCTCCAAATCTATGTAGTTGCGATTCTCAAGCCTTTTACACGCATTTCTAAACTAGTTTAATCAAATTCGAGCAAAATGATCTCTAAAATAAAACTTAACAACCACAAATGGAGTATTTTCATCTAATGCTTCAATCGAAACAAAAAACCAAACACGAGGCCACATAAATCACCCTTGGAATCGATCCACTCATACACAAAGTCATTCAAAACACTCAACAAGCATATTGAAACACTTTTACTTTCCAAATCCACTAAATCAAGCAAAATGACAACTCTCAATGCATAGAATCCTTTATTAGCACCAAGGCAAAGATACTAGTCGTAACGTACCAAGAACTACTCGTACTCACTCGGTAAGACAAGAATCAAATTAGAGTTGTGCAATGAAAGTAATAACACGTTAAAATCAAATTCAATGTGTGTGTAACGAATAAGAAATCAAATCCAACAAACACGACCAAGTAAGCTTGATTTCCTTTTATTTCAATTTAAACAAAGCAATTATAGATTCGTTGATTCAAGTATTCACGAAAGAATATAACATAATATATTGGAAATGAACTACGCACACAAAAATATTAAACAACAATTGTTCTCACATGGATAGTTATTTTTGTAGTGACAACCTCTAATGCTATGTAGTTGCGATTCTTAAGCCTTTTACACACATTTCTAAACTAGTTTAATAAAATTCGAGCAAAATGATCTCTAAAATCAAACTTAACAACCACAAATGGAGTATTTTCATCTAATGCTTCAATCGAAACAAAAAACCAAACACGATGTCACATAAATCACCCTTGTAATCGATCCACTCATACACAAAGTCATTCAAAACACTCAACAACCATATTGAAACACTTTTACTTTCCAAATCCACTAAATCAAGTAAAATGACAACTCTCAATGCATAGAATCCTTTATTGAGCACCAAGGCAAAGATACTAGTCGTAACGTACCAAGAAACTACTCGTACTCACTCGGTAAGATTAGGATCAAATTAGAGTTGTGCGATTAAAGTAATAACATGTTAAAATCAAATTCAATGTGTGTGCAATGAATAAGAAATCAAATCCAACAAACACGACCAACTAAGTTTGATTTCGTTTTATTTCAGTTTAAACAAAGCAATTATAGATTCCTTGATTCAAGTATTCACGAAAGAATATAACATAATATATTGGAAATGAACTACATACATAAAAATATTAAACAACAATTGTTCTCGCATGGATAGTTATTTTTGTAGTGACAACCACTAATCCTATGTAGTTGCGATTCGTTAAACCTTTTACACACATTTCTAAACTAATTTAATCAAATTCAAGCAAAATGATCTCTAAAATCAAACTTAACAACCACAAATGGAGTATTTTCATCTAATGCTTCAATCAAAACAAAAACCAAACACGAGGCCAAATAAATCACCATTGAAATCGATCAAATCATACACAAACTCATTTAAAACACTCAACGACCATATTGAAACACTTTAACTTTCCAAATTCACTAAATCAAGCAAAATGGTAACTCTTAATGCATAGAATCCTTTATTGAGCACCAAGGCAATTATACTAGTCGTAATGTACCGATAAACTACTCGTATTCACTCGGTAAGAATAAAGAATCAAATTTGAGTTGTGCAATGAAAGTAATAACACGTCAAAATCAAACTCAATGTGTGTGCAATGAATAAGAAATCAAATCAAGCAAACACAGCCAAGTAAGTTTGATTTCCTTTTATTTCGCTTTAAACTAAGTAATTATAGATTCGTTGATTTTGTATTCATGAAAGAGTATAACACAATATATTTGAAATGAACTACAAACACAAAAATATTAAAAAACAATTGTTCTCGCATGGATAGTTATTTTTGTTGTAACAACCTCCAATCCTATGTAGTTTCGATTCTCAAGCCTTTTACACGCATTTCTAAACTAGTTTAATCAAATTCGAGCAAAATGATCTCTAAAATCAAACTTAACAACCACGAATGGAGTATTTTCATCTAATGCTTCAATTGAAACAAAAAACCAAACACGAGGCCACATAAATCACCCTTGGAATCGATCCACTCATACACAAAGTCATTCAAAACACTCAACAACCATATTGAAAAACTTTTACTTTCCAAATCCACTAAATCAAGCAAAATGACAACTCTCAATGCATAGAATCCTTTATTGAGCAACAAGGCAAAGATACTAGTCGTAACGTACCAAGAAACTACTCGTACTCACTCGGTAAGATAAGAATCAAATTAGAGTTGTGCAATGAAAGTAATAACACGTTAAAATCAAATTCAATGTGTGTGTAATGAATAAGAAATCAAATCCAGCAAACACGACCAACTAAGTTTGATTTCCTTTTATTTCTGTTTAAACAAAGCAATTATAGATTCGTTGATTCAAGTATTCACGAAAGAATATAACATAATATATTGGAAATGAACTAAGTACACAAAAATATTAAACAACAATTGTTCTCACATGGATAGTTATTTTTGTAGTGACAACCTCTAATGCTATGTAGTTGCGATTCTTAAGTCTTTTACACGCATTTCTAAACTAGTTTAATCAAATTCGAGCAAAATGATCTCTAAAATCAAACTTAACAACCACAAATGGAGTATTTTCATCTAATGCTTCAATTGAAACAAAAAACCAAACACGAGGCCACATAAATCACCCTTGTAATCGATCCACTCATACACAAAGTCATTCAAAACACTCAACAACCATATTGAAACACTTTTACTTTCCAAATCCACTAAATCAAGCAAAATGACAACTCTCAATGCATAGAATCCTTTATTGAGCACCAAGGCAAAGATACTAGTCGTAACGTACCAAGAAACTACTCGTACTCACTCGGTAAGATAAGAATCAAATTAAAGTTGTGCGATGAAAGTAATAACATGTTAAAATCAAATTCAATTTGTGTGTAATGAATAAGAAATCAAATCCAACAAACACGACCAAGTAAGTTTGATTTCCTTTTATTTCAGTTTAAACAAAGCAATTATAGATTCGTTGATTCAAGTATTCACGAAAGAATATAACATAATATATTGGAAATGAACTACATACACAAAAATATTAAACAACAATTGTTCTCGCATGGATAGTTATTTTTGTAGTGACAACCACTAATCCTATGTAGTTGCGATTCCTTAAACCTTTTACACACATTTCTAAACTAATTTAATCAAATTCGAGCAAAATGATCTCTAAAATCAAACTTAACAACCACAAATGGAGTATTTTCATCTAATGCTTCAATCAAAACAAAAACCAAACACGAGGCCAAATAAATCACCATTGAAATCGATCAAATCATACACAAACTCATTTACAACACTCAACGACCATATTGAAACACTTTAACTTTCCAAATTCACTAAATCAAGCAAAATGGTAACTCTTAATGCATAGAATCCTTTATTGAGCACCAAGGCAATTATACTAGTCGTAATGTACCGATAAACTACTCGTATTCACTCGGTAAGAATAAAGAATCAAATTTGAGTTGTGCAATGAAAGTAATAACACGTCAAAATCAAACTCAATGTGTGTGCAATGAATAAGAAATCAAATCAAGCAAACACGACCAAGTAAGTTTGATTTCCTTTTATTTCGCTTTAAACTAGGTAATTATAGATTCGTTGATTTTGTATTCATGAAAGAGTATAACACAATATATTTGAAATGAACTACAAACACAAAAATATTAAACAACAATTGTTCTCGCATGGATAGTTATTTTTGTTGTAACAACCTCCAATCCTATGTAGTTGCGATTCTCAAGCCTTTTACACACATTTCTAAACTAGTTTAATCAAATTCGAGCAAAATGATCTCTAAAATCAAACTTAACAACCACAAATGGAGTATTTTAATCTAATGCTTCAATCGAAACAAAAAACCAATCTCGAGGCCACATAAATCACCCTTGGAATCGATCCACTCATACACAGTCATTCAAAACACTTAACAACCATATTGAAACACTTTTACTTTCCAAATCCACTAAATCAAGCAAAATGACAACTCTCAATGCATAGAATCCTTTATTGAGCACCAAGGCAAAGATACTAGTCGTAACGTACCAAGAAACTACTCGTACTCACTCGGTAAGATAAGAATCAAATTAAAGTTGTGCGATGAAAGTAATAACATGTTAAAATCAAATTCAATTTGTGTGTAATGAATAAGAAATCAAATCCAACAAACACGACCAAGTAAGTTTGATTTCCTTTTATTTCAGTTTAAACAAAGCAATTATAGATTCGTTGATTCAAGTATTCACGAAAGAATATAACATAATATATTGGAAATGAACTACATACACAAAAATATTAAACAACAATTGTTCTCGCATGGATAGTTATTTTTGTAGTGACAACCACTAATCCTATGTAGTTGTGATTCCTTAAACCTTTTACACACATTTCTAAACTAATTTAATCAAATTCGAGCAAAATGATCTCTAAAATCAAACTTAACAACCACAAATGGAGTATTTTCATCTAATGCTTCAATCAAAACAAAAACCAAACACGAGGCCAAATAAATCACCATTGAAATCGATCAAATCATACACAAACTCATTTAAAACACTCAACGACCATATTGAAACACTTTAACTTTCCAAATTCACTAAATCAAGCAAAATGGTAACTCTTAATGCATAGAATCCTTTATTGAGCACCAAGGCAATTATACTAGTCGTAATGTACCGATAAACTACTCGTATTCACTCGGTAAGAATAAAGAATCAAATTTGAGTTGTGCAATGAAAGTAATAACACGTCAAAATCAAACTCAATGTGTGTGCAATGAATAAGAAATCAAATCAAGCAAACACGACCAAGTAAGTTTGATTTCCTTTTATTTCGCTTTAAACTAGGTAATTATAGATTCGTTGATTTTGTATTCATGAAAGAGTATAACACAATATATTTGAAATGAACTACAAACACAAAAATATTAAACAACAATTGTTCTCGCATGGATAGTTATTCTTGTTGTAACAACCTCCAATCCTATGTAGTTGCGATTCTCAAGCCTTTTACACACATTTCTAAACTAGTTTAATCAAATTCGAGCAAAATGATCTCTAAAATCAAACTTAACAACTACAAATGGAGTATTTTCATCTAATGCTTCAATCGAAACAAAAACCAAACACGAGGCCACATAAATCACCCTTTGAATCCATCCAATCATACACAAACTCATTCAAAACACTCGACAACTATATTGAAACACTTTTACTTTCCAAATACACTAAATGAAGCAAAATGACAACTCTCAATGCATAGAATCCTTTATTGAGCACCAAGGCAATGATACTAGTCGTAATATACCAATAAACTACTCGTATTCACTCGGTAAAAATCAAGAATCAAATTAGCCTTGTGGTAAGAAAGTAATGACACGTCAAAATCAAACTCAATCTGTGTGCAATGAATAAGAAATCAAATCAAGCAAACACGACCAAGTCAGTTTGATTTTCTTTTATTTCACTTTAAACTAAGCAATTATAGGTTCGTTGATTCAAGTATTCACGAAAGAGTATAACATAATATATTGGAATTGAACTACAAACACAAAAATATTAAACAACAATTGTTCTCGCATGGATAGTTATTTTTGTTGTAACAACCTCCAATCCTATATAGTTGCAATTCTCAAGCCTTTTACACACATTTCTAAACTAGTTTAATCAAATTCGAGCGAAATGATCTCTAAAATCAAACTTAACAACCACAAATGTAGTATTTTCATCTAATGCTTCAATCAAAACAGAAACCAAACACGAGGCCACATATATCACTCTTGGAATCGACCCAATCATACACAAACTCATTCAAAACACTCAACAACCATATTGAAACACTTTTACTTTCCAAATGCACTAAATCAAACAAAATGACAACTCTCAATGCATAGAATCCTTTATTGAGCACCAAGGCAATGATACTAGTTGTAACGTACCAATAAACTACTCGTATTCACTCGGTAAGAATCAAGAATCAAATTAGTGTTGTGGAATTAAAGTAATAACACGTCAAAATCAAACTCAACGTGTGTGCAATGAATAAGAAGTCAAATCAAGCAAACACGACAAAGTAAGTTTGATTTCCTTGTATATCACTTTAAACTAAGCAATTATAGATTCGCTGATTCAAGTATTCACGAAAGAGTATAACATAATATATTGGAATTGAACTACAAACATAAAAATATTAAACAACAATTGTTCTCGCATGGATAGTTATTTTTGTAGTAACACCCACCAATCCTATGTCGTTGCGATTCTCAAGCGTTTTACACGCATTTCTAAACTAGTTTAATCAAATTCGAGCAAAATGTTCTCTTAAATCAAACTTAACAACCACAAATGGAGTATTTTCATTTAATGCTTCAATTGAAACAAAAAACAAAACACGAGGCCACATAAATCACCCTTGGAATCGATCAACTCATACACAAAGTCATTCAAAACACTCAACAACCATATTGAAACACTTTTACTTTCCAAATCCACTAAATCAAGCAAAATGACAGCTCTCAATGCATAGAATCATTTATTGAGCACCAAGGCAAAGATACTAGTCGTAACGTACCAAGAAACTACTCGTACTCACTCGGTAAGATAAGAATCAAATTAGAGTTGTGCAATGAAAGTAATAACATGTTAAAATCAAATTCAATGTGTGTGTAATGAACAAGAAATCAAATCCAACAAACACGACCAAGTAAGTTTGATTTCCTTTTATTTCAGTTTAAACAAAGCAATTATAGATTCGTTGATTCAAGTATTCACGAACGAATATAACATAATATATTGGAAATGAACTACATACACAAAAATATTAAACAACAATTGTTCTCGCATGGATAGTTATTATTGTAGTGACAACCACTAATCCTTTGTAGTTGCGATTCCTTAAACCTTTTACACACATTTCTAAACTAATTTAATCAAATTCGAGCAAAATGATCTCTAAAATCAACCTTAACAGCCACAAATGGAGTATTTTCATCCAATGCTTTAATCAAAACAAAAACAAAACACGAGGCCAAATAAATCACCATTGAAATCGATCAAATCATACACAAACTCATTTAAAACACTCAACGACCATATTGAAACACTTTAAATTTCCAAATTCACTAAATCAAGCAAAATGGCAACTCTCAATGCATAGAATCCTTTATTGAGCACCAAGGCAAATATACTAGTCGTAACGTACCAAGAAACTACTCGTACTCACTCGGTAAGATAAGAATCAAATTAGAGTTGTGCGATGAAAGTAATAACATGTTAAAATCAAATTCAATGTGTGTGTAATGAATAAGAAATCAAATCCAACAAACACGACCAAGTAAGTTTGATTTCCTTTTATTTCAGTTTAAACAAAGCAATTATAGATTCGTTGATTCAAGTATTCACGAAAGAATATAACATAATATATTGGAAATGGACTACATACACAAAAATATTAAATAACAATTGTCCTCGCATGGATAGTTATTTTTGTAGTGACAACCACTAATCCTATGTAGTTGCGATTCCTTAAACCTTTTACAGACATTTCTAAACTAATTTAATCAAATTCGAGCAAAATGATCTCTAAAATCAAACTTAACTACCACAAATGGAGTATTTTCATCTAATGCTTCAATCAAAACATAAACCAAACGCGAGGCCAAATAAATCACCATTGAAATCGATCAAATCATACACAAACTCATTTAAAACACTCAACGACCATATTGAAACACTTTAACTTTCCAAATTCACTAAATCAAGCAAAATGGCAACTCTCAATGCATAGAATCCTTTATTGAGCACCAAGGCAATGATACTAGTCGTAATGTACCGATAAACTACTCGTATTCACTCAGTAAGAATCAAGAATCAAATTTGAGTTGTGCAATGAAAGTAATAACAGTGTGCAATGAATAAGAAATCAAATCAAGCAAACACGATCAAGTAAATTTGATTTCCTTTTATTTCGCTTTAAACTAAGTAATTATAGATTCGTTGATTTTGTATTCATGAAAGAGTATAACACAATATATTTGAAATGAACTATAAACACAAAAATATTAAACAACAATTGTTCTCGCATGGATAGTTATTTTTGTTGTAACAACCTCCAATCCTATGTAGTTGCGATTCTCAAGCCTTTTACACACATTTCTAAACTAGTTTAATCAAATTCGAGCAAAATGATCTCTAAAATCAAACTTAACAACCACAAATGGAGTATTTTCATCTAATGCTTCAATCGAAACAAAAAACCAAACACGAGGCCACATAAATCACCCTTGGAATCGATCCACTCATACACAAAGTCATTCAAAACACTCAACAACCATATTGAAACACTTTTACTTTCCAAATCCACTAAATCAAGCAAAATGACAACTCTCAGTGCATAGAATCCTTTATTGAGCACCAAGGCAAAGATACTAGTCGTAACGTACCAAGAAACTACTCGTACTCACTCGGTAAGAAAAGAATCAAATTAGAGTTGTGCAATGAAAGTAATAACACGTTAAAATCAAATTCAATGTGTGTGTAATGAATAAGAAATCAAATCCAACAAAAACGACCAAGTAAGTTTGATTTCCTTTTATTTCAGTTTAAACAAAGCAATTATAGATTCGTTGATTCAAGTATTCACGAAAGAATATAACATAATATATTGGAAATGAACTACGTACACAAAAATATTAAACAACAATTGTTCTCACATGGATAGTTATTTTTGTAGTGACAACCTCTAATGCTATGTAGTTGCGATTCCTAAGCCTTTTACACACATTTCTAAACTAGTTTAATCAAATTCGTGCAAAATGATCTTTAAAATCGAACTTAACAACCACAAATGGAGTATTTTCATCTAATGCTTCAATCGAAACAAAATACCAAACACGAGGCCATATAAATCACCCTTGTCATCGATCCACTTATACACAAAGTCATTCAAAACACTCAACAACCATATTGAAACACTTTTACTTTCTAAATCCACTAAATCAAGCAAAATGACAACTCTCAATGCATAGAATCCTTTATTGAGCACCAAGGCAAAGATACTTGTCGTAACGTACCAAGAAACTACTCGTACTCACTCGGTAAGATAAGAATCAAATTAAAGTTGTGCGATGAAAGTAATAAAATGTTAAAATCAAATTCAATGTGTGTGTAATGAATAAGAAATCAAATCCAACAAACACGACCAAGTAAGTTTGATTTCCTTTTATTTCAGTTTAAACAAAGCAATTATAGATTCGTTGATTCAAGTATTCACGAAAGAATATAACATAATATATTGGAAATGAACTACATATACAAAAATATTAAACAACTATTGTTCTCGCATGGATATTTATTTTTGTAGTGACAACCACTAATCCTATGTAGTTGCGATTCCTTAAACCTTTTACACACATTTCTAAACTAATTTAATCAAATTCGAGCAAAATGATCTCTAAAATCAAACTTAACAACCACAAATGGAGTATTTTCATCTAATGCTTCAATAGAAACAAAAAACTAAACACGAGGCCACATAAATCACCCTTGTAATCGATCCACTCATACACAAAGTCATTCAAAACACTCAACAACCATATTGAAACACTTTAACTTTCCAAATTCACTAAATCAAGCAAAATGGTAACTCTCAATGCATAGAATCCTTTATTGAGCACCAACGCAATTATACTAGTCGTAATGTACCGATAAACTACTTGTATTCAGTCGGTAAGAATCAAGAATCAAATTTGAGCTGTGCAATGAAAGTAATAACACGTCAAAATCAAACTCAATGTGTGTGCAATGAATAAGAAATCAAATCAAGCAAACACGACCAAGTAAGTTTGATTTCCTTTTATTTCGCTTTAAACTAGGTAATTATAGATTCGTTGATTTTGTATTAATGAAAGAGTATAACACAATATATTTGAAATGAACTACAAACACAAAAATATTAAACAACAATTGTTCTCGCATGGATAGTTATTTTTGTTGTAACAACCTCCAATCCTATGTAGTTGCGATTCTCAAGCCTTTTACACACATTTCTAAACTAGTTTAATCAAATTCGAGCAAAATGATATCTAAAATCAAACTTAACAACCACAAATGGTGTATTTTCTTCTAATGCTTCAATCGAAACAAAAAACCAAACACGAGGCCACATAAATCACCCTTGGAATCGATCCACTCATACACAAAGTCATTCAAAACACTCAACAACCATATTGAAACACTTTTACTTTCCAAATCCACTAAATCAAGCAAAATGACAACTCTCAATGCATAGAATCCTTTATTGAGCACCAAGGCAAAGATACTAGTTGTAACGTACCAAGAAACTACTCGTACTCACTCGGTAAGATAAGAATCAAATTAGAGTTGTGCAATGAAAGTAATAACACGTTAAAATCAAATTCAATGTGTGTGTAATGAATAAGAAATCAAATCCAACAAACACGACCAAGTAAGTTTGATTTTCTTTTATTTTAGTTTAAACAAAGCAATTATATATTCGTTGATTCAAGTATTCACGAAAGAATATAACATAATATATTGGAAATGAACTACGTACACAAAAATATTAAACAACAATTGTTCTCACATGGATAGTTATTTTTGTAGTGACAACCTCTAATGCTATGTAGTTGCGATTCTTAAGCCTTTTACACACATTTCTAAACTAATTTAATCAAATTCGAGCAAAATGATCTCTAAAATCAAACTTAACAACCACAAATGGAGTATTTTCATCTAATGCTTCAATTGAAACAAAAACCAAACACGAGGCCACATAAATCACCCTTTGAATCGATCCAATCATACACAAACACATTCAAAAAACTCAACAACTATATTGAAACACTTTTACTTTCCAAATACACTAAATGAAGCAAAATGACAACTCTCAACGCATAGAATCCTTTATTGAGCACCAAGGCAATGATACTAGTCGTAATATACCAATAAACTACTCGTATTCACTCAGTAAGAATCAAGAATCAAATTAGACTTGTGGTATGAAAGTAATAACACGTCAAAATCAAACTCAATCCGTGTGCAATGAATAAGAAATCAAATCAAGCAAACACGACCAAGTCAGTTTGATTTCCTTTTATTTCACTTTAAACTAAGCAATTATAGGTTCGTTGATTCAAGTATTCACGAAAGAGTATAACATAATATATTGGAATTGAACTACAAACACAAAAATATTAAACAACAATTGTTCTCGCATGGATAGTTATTTTTGTTTTAACAACCTCCAATCCTATATAGTTGCAATTCTCAAGCCTTTTACACACATTTTTAAACTAGTTTAATCAAATTCGAGCAAAATGATCTCTAAAATCAAACTTAACAACCACAAATGTAGTATTTTCATCTAATGCTTCAACCAAAACAAAAACCAAACACGAGACCACATAAATCACTCTTGGAATCGATCCAATCATACACAAACTCATTCAAAACACTCAACAACCATATTGAAACACTTTTATTTTCCAAATGCACTAAATCAAACAAAATGACAACTCTCAATGCATAGAATCCTTTATTGAGCACCAAGGCAATGATACTAGTCGTAACGTACCAATAAACAACTCATATTCACTCGATAAGAATCAAGAATCTAATTAGTGTTGTGGAATTAAAGTAATAACACATCAAAATCAAACTCAACGTGTGTGCAATGAATAAGAAGTCAAATCAAACAAACACGACAAAGTAAGTTTGATTTCCCTGTATATCACTTTAAACTAAGCAATTATAGATTCGATGATTCAAGTATTCACGAAAGAGTATAACATAATATATTGGAATTGAACTACAAACACAAAAATATTAAACAACAATTGTTCTCGCATGGATAGTTATTTTTGTAGTAACACCCTCCAATCCTATGTCGTTGCGATTCTCAAGCCTTTTACACGCATTTCTAAACTAGTTTAATCAAATTCGAGCAAAATGATCTCTAAAATCAAACTTAACAACCACAAATGAAGTATTTTCATCTAATGCTTCAATTGAAACAAAAAACCAAACACGAGGCCACATAAATCACCCTTGGAATCGATCCACTCATACACAAAGTCATTCAAAACACTCAACAACCATATTGAAACACTTTTACTTTCCAAATCCACTAAATCAAGCAAAATGACAACTCTCAATGCATAGAATTCTTTATTGAGCACCAAGGCAAAGATACTAGTCGTAACGTACCAAGAAACTACTCGTACTCACTCGGTAAGATAAGAATCAAATTAGAGTTGTGCGATGAAAGTAATAACATGTTAAAATCAAAGTCAATGTGTGTGTTATGAATAAGAAATCAAATCCAACAAACACGACCAAGTAAGTTTGATTTCCTTTTATTTCAGTTTAAACAAAGCAATTATAGATTTCTTGATTCAAGTATTCACGAAAGAATATAACATAATATATTGGAAATGAACTACATACACAAAAATATTAAACAACAATTGTTCTCGCATGGATAGTTATTATTGTAGTGACAACCACTAATCCTATGTAGTTGCGATTCCTTAAACCTTTTACACACATTTCTAAACTAATTTAATCAAATTCGAGCAAAATGATCTCTAAAATCAACCTTAACAACCACAAATGGAGTATTTTCATCTAATGCTTCAATCAAAACAAAAACCAAACACGAGGCCAAATAAATCACCATTGAAATCGATCAAATCAATACACAAACTCATTTAAAACACTCAACGACCATATTGAAACACTTTAACTTTCCAAATTCACTAAATCAAGCAAAATGACAACTCTCAATGCATAGAATCCTTTATTGAGCACCAAGGCAATGATACTAGTCATAATGTACCGATAAACTACTCGTATTCACTCGGTAAGAATCAAGAATCAAATTTGAGTTGTGCAATGAAAGTAATAACAAGTCAAAATCAAACTCAATGTGTGTGCAATGAATAAGAAATCAAATCAAGCAAACACGATCAAGTAAGTTTGATTTCCTTTTATTTCGCTTTAAACTAAGTAATTATAGATTCGTTGATTTTGTATTCATGAAAGAGTATAACACTATATATTTGAAATGAACTACAAACACAAAAATATTAAACAACAATTGTTCTCGCATGGATAGTTATTTTTGTTGTAACAACCTCCAATCCTATGTAGTTGCGATTCTCAAGCCTTTTACACACATTTCTAAACTAGTTTAATCAAATTCGAGCAAAATGATCTCTAAAATCAAACTTAACAACCACAAATGGAGTATTTTCATCTAATGCTTCAATCGAAACAAAAAACCAAACACTAGGCCACCTAAATCACCCTTGGAATCGATCCACTCATACACAAAGTCATTCAAAACACTCAACAACCATATTGAAACACTTTAACTTTCCAAATCCAATAAATCAAGCAAAATGACAACTCTCAATACATAGAATCCTTTATTGAGCACCAAGGCAAAGATACTTGTCGTAACGTACCAAGAAACTACTCGTACTTACTCAGTAAGATAAGAATCAACTTAGAGTTGTGCAATGAAAGTAATAACATGTTAAAATCAAATTCAAGGTGTCTGTAATGAATAAGAAATCAAATCCAACAAACACGACCAAGTAAGTTTGATTTCCTTTTATTTCAGTTTAAACAAAGCAATTATAGATTCGTTGATTCAAGTATTCACGAAAAAATATAACATAATATATTGGAAATGAACTATATACACAAAAATATTAAACAACAATTGTTCTCGCATTGATAGTTATTTTTGTAGTGACAACCTCTAATGCTATTAGTTGCGATTCTTAAGCCTTTTACACATATTTCTAAACTAATTTAATCAAATTCGAGCAAAATAATCTCTAAAATCAAACTTAACAACCACAAATGGAGTATTTTCATCTAATGCTTCAATCAAAACAAAAACCAAATAGGAGGCCACACAAATCACCCTTAAAATCGATCCAATCATACACAAACTCATTCAAAAGACTAAGCAACCATATTGAAATACTTTTACTTTCCAAATCCACTAAATCAAGCAAAATGACAACTCTCAATGCATAGAATCCTTTATTAAGAACCAAGGCAATGATACTAGTCATAACATACCAATAAACTACACGTATTCACTCGGTAAGAAATGAAGAATCAAATTAGAGTTGTGGAATGAAAGTAATAACACGGCAAAATCAAACTCAACGTGTGTGCAATGAATAAGAAGTCAAATCAAGCAAACACGATAAAGTAAGTTTGATTTCCTTGTATTTCACTTTAAACTAAGCAATTATAGATTCGTTGATTCGAGTATTCACGAAAGAGTATAACATAATATATTGGAAATGAACTACAAACACAAAAATATTAAACAACGATTATTCTCGCATGGATAGTTATTTTTGTTGTAACAACCTCCAATCCTATGTAGTTGCGATTCTCAATCCTTTTACACTCATTTCTAAACTAGTTTAATCAAATTCGAGCAAAATGATCTCTAAAATCAAACTTAACAACCACAAATGGAGTATTTTCATCTAATGCTTCAATCGAAACAAAAACCAAACATGAGGCCACATAAATCACCCTTTGAATAGATCCAATTATACACAAACTCATTCAAAACACTCAACAACCATATTGAAACACTTTTACTTTCCAAATCCGGTAAACCAAGAAAAATGACAACTCTCAATGCATAAAATCCTTTATTGAGCACCAAGGCAAAGATACTAGTCGTAACGTACCAAGAATTCACTCGGTAAGATAAGAATCAAATTAGAGTTGTGCAATGAAAGTGATAACACGTTAAAATCAAATTCCATGTGTGTGTAATGAATAAGAAATCAAATCCAACAAACACGACCAAGTAAGTTTGATTTCCTTTTATTTCAGTTTAAACAAAGCAATTATAGATTCGTTGATTCAAGTATTCACGAAAGAATATAACATAATATATTGAAACTGAACTACATACACAAAAATATTAAACAACAATTGTTCTCACATGGATGGTTATTTTTGTAGTGACAACCTCTAATACTATGTAGTTGCGATTCTTAAGCCTTTTACACACATTTCTAAACTAATTTAATCAAATTCGAGCAAAATGATCTCTAAAATCAAACTTAACAACCACAAATGGAGTATTTTCATCTAATGCTTCAATCGAAACAAAAACTAAACACGAGGCCACATAAATCACCCTTTGAATCGTTCCAATCATACACAAACTCATTCAAAACACTCAACAACTATATTGAAACACTTTTACTTTCCAAATACACTAAATGAAGCAAAATGACAACTCTCAATGCATAGAATCCTTTATTGAGCACCAAGGCAATGATACTAGTCGTAATATACCAATAAACTACTCGTATTCACTCGGTAAGTATCAAGAATCAAATTAGACTTGTGGTATGAAAGTAATAACACGTCAACATCAAACTCAATCTGTGTGCAATGAATAAGAAATCAAATCAAGCAAACACGACCAAGTCAGTTTGATTTCCTTTTATTTCACTTTAAACTAAGCATTAACGAAAGTGTATAACATAATATATTGGAATTGAACTACAAACACAAAAATATTAAACAACAATTGTTCTCGAATGGATAGTTATTTTTGTTGTAACAACCTCCAATCCTATATAGTTGCAATTCTCAAGCCTTTTACACATATTTCTAAACTAGTTTAATCAAATTCGAGCAAAATGATCTCTAAAATCGAACTTAACAACCACAAATGGAGTATTTTCATCTAATGCTTTAATAAAAACAAAAACCAAACACGAGGCCACATAAATCACTCTTGGAATCTATCCAATCATACACAAACTCATTCAAAACACTCAACAATCATATTGAAACCCTTTTACTTTCCAAATGCACTAAATCAAAGAAAATAACAACTCTCAATGCATAGAATCCTTTATTGAGCACCAAGGCAATGATACTAGTCGTAACTTACCAATAAACTACTCGTATTCACTCGGTAAAAATCAAGTATCAAATTAGTGTTGTGGAATTAAAGTAATAACACGCCAAAATCAAACTCAACGTGTGTGCAATGAATAAGAAGTCAAATCAAGCAAACACGACAAAGTAAGTTTTATTTCCTTGTATTTCACTTTAAACTAACCAATTATAGATTCGTTGATTCAAGTATTCACGAAAGAGTATAACATAATATATTAGAAATGAACTACAAACATAAAAATATTAAACAACAATTGTTCTCGCAAGGATAGTTATTTTTGTAGTGACAACCTCTAATCCTATGTAGTTGCGATTCTTAATCCTTTTACACACATTTGTAAATTAATTTAATCAGATTCGAGCAAAATGATCTCTAAAATAAAACTTAACAACCACAAATGGAGTATTTTCATCTAATGCTTCAATCGAAACAAAAACCAAAAACGAGGCCAAATAAATCACCCTTGAAATCGATCAAATCATACACAAACTCATTTAAAACACTCAACGATCATATTGAAACACTTTAACTTTCCAAATTCACTAAATCAAGCAAAATGGCAACTCTCAATGCATAGAATCCTTTATTGAGAACCAAAGCAATAATACTAGTCGTAACGTACCAATAAACTACTCGTATTCACTCAGTAAGAATCAGGAATCAAATTAGAGTTGTGGAATGAAAGTAATAACACGTCAAAATCAAACTCAAGGTGTGTGTGCAATGAATAAGAAATCAAATCAAGCAAACACGACCAAGTAAGTTTGATTTCCTTTTATTTCACTTTAAACTAAGCAATTTTAGATTCGTTGATTTTGTATTCACGAAAGAGTATAACATAATATATTGTGTGAATCGAAGGATCGCAATCAGGAATTATCAGGTTAGACTTAGTTCGAACAATGATCATGGCATTATCACTATTCGTTGTTTGATTGATTGAATACGAAATAACAATTGCAGTAATAAGTAATAATGAAGAACAGAACAATTAAGTGCAATGAATGAACAAATACGATTTGATTCAAAAGTATTTCATTAAAAACAGATTAATGATTACAGAAGAACAAATAATAATTGATGATGATCACGGTTGCTATGTTTCTATTGATGATTTTGGTGTAAATGATGTTGCGGCTGCTAGGGTTTGATCGTGATTGATTGATGTATTGTTAGGTATTCAGCCGTCTCAATAAGTGTGAGCCTATGCCTTGTATTTATAGGCTCAGGAATTTACTGTTAGGGTAGCAGTGAATTTCTTGAAATAGTACCTTTCTTATCGTGGTAAGAAAGTTACTCAGAGAATATTATGATGTGACACATTCTCTGACTGACATAAAGTCGTCCGTAGGAGTTTACTTTATTACATCACTCAGTGTTTGACTTGTTGACTTGAAGTACTTGGTGAAGTACATGTAAGTGTTGGTCTTCCGTAGGAGTCTTCACTTGGTAGACTTCATCCGTAACAAGTTGTTCTTCCGCAGAAGATCCCCGGATGCACTTTACTTTGTTTCAGAAGATTATGTACGGAAGAACAAAAATGTTCATCCGTAGATGTTTCTTACACTTAGTCAATTTTGTGAAATTGACTTAGTATACTGTTAAACCTGCAATCACACATATAAATCAACACAATTATGCGTTAACCTATACATATAAAGCATACATTAAGATAATGATTTACAAAAGTTGATTACAAAAGATTGATTAAAGTTCTAAGCCTATACAATGTATCTAGACCTATCAGGACTAGACTCAACAATACTCCCCCTTAGGCTTAGATACTTGATAATCAGATTTTCAAACTTGAAAGTTCCTTCACTATTGTCACCTTCTTATTGTTGAAGTAGGAGACTCCAACCTTCTGATCATCATATTTGTATTTGATTTCCACCTTGCAGATCATCCTTAACGTTTCAAAACTTAACCGCTGAACATCCTCTTCAATAGTAAGGGTTTCCAAAACATTGTTATTGTGAACTATCTCTAGTTCATCTTGCTCAGAGATTCTCAATTCAGTCACTTCTTTGATCTCTGTTCCAATCAGCTGGCCAGCTTCATACTTTCTTCTCTTGTATGCTTTGGCATGCAGTTTATCTATCACTTGAATAAGGTGCACATATAAGCATATGTCACTTTGTGATTGTTCTTCATTCAACTTAGGAAAATACTTATCATGAAGATAGGAAGTGTAGCTTGGATGGAGAAGCTTGATTTCCACAGGATCAAAAATTCTTATACTTTGAGCCTTCTTCCTCTCTTCATTTCTTAATAGCACCAGCTCTTTGGTCCTCTCAACATATTCCCATTCAGTTATGGGAAATGTATATTGATTTCCTTTGATGTTCATGATGGTTGCTATCTTTCCATTTGAGTATCCAACTCTTCTTAAGAATTCATCATCAACCAATGAGGAGGAGTTGGATTTTGATCTTCTTTGCACTAGTTTTCTTTTGTTATGCTCAAAATCATCTCTTCTGGCTTCTTTTAACACATCATCTTTGAACTTGTTCTTTTGCTTACCCACTACCACAGAGAAATCTCTTCCTCTTGGGTTAATTGGATAGTTAGTAATGATCAAGCTTTGGAGATATTGAATGTCACAATCAGGGAGAGACAGTATTGTTTCCACTGAATGGAAATATTGAATCCTTCCAGAAGTTCTTTTAATGACTGCACAATCCCACTCTGGATCATATTTCCAGGCCATAATCATGTTTTCTTCAACAGAACTGGGAGTTGTGAGATGATCAAATAGTTCAATCTATTTGCCATCTTGTAAATAATGATCGAGAGTTGAATCTCAAATCAAGTTTAGTTTATGGTTTGATGTTTTGAAGAGAGTAATTTGAATGTTGGCGGAAAGAGGGGTTAACATTTTGTGAACAATTTTGTCTGAAAAAGTGTTCTGAAAAAGTGAATAAAAATGACAAGTCAAAAACATCATTTATACTCCCTCGGACTTATTAATTTCATTTATTAAATGAAGTGGGACCCTCTTTCCTTATTACCCTTTGGTGGAATTTTATTGATTCCGCAGATTCTAGTTCTTCCGTAGATCATCTACGGATGCCTAACTTTGAAAGAACTGAATTTTGATAAAGTATAATTTGATTTTCCATAGGTTACCAATCCATGGAAATGTATTATATTTTAAAATATCAACACATCCGTAGGTTGCCAATCTACGGATGGACATATTTTTCTTGTTTTAAGTTTCGCACTGTAGCATCTGCTGATGAGAAAAATGCACTGTAGCTTCTGCTGAAGTCCAAATTTGCACTATAGCTTTTGCTGAAGTCCAAATTTTGCACTGTAGCTTCTGCTGAATTGAAAAGTTTGAAACTTATTGATTTGTATGATTCTATGAACATGTTAGAACCATTTGTTGCTTTTGGACCTTGTTGACTTTGTCTACATGGCAATTGTGCAAGAAATGATTCGACTTGAAAAACCTCATGTACCCTGTAGCCAAGTTAGTGCTCAAGTCCCAATTCCTTCATTTGATTAAAAATTCAGATTTTATGATTTAGATTTCATGATTTCATGCATTAACTACTCCTCTTAAATTTGTGATTAATGATGAACTGATGCATTTATCATAAATTTATCTAGGAAATAGCATGAAAGGCACTAGTCTGTCCAACAGAACTGGAAATAACTTAGCTAAAATTATAAACAAAATGAATTAAAAACTTATGTACAAGCATATATATACATATAATGGGATCATACTATAACACTAAGCATCTTCCTGTATCGATTTGTTTGATGATATGAGACATGAATCTAGTGCTGATTGCAAGTCTGAGATTCCACATAAATTCAAACAGGAGTATGTGTTCAACTAGGCATGCTGTTTATCATGTTTTGATGTTGATTAAAGATAGCCAATTATGGGCTCCACATTCAATTCACATTAGAGTTTGTTCTCCATTTATGAGTCAAGTCATCACTTTTTCACACTTAGAAACTATGTACTTTAAGTTATAAGTTCTATCTTGAGATGTATTTTACATCTCATTAATGCATTGATGCAAAAGCTCTTAAGTTAATATACAGTTGATCACAATGGATTCTTTTAAGAGCTGAGATATGATCATCATCAGGTCACCAGGTCTTTACTTCCATAAAACAGAGGTGCCTTTAACCCAGGTCTTTGTTTACACAAAACAGAGGGATGATGAGGATCATAATCTATTCACCAGTTGGTTACAGATGTATACCAAGGTGATCATAATCCCAGGTCTTTGTTTACACAAAACAAAGGGAATATGAATTGGAAAGATAGAAGTTATAAAGTGTTGTTACAAAGTGTGCTTGGGTGAGTGAGTTGATCACATCAGGCTAAGACTTACTTGCTTGATCCTCAAAATGGAATTTCCCACAGATAGTTACCTTTTCATTATGTTATGCATGAACTTAGTGTATTTTCCACTCAAGCTGAACCTACTCACATATCAACGCACTTTTGATTAGTCTTTAGTGAAAGTTAAAAACTCAGGAAAGAAGCAAAGACATAGTGTACTATCATATCCCATCAATATGGACTGCTAGATATGAAAACAAATAATTAAGACATTCTTTTTTATTTTTATATTGTTTTATGAATGTTTTTGGATTTTACATATGAATATATACAAGGACAGACTCATACTTTTCAGTTGGCAGATGATTAATCTAAGTTAATCATGCCCAAAGATTCAATTAGAAAAGTAAATCTAACTGAATCAAAAGCTTTAGTGAATAAATCAACAAGCTGATTTGTTGTATCCACTTTGATTAACTTGATTAAACCTTTTTCTGAGCAATCTCTTAGAAAATGGTATCTGATTTCTATGTGTTTTGTTTTACTATGTTGCACTGGATTTGTAGTGATGAACATAGCAGCAGAATTATCAATATGAGTTGGTGTTTGAAGGAAATTACAACCATAATCACGTAATTGGTTTTGTAACCAAAGAACCTGAGAGCAACCAGCTGAAACAGCTATGTACTTAGCCTCAACTGTGGATACTGATACATTTGTTTGCTTCTTGCACTGCCAAAAGACAAGTCTTGGTCCTATGAATTAACATCCACCAGTTGTGGATTTTTTGTTGTTGTTGCATCCTCCAAAGTCACTATCATAGTATGAATAGAGGTTGAATTCTCCATCTTTGGGATACCAAAGTCCAAGAGCTGGCTTCCCTTTGAGATATCTGAAGATCCTCTTAACAGCATTCAGATGTGACTCTTTAGGATCTGATTGGTACCTGGCACAAACACACACAGCAAACATTATGTCAGGTCTGCTTGCAGTTAAATACATTAAAGATCCTTTCATTGATCTATACAGTCTTTGATCAATTGATTTCCCTGTACGATCAGGTACAATCTTGTCTATTGTGGATGCTGGTGTTTTGCATGAAGAAGTATCAGCAAGATTGTATTTCTTCAAGATTTGATGAATATACTTCTCTTGATTAATGAAGATGCCATCTGGTTTTTTATGAACTTTTAAACCAAGGAAGAAGGTTAATTCTCCCATTGAACTCATCTGAAATTCAGATTTCATTAAACCTTCAAAGCTTTCACACAATCTCTTGTTTGTTGAGCCAAAAATAATGTCATCTATATAAATTTGGACAACCAAGAGGTCTTGATGTTCTTGTTTGAGAAAGAGTGTCTGATTTATTGTTCCCCTTTTATATCCATGCTTGAGTAAGAATGATGATAATGTTTCATACCACTTTCTTGGAGCCTGATGAAGACCATACAAAGCTTTGTCAAGCTTGTATACCCTATGTGGGTAATCAGGATCCTCAAAGCCTGGAGGTTGAGCAACATAGACTTCTTCATCAATTTTCCCATATAAGAAAGCACATTTTACTTCCATTTGGTAAACTGTGAACTTCTTATGTGAGGCATAGGCTAGGAATACTCTTATTGCTTTAATCCTTATAGCTGGTGCAAAGACTTCATCATAATCTATTCCTTCTTCTTGGGAATAACCTTGTGCTATCAGCCTTGCTTTGTTTCTCACAATAATGCCTCTGTCTTCTAGTTTATTCTTGAAAAGCCATCTTGTGCCAATTCGATATTGACCTTCAGGAAGATCAACTAGATTCCAGACTTTCTGCTTTCTAAATTGTTGAAGCTCCTCTTGCATAGCTTCAATCCAGCTGTTATCCTTCAATGCAGCAGTTATGTTGGGAGGAACCACTTGTGAAAGAAAACATGTGAAGAGACAAATGTTGGCTGCTCCCCCTTGACTTCTAGTAGTTCTTTCATTAAGGTCACCAATAATATTGTCTATCGGATGACTTTTATGAATTCTTGTTGTTGGAATAGATGCAACTGGAATAGATGATTCCAAGTTAGTCATATTCCTTGATGGAGAGTGATCCAGCTGAGATGGAGAATCAACAAAATAGTCAAGATCTTCATCATTTTGATCGTCTGAAGCTGAATGATATCCCTCCTCATGAGTTTGAGCATCAACAGCATTATGAACAACTTCCGTAGGAACATCTACGGATGTGTTTCGTGCTTTCGCAGGAGTTACAGGAACATCTACGGATGTTGTTTGTTGATCTGCTGACTTACTTTCCTTAGAATGTATTGCAGCATCTCTAGAGAATGGGATATCTACAGGTGTAGATGGAACATCTGCGGATGTAGTGATCATTTCTCCGGATGCAGGAAAAACATCTGCGGATGCAGAGTTAACTGCAGCTGATGCTATGTTTTTATCTGAAGATGTTGAACTGTTTGTTTGATCATGTACTATAGTTCTTGGATGATATAAAGAGCCAGGATCAGAAACATTGGAAGAGTGTTGTGATGGTCTTGGAGGATCAGCAGATAATGATACTTCATTCATGTTTGGAGAAACATATGGAGAGCATGTATCCGTAGAACCTGCAGTATTCAAATAACCAGAGTTAAATGAGTTTGTTAATGCATCTATATCAAACAACCATGATGATCCTTTAACAGATTTTGTAAATAAGGATTCATCAAATGAAACATTAGGTGTTTCTTCCATAATGTTTTGCTGTGGAATATAAACTCTATATGATTTAGATGTTGAGGAGTACCCAACAAAGAAACCATCATATGCTTTTTTAGAAAACTTTCCCAATTGTTCTTTTGTGTTTAAAATAGACACATGACATCCAAAAGCTCTAAGATATCCTATGAAAGGTTTTCTTTTAAATAAGAGCTCATATGGTGTTTTGTTATGTTCTTTGACAATTAAAGTTCTGTTTTGAACATTGCATGCTGTGTTCATTGCTTCAGCCCAAAAGGTGATTGGCAATTATGAGTTAGCTAGCATTGTCCTTGCAGCTTCAATGAGAGTTCTGTTTCTTTTTTTAGCAACTCCATTTTGTTGTGGTGTCCTGGGGGCACTGAATTGCCTTGCTATGCCTTTATTCCTGCAAAAAGAATCTAGAACATTATTAACAAATTCAGATCCATTATCACTCCTGAAAATTTTAACTTTTAGAACAAGTTGATTTTCAATCTTAGTGACAAACTCCATTAATGTTTCTGATGTTTCACTCTTTTGTTCTAAGAAAAAGACCCATGTGAATCTAGTGAAATCATCCACAATCACCAAACCATATTGCCTTTTGCCAATGCTCATCACATTGGTTGGACAAAATAGATCCATGTGAAGCAATTTGAGTGGTGTTAAGTTTGTGTTGATTGTTTTGGATTTATGTGACACTCTATGTTGTTTTCTTTTATAACAAGATGAACAATGATTGGAACAATAAAATTCTCTTTTTGGAAGTCCAATGACTAGGTCATTTTTCACCAATTTGTTCATGTTTTTCATGTTGGAATGAACAAGCCTTCTATGCCACAACTGAGATTCATCTTCTGATGACTTAGACAGCAGGCATGTTTCATTGCTTGTGAGTGCAGTATTATTCATATCCAAAACATATGTGTTCCTTTTTCTTGATGCTTTAAGAAGGATCCAGTCTTCTGGAATGGGAAAACCTGGCTTAAGAATATAACAGTTAGTGTTATCAAATAAAGTGGTATAATTTTGATCACAAATTTTAGATACACTCAGTAAATTGTATTGTAAATTTTCACAATAATTTACTTTCTTAAACTTGAGTACACCATTAATTACCATTCCTTCACCAACAATTTTACCTCCCTTCTTATCCCCACCAAATGCCACATAGGAGGCATTTTTATGTTTGAAATCATGGAGTAGAGAACAGTTTCCTGTCATATGCCTGGAACAACCACTGTCAACATACCACTTGTTGTCAGTCCTCCATGTTTGTTCCTGCATACATAAAGAAATCAATTAGAATGGGGAACCCAAGCCTTAATGATCTTGGGTTTACCACTAGTATCTAAAATTGTTACTCCCTCATGAATGAGTCTTGAGGATTCAGTGTTAACTTTAGACTCAATTGATTCATTATGTTTTGTTTGTGGTGAGGATGACTCTATTGAAGATGAATTTGTGGAACCTTGTTCTTATTTCTCAATCCCTTCTTCTTTCACCTTCTCTTTGTTTGGCTTCTGCTTTGATTTTGATGATGATCCCTGATTGAAGAAAGTTTCATCATCTTTTGATTTTGATTGTGGTATTTGAGTACCCTTTTCAAAATGATCAAAGAAAGTGTCATCAGCATTTGTTGTCTTCTCTGTCAAATCCACCTTTTTGTGAGGTGTTTTGAGTTGATGATGTGGTTTTTCTTTCTTCTTCAAAGGCTTACCATCAGCAGATGGTTGCTTCTTTGTTTTTGGTAGTTTTTTTTTTTGATGCTGCTTCTTTGGCTTTGAATCTTCTGGACTATCACTTGATTGAGAGTCTGATTCAACCTTCTCTGATTGTTGCTTCTTTGTGCTCTTTGTTTTGTTCTTTTTGTTAAAATAACATTCCTAAGTGGAATGGTTATTTTTGTTACAAATTGCATAGTGTTTGTTGAAGTAACATTCAGAAGTCATGTGATTGTTCATATTACAAATGGAACAGTATCTGCTGAAGTAACAATCTTCAGTGTTGTGATTTTTCATGTCACACCATTTACAATACTTTTCTTCTTCCTCACTTTCATGGACACTCACCTTCTTCTTCCTTTTCTGTTCTGCCAATTCTTTTTCAAACTTGGCAGCTGATGAATCCTTGCTTTTCCCTGACATGATATCAAAGGGTTCTTTTTTAGCAGCATATAACTTTTGTTGCTTAGGATTCACAATCTTTTGTAGTTTGGCTTTCTTGATGGTTGTTGCTTTTTTCTTCCGCTGATCTTCCACGATTTCAACAGATTTTTGCTTCCGGAGATCTGCTACAGATGTTGATTGATCAGCATTTTTCTTCTTTTTCTGAAGATCTACAACGGATGTTGATTGATCAGCATTTTTCTTCTTCTGGAGATCTGCAGATGGTGTTTTCTTTGCTTTTTCTGCGGAAGAGATTTTGATTTCTTTCATAGATGTGAACTTCACACCATCTTCAGTTCATGTTTTTTGCTGTTTGTTAAGCTCATGAAGACCTTAATTCAACTGAGCTATCCCCTTGCAGATTGTTTTCAACATATTTCTTTGCTTAGGAGGATAAGGCAGCTTGGTTTCTTCAAGAACTTTGGGAATGATTGGTTCAAATGAAATTTTCTTACCAATACCCAATTCATCCACAATTTTCTCAACATGTTCATCAGAATCATCCAAGTCATCACATTCATCATAGTCAAATTCTTAGTCATTTTGTTTGACTTGTTCTGATTCAGAAGACTGAGTTTCACTCACCTCAGAATCATTACCATTTATCAATTGATTAATTTTTGTTTCAAAGTTGGTGCTTGGCACAAAATGGTTTGATAAACTGTTTGTCATTGACTCAGGTAAGGGTGTGTAATTATCATTCAGAGGAGGTGCAACAGCATTGAATCCCAGCCCATACCTGTTCTTTGATTCAATATGAGAATTTAACAATTTCTCATATTGCTGAGATGACAGTTAAAACTTCTGAAGTTTCACTTTAGTTGATGCATGATCAGACATGGATTTTGTTAAGGAAGTGGTCAAATGCTCAACTTGGGCTTTTAAGTTGTAATTTTCAAAAACAAGTTTATCTAAATCTTTTTGCAAAGAGTTGATTTTGATTTGATATAGTTTAGGCTCACTTACATGAGATTCATTTAAAACCATTGTTTCTTTTACTTTGTTAGCCAGTTGTTAAGCATGGACTCTATATCTTTCAACTTCCTCAACACACTTTGATGAACATAATCTATCTCTTACCTCTCTGGCCATAGGTGGGACTTTGTTCTCCATGTTGGCCATTAGAGCTTGATTTTCTTCCAACACCTCCTTCTCATACATGCTCCAGTCACATGTTCCATCTTACAAGATTATAAGCCCAGTTTCTTTGGAATTGCTTGGCCCTACTGATGAACTTGTAGCTGGTGGGGATGAGTTAGTTAACTAAGGCTGTCTGAAGGATCTTGGAGTTGATGATGGTTGATTAGATTGATGTTGATGAGATTAATGTTGCTGATTTTGCCTCATGTCAGAAGTTGATTATTGATTGCACTCTCTTGAGAAATGTCCATAGAGATTGCATTTGAAACATCTCACTTTTGACTTATCAACCCCAATCTTAGTTGTTCTACCTGCTGCAGCCAAGTTTTTATTTCTCCTCAGATACTGCTTGGCTTTGTATGCAATCATTGCCATTTGTCACTGGATATCCATTTCTTCTACTTCATCTGGATGAAGTTCTTCCAGGTCTTGTTGACAAATGTTAGCAGGTGTTAAAGTGCTGGCCAAATAAGCTTGGAAGCTTGAACTGAAGGCTGCAAATGCTGCTTTTTGTTCTTCAGAGTCCAGAATCACAGTGATGGGCTCTGCTTGATTGTTGTTGTTGGATGAAGTCTTTGCTGATGATGCAGATGAATCCTTTCTTTCATTAGATCTTCCTTTTTCCTTTGCTGATTTACTTTGAGAGGATGATTTTGAAGGCTTTGAGGAATAAAAACCAACTTCTTCCTCATCTTCACTCAAAGTACAAGAACTGTCATTATCATGGTTAGAAATAAAAGCACTTCCAGTACTTTTAGTTTCTTTAAATTGATAAGGACTAACATGTGATCTCACACTCTTGTTTCTTGACTTTTCATCCATTTCAAGAGCTTCCACTTTAGCTACCAATGTATCTAAACCAATGGTTTTGAGATCAAGGGTATTCTTGAACATGGATACAGTCTGCTTCCAAATTTCAGGCAAAGTATGGAGCATCTTTTTGTTTAACTACTCATTGGTATACTTCAATTCCAAGATGTTCATCTCGGTCACCAATTGCATAAACCTGTGGAGTTGTTGAGGAACTGATACACCCTCAATATGATAGAATGTTTCATATTGGGAGCGAAGAGTATCCTTCCTTATGCTTCTGATTTCATCACTCCCTTCACAGAGAGTATGCAAAATCTTTCATAAGGAATTTGCTGTTTTGTAGTTCTCACACCTGATTAGTATATCTTCAGGTAAAGCCATACTGAGTAAACTGTATGCTCTAATATCAACTTTAACCTTTTTAACATCCTCAGGTGTTAGATCTTTTGTATTTATGGGTTGATTATTGTCTTTATAATCCGGTCGAAGAGTTGGTGGAATATAAGGACCTTCAGTTATTGATACCCACAAATCAGAATTAGTGTAGTTCACATGATTCCTGAATTTGATTTTCCAGGATTTAAAATCCGCTTTAGTTTCCAACTTTGGGGGTTGGAATGATGATCCACCAAAAGAATTACTCATTTTGGTTAATGTATTAATTTTCAACT
Source organism: Flaveria robusta (assembly GCA_025506415.1). Lineage (NCBI taxonomy): Eukaryota > Viridiplantae > Streptophyta > Magnoliopsida > Asterales > Asteraceae > Flaveria > Flaveria robusta. The sequence continues at coordinate 13,941,158 of CM046475.1, forward strand.
AAAACAGACTTCCTTTTGCAATTAACTAATTAATGACAAACTCTTAATTATCGAATAATAAAGTTGTTGCAGTTACAAATCAGTCAATCCTCTTAATGAATATTAAGATTAATATCAAATCGAGAATGTTTGTTGATATGTTTTTGTTCAATTGAACTGAACAATTGTTGATTATCAATCAATAACACAGATCTACGTATCAATTAATGAGAATGTAGATTAATGTTAACCGAGCAATGTAACAGTACTCGCTGAACGATAAATCACAGTTTGATTGTTTTAAATTGATTTACACCAAAACGTTGAGTATAATACCTTTGTTAGCTATCGATAAGCCTAACTCAACTTATATGCTGATCAGTTCATTCTATAACACCCTTGAATCTAGGTTACAAACCCTCAAGACGTTATGAACACTTAAAAGCAATTTTACTCAAAACCAATAGATCTGGTCAGAAAATAGATAGATAGAATGATATAAACAATTAATCAAACAAATCTAACACTGATAGATCAATAGATCTAAATTAATGAGCACCAGGCTCTGATACCACCTGTGAATCCAAGGATCGTAATCAGGAATTATCAGGTTAGACTTAGTTCAAACAATGATCGCGGAATTATCACTATTCGTTGTTTGATTGATTGAATACGAAATAACAATTGCAGTAATAAGTAATAATGAAGAACAGAACAATTAAGTGCAATGAATGAACAAATATGATTTGATTCAAAAGTATTTCATTAAAAACAGATTAATGATTACAAAAGAACAAATAATAATTGATGATGATCACGGTTGCTATGTTTCTATTGATGATTTTGGTGTAAATGATGTTGCGGCTGCTAGGGTTTGATCGTGATTGATTGATGTATTGTTAGGTATTCAGCCGTCTCAATAAGTGTGAGCCTATGCCTTCTATTTATAGGCTCAGGAATTTACTATTAGGATAACAGTGAATTTCTTGGAAACAGTAACTTTCCTATCGTGGTAAGAAAGTTACTCAGAGAATTATATGATGTGACACATTCTCTGACTGAGATAAAGTCGTCCGCAGGAGTTGACTCTATTACATCACTCAGTGTTTGACTTGACTTGAAGTACTTGGTGAAGTACATGCAAGTGTTGGTCTTCCGTAGGAGTTATGCCTTCCGTAGGAGCCTTCACTTGGTAGACTTCATCCGCAACAAGTTGTTCTTCCACAGAAGATCCCCGGATGCACTTTACTTTGTTTCAGAAGATTATTTACGGAAGAACAAAAATGTTCATCCGTAGATGTTTCTTACACTTAGTCAATTTTGTGAAATTGACTAAGTATACTGTTAAACCTACAATCGTACAAATAAATCAACACAATTATGGGTTAACCAATACATATAAAGCATACATTAAGATAATGATTTACAAATATTTATTACAAAAGATTGATTAAAGTTCTAAGCCTATACAATGTATCTAGACCTATCAGGACTAGACTCAACATATTGGAATTGAACTACAAACACAAAAATATTAAACAACAATTGTTCTCGCATGGATAGTTATTTTTGTTGTAACAACCTTCAATTCTATGTATTTTCGATTCTCAAGTCTTTTACAGACATTTCTAAACTAGTTGAATCAAATTCAAGCAAATATTCTCTAAAATCAAACTTAACAACCACAAATGGAGTATTTTCATCTAACGCTACAATCGAAACAAAAACTAAACACGAGGCCACATAAATCACCCTGGGAATCGATCTAATCATACACAAACTCATTCAAAACACTCAACAACCATATTGTAACACTTTTACTTTCCAAATCCACTAAATTAAGCAAAATGACAACTCTCAATGCTTAGAATCCTTTATTAAGCACCAAGGCAATGATACTAGTCGTAACGTACCAATAAACTACTCGTATTCACTCGGTAAGAATCAAGAATCAAATTAGAGTTGTGGAATGAAAGTAATAACACGTCAAAATCAAACTCAACGTGTGTGCAATGAATAAGAAGTCAAATCAAGCAAACACGACAAAGTAAGTTTGATTTCCTTGTATATCACTTTAAACTAAGCAATTAGAGATTCGTTGATTCCAAGAATTCGCGAAAGAGTATAACATAATATAATGGAATTGAACTACAAACACAAAAATATTAAACAACAATTATTCTCTCATGGATAGTTATTTTTATAGTAACACCCTCCAATCCTATGTAGTTGTGATTCTCAAGCCTTTTACACATATTTCTAAACTAGTTTAATCAAATTCGAGCAAAATGATCTCTAAAATCAAACTTAACAACCACAAATGGAGTATTTTCATCTAATGCTTCAATCGAAACAAAAACCAAACACGAGGCAATATAAATCACCCTTGAAATCGATCAAATCATACACAAACTCATTTAAAACACTCAACGACCATATTGAAACACTTTTACTTTCCAAATTCACTAAATCAAACAAAATGGCAACTCTCAATGCATAGAATCCTTTATTGAGCACCAAGGCAATGATACTAGTCATAACGTAATAATAAACTACTCGTATTCACTCGGTAAGAATCAAGAATAAAATTAGAGTTATGGAATGAAAGTAATAACACGTCAAAATCAAACTCAACGTGTGTGCAATGAATAAGAAGTCAAATCAAGCAAACACGACATTGTAAGTTTGATTTCCTTGTATATCACTTTAAACTAAGCAATTAGAGATTCGTTGATTCAAGTATTAACGAAAGAGTAAAACATAATATCTTGGAATTGAACTACAAACACAAAATTATTGAGCAACAATTGTTCTCGCATGGATAGTTATTTTTGTAGTAACACCCTCCAATCCTATATAGTTGCGATTCTCAAGCCTTTTACACACATTTCTAAACTAGTTTAATCAAATTCAAGCAAAATGATCTCTAAAATCAAACTTAACAACCACAAATAGAGTATTTTCATCTAATGCTTCAATCGAAACAAAAACAAACACGAGGCCACATAAATCACCTTTGAAATCTATCAAATCATACACAAACTTATTTTTAACACTCAACGACTATATTGAAACACTTTTACTTTTCAAATTCACTAAATCAAGCAAAATGGCAACTCTCAATGCATAGAATCCTTTATTGAGCACCAAGGCAATGATACTAGTCGTAACGTAATAATAAATTACTCGTATTCACTCGGTAGGAATCAAGAATCAAATTAGAGTTACGGAATGAAAGTAATAACACGTCAAAATCAAACTAAACGTGTGTGCAATGAATAAGAAGTCAAATCTTTCCTTGTATATCACTTTAAACTAAGCAATTAGAGATTCGTTGATTCCAAGAATTCGCGGAAGAGTATGACATAATATAATGGAATTGAACTACAAACACAAAAATATTAAACAACAATTATTCTTGCATGGATAGTTATTTTTATAGTAACACCCTCCAATCCTATGTAGTTGTGATTCTCAAGCCTTTTACACATATTTCTAAACTAGTTTAATCAAATTCGAGCAAAATGATCTCTAAAATCAAACTTAACAACCACAAATGCATTATTTTCATCTAATACTTCAATCGAAACAAAAATCAAACACGAGGCCACATAAATCGCCCCTGAAATCGATCAAATCATACACAAACTTATTTAAAACACTCAACGACCATATTGAAACACTTTTACTTTCCAAATTCACTAAATCAAGCAAAATGGCAACTCTCAATGCATAGAATCCTTTATTGAGCACCAAGGCAATGATACTAGTCATAACGTAATAATAAACTACTCGTATTCACTCGGTAAGAATCAAGAATCAAATTAGAGTTGTGGAATGAAAGTAATAACACGTCAAAATCTACCTCAACGTGTGTGCAATGAATAAGAAGTCAAATCAAGCAAACACGACAAAGTAAGTTTGATTTCCTTGTATATCACTTTAAACTAAGCAATTATAGATTCGTTGATTCAAGTATTCACGAAAGTGTATAACATAATATCTTGGAATTGAACTACAAACACAAAATTATTGAACAACAATTGTTCTCGCATGGATAGTTATTTTTGTAGTAACACCCTCCAATACTATGTAGTTGCGATTCTCAAACCTTTAACACACATTTCTAAACTAGTTTAATCAAATTCGAGGAAAATGATCTCAAAAATCAAACTTAACAACCACAAATGAAGTATTTTCATCTAATGCTTCAATCGAAACAAAAACAAACACGAGGCCACATAAATCACCTTTGAAATCGATCAAATCATACACAAACTCATTTTAAACACTCAACGACCATATTGAAACACTTTTACTTTCCAAATTCACTAAATCAAGCAAAATGGCAACTCTCAATGCATAAAATCCTTTATTGACCACCAAGGCAATGATACTAGTCGTAACGTAATAATAAACTACTCGTATTCACTCGGTAAGAATCAAGAATCAAATTAGAGTTGTGGAATGAAAGTAATAACACGTCAAAATCTACCTCAACGTGTGTTCAATGAATAAGCAATCAAATCAAGCAAACACGACCAAGTAAGTTTGATTTCCTTTTATTTCACTTTAAAATAAGCAATTCTAGATTCGTTGATTCAAGTATTCACGTCTTAGTAAGAGGGGGGAGGGTTAAGGATTTACCCGGTGTGAGATATCACATTGTTCGAGGAACCCTAGATGCTGTCGGAGTAAAGGATCGTCAACAAGGGCGTTCTAGTGCGTTGTAGATTCTTATCCAAGACTTGTATCATTTAATGATACCATGTGAATCGCTAGAAACATGTGAAGTGTATGGCTAACCCAATAACGAAAGTTTCGTAAGGGGACTGGAGCAGGCTACCATGAGACAAAAGATCTTCTTTCTAAAGAGATTCGATTCGGAACTATTATATGTCCAAGGTTCAATATTGAAAAAATTTCAGAGGTTTTCCCTGACTTTGTTTGTTGAAGAGTATAACAAAATATATTGGAATTGAACTACAAACACAAAAATATTAAACAACAATTGTTCTCGCATGGATTGTTATTTTTGTAGTGACAACCTCAAATCCAATGTAGTTGCGATTCTTAAGCCTTTTACACTCATTTCTAAACTAATTTAATCAAATTCGAGCAAAATGATCTCTAAAATAAAACTTAACAACCACTAATGGAGTATTTTCATCTAGTGCTTTAATCGAAACAAAAACCAAACACGAGTCCACACAAATCACCCTTGGAATCAATCAAATCATACACAAACTCATTCAAAACCCTCAACAACCACATTGAAACACTTTTACTTTCCAAATCCACTAAATCAAGAAAAATAACAACTCTCAATGCGTAGAATCCTTTATTGAGCACCAAGGCAATGATACTAGTCGTAACGTACCAATAAACTACTCGTTTTCACTCGGTAATAATCAAGAATCAAATTAGAGTTGTGGAATGAAAATAATAACACCTCAAAATCAAACTCATGGTGTGTGCAATGAATAAGAAATCAAATCAAGCAAACACGACCAAGTTAGTTTGATTTCCTTGTATATCACTTTAAACTAAGTAATTACAGATTCGTTGATTCAAGTATTCACGAAAGAGTATAACATAATATATTGGAATTGAACTACAAACACAAAAATATTAAACAAGAATTGTTCTTGCATGGATAGTTATTTTTGTAGTAACACCCTCCAATCGTAGTTGCGATTCTCAAGCATTTTACACACATTTCTAAACTAGTTTAATCAAATTCGAGCAAAATGATCTCTAAAATCAAACTTAACAACCATAAATGGAGTATTTTCATCTAATGCTTCAACTGAAACAAAAACAAACACGAGGTCACATAAATCACCGTTGAAATCGATCAAATCATACACAAACTCATTTTAAACACTCAACGACCATATTGAAACACTTTTACTTTCCAAATTCACTAAATCAAGCAAAATGGCAACTCTCAATGCATAGAATCCTTTATTGAGCACCAAGGCAATGATACTAGTCGTAACGTAATAATAAACTACTCGTATTCACTCGGTAAGAATCAAGAATCAAATTAGAGTTGTGGAATGAAAGAAACAACACGTCAATATCAAACTCAACGTATGTGCAATGAATAAGAAGTCAAATCAATCAAACACGACAAAGTAAGTTTGATTTCCTTGTATATCACTTTAAACTAAGCAATTATAGATTCGTTGATTCAAGTATTCACGAAAGAGTATTACATAATATATTGGAACTGAACTACAAACACAAAAATATTAACCAACAATTGTTCTCGCATGGATAGTTATTTTTATGGTAACAACACCAGTCCTATGTAGTTGCGATTCTCAAACCTGTTACACACATTTCTAAACTACTTTAATCAAATTCGAGCAAAATGATCTCTAAAATCAAGCTTAACAACCACAAATGGAGTATTTTCATCTAATGCTTCAATTGAAACAAAAACCAAACACGAGGCCACATAACTCACCCTTGAAATCGATCAAATCATACACAAACTCATTTTAAACACTCAACGACCATATTGAAACACTTTTACTTTCCAAATTCACTAAATCAAGAAAATGGCAACTCTCAATGCATAGAATCCTTTATTGAGCACCAAGGCAATGATACTAGTAGTAACGTAATAATAAACTACTCGTATTCACTCGGTAAAAATCAAGAATCAAATTAGAGTTGTGGAATGAAAATAAGAACACGTCCAAATCAAACTCAATGTGTGTGCAATGAATAAGCAATCAAATCAAGCAAACACGACCAAGTAAGTTTGATTTCCTTTTGTTTCCCTTTAAAATAAGCAATTATAGATTCGTTGATTCAAGTATGCACGAAAGAGTATAACAAAATATATTGGAATTGAACTACAAACACAAAAATATTAAACAACAATTGTTCTCACATGGATAGTTATTTTTGTAGTGACAACCTCTAATCCTATGAAGTTGCAATTCTTAAGCCTTTTACACATATTTCTAAACTAATTTAATCAAATTCGAGCAAAAGGATCTCTAAAATCAAACTTAACAACCACTAATGGAGTGTTTACCAAACACGAGTCCACATAAATCACCCTTGGAATCAATCCAATCATACACAAACTCATTCAAAACACTCAACAACCATATTAAAACAATTTTACTTTCCAAATCCACTAAATCAAGAAAAATGACATCTCTCAATGCATAGAATATTTTATTGAGCACCAAGGCAATGATACTAGTCGTAACGTACCAAAAACCTACTCGTTTTCACTCGGTAAGAATCAAGAATCAAATTAGAGTTGCAGAATGAAAGTAATAACACGTCAAAATCAAACTCAACGTGTGTGCAATGAATAAGAAGTCAAATCAAGCAAACACGACAAAGTAAGTTTGATTTCCTTGTATATCACTTTAAACTAAGCAATTATAGATTCGTTGATTCAAGTATTCACGAAAGAGTATAACATAACATATTGGAATTAAACTAGAAACACAAAAATATTAAACAACAATTGTTCTCGCATGGATAGTTATTTTTGTAGTAACACCCTCCAATGCGATGTCGTTGCGATTCTCAAGCCTTTTACACACATTTTTAAACTAGTTTAATCAAATTCGAGCAAAATGATCTCTAAAATCAAACTTAACAACCACAAATGGAGTATTTTCATCTAATGCTTCAATCGAAACAAAAATCAAACACGAGGCCACATAAATCACCCTTGAAATCGATCAAATCATACACAAACTCATTTTAAACACTCAACGACCATATTGAAACACTTTTACTTTCCAAATTCACTAAATCAAGCAAAATGGCAACTCTCAATGTATAGAATCCTTTATTGAGCACCAAGGCAATGATACTAGTCGTAATGTAATAATAAACTACTCGTATTCACTCGGTAAGAATCAAGAATCAAATTAGAGTTGTGGAATGAAAATAATAACACGTCAAAATCAAACTCAAGGTGTGTGCAATGAATAAGAAATCAAATCAAGCAAACACGACCAAGTTAGTTTGATTTCCTTTTATTTCACTTTAAACTAAGCAATTATAGATTCGTTGATTCAAGTATTCACGAAAGAGTATAACATTATATATTGGAATTGAACTACAAACACAAAAATATTAAACAACAATTGTTCTCGCATGGATAGTTATTTTTGTAGTAACAACCTCCAATCGTATGTAGTTGCGATTCTTAGGTCTTTTACACACATTTCTAAACTAGTTTAATCAAATTCGAGCAAAATGATCTCTAAAATCAAACTTAACAACCACAAATGGAGTATTTTCATCTAATGCTTCAATCGAAACAAAAATCAAACACGAGGCCACATAAATCACCCTTGAAATCGATCAAATCTTACACAAACTCATTTTAAACACTCAACGACCATATTAAAACACTTTTACTTTCCAAATTCACTAAATCAAGCAAAATGGCAACTCTCAATGCATAGAATCCTTTACTGAGCACCAAGGCAATGATACTAGTCATAACGTAATAATAAACTACTCGTATTCACTCGGTAAGAATCAAGAATAAAATTAGAGTTATGGAATGAAAGTAATAACACGTCAAAATCAAACTCAACGTGTATGCAATGAATAAGAAGTCAAATCAAGCAAACACGACATTGTAAGTTTGATTTCCTTGTATATCACTTTAAACTAAGCAATTAGAGATTCGTTGATTCAAGTATTCACGAAAGAGTATAACATAATATCTTGGAATTGAACTACAAACACAAAATTATTGAGCAACAATTGTTCTCGCATGGATAGTTATTTTTGTAGTAACACCCTCCAATCCTATATAGTTGCGATTCTCAAGCCTTTTACACACATTTCTAAACTAGTTTAATCAAATTCAAGCAAAATGATCTCTAAAATCAAACTTAACAACCACAAATGGAGTATTTTCATCTAATGCTTCAATCGAAACAAAAACAAACACGAGGCCACATAAATCACCTTTGAAATCTATCAAATCATACACAAACTTATTTTTAACACTCAACGACCATATTGAAACACTTTTACTTTTCAAATTCACTAAATCAAGCAAAATGGCAACTCTCAATGCATAGAATCCTTTATTGAGCACCAAGGCAATGATACTAGTCGTAACGTAATAATAAACTACTCGTATTCACTCGGTAGGAATCAAGAATCAAATTAGAGTTATGGAATGAAAGTAATAATACGTCAAAATCAAACTAAACGTGTGTGCAATGAATAAGAAGTCAAATCTTTCCTTGTATATCACTTTAAACTAAGCAATTAGAGATTCGTTGATTCCAAGAATTCGCGGAAGAGTATAACATAATATAATGGAATTGAACTACAAACACAAAAATATTAAACAACAATTATTCTTGCATGGATAGTTATTTTTATAGTAACACCCTCCAATCCTATGTAGTTGTGATTCTCAAGCCTTTTACAAATATTTCTAAACTAGTTTAATCAAATTCGAGCAAAATGATCTCTAAAATCAAACTTAACAACCACAAATGCATTATTTTCATCTAATGCTTCAATCGAAACAACAATCAAACACGAGGCCGCATAAATCACCCCTGAAATCGATCAAATCATACACAAACTTGTTTAAAACACACAACGACCATATTGAAACACTTTTACTTTCCAAATTCACTAAATCAAGCAAAATGGCAACTCTCAATGCATAGAATCCTTTATTGAGCCCCAAGGCAATGATACTAGTCATAACGTAATAATAAACTACTCGTATTCACTCGGTAAGAATCAAGAATAAAATTAGAGTGGTGGAATGAAAGTAATAACACGTCAAAATCTACCTCAACGTGTGTGCAATGAATAAGAAGTCAAATCAAGCAAACACGACAAAGTAAGTTTGATTTCCTTGTATATCACTTTAAACTAAGCAATTATAGATTCGTTGATTCAAGTATTCACGAAAGAGTATAACATAATATCTTGGAATTGAACTACAATCACAAAATTATTGAAAAACAATTGTTCTCGCATGGATAGTTATTTTTGTAGTAACACCCTCCAATACTATGTAGTTACGATTCTCAAACCTTTAACACACATTTCTAAACTAGTTTAATCAAATTCGAGCAAAATGATCTCAAAAATCAAACTTAACAACCACAAATGAAGTATTTTCATCTAATGCTTCAATCGAAACAAAAACAAACACGAGGCCACATAAATCACCTTTGAAATCGATCAAATCATACACAAACTCATTTTAAACACTCAACGACCATATTGAAACACTTTTACTTTCCAAATTCACTAAATCAAGCAAAATGGCAACTCTCAATGCATAAAGTCCTTTATTGACCACCAAGGCAATGATACTAGTCGTAACGTAACAATAAACTACTCGTATTCACTCGGTAAGAATCAAGAATCAAATTAGAGTTGTGGAATGAAAGTAATAACACGTCAAAATCTACCTCAACGTGTGTTCAATGAATAAGCAATCAAATCAAGCAAACACGACCAAGTAAGTTTGATTTCATTTTATTTCACTTTAAAATAAGCAATTCTAGATTCGTTGATTCAAGTATTCACGTAAGAGTATAACAAAATATATTGGAATTGAACTACAAACACAAAAATATTACACAACAATTGTTCTCGCATGGATTGTTATTTTTGTAGTGACAACCTCAAATCCAATGTAGTTGCGATTCTTAAGCCTTTTACACTCATTTCTAAACTAATTTAATCAAATTCGAGCAAAATGATCTCTAATATGAAACTTAACAACCACTAATGGAGTATTTTCATCTAGTGCTTTAATCGAAACAAAAACCAAACACGAGTCCACACAAATCACCCTTGGAATCAATCAAATCACACACAAACTCATTCAAAACACTCAACAACCACATTGAAACACTTTTACTTTCCAAATCCACTAAATCAAGAAAAATGACAACTCTCAATGCGTAGAATTCTTTATTGAGCACCAAGGCAATGATACTAGTCGTAACGTACCAATAAACTACTCGTTTTCACTCGGTAAGAATCAAGAATCAAATTAGAGTTGTGGAATGAAAATAATAACACCTCAAAATCAAACTCATGGTGTGTGCAATGAATAAGAAATCAAATCAAGCAAACACGACCAAGTTAGTTTGATTTCCTTGTATATCACTTTAAACTAAGTAATTACAGATTCGTTGATTCAAGTATTCACGAAAGAGTATAACATAATATATTGGAATTGAACTACAAACACAAAAATATTAAACAAGAATTGTTCTCACATGGATAGTTATTTTTGTAGTAACACCCTCCAATCGTAGTTGCGATTCTCAAGCATTTTACACACATTTCTAAACTAGTTTAATCAAATTCGAGCAAAATGATCTCTAAAATCAAACTTAACAACCATAAATGGAGTATTTTCATCTAATGCTTCAATCGAAACAATAACAAACACGAGGTCACATAAATCACCGTTGAAATCGATCAAATCATACACAAACTCATTTTAAACACTCAACGACCATATTGAAACACTTTTACTTTCCAAATTCACTAAATCAAGCAAAATGGCAACTCTCAATGCATAGAATCCTTTGTTGAGCACCAAGGCAATGATACTAGTCGTAACGTAATAATAAACTACTCGTATTCACTCGGTAAGAATCAAGAATCAAATTAGAGTTGTGGAATGAAAGAAACAACACGTCAATATCAAACTCAACGTGTGTGCAATGAATAAGAAGTCAAATCAATCAAACACGACAAAGTAAGTTTGATTTCCTTGTATATCACTTTAAACTAAGCAATTATAGATTCGTTGATTCAAGTATTCACGAAAGAGTATAACATAATATATTGGAATTGAACTACAAACACAAAAATATTAACCAACAATTGTTCTCGCATGGATAGTTATTTTTATGGTAACAACACCAGTCCTATGTAGTTGCGATTCTCAAACCTATTACACACTTTTCTAAACTACTTTACTCAAATTCGAGCAAAATGATCTCTAAAATCAAACTTAACAACCACAAATGGAGTATTTTCATCTAATGCTTCAATTGAAACAAAAACCAAACACGAGGCCACATAACTCACCCTTGAAATTGATCAAATCATACACAAACTCATTTTAAACACTCAACGACCATATTGAAACAATTTTACTTTCCAAATTCACTAAATCAAGAAAATGGCAACTCTCAATGCATAGAATCCTTTATTGCGCACCAAGGCAATGATACTAGTAGTAACGTAATAATAAACTACTCGTATTCACTCGGTAAAAATCAAGAATCAAATTAGAGTTGTGGAATGAAAATAAGAACACGTCCAAATCAAACTCAATGTGTGTGCAATGAATAAGCAATCAAATCAAGCAAACACGACCAAGTAAGTTTGATTTCCTTTTGTTTCCCTTTAAAATAAGCAATTATAGAGTCGTTGATTCAAGTATGCACGAAAGAGTATAACAAAATATATTGGAATTGAACTACAAACACAAAAATATTAAACAACAATTGTTCTCACATGGATAGTTATTTTTGTAGTGACAACCTCTAACCTATGAAGTTGCAATTGTTAAGCCTTTTACACATATTTCTAAACTAATTTAATCAAATTCGAGCAAAAGGATCTCTAAAATCAAACTTAACAACCACTAATGGAGTGTTTTCATCTAGTGCTTCAATCGAAGCAAAAACCAAACACGAGTCCACATAAATCACCCTTGGAATCAATCCAATCTTACACAAACTCATTCAAAACACTCAACAACCATATTAAAACAATTTTACTTTCCAAATCCACTAAATCAAGAAAAATGACATCTCTCAATGCATAGAATCCTTTATTGAGCACCAAGGCAATGATACTAGTCGTAACGTACCAATAAACTACTCGTTTTCACTCGGTAAGAATCAAGAATCAAATTAGAGTTGCAGAATGAAAGTAATAACACGTCAAAATCAAACTCAACGTGTGTGCAATGAATAAGAAGTCAAATCAAGCAAACACGACAAAGTAAGTTTGATTTCCTTGTATATCACTTTAAACTAAGCAATTATAGATTCGTTGATTCATGTATTCACGAAAGAGTATAACATAACATATTGGAATTGAACTTGAAACACAAAAATATTAAACAACAATTGTTCTCGATTGGATAGTTATTTTTGTAGTAACACCCTCCAATGCTATGTCGTTGCGATTCTCAAGCCTTTTACACACATTTCTAAACTAGTTTAATCAAATTCGAGCAAAATGATCTCTAAAATCAAACTTAACAACCACAAATGGAGTATTTTCATCTAATGCTTCAATCGAAACAAAAATCAAACACGAGGCCACATAAATCACCCTTGAAATCGATCAAATCATACACAAACTCATTTTAAACACTCAACGACCACATTGAAACACTTTTACTTTCCAAATTCACTAAATCAAGCAAAATGGCAACTCTCAATGTATAGAATCCTTTATTGAGCACCAAGGCAATGATACTAGTCGTAACGTAATAATAAACTACTCGTATTCACTCGGTAAGAATCAAGAATCAAATTAGAGTTGTGGAATGAAAATAATAACACGTCAAAATCAAACTCAAGGTGTGTGCAATGAATAAGAAATCAAATCAAGCAAACACGACCAAGTTAGTTTGATTTCCTTTTATTTCACTTTAAACTAAGCAATTATAGATTCGTTGATTCAAGTATTCACGAAAGAGTATAACATTATATATTGGAATTGAACTACAAATACAAAAATATTAAACAACAATTGTTCTCGCATGGATAGTTATTTTTGTAGTAACAACCTCCAATCGTATGTAGTTGCGATTCTTAGGTCTTTTACACACATTTCTAAACTAGTTTAATCAAATTCGAGCAAAATGATCTCTAAAATCAAACTTAACAACCACAAATGGAGTATTTTCATCTAATGCTTCAATCGAAACAAAAACAAACACGAGGTCACATAAATCACCGTTGAAATCGATCAAATCATACACAAACTCATTTTAAACACTCAACGACCATATTGAAACACTTTTACTTTCCAAATTCACTAAATCAAGCAAAATGGCAACTCTCAATGCATAGAATCCTTTATTGAGCACCAAGGCAATGATACTAGTCGTAACGTAATAATAAACTACTCGTATTCACTCGGTAAGAATCAAGAATCAAATTAGAGTTGTGGAATGAAAGAAACAACACGTCAATATCAAACTCAACGTGTGTGCAATGAATAAGAAGTCAAATCAATCAAACACGACAAAGTAAGTTTGATTTCCTTGTATATCACTTTAAACTAAGCAATTATAGATTCGTTGATTCAAGTATTCACGAAAGAGTATAACATAATATATTGGAATTGAACTACAAACACAAAATTATTAACCAACAATTGTTCTCGCATGGATAGTTATTTTTATGGTAACAACAGCAGTCCTATGTAGTTGCGATTCTCAAACCTATTACACACTTTTCTAAACTACTTTACTCAAATTCGAGCAAAATGATCTCTAAAATCAAACTTAACAACCACAAATGGAGTATTTTCATCTAATGCTTCAATTGATACAAAAACCAAACACGAGGCCACATAACTCACCCTTGAAATTGATCAAATCATACACAAACTCATTTTAAACACTCAACGACCATATTGAAAAAATTTTACTTTCCAAATTCACTAAATCAAGAAAATGGCAACTCTCAATGCATAGAATCCTTTATTGCGCACCAAGGCAATGATACTAGTAGTAACGTAATAATAAACTACTCGTATTCACTCGGTAAAAATCAAGAATCAAATTAGAGTTGTGGAATGAAAATAAGAACACGTCCAAATCAAACTCAATGTGTGTGCAATGAATAAGCAATCAAATCAAGCAAACACGACCAAGTAAGTTTGATTTCCTTTTGTTTCCCTTTAAAATAAGCAATTATAGAGTCGTTGATTCAAGTATGCACGAAAGAGTATAACAAAATATATTGGAATTGAACTACAAACACAAAAATATTAAACAACAATTGTTCTCACATGGATAGTTATTTTTGTAGTGACAACCTCTAATCCTATGAAGTTGCAATTCTTAAGCCTTTTACACATATTTCTAAACTAATTTAATCAAATTCGAGCAAAAGGATCTCTAAAATCAAACTTAACAACCACTAATGGAGTGTTTTCATCTAGTGCTTCAATCGAAGCAAAAACCAAACACGAGTCCACATAAATCACCCTTGGAATCAATCCAATCTTACACAAACTCATTCAAACACTCAACAACCATATTAAAACAATTTTACTTTCCAAATCCACTAAATCAAGAAAAATGACATCTCTCAATGCATAGAATCCTTTATTGAGCACCAAGGCAATGATACTAGTCGTAACGTACCAATAAACTACTCGTTTTCACTCGGTAAGAATCAAGAATCAAATTAGAGTTGCAGAATGAAAGTAATAACACGTCAAAATCAAACTCAACGTGTGTGCAATGAATAAGAAGTCAAATCAAGCAAACACGACAAAGTAAGTTTGATTTCCTTGTATATCACTTTAAACTAAGCAATTATAGATTCGTTGATTCATGTATTCACGAAAGAGTATAACATAACATATTGGAATTGAACTAGAAACACAAAAATATTAAACAACAATTGTTCTCGATTGGATAGTTATTTTTGTAGTAACACCCTCCAATGCTATGTCGTTGCGATTCTCAAGCCTTTTACACACATTTCTAAACTAGTTTAATCAAATTCGAGCAAAATGATCTCTAAAATCAAACTTAACAACCACAAATGGAGTATTTTCATCTAATGCTTCAATCGAAACAAAAATCAAACACGAGGCCACATAAATCACCCTTGAAATCGATCAAATCATACACAAACTCATTTTAAACACTCAACGACCACATTGAAACACTTTTACTTTCCAAATTCACTAAATCAAGCAAAATGGCAACTCTCAATGTATAGAATCCTTTATTGAGCACCAAGGCAATGATACTAGTCGTAACGTAATAATAAACTACTCGTATTCACTCGGTAAGAATCAAGAATCAAATTAGAGTTGTGGAATGAAAATAATAACACGTCAAAATCAAACTCAAGGTGTGTGCAATGAATAAGAAATCAAATCAAGCAAACACGACCAAGTTAGTTTGATTTCCTTTTATTTCACTTTAAACTAAGCAATTATAGATTCGTTGATTCAAGTATTCACGAAAGAGTATAACATTATATATTGGAATTGAACTACAAATACAAAAATATTAAACAACAATTGTTCTCGCATGGATAGTTATTTTTGTAGTAACAACCTCCAATCGTATGTAGTTGCGATTCTTAGGTCTTTTACACACATTTCTAAACTAGTTTAATCAAATTCGAGCAAAATGATCTCTAAAATCAAACTTAACAACCACAAATGGAGTATTTTCATCTAATGCTTCAATCGAAACCAAAATCAAACACGAGGCCACATAAATCACCCTTGAAATCGATCAAATCATACACAAACTCATTTTAAACACTCAACGACCATATTGACACACTTTTACTTTCCAAATTCACTAAATCAAGCAAAATGGCAACTCTCAATGCATAGAATCCTTTATTGAGCACCAAGGCAATGATACTAGTCATAACGTAATAATAAACTACTCGTATTCACTCGATAAGAATCAAGAATAAAATTAGAGTTATGGAACGAAAGTAATAACACGTCAAAATCAAACTCAACGTGTGTGCACTGAATAAGAAGTCAAATCAAGCAAACACGACATTGTAAGTTTGATTTCCTTGTATATCACTTTAAACTAAGCAATTAGAGATTCGTTGATTCAAGTATTCACGAAAGAGTATAACATAATATCTTGGAATTGAACTACAAACACAAAATTATTGAGCAACAATTGTTCTCGCATGGATAGTTATTTTTGTAGTAACACCCTCCAATCCTATATAGTTGCGATTCTCAAGCCTTTTACACACATTTCTAAACTAGTTTAATCAAATTCAAGCAAAATGATCTCTAAAATCAAACTTAACAACCACAAATGGAGTATTTTCATCTAATGCTTCAATCGAAACAAAAACAAACACGAGGCCACATAAATCACCTTTGAAATCTATCAAATCATACACAAACTTATTTTTAACACTCAACGACCATATTGAAACACTTTTACTTTTCAAATTCACTAAATCAAGCAAAATGGCAACTCTCAATGCATAGAATCCTTTATTGAGCACCAAGGCAATGATACTAGTCGTAACGTAATAATAAACTACTCGTATTCACTCGGTAGGAATCAAGAATCAAATTAGAGTTATGGAATGAAAGTAATAACACGTCAAAATCAAACTAAACGTGTGTACAATGAATAAGAAGTCAAATCTTTCCTTGTATATCACTTTAAACTAAGCAATTAGAGATTCGTTGATTCCAAGAATTCGCGGAAGCGTATAACATAATATAATAGAATTGAACTACAAACACAAAAATATTAAACAACAATTATTCTTGCATGGATAGTTATTTTTATAGTAACACCCTCCAATCCTATGTAGTTGTGATTCTCAAGCCTTTTACACATATTTCTAAACTAGTTTAATCAAATTCGAGCAAAATGATCTCTAAAATCAAACTTAGCAACCACAAATGCAGTATTTTCATCTAATGCTTCAATCGAAACAAAAATCAAACACGAGGCCACATAAATCACCCCTGAAATCGATCAAATCATACACAAACTTATTTAAAACACTCAACGACCATATTGAAACACTTTTACTTTCCAAATTCACTAAATCAAGCAAAATGGCAACTCTCAATGCATAGAATCCTTTATTGAGCACCAAGGCAATGATACTAGTCATAACGTAATAATAAACTACTCGTATTCACTCGGTAAGAATCAAGAATCAAATTAGAGTTGTGGAATGAAAGTAATAACACGTCAAAATCTACCTCAACGTGTGTGCAATGAATAAGAAGTCAAATCAAGCAAACACGACAAAGTAAGTTTGATTTCCTTGTATATCACTTTAAACTAAGCAATTATAGATTCGTTGATTCAAGTATTCACGAAAAAGTATAACATAATATCTTGGAATTGAACTACAAACACAAAATTATTGAACAACAATTGTTCTCGCATGGATAGTTATTTTTGTAGTAACACCCTCCAATACTATGTAGTTGCGATTCTCAAACCTTTAACAAACATTTCTAAACTAGTTTAATCAAATTCGAGCAAAATGATCTCAAAAATCAAACTTAACAACCACAAATGAAGTATTTTCATCTAATGCTTCAATCGAAACAAAAACAAACACGAGGCTACATAAATCACCGTTGAAATCGATCAAATCATACACAAACTCATTTTAAACACTCAACGACCATATTGAAACACTTTTACTTTCCAAATTCGCTAAATCAAGCAAAATGGCAACTCTCAATGCATAAAATCCTTTATTGACCACCAAGGCAATGATACTAGTCGTAATGTAATAATAAACTACTCGTATTCACTCGGTAAGAATCAAGAATCAAATTAGAGTTGTGGAATGAAAGTAATAACACGTCAAAATCAAACTCAACGTGTGTGCAATGAATAAGAAGTCAAATCAAGCAAACACGACATTGTAAGTTTGATTTCCTTGTATATCACTTTAAACTAAGCAATTAGAGATTCGTTGATTCAAGTATTCACGAAAGAGTATAACATAATATCTTGGAATTGAACTACAAACACAAAATTATTGAGCAACAATTGTTCTCGCACGGATAGTTATTTTTGTAGTAACACCGTCCAATCCTATATAGTTGCGATTCTCAAGCCTTTTACACACATTTCTAAACTAGTTTAATCAAATTCAAGCAAAATGATCTCTAAAATCAAACTTAACAACCATAAACGGAGTATTTTCATCTAATGCTTCAATCGAAACAAAAACAAACACGAGGCCACATAAATCACCTTTGAAATCTATCAAATCATACACAAACTTATTTTTAACACTCAACGACCATATTGAAACACTTTTACTTTTCAAATTCACTAAATCAAGCAAAATGGCAACTCTCAATGCATAGAATCCTTTATTGAGCACCAAGGCAATGATACTAGTCGTAACGTAATAATAAACTACTCGTATTCACTCGGTAGGAATCAAGAATCAAATTAGAGTTATGGAATGAAAGTAATAACACGTCAAAATCAAACTAAACGTGTGTGCAATGAATAAGAAGTCAAATCTTTCCTTGTATATCACTTTAAACTAAGCAATTAGAGATTCGTTGATTCCAAGAATTCACGGAAGAGTATAACATAATATAATAGAATTGAACTACAAACACAAAAATATTAAACAACAATTATTCTTGCATGGATAGTTATTTTTATAGTAACACCCTCCAATCCTATGTAGTTGTGATTCTCAAGCCTTTTACACATATTTCTAAACTAGTTTAATCAAATTCGAGCAAAATGATCTCTAAAATCAAACTTAACAACCACAAATGCAGTATTTTCATCTAATGCTTCAATCGAAACAAAAATCAAACACGAGGCCACATAAATCACCCCTGAAATCGATCAAATCATACACAAACTTATTTAAAACACTCAACGACCATATTGAAACACTTTTACTTTCCAAATTCACTAAATCAAGAAAATGGCAACTCTCAATGCATAGAATCCTTTATTGAGCACAAAGGCAATGATACTAGTAGTAACATAATAATAAACTACTCGTATTCACTCGGTAAGAATCAAGAATCAAATTAGAGTTGTGGAATGAAAATAAGAACACGTCAAAATCAAACTCAATGTGCGTGCAATGAATAAGCAATCAAATCAAGCAAACACGACCAAGTAAGTTTGATTTCCTTTTGTTTCACTTTAAAATAAGCAATTATAGATTCGTTGATTCAAGTATTCATGAAAGAGTATAACAAAATATATTGGAATTGAACTACAAACACAAAAATATTAAACGACAATTGTTCTCGCATGGATAGTTATTTTTGTAGTGACAACCTCTAATCCTATGAAGTTGCAATTCTTAAGCCTTTTACACATATTTCTAAACTAATTTAATCAAATTCGAGCAAAAGGATCTCTAAAATCAAACTTAACAACCACTAATGGAGTGTTTTCATCTAGTGCTTCAATCGAAGCAAAAACCGAACACGAGTCCACATAAATCACCCTTGGTTTCAATCCAATCATACACAAACTCATTCAAAACACTCAACAACCATATTAAAACAATTTTACTTTCCAAATCCACTAAATCAAGAAAAATGACAACTCTCAATGCATAGAATCCTTTATTGAGCACCAAGGCAATGATACTAGTCGTAACGTACCAATAAACTACTCGTTTTCACTCGGTAAGAATCAAGAATCAAATTAGAGTTGTGGAATGAAAATAATAACAAGTCAAAATGAAACTTAACGTATTTGCAATGAATAAGAAGTCAAATCAAGCAAACACGACCAAGTAAGTTTGATTTCCTTGTATTTCACTTTAAACTAAGCAATTATAGATTCGTTGATTCAAGTATTCACGAAAGAGTATAACATAATATATTGGAATTGAAATAGAAACACAAAAATATTAAACAACAATTGTTCTCGCATGGATAGTTATTTTTGTAGTAACACCCTCCAATGCTATGTCGTTGCGATTCTCAAGCTTTTTACACACATTTCTGAACTAGTTTAATCAAATTCGAGCAAAATGATCTCTAAAATCAAACTTAACAACCACAAATGGAGTATTTTCATCTAATGATTCATTCAAAACAAAAACCAAACACAAGGCCACATAAATCACCCTTGAAATCGATCAAATCATACACAAACTCATTTTAAACACTCAACGACCATATTGAAACACTTTTACTTTCCAAATTCACTAAATCAAGCAAAATGGCAACTCTCAATGTATAGAATCCTTTATTGAGCACCAAGGCAATGATACTAGTCGTAACGTAATAATAAACTACTCGTATTCACTAGGTAAGAATCAAGAATCAAATTAGAGTTGTGGAATGAAAATAATAACACGTCAAAATCAAACTCAAGGTGTGTGCAATGAATAGGAAATCAAATCAAGCAAACACGACCAAGTTAGTTTGATTTCCTTTTATTTCACTTTAAACTAAGCAATTATAGATTCGTTGATTCAAGTATTCACGAAAGAGTATAACATTATATATTGGAATTGAACTACAAACACAAAAATATTAAAAAACAATTGTTCTCGCATGGATAGTTATTTTTGTAGTAACAACCTCCAATCGTATGTAGTTGCGATTCTTAGGTCTTTTACACACATTTCTGAACTAGTTTAATCAAATTCGAGCAAAATGATCTCTAAAATCGAACTTAACAACCACAAATGGAGTATTTTCATCTAATGCTTCATTCAAAACAAAAACCAAACACGAGGCCACATAAATCACCCTTGAAATCGATCAAATCATACACAAACTCATTTTAAACACTCAATGACCATATTGAAACACTTTTACTTTCCAAATTCACTAAATCAAGAAAATGGCAACTCTCAATGCATAGAATCCTTTATTGAGCACCAAGGCAATAATACTAGTAGTAACATAATAATAAACTACTCGTATTCACTCGGTAAGAATCAAGAATCAAATTAGAGTTGTGGAATGAAAATAAGAACACGTCAAAATCAAACTCAATGTGCGTGCAATGAATAAGCAATCAAATCAAGCAAACACGACCAAGTAAGTTTGATTTCCTTTTGTTTCACTTTAAAATAAGCAATTATAGATTCGTTGATTCAAGTATTCAGGAAAGAGTATAACAAAATATATTGGAATTGAACTACAAACACAAAAATATTAAACGACAATTGTTCTCGCATGGATAGTTATTTTTGTAGTGACAACCTCTAATCCTATGAAGTTGCAATTCTTAAGCCTTTTACACATATTTCTAAACTAATTTAATCAAATTCGAGCAAAAGGATCTCTAAAATCAAACTTAACAACCACTAATGGAGTGTTTTCATCTAGTGCTTCAATCGAAGCAAAAACCGAACACGAGTCCACATAAATCACCCTTGGTTTCAATCCAATCATACACAAACTCATTCAAAACACTCAACAACCATATTAAAACAATTTTACTTTCCAAATCCACTAAATCAAGAAAAATGACAACTCTCAATGCATAGAATCCTTTATTGAGCACCAAGGCAATGATACTAGTCGTAACGTACCAATAAACTACTCGTTTTCACTCGGTAAGAATCAAGAATCAAATTAGAGTTGTGGAATGAAAATAATAACAAGTCAAAATGAAACTCAACGTATTTGCAATGAATAAGTAGTCAAATCAAGCAAACACGACCAAGTAAGTTTGATTTCCTTGTATTTCACTTTAAACTAAGCAATTATAGATTCGTTGATTCAAGTATTCACGAAAGAGTATAACATAATATATTGGAATTAAAATAGAAACACAAAAATATTAAACAACAATTGTTCTCGCATGGATAGTTATTTTTGTAGTAACACCCTCCAATGCTATGTCGTTGCGATTCTCAAGCTTTTTACACACATTTCTGAACTAGTTTAATCAAATTCGAGCAAAATGATCTCTAAAATCAAACTTAACAACCACAAATGGAGTATTTTCATCTAATGATTCATTCAAAACAAAAACCAAACACGAGGCCACATAAATCACCCTTGAAATCGATCAAATCATACACAAACTCATTTTAAACACTCAACGACCATATTGAAACACTTTTACTTTCCAAATTCACTAAATCAAGAAAATGGCAACTCTCAATGCATAGAATCCTTTATTGAGCACCAAGGCAATGATACTAGTAGTAACGTAATAATAAACTACTCGTATTTACTCGGTAAGAATCAAGAATCAAATTAGAGTTGTGGAATGAAAATAAGAACACGTCAAAATCAAACTCAATGTGTGTGCAATGAATAAGCAATCAAATCAAGCAAACACGACCAAGTAAGTTTGATTTCCTTTTGTTTCACTTTAAAATAAGCAATTATAGATTCGTTGATTCAAGTATTCACGAAAAAGTATAACAAAATATATTAGAATTGAACTACAAACACAAAAATATTAAACAACAATTGTTCTCGCATGGATAGTTATTTTTGTAGTGACAATCTCTAATCCTATGAAGTTGAAATTCTTAAGCTTTTTACACATATTTCTAAACTAATTTAATCAAATTCGAGCAAAAGGATCTCTAAAATCAAACTTAACAACCACTAATGGAGTGTTTTCATCTAGTGCTTCAATCGAAGCAAAAACCAAACACGAGTCCACATAAATCACCCTTGGAATCAATCCAATCATACACAAACTCATTCAAAACACTCAACAACCATATTAAAACAATTTTACTTTCCAAATCCACTAAATCAAGAAAAATGACAACTCTCAATGCATAGAATCCTTTATTGAGCACCAAGACAATGATACTAGTCGTAACGTACCAATAAACTACTCGTTTTCACTCGGTAAGAATCAAGAATCAAATTAGAGTTGTGGAATGAAAATAATAACAAGTCAAAATCAAACTCAACGTATTTGCAATGAATAAGAAGTCAAATCAAGCAAACACGACCAAGTAAGTTTGATTTCCTTGTATTTCACTTTAAACTAAGCAATTATAGATTCGTTGATTCAAGTATTCACGAAAGAGTATAACATAATATATTGGAATTGAAATAGAAACACAAAAATATTAAACAACAATTGTTCTCGCATGGATAGTTATTTTTGTAGTAACACCCTCCAATGCTATGTCGTTGCGATTCTCAAGCTTTTTACACACATTTCTGAACTAGTTTAATCAAATTCGAGCAAAATGATCTCTAAAATCAAACTTAACAACCACAAATGGAGTATTTTCATCTAATGATTCATTCAAAACAAAAACCAAACACGAGGCCGCATAAATCACCCTTGAAATCGATCAAATCATACACAAACTCATTTTAAACACTCAACGACCATATTGAAACACTTTTACTTTCCAAATTCACTAAATCAAGAAAATGGCAACTCTCAATGCATAGAATCCTTTATTGAGCACCAAGGCAATGATAC
This sequence comes from Flaveria robusta, assembly GCA_025506415.1. Taxonomy (NCBI): domain Eukaryota; kingdom Viridiplantae; phylum Streptophyta; class Magnoliopsida; order Asterales; family Asteraceae; genus Flaveria; species Flaveria robusta. Next base: position 13,965,303 of record CM046475.1, read on the forward strand.
TAGTAGTAACGTAATAATAAACTACTCATATTCACTCGGCAAGAATCAAGAATCAAATTAGAGTTGTTGAATGAAAATAAGAACACATCAAAATCAAACTCAATGTGTGTGCAATGAATAAGCAATCAAATCAAGCAAACACGACCAAGTAAGTTTGATTTCCTTTTGTTTCACTTTAAAATAAGCAATTATAGATTCGTTGATTCAAGTATTCACGAAAGAGTATAACATTATATATTGGAATTGAACTACAAACACAAAAATATTAAACAATTGTTCTCGCATGGATAGTTATTTTTGTAGTAACAACCTCCTATCGTATGTAGTTGCGATTCTTAGGCCTTTTACACATATTTCTGAACTAGTTTAATCAAATTCGAGCAAAATGATCTCTAAAATCAAACTTAACAACCACAAATGGAGTATTTTCATCTAATGCTTCCTACAAAACAAAAACCAAACACGAGGCCACATAAATCACCCTTGAAATCGATCAAATCATACACAAACTCATTTTAAACACTCAACGACCATATTGAAACACTTTTACTTTCCAAATTCACTAAATCAAGAAAATGGCAACTCTCAATGCATAGAATCCTTTATTGAGCACCAAGGCAATGATACTAGTAGTAACGTAATAATAAACTACTCGTATTCACTCGGTAAGAATCAAGAATCAAATTAGAGTTGTTGAATGAAAATAAGAACACGTCAAAATCAAACTCAATGTGTGTGCAATGAATAAGCAATCAAATCAAGCAAACACGACCAAGTAAGTTTGATTTCCTTTTGTTTCACTTTAAAATAAGCAATTATAGATTCGTTGATTCAAGTATTCACGAAAGAGTATAACAAAATATATTGGAATTAAACTACAAACACAAAAATATTAAACAACAATTGTTCTCGCATGGATAGTTATTTTTGTAGTGACAACCTCTAATCCTATGAAGTTGCAATTCTTAAGCCTTTTACACATATTTCTAAACTAATTTAATCAAATTCGAGCAAAAGGATCTCTAAAATCAAACTTAACAAACACTAATGGAGTGTTTTCATCTACTGCTTCAATCGAAGCAAAAACCAAACACGAGTCCACATAAATCATCCTTGGAATCAATCCAATCATACACAAACTCATTTAAAACACTCAACAACCATATTAAAACAATTTTACTTTCCAAATCCACTAAATCAAGAAAAATGACAACTCTCAATGCATAGAATCCTTTATTGAGCACCAAGGCAATGACACTAGTCGTAACGTACCAATAAACTACTCGTTTTCACTCTGTAAGAATCAAGAATCAAATTAGAGTTGCGTAATGAAAGTAATAACACGTCAAAATCAAACTGAACGTGTGTGCAATGAATAAGAAGTCAAATCAAGAAAACACGACATAGTAAGTTTGATTTCCTTGTATATCACTTTAAACTAAGCAATTATAGATTCGTTGATTCAAGTATTCACGAAAGAGTATAACATAATATATTGGAATTGAACTCGAAACACAAAAATATTAAACAACAATTGTTCTCGCATGGATAGTTATTTTTGTAGTAACACCCTCCAATGCTATTTCGTTGCGATTCTCAAGCCTTTTACACACATTTTTGAACTAGTTTAATCAAATTCGAGCAAAATGATCTCTAAAATCAAACTTAACAACCACAAATGGAGTATTTTCATCTAATGCTTCATTCAAAACAAAAACCAAACACGAGGCCACATAAATCACCCTTGAAATCGATTAAATCATACACAAACTCATTTTAAACACTCAACGACCATATTGAAACACTTTTACTTTCCAAATTCACTAAATCAAGAAAATGGCAACTCTCAATGCATAGAATCCTTTATTGAGCACCAAGGCAATGATACTAGTAGTAACATAATAATAAACTACTCGTATTCACTCGGTAAGAATCAAGAATCAAATTAGAGTTGTGGAATGAAAATAAGAACACGTCAAAATCAAACACAATGTGTGTGCAATGAATAAGCAATCAAATCAAGCAAACACGACCAAATAAGTTTGATTTCCTTTTGTTTCACTTTAAAATAAGCAATTATAGATTCGTTGATTCAAGTATTCACGAAAGAGTATAACAAAATATATTGGAATTGAACTACACACACAAAAATATTAAACAACAATTGTTCTCGCATGGATAGTTATTTTTATAGTGACAACCTCTAATCCTATGAAGTTGCAATTCTTAAGCCTTTTACACATATTTCTAAACTAATTTAATCAAATTCGAGCAAAAGGATCTCTAAATTCAAACTTAACAACCACTAATGGAGTGTTTTCATCGAGTGCTTCAATCGAAGCATAAACCAAACACGAGCCCACATAAATCATCCTTGGAATCAATCCAATCATACACAAACTCATTCAAAACACTCAACAACCATATTAAAACAATTTTACTTTCCAAATCCACTAAATCAAGAAAAATGACAACTCTCAATGCATAGAATCCTTTATTGAGCACCAAGGCAATGATACTAGTCGTAACGTACCAATAAACTACTCGTTTTCACTCGGTAAGAATCAAGAATCAAATTAGAGTTGCGGGATGAAAGTAATAACACGTCAAAATCAAACTCAACGTGTGTGCAAAAATCAAGCAAACACGACAAAGTAAGTTTGATTTCCTTGTATATCACTTTAAACGAAGCAATTATAGATTCGTTGATTCAAGTATTCACAAAAGAGTATAACATAATATATTGGAAATGAACTACAAACACAAAAATATTAAACAATTGTTCTCGCATAGATAGTTATTTTTGTAGTAACACTCTCCAATGCTATGTCGTTGCGATTCTCAAGCCTTTTACACACATTTCTAAACTAGTTTAATCAAATTCGAGCAAAATGATCTCTAAAATCAAACTTAACAACCACGAATGGAGTATTTTCATCTAATGCTTCAATCGAAACAAAAACCAAACACGAGGCCACATTAATCACCCTTGAAATCGATCAAATCATACACAAATTCATTTTAAACACTCAACGACCATATTGAAGCACTTTTACTTTCTAAATTCACTAAATCAAGCAAAATGGCAACTCTCAATGGATAGAATCCTTTATTGAGCAATGATACTGGTCGTAACGTAATAATAAACTACTCGTATTCACTCGGTAAGAATCAAGAATCAAATTAGAGTTGTAGAATGAAAATAATAATAACACGTCAAAATCAAACTCAATGTGTGTGCAATGAATAAGAAATCAAATCAAGCAAACACAACCAAGTTAGTTTGATTTCCTTTTATTTTACTTTGAACTAAGCAATTATAGATTCGTTGATTTAAGTATTCACGAAAGAGTATAACATTATATATTGGAATTGAACTACAAACACAAAAATATTAAACAACAATTGTTATCGCATGGATAGTTATTTTTGTAGTAACAACCTCCAATCGTATGTAGTTGCGATTCTTAAGCCTTTTACACACATTTCTAAACTAGTTTAATCAAATTCGAGCAAAATGATCTCTAAAATCAAACTTAAAAACCACAAATGGAGTATTTTCATCTAATACTTCATTCAAAACAAAAACCAAACACGAGCCCACATAAATCACCCTTGAAATCGATCAAATCATACACAAACTCATTTAAAACACTCAGAGACCATATTGAAACACTTTTACTTTCAAAATTCACTAAATCAAGCAAAATGGCAACTCTCAATGCATAGAATCCTTTATTGAGCACCAAGGCAATGATACTAGTCGTAACGTAATAATAAACTACTCGTATTCACTCGGTAGGAATCAAGAATCAAATTAGAGTTGTGGAATGAAAGTAATAACACATCAAAATCAAACTCAACGTGTGTGCAATGAATAAGAAGTCAAATCAAGCAAACACGACAAAGTAAGTTTGATTTCCTTGTATATCACTTTAAACTAAGCAATTATAGATTCGTTGATTCAAGTATTCACGAAAGAGTATAACATAATATATTGGAATTGAACTACAAACACAAAAATATTAAACAACAATTGTTCTCGCATGGATAGTTATTTTTGTAGTAACACCCTCCAATCCTATGTCGTTGCGATTCTCAAGCCTTTTACACACATTTCTAAACTAGTTTATTCAAATTCGAGCAAAATGATCTCTAAAATCAAACTTAACAACCACAAATGGAGTATTTTCATCTAATGCTTCAATCGAAACAAAAACCAAACACGAGGCCACATAAATCACCATTGAAATCGATCAAATCATACACAAACTCATTTAAAACACTCAACGACCATATTGAAACACTTTTGCTTTCCAAATTCACTAAATCAAGCAAAATGGCAACTCTCAATGCATAGAATCCTTTATTAAGCACCAAGGCAATGATACTAGTCGTAACGTAATAATAAACTACTCGTATTCACTCGGTAAGAATCAAGAATCAAATTAGAGTTGTGGAATTAAAGTAATAACACGTCAAAATCAAACTCAACTTATGTGCAATGAATAAGAAGTCAAATCAAGCAAACACGACAAAGTAAGTTTGATTTCCTTGTATATCACTTTAAACTAAGCAATTATAGATTCGTTGATTCAAGTATTCACGAAAGAGTATAACATAATATATTGGAATTGAACTACAAACACAAAAATATTAAACAACAATTGTTCTCGCATGCATCTGTTATTTTTGTAGAAACACCCTCCAATCCTATGTAGTTGCGATTCTCAAGCCTTTTACACACACATTTCAAAACTAGTTTAATCAAATTCGAGCAAAATGATCTTTAAAATCAAACTTAACAACCACAAATGGAGTATTTTCATCTAATGCTTCAATCGAAACAAAAACCAAACACGAGGCCACATAAATCACCCTTGAAATCGATCAAATCATACACAAACTCATTTTAAACACTCAACGACCATATTGAAGCACTTTTACTTTCCAAATTCACTAAATCAAGCAAAATGGCAACTCTTAATGTATAGAATCCTTTATTGAGCAATGATACTGGTCGTAACGTAATAATAAACTACTCGTATTCACTCGGTAAGAATCAAGAATCAAATTAGAGTTGTGGAAAGAAAATAATAACACGTAATAATAAGAAATCAAATCAAGCAAACACAACCAAATTAGTTTGATTTCCTTTTATTTCACTTTAAACTAAGCAATTATAGATTCGTTGATTCAAGTATTCACGAAAGAGTATAACATTATATATTGGAATTGAACTACAAATACAAAAATATTAAACAACAATTGTTCTCGCATGGATAGTTATTTTTGTAGTAACAACCTCCAATCGTATGTAGTTGCGATTCTTAAGCCTTTTACACACATTTCTGAACTAGTTTAATCAAATTCGAGCAAAATGATCTCTAAAATCAAACTTAAAAACCACAAATGGAGTATTTTCATCTAATGCTTCGTTCAAAACAAAAACCAAACACGAGCCTACATAAATCACCCTTGAAATCGATCAAATCATACACAAACTCATTTAAAACATTCAGAGACCATATTGAAACACTTTTACTTTCAAAATTCACTAAATCAAGCAAAATGACAACTCTCAATGCATAGAATCCTTTATTGAGCACCAAGGCAATGATACTAGTCGTAACGTAATAATAAACTACTCGTATTCACTCGGTAGGAATCAAGAATCAAATTAGAGTTGTCAAATGAAAGTAATAACATGTCAAAATCAAACTCAACTTATGTGCAATGAATAAGAAGTCAAATCAAGCAAACACGACAAAGTAAGTTTGATTTCCTTGTATAACTCTTTAAACTAAGCAATTATAGATTCGTTGATTCAAGTATTCACGAAAGAGTATAACATAATAAATTGGAATTGAACTACAAACACAAAAATATTAAACAACAATTGTTCTCGCATAGATAGTTATTTTTGTAGTAACACCCTCCAATCCTATGTCGTTGCGATTCTCAAGCCTTTTACACACATTTCTAAACTAGTTTATTCAAATTCGAGCAAAATGATCTCTAAAATCAAACTTAACAACCACAAATGGAGTATTTTCATCTAATGCTTCAATCGAAACAAAAACCAAACACGAGGCCACATAAATCACCATTGAAATCGATCAAATCATACACAAACTCATTTAAAACACTCAACGACCATATTGAAACACTTTTGCTTTCCAAATTCAATAAATCAAGCAAAATGGCAACTCTCAATGCATATAATCCTTTATTGAGCACCAAGGGAATGATACTAGTCGTAACGTAATAATAAACTACTCGTATTCACTCGGTAAGAATCAAGAATCAAATTAGAGTTGTGGAATTAAAGTAATAACACGTCAAAATCAAACTCAACTTATGTGCAATGAATAAGAAGTCAAATCAAGCAAACACGACAAAGTAAGTTTGATTTCCTTGTATATCACTTTAAACTAAGCAATTATAGATTCGTTGATTCAAGTATTCACGAAAGAGTATAACATAATATATTGGAATTGAACTACAAACACAAAAATATTAAACAACAATTATTCTCGCATGGATAGTTATTTTTGTAGTAACAGCCCCCAATCCTATGTCGTTGCGATTCTCAAGCCTTTTACACATATTTCTAAACTAGTTTATTCAACTTCGAGCAAAATGATCTCTAAAATCAAACTTAACAACCACAAATGGAGTATTTTCATCTAATGGTTCAATCGAAACAAAAACCAAACACTAGGCCACATAAATCACCATTAAAATCGATCAAATCATACATAAACTCTTTTAAAACACTCAACGACCATATTGAAACACTTTTGCTTTCCAAATTCACTAAATCAAGCAAAATGGCAACTCTCAATGCATAGAATCCTTTATTCAGCACCAAGGCAATGATACTAGTCGTAACGTAATAATAAACTACTCGTATTCACTCGGTAAGAATCAAGAATCAAATTAGAGTTTTGGAATGAAAGTAATAACAAGTCAAAATCAAACTCAACGTGTGTGCAATGAATAAGAAGTCAAATCAAGCAAACACGACAAAGTAAGTTTGATTTCCTTGTATATCACTTTAAACTAAGCAATTATAGATTCGTTGATTCAAGTATTCACGAAAGAGTATAACATAATATATTGGAATTGAACTACAAATACAAAAATATTAAACAACAATTGTTCTCGCATGGATAGTTATTTTTGTAGAAACACCCTCCAATCCTATGTAGTTGCGATTCTCAAGCCTTTTACACACACATTTCTAAACTAGTTTAATCAAATTCGAGCAAAATGATCTCTAAAATCAAACTTAACAACCACAAATGGAGTATTTTCATCTAATGCTTCAATCGAAACAAAAACCAAACACGAGGCCACATAAATCACCCTTGAAATCGATCAAATGAAACACAAACTCATTTTAAACACTCGACGACCATATTGAAGCACTTTTACTTTCCAAATTCACTAAATCAAGCAAAATGGCAACTCTCAATGTATAGAATCCTTTATTGAGCAATGATACTGGTCGTAACGTAATAATAAACTACTCGTATTCACTCGGTAAGAATCAAGAATCAAATTAGAGTTGTGGAATTAAAGTAATAACACGTCAAAATCAAACTCAACGTGTGTGCAATGAATAAGAAGTCAAATCAAGCAAACACGACAAAGTAAGTTTGATTTCCTTGTATATCACTTTAAACTAAGCAATTATAGATTCGTTGATTCAGGTATTCACGAAAGAGTATAACATAATATATTGGAATTGAACTACAAACACAAAAATATTAAACAACAATTGTTCTCGCATGGATAGTTATTCTTGTAGTAACACCCTCCAATCCTATGTCGTTGCGATTCTCAAGCCTTTTACACACATTTCTAAACTAGTTTATTCAAATTCGAGCAAAATGATCTCTAAAATCAAACTTAACAACCACAAATGGAGTATTTTCATCTAATGCTTCAATCGAAACAAAAACCAAACACGAGGCCACATAAATCACCATTGAAATCGATCAAATCATACACAAACCCATTTAAAACACTCAACGACCATATTGAAACACTTTTGCTTTCCAAATTCACTAAATCAAGCAAAATGGCAACTCTCAATGTATAGAATCCTTTATTCAGAACCAAGGCAATGATACTAGTCGTAACGTAATAATAAACTACTCGTATTCACTCGGTAAGAATCAAGAATCAAATTAGAGTTTTAGAATGAAAGTAATAACAAGTCAAAATCAAACTGAACGTGTGTGCAATGAATAAGAAGTCAAATCAAGCAAACACGACAAAGTAAGTTTGATTTCCTTGTATATCACTTTAAACTAAGCAATTATAGATTCGTTGATTCAAGTATTCACGAAAGAGTATAACATAATATATTGGAATTGAACTACAAACACAAAAATATTAAACAACAATTGTTCTCGCATGGATAGTTATTTTTGTAGAAACACCCTCCAATCCTATGTAGTTGCGATTCTCAAGCCTTTTACACACACATTTCTAAACTAGTTTAATCAAATTCGAGCAAAATGATCTCTAAAATCAAACTTAACAACCACAAATGGAGTATTTTCATCTAATGCTTCAATCGAAACAAAAACCAAACACGAGGCCACATAAATCACCCTTGAAATCGATCAAATCAAACACAAACTCATTTTAAACACTCAACGACCATATTGAAGCACTTTTACTTTCCAAATTCACTAAATCAAGCAAAATGGCAACTCTCAATGTATAGAATCCTTTATTGAGCAATGATACTAGTCGTAACGTAATAATAAACTACTCGTATTCACTCGGTAAAAATCAAGAATCAAATTACAGTTGTGGAATGAAAATAATAACACGTCAAAATTAAACTCAACGTGTGTGCAATGAATAAGAAGTCAAATCAAGCAAACACGACAAAGTAAGTTTGATTTTCTTGTATATCACTTTAAACTAAGCAATTATAGATTCGTTGATTCAAGTATTCACGAAAGAGTATAACATAATATATTGGAATTGAACTACAAACACAAAAATATTAAACAACAATTGTTCTCGCATGGATAGTTATTTTTGTAGTAACACCCTCCAATCCTATGTTGTTGCGATTCTCAAGTCTTTTACACACATTTCTAAACTAGTTTATTCAAATTCGAGCAAAATGATCTCTAAAATCAAACTTAACAACCACAAATGGAGTATTTTCATGTAATGCTTCAATCGAAACAAAAACCAAACACGAGGCCACATAAATCACCATTGAAATCGATCAAATCATACACAAACCCATTTAAAACACTCAACGACCATATTGAAACACTTTTGCTTTCCAAATTCACTAAATCAAGCAAAATGGCAACTCTCAATGCATAGAATCCTTTATTGAGCACCAAGGCAATGATACTAGTCGTAACGTAATAATAAACTACTCGTATTCACTCGGTAAGAATCAAGAATCAAATTAGAGTTGTGGAATGAAAGTAATAACAAGTCAAAATCAAACTCAACATGTGTGCAATGAATAAGAAGTCAAATCAAGCAAACACGACAAAGTAAGTTTGATTTTCTTGTATATCACTTTAAACTAAGCAATTATAGATTCGTTGATTCAAGTATTCACGAAAGAGTATAACATAATATATTGGAATTGAACTACAAACACAAAAATATTAAACAACAATTGTTCTCGCATGGATAGTTATTTTTGTAGAAACACCCTCCAATCCTATGCAGTTGCGATTCTCAAGCCTTTTACACACACATTTCTAAACTAGTTTAATAAAATTCGAGCAAAATGATCTCTAAAATCAAACTTAACAACCACAAATGAAGTATTTTCATCTAATGCTTCAATCGAAATAAAAACCAAACACGAGGCCACATAAATCACCCTTGAAATCGATCAAATCATACACAAACTCATTTTAAACACTCAACGACCATATTGAAGCACTTTTACTTTCCAAATTCACTAAATCAAGCAAAATGGCAACTCTCAATGTATAGAATCCTTTATTGAGCAATGATACTAGTCGTAACGTAATAATAAACTACTCGTATTCACTCGGTAGGAATCAAGAATCAAATTAGAGTTGTGGAATGAAAATAATAACACGTCAAAATCAAACCCAATGTGTGTGCAATGAATAAGAAATCAAATCAAGCAAACACAACCAAGTTAGTTTGATTTCCTTTTATTTCACTTTAAACTAAGCAATTATAGATTCGTTGATTCAAGTATTTACGAAAGAGTATAACATTATATATTGCAATTGAACTACAAACACAAAAATATTAAACAACAATTGTTCTCGCATTGATAGTTATTTTTGTAGTAACAACCTCCAATCGTATGTAGTTGCGATTCTTAAGCCTTTTACACACATTTCTGAACTAGTTTAATCAAATTCGAGCAAAATGTTCTCTAAAATCAAACTTAAAAACCACAAATAGAGTATTTTCATCTAATGCTTCATTCAAAACAAAAACCAAACACGAGCCCACATAAATCACCCTTGAAATCGATCAAATCATACACAAACTCATTTAAAACACTCAGAGACCATATTGAAACACTTCTACTTTCAAAATTCACTAAATCAAGCAAAATGGCAACTCTCAATGCATAGAATCCTTTATTGAGCACCAAGGCAATGATACTAGTCGTAACGTAATAATAAACTACTCGTATTCACTCGGTAGGAATCAAGAATCAAATTAGAGTTGTGGAATGAAAGTAATAACACGTCAAAATCAAACTCAACGTATGTGCAATGAATAAGAAGTCAAATCAAGCAAACACGACAAAGTAAGTTTGATTTCCTTGTATATCTCTTTAAACTAAGCAATTATAGATTCGTTGATTCAAGTATTCACGAAAGAGTATAACATAATATATTGGAATTGAACTACAAACACAAAAATATTAAACAACAATTATTCTCGCATGGATAGTTATTTTTGTAGTAACACCCTCCAATCCTATGTCGTTGCGATTCTCAAGCCTTTTACACATATTTCTAAACTAGTTTATTCAACTTCGAGCAAAATGATCTCTAAAATCAAACTTAACAACCACAAATGGAGTATTTTCATCTAATGCTTCAATCGAAACAAAAACCAAACACGAGGCCACATAAATCACTATTGAAATCGATCAAATCATACACAAACTAATTTAAAACACTCAACGACCATATTGAAACACTTTTGCTTTCCAAATTCACTAAATCAAGCAAAATGGCAACTCTCAATGCATAGAATCCTTTATTGAGCACCAAGGCAATGATACTAGTAGTAACGTAATAATAAACTACTCGTATTCACTCGGTAAGAATCAAGAATCAAATTAGAGTTGTGGAATGAAAATAATAACAAGTCAAAATCAAACTCAACGTGTGTGCAATGAATAAGAAGTCAAATCAAGCAAACACGACAAAGTAAGTTTGATTTCCTTGTATATCACTTTAAACTAAGCAATTATAGATTCGTTGATTCAAGTATTCACGAAAGAGTATAACATAATATATTGGAATTGAACTACAAACACAAAAATATTAAACAACAATTGTTCTTGCATGGATAGTTATTTTTGTAGAAACACCCTCCAATCCTATGTAGTTGCGATTCTCAAGCCTTTTACACACACATTTCTAAACTAGTTTAATCAAATTCGAGCAAAATGATCTCTAAAATCAAACTTAACAACCACAAATGGAGTATTTTCATCTTATGCTTCAATCGAAACAAAAACCAAACACGAGGCCACATGAATCACCATTGAAATCGATCAAATCATACACAAACTCATTTTAAACACTCAACGACCATATTGAAGTACTTTTACTTTCCAAATTCACTAAATCAAGCAAAATGGAAACTCTCAATGTATAGAATCCTTTATTGAGCAATGATACTGGTCGTAACGTAATAATAAACTACTCGTATTCACTCGGTAAGAATCAAGAATCAAATTACACTTGTGGAATGAAAATAATAACACGTCAACATCAAACTCAATGTGTGTGCAATGAATAAGAAATCAAATCAAGCAAACACAACCAAGTTAGTTTGATTTCCTTTTATTTCACTTTAAACTAAGCAATTATAGAGTCGTTGATTCAAGTATTCACGAAAGAGTATAACATAATATATTGGAATTGAACTACAAACACAAAAATATTAAACAACAATTGTTCTCGCATGGATAGTTATTTTTGTAGAAACACCCTCTAATCCTATGTAGTTGCGATTCTCAAGCCTTTTACACACACATTTCTAAACTAGTTTAATCAAATTCGAGCAAAATGATCTCTAAAATCAAACTTAACAACCACAAATGGAGTATTTTCATCTAATGCTTCAATCGAAACAAAAACCAAACACGAGGACACATAACTCACCCTTGAAAACGATCAAATCATACACAAACTCATTTTAAACACTCAACGACCATATTAAAACACTTTTACTTTCCAAATTCACTAAATCAAGCAAAATGGCAACTCTCAATGCGTAGAATCCTTTATTTTGCAATGATACTGGTCGTAACGTAATAATAAACTACTCGTATTTAGGGATAAGCATTTGGTTCCCAGTACCCGTACCGGTACCCATACTGTACCAGTACCGGTACCCAACTGGTACCGAAAATATGTATAAGGTACCGGTACCGGTACTTGATTTTCTTATATTACGGGATCGGTACTAACCGGTACCGGTACCGGTACTTTACCCAAAAGTCCCGTATAGTCCCGCTAGTACCCGAACACAAATATGTTATTTTTGAATATTTTGTTTTGTAATATTTTTCACCCATCAACTATTATTCTATTTTGACTTTTGAAGGTAATTATTATTAGTTTTTTTAATATCAGTATTCTTATTTCACTACATATCAAGAGATATATTATTTATGATTTTAATAGAAATAAATGATAGACTAGTGTGTGAATTGAGTTAGCACGAAATGAGAAAAATAAATAAACTATCATTTTATGTGTATACTTTTTTGATATTTTACTTTGTTTAGTTATTATAAACTTTTAGAGGTATCGGGTACCAAACATGTATCAGGTAACAGGTACAAAAACAGGTACGAGGTACCGTAACCAAACATGAATCATGTAGTAAACCTAAAAAAATAATGTTGTGTAGGCAACGGGTACCAAAAAGGTACTGGGTACCGAAATACCGGTACCGTACCGGTACCGATACCTGTACCCATATACCAAATTCGGTACCGGTACGAGTACTCGTTTTTTATAAAATTCAGGATCGGGTACTTTCAGTACCGGTACCGGTTCGGTACAGGTACGGTACCGAGCTCATCCCTACTCGTATTCACTCGGTAAGAATCAAGAATCCAATTAGAGTTGTAGAATGAAAATAATAACACGTTAAAATCAAACTCAATGTGTGTGCAATGAATAAGAAATCAAATCAAGCAAACACGACCAAGTTAGTTTAATTTCCTTTTATTTCACTTTAAACTAAGCAATTATAGATTCGTTGATTTCAAGTATTCACGAAAGAGTATAACATTATATATTGGAATTGAACTACAAACACAAAAATATTAAACAACAATTGTTCTCGCATGGATAGTTATTTTTGTAGTAACACCCTCCAATCCTATGTAGTTGCGATTCTCAAGCCTTTTACACACATTTCTAAACTAGTTTAATCAAATTCGAGTAAAATGATCTCTAAAATCATACTTAACAACCACAAATGGAGTATTTTCATCTAATGCTTCAATCGAAACAAAAATCAAACACGAGGCCACATAAATCACCCTTGAAATCGATCAAATAATACACAAACTCATTTAAAACACTCAACGACCATAGTGAAAAACTTTTACTTTCCAAATTCACTAAATCAAGCTAAATGGCAACTCTCAATACATAGAATCCTTTATTGAGCACCAAGGCAATGATACTAGTCGTAACGTAATATTAAACTACTCGTATTCACTCGGTAAGAATCAAGAATCAAATTAGAGTTGTGGAATGAAAGTAACAACACGTCAAAATCAAATTCAACGTGTGTGTAATGAATAAGATGTCAAATCAAACAAACACGACAAAGTAAGTTTGATTTCCTTGTATATCACTTTAAACTAAGCAATTATAGATTGTTTGATTCAAGTATTCACGAAAGAGTATAACATAATATATTGGAATTGAACTACAAACATAAAAATATTAAACAACAATTGTTCTCGCATGGATAGTTATTTTTGTTGAAACACCTTCCAATCCTATGTAGTTGGGATTCTCAAGCCTTTTACACACACATTTCTAAACTACTTTAATCAAATTCGAGCAAAATGATCTCTAAAATCAAACTTAACAACCACAAATGGAGTATTTTCATCTAATGCTTCAATCGAAACAAAAACCAAACACGAGGCCACATAAATCACCCTTGAAATCGATCAAATCATACACAAACTCATTTTAAACACTCAACGACCATATTGAAACACTTTTACTTTCCAAATTCACTAAATCAAGCAAAATGGCAACTCTCACTGCATAGAATCCTTTATTGAGCAATGATACTGGTCGTAACGTAATAACAAATTACTCGTATTCACTCGGTAAGAATCAAAAATCAAATTAGAGTTGTGGAATGAAAGTAACAACACGTAAAAATCAAACTCAACGTGTGTGCAATGAATAAGAAGTCAAATCAAGCAAACACGACAAAGTAAGTTTGATTTCCTTGTATATCACTTTAAACTAAGCAATTATAGATTCGTTCATTCAAGTATTCACGAAAGAGTATAACATAATATATTGGAATTGAAATACAAACACAAAAATTTTAAACAACAATTGTTCTCGCATGGATAGTTATTTTTGTAGAAACACCCTCCAATCCTATGTAGTTGCGATTCTCAAGCCTTTTACACACACATTTCTAAACTAGTTTAATCAAATTCGAGCAAAATGATCTCTAAAATCAAACTTAACAACCAAAAATGGAGTATTTTCATCTAATGCTTCAATCGAAACAAAAACCAAACACGAGGCCACATAACACACCCTTGAAATCGATCAAATAATACACAAACTCATTTTAAACACCCAACGACCATATTGAAACACTTTTACTTTCCAAATTCACTAAATCTAGCAAAATGGAAACTCTCAATGCATAGAATCCTTTATTGAGCACCAAGGCAACGATACTAGTCGTAACGTAATAATAAACTACTCGTATTCACTCGGTAAGAATCAAGAATCAAATTAGAGTTGTGGAATGAAAATAAGAACACGTCAAAATCAAACCCAATGTGTGTGCAATGAATAAGCAATAAAATCAAGCAAACACGACCAAGTAAGTTTGATTTCCTTTTGTTTCACTTTAAAATAAGCAATTATAGATTCGTTGATACAAGTATTCACTAAAGTGTATGGCAAAATATATTGCAATTGTACTACAAACACAAAAATATTAAACAACAATTGTTCTCGCATGGATAGTTATTTTTGTAGTGACAACCTTTAATCCTATGAAGTTATGATTCTTAAGCCTTTTACACATATTTCTAAACTAATTTAATCAAATTCGAGCAAAATGATCTCTAAAATCAAACTTAACAACCACTAATGGAGTATTTTCATCTAGTGCTTCAATCGAAGCAAACACCAAACACGAGTCCACATAAATCACCCTTGGAATCAATCCAATCATACACAAACTCATTTAAAACACTCAACAACATATTGAAACACTTTTACTTTCCAAATCCACTAAATCAAGAAAAATGACAACCTTCAATGCATAGAATCCTTTATTGAGCACCAAGGCAATGATACTAGTCGTAACGTACCAATAAACTACTCGTTTTCACTCGGTAAGAATCAAGAATCAACTTAGAGTTGTGGAATGAAAGTAATAACATGTCAAAATCAAACTCAAAGCGTGCGCAATGAATAAGAAGTCAAATCAAGCAAACACGACAAAGTTAGTTTGATTTCCTTGTATATCACTTTAACCTAAGCAATTATAGATTCGTTGATTCAAGTATTCACTAAAGAGTATAACATAATATATTGGAATTGAACTACAAACACAAAAATATTAAACAACAATTGTTCTCGCATGGATAGTTATTTTTGTAGTATCAACCTCCAATCGTATGTAGTTGCGATTCTTAAGCCTTTTACACAAATTTCTGAGCTAGTTTAATCAAATTCGAGCAAAATGATCTCTAAAATCAAACTTAACAACCACAAATGGAGTATTTTCATCTAATGCTTCAATGAAAACAAAAACCAAGCGCGAGGCCACATAAATCACCCTTGAAATCGATCAAATCATACACAAACTCATTCAAAACACTCAATGACCATATTGAAACACTTTTACTTTCAAAATTCACAAAATCAAGCAAAATGGCAACTCTCAATGCATAGAATCCTTTATTGAGCACCAAGGCAATGATACTAGTCGTAACGTAATAATAAACTACTCGTATTCACTCGGTAAGAATCAAGAATCAAATTAGAGTTGTGGAATGAAAATAAGAACACGTCAAAATCAAACTCAATGTGTGTGCAATGAATAAGCAATCAAATCAAGCAAACACGACCAAGTAAGTTTGATTTCCTTTTGTTTCACTTTAAAATAAGCAATTATATATTCATTGATTCAAGTATTCACGAAATAGTATAACATAATATATTGGAATTGAACTACAAACACAAAAATATTAAACAACAATTGTTCTCGCATGGATAGTTATTTTTGTTGAAACAACCTCCAATCCTATATAGTTGCGATTCTCAAGTCTTTTACACACACATTTCTGAACTAGTTTAATCAAGTTCGAGCAAAATGATCTTTAAAATCAAACTTAACATCCACAAATGGAGAATTTTCATCTAATGATTCAATTGAAACAAAAACCAAACACGAGGCCACATAAATCACCCTTGAAATCGATCAAATCATACACAAACTCATTTAAAACACTCAACGACCATATTGAAACACTTTTACTTTCCAAATTCACTAAATCAAGCAAAATGGCAACTCTCAATGCATAGAATCCTTTATTGAGCACCAAGGCAATGATACTAGTCGTAACGTAATAATAAACTACTCGTATTCACTCGGTAAAAATCAAGAATCAAATAAGAGTTGTGGAATGAAAGTAACAACACGTCAAAATCAAACTCAACGTGTGTGCAATGAATAAGAAGTAAAATCAAGCAAACACGACAAAGTAAGTTTGATTTCCTTGTATATCACTTTAAACTAACCAATTATAGATTCGTTGATTCAAGTATTCACGAAAGAGTATAACATAATATATTGGAATTGAACTACAAACACAAAAATATTAAACAACAATTGTTCTCGCATGGATAGTTATTTTTGTAGAAACACCAACCAATCCTATGTAGTTGCGATTCTCAAGCCTTTTACACACACATTTCTAAACTAGTTTAATCAAATTCGAGCAAAATGATCTCTAAAATCAAACTTAACAACCACAAATGGAGTATTTTCATCTAATGCTTCAATCGAAACAAAAACCAAACACGATGCCACATAAACCACCCCTGAAATCGATCAAATCATACACAAACTCATTTTAGACACTCAACGACCATATTGAAACACTTTTACTTTCCAAATTCACTAAATCAAGCAAAATGGCAACTCTCAATGCATAGAATCCTTTATTGAGCAATTATACTAGTCGTAACGTAATAATAAGCTACTCGTATTCAATCGGTAAGAATCAAGAATCAAATTAGAGTTTCGGAATGAAAAATATAACATGTCAAAATCAAACTCAAAGTGTGTGCAATGAATAAGAAATCAAATCAAGCAAACACAACCAAGTTAGTTTGATTTCATTTTATTTCACTTTAAATTAAGCAATTATAGATTCGTTGATTCAAGTATTCACGAAAGAGTATAACATTATATGTTGGAATTGAACTACAAACACAAAAATATTAAACAACAATTGTTCTCGGATGGATAGTTATTTTTCTAGTAACACACTCCAATCCTATGTAGTTGCGATTCTCAAGCCTTTTACACACATTTCTAAACTAGTTTAATCAAATTCGAGCAAAATGATCTCTAAAATCATACTTAACAACCACAAATGGAGTATTTTCATCTAATGCTTCAATCGAAACAAAAACCAAACACGAGGCCACATAAATCACCCTTGAAATCGATAAAATCATACACAAACTCATTTAAAACACTCAACGATGATATTGAAACACTTTTACTTTCCAAATTCACTAAATCAAGCAAAATGACAACTCTCAATGCATAGAATCCTTTATTGAGCACCAAGGCAATGATACTAGTCGTAACGTAATAATAAACTACTCGTATTCACTCGGTAAGAATCAAGAATCAAATTAGAGTTGTGGAATAAAAGTAACAACACGTTAAAATCAAACTCAACGTCTGTGCAATGAATAAGATGTCAAATCAAGCAAACACGACAAAGTATGTTTGATTTCCTTTTATATCACTTTAAACTAAGCAATTATAGATTCGTTGATTCAAGTATTCACGAAAGAGTATAACATAATATATTGGAATTGAACTACAAACACAAGAATATTAAACAACAATTGTTCTCGCATGGATAGTTATTTTTGTAGAAACACCCTCCAATCCTATGTAGTTGCGATTCTCAAGCCTTTTACACACACATTTCTAAACTAGTTTAATCAAATTTGAGCTAAATGATCTCTAAAATCAAACTTAACA
This sequence comes from Flaveria robusta, assembly GCA_025506415.1. NCBI lineage: Eukaryota > Viridiplantae > Streptophyta > Magnoliopsida > Asterales > Asteraceae > Flaveria > Flaveria robusta. Next base: position 13,984,062 of record CM046475.1, read on the forward strand.
ACCACAAATGGAGTATTTTCATCTAATGCTTCAGTCGAAACAAAAACCAAACGCGAGGCCACATAAATCACCCTTGAGATCGATCAAATCGTACACAACTCATTTTAAACACTCAACGACCATATTGAACAGTTTTACTTTCCGGGCAACTCTCAATGCATAGAATCCTTTATTGAGCAATGATACTAGTCGTAACGTAAAAATAAACTACTCGTATTCACTCGGTATGTCAAGTTCTCCAAGTGCGCGTTCTGGTTGCGCGAAGTTCAGTTTTTGGGTCACGTGGTGAATCCCGAAGGAATCATGGTCGACCCAGCAAAAGTAGAAGCTGTGATGCAGTGGAAGTCTCCAAAGACGCCGTCCGAGATCCGTAGTTTCCTTGGATTGGCGGGATATTACAGACGATTCATCCAAGACTTCTCGAAGATAGCTTCTCCGTTGACCAAATTGACCCGTAAGGGCGTGAAGTTTGTATGGGGTCAAGAGCAAGAGAAGGCTTTTGAGGAGCTAAAGAAGAGATTGACGCAAGCTCCAGTCTTGTCGTTAACCGAAGGAAGCGAAGATTTGGTGGTTTACTCAGATGCTTATTATTTGGGATTGGGTTGCGTGTTGATACAACGAGGGAAGGTTATAGCCTACGCATCCCAACAGTTGAAAGTTCATGAGGTTAATTACCCTACTCATGACTTGGAGTTAGCGGCTGTGGTCTTTGCATTGAAGATTTGGAGGCACTTCTTGTATGGGACCAAGTGCACTATCTTCACCGATCACAAGAGTTTGAAATACTTCTTCGAGCAGAAGGATTTGAATATGAGGCAGAGGCGATGGTTAGAGCTCATTAAGGATTATGATTGTGAGATCCATTACCATCTGGTCAAAGCCAACGTAGTGGCAGATGCCCTTAGCCGAAAGGAGAGACCTGAATCGATCCGGGTGAAGGGTTACCAATTGGTTATGACCTCCGATGTTATGAAGCAGGTCAAGGAGTTTCAAGACGAGGCGTTGAAAGAAGATCGCCTTAACTCCGAAAGGATGAGAGGACTAGTCGCGGAATTGGGTGAAAACACTTTCGGTGTTAAAACCCGATTTGGGCGAATGTGGATTCCTCGTTATGGAGATTTACGTGGGAAGATCATGGACGAGGCTAATAAGACTCAATACTCCATTCATCCCGGTGCTACAAAGATGTATCATGATATGAAGAAAGATTATTGGTGGCCCGGTATGAAGCGTGATGTGACGGAGTAAGTGAGTAAGTGCCTTACTTATTCGCAGGTGAAGGCGGAGCATCAGAAGCCATACGGGAAGATCCAACCTTTGGATATACCCGAGTGGAAGTGGGAACAGATCACCATGGATTTTATTACGAAGCTGCCGCGAACGGCAAGAGGGTACGATGCCATATGGGTGATAGTCGACCGTCTGACGAAGAGTGCTCATTTCTTACCGATCCGTGAAACGTATTCCTCCGAGAGGTTAGCGGATCTGTTCATCAAGGAGATTGTGACTCGTCATGGTGTACCGGTGTCTATTGTGTTTGACCTGACACTCGGTTTACATCCAAGTTTTGGAAGAGATTTCATGATGCGATGGGGACGAGGTTACACATCAGTACGGCTTATCATCCTCAAACGGATGGTCAATCAGAAAAAACTATTCAGACGCTTGAGGATATGCTTCGGGCATGCGTCATTGACTTTGGAGGAAGTTGGGACGAACACTTACCATTAGCTGAATTCTCATACAACAACAGTTATCATGCCAGCATTGTTATGCCACCCTATGAGATGCTATACGGTAGAAGGTGTAGGACACCCGTATGTTGGGGTGACATCGGTCAGAAGGAATTAGGGAGCGTTGAGGTGATTGAGGCTATGACTGAGAAGCTAGAAAAGATCAAAGCCTTTATGAAGGCAGCCAAAGGTAGACAGAAGTCGTATGCCGATAAAAGACGTAGACCGATTGAATTCAAGGTGGGTGATAGAGTTATGTTGAAGGTTTCACCCTCGAAGGGTATCATTCGGTTTAGAAAGCGGGGCAAGTTGAGTCCAAGGTATATAGGGCCTTTCCGAATCATTGCTCGAGTAGGAGAGGTGGCCTATAGATTAGAGTTGCCCGATGAGTTAAGTGGAATTCACCCAACATTCCATGTATCTCATCTTAGAAAGTGCTTAGCGGATAAGGATATGGTGGTACCACTGGAGGACATTGAGGTTGACGAGCGGCTCAATTATGTGGAGCAACCAGTGGCTATCATTAACAGGAAAGAGAAGAGGCTAAGGAATAAAGTAGTTCCCTTGGTGCGGGTACAGTGGAAGCATAGAAAGGGATCCGAGTCTACATGGGAACCTGAGGAGGAGATGAGGCAGCATTATCCTCAGTTGTTCGAGGAATGACAGGTTTCGGCGACGAAACCTATATAAGGGGGGTGGACTTGTAACACCCGAAAATTTTAAAAGAAGAGAAAAGCAAAGAAAAAAAGGAAGAAAAGCAAAATAACCCAAGTTGAGGGGTTAAAGTTGTGCAAGGGGCAAAGAGCAGAATTCTCTTCGGTTTTAGAGAGAGGAAGAAGAAGAAGCTGAATTCAGGTTAGTTTTTGGATTTCAGGATGTTCTTGGCTGATTTTCAGCTTCGAGTATGTGCTTATGTGCCTGTATATGTGTTCGGTTTTGGTGTTCTAGGTGTTTGAGCTCATAAGCATTCGGGTTTGAAGGAAGTCTTACTCAGAAGTTGCAAGAGGTGAGTTCTAGATCCCCGTTTTCAAATGTTTTAACTGATTTTGGGGCTGGAAATGCATGTTTAAACGTTTTTATAAAGTTTGGGTGTGTACCCGTATGTATGTGTATGTGCCCCTGTTGGGTGGGTGAATGTTCGGGATGATTATTGGTTATGTTCCTGATTTTATGCTGGATAGATGCTTAGTATGCTAGAAACTAGGCTAGAACAGCTTAGATTGATGATTTTGGGTCTGAAAATGATGGTAGTTAGAAAAGTAGTTGGCCATGCGCCTAAGTGTTCATGCGCCTGAGATCATGCGCCCAAACAGTACCCAAACGCCCAAGGTTCATGCGCCCGAATAGTACCCATGCGCCTAGAATATTGCCTAGACGCCTAAGTGTCCATGCGCCTAGATCAGGCTCATGCGCCTGCATAGTACCCATACGCCTAGAAAGTTGCCCATGCGTCTAAGTGTTGGCCGTGTGCCCAAATAGTGCCCAAGCGCCTGAGTCGCCCATGCGCCTAAGTGCTCGTGCGCCTGCATAGTGGCCAAGCGCGTGCATAGTGCTCATGCGCCTAAGACTTAGAAAATTTTCTGAAGTTTTCGGGAAGGAAGGACTTCTAGGCTGTGACTTGGATTGTTTCCGGGGATGATGTTTGATGATATATGGTGATTGTATGAGATGTTATATGATGATGTTATGTATGTTTAAGGCCTGTTTTCTTTATGTTCCTTATTATATTATTCCGTGGCTTTACGTGGTGTGAATATGCTAATAAACTTAAAGTATTATGTAATGAAAGCGAAAGTTATGATAAAGAAAAGTGGAACGTAAAGAATGAAAGAAAAGTCTTGCAAGCAAACGTAAGGAGGCACACTCCCAATGAAGGGTGTTAGCTCAACTGTGTGCGGTTTAGCTAACCCAGAAGGATGCACACGGGGGTCTAATCCTTGAGATTGACCAAACGTATGGGACCCTTGTCGCTTGCCCCAGGTACTGGAGTCAGCTTCGTGCACAATGTTTGAGGTCTATTTATAGACTTCGGCTCAGTACCAGCTTCGTGCATAATGTTTGGGGTTTAGCACATGGCATTGGTCCGGATGAAAGTGAAAGATAATGATGAATGAACGAATGACGTACGATAACGAATGATGATGAAAGATAATAATAAATATTATCTGTATGTACGTATGATGTATGATCGCGAACGAAAGTAAAGGAAGGTTTTCTAAATGAAAATAAAGTATTTCTATTATAAAACTAGAACTCACTCAGCAACGCTGACTTTTATGCATTTTCAGTTGGCAGGTAATGGTTGCTGAGGATGGCACGGGGTGAAGCTACTTGGCAAAGATTTTTGGTTGACATCCATTTTGTGTAGTAATGAAACCAGATGATGATTTGTAATCACTAATATTGTAAACAGTAATTATTAATATATGAAATGGTTTCATTAAATTTTTCCGCTGCATATGTTAAATAGATTTTATGAGATTTTGAATTAGTATGTGTGATGATTGTCCAACCGCGAGTGTCCCGGAAACGGGGCCTTACAACGACCATATTGAAACACTTTTACTTTCCAAATTCACTAAATCAAGCAAAATGGCAACTCTCAATGCATAGAATCCTTTATTGAGCAATGATACTAGTCGTAACGTAATAATAAACTAATCGTATTCACTCGGTAAGAATCAAGAATCAAATTAAAGTTGTGGAATGAAAATAATAACACGTCAAAATCAAACTCAACGTGTGTGCAATAAATAATAAATCAAATCTAGCAAACACAACCAATTAAGTTTGATTTCCTTTTATTTCACTTTAAACTAAGCAATTATAGATTCGTTGATTCAAGTAATCACGAAAGAGTATAACATAATATATTGGAATTGAACTACAAAAACAAAAATATTAAACAACAATTGTTCTCGCATGGATAGTTATTTTTGTGGTAACAACCACCAATCCTATGTAATTGCGATTCTCAAGCCTGTTACATACATTTCTAAACTAGTTTAATCAAATTCGAGCAAAATGTTCTCTGAAATCAAACTTAACAACCACAAATGGAGTATTTTCATCTAATGCTTCAATCGAAACAAAAACCAAACACTAGGCCACATAAATCACCCTTGAAATCGATCAAATCATACACAAACTCATTTAAAACACTCAACGACCATATTGAAACACTTTTACTTTCCAAATTCACTAAATCAAGCAAAATGTCAACTCTCTATGCATAGAATCCTTTATTGAGCAATGATACTAGTCGTAACGTAATAATAAACTAATCGTATTCACTCGGTAAGAATCAAGAATCAAATTAGATTTGTGGAATGAAAATAATAACACGTCAAAATCAAACTCAATGTGTGTGCAATGAATAAGAATTCAAATCAAGCAAACACGACCAAGTTAGTTTGATTTCCTTTTATTTCACTTTAAACTAAGCAATTATAGATTCGTTGATTCAAGTATTCATGAAAGAGTATAACATTATATATTGGAATTGAACTACAAACACAAAAATATTAAACAACAATTGTTCTCGCATGGATAGTTATTTTTGTAGTAACACCCTCCAATCCAATGTAGTTGCGTTTCTCAAGCCTTTTACACACATTTCTAAACTAGTTTAATCAAATTCGAGCAAAGTGATCTCTAAAATCATACTTAACAACCACAAATGGAGTATTTTCATCTAATGCTTCAATCTAAACAAAAACCAAACACGAGGCCACATATATCACCCTTGAAATCGATCAAATCATACACAAACTCATTTAAAACACTCAACGACCATATTGAAACACTTTTACTTTCCAAATTCACTAAATCAAGCAAAATGGCAACTCTCAATGCATAGAATCCTTTATTGAGCACCAAGGAAATGATACTAGTCGTAACGTAATAATAAACTGCTCGTATTCACTCGGTAATAATCAAGAATCAAATTAGAGTTGTGAAATGAATGTAATAACACGTCAAAATCAAATTCAACGTGTGTGCAATTAATAAGAAATCAAATCAAGCAAACACGACCAAGTAAGTTTGATTTCCTTTTATTTCACTTTAAACTAAGCAATTATAGATTTGTTGATTCAAGTAATCACGAAAGAGTATAACATAATATACTGGAATTGAACTACAAAAACAAAAATATTAAACAACAATTGTTCTCGCATGGATAGTTATTTTTGTGGTAACAAACACCAATCCTATGAATTGCGATTCTCAAGCCTGTTGCATACATTTCTAAACTAGTTTTATCAAATTCGAGCAAAATGTTCTCTAAAATCAAACTTAACAACCACAAATGGAGTATTTTCATCTAATGCTTCAATCGAAACAAAAACCAAACACTAGGCCACATAAATCACCCTTGAAATAGATCAAATCATACGCAAACTCATTTAAAACACTCAATGAACATATTGAAACACTTTTACTTTCCAAATTCACTAAATCAAGCAAAATGGCAACTCTCAATGCATAGAATCCTTTATTGAGCACCAAGGCAAATGATACTACTCGTAACGTAATAATAAACTACCCGTATTCACTCGGTAAGAATCAAGAATCAAATTAGAGTTGTGGAATGAAAGTAATAACACGTCAAAATCAAACTCAACGTGTGTGCAATGAATGAGAAATCAAATCAAGCAAACACGACCAAGTAAGTTTGATTTCCTTTTATTTCACTTTAAACTAAGCAATTATAGATTCGTTGATTCAAGTATTTACGAAAGAGTATAACATAATATATTGGAATTGAACTACAAACACAAAAATATTAAACAACAATTGTTCTCGCATGGATAATTATTTTTATGGTAACAACCACCAATCCTATGTAGTTGCGATTCTCAAACCTGTTACACACATTTCTAAACTAGTTTAATCAAATTCGAGCAAAATGTTCTCTAAAATCAAACTTAACAACCACAAATGGAGTATTTTCATCTAATGCTTCAATCGAAACCAAAACCAAACACGAGGCCACATAAATCACCCTTGAAATCGATCAAATCATACACAAACTCATTTAAAACACTGAACGACCATATTGAAACACTTTTACTTTCCAAATTCACTAAATCAAGCAAAATGGCAACTCTCAATGCATAGATCCTTTATTTAGCACCAAGGCAATGATACTAGTCGTAACGTAATAATAAACTACTCGTATTCACTCAGTAAGAATCAAGAATCAAATTAGAGTTGTGGAATGAAAGTAACAACACGTCAAAATCAAACTCAACGTGTGTGCAATGAATAAGAAGTCAAATCAAGAAAACACGACAAAGTAAGTTTGATTTTCTTATATATCACTTTAAACTAAGCAATTATAGATTCGTTAATTCAAGTATTCACAAAAGAGTATAACATTATATATTGGAATTGAACTACAAACACAAAAATATTAAACAACAATTGTTCTCGCATGGATAGTTATTTTTGTAGTGACAACCTCTAATCCAATGTAGTTGCGATTCTTAAGCCTTTTACACATATTTCTAAACTAATTTAATCAAATTCGAGAAAAATGATCTCTAAAATCAAACTTTACAACCACTAATGGAGTATTTTCATCTGGTGCTTCAATCGAAACAAAAACCAAACACGAGGCCACATAAATCACCATTGAAATCGATCAAATCATACACAAACTCATTTTAAACACTCAACGACCATATTGAAACACTTTTACTTTCCAAATTCACTAAATCAAGCAAAATGGCAACTCTAAATGAATAGAATCCTTTATAGCACCAAGGCAGTGATACTAGTCGTAACGTAATAATAAACTACTCGTATTCACTCGGTAAGAATCAAGAATCAAATTAGAGTTGTGGAATGAAAATAAGAACACGTCAAAATCAAACTCAATATGTGTGTAATGAATGAGCAATCAAATCAAGCAAACACGACCAAGTAAGTTTAATTTTCTTTTATTTCACTTTAAAATAAGCAATTATAGATTCGTTGATTCAAGTATTAATGAAAGAGTATAACAAAACATATTGGAATTGAACTACAAACACAAAAATATTAAACAATAATTGTTCTCGCATGGATAGTTATTTTTGTAGTGACAACCTCTAATCCAATGTAGTTGCGATTCTTAAGCCTTTTACACACATTTCTAAACTAGTTTAATTAAATTCGAGCAAAATGATCTTTAAAATCATACTTAACAACCACAAATGGAGTATTTTCATCTAATGCTTCAATCGAAACAAAAATCAAACACGAGGCCACATAAATCACCGTTGAAATCGATCAAATCATACACAAACTCATTTAAAACACTCAACGACCATATTGAAACACTTTTACTTTCCAAATTCACTAAATCGAGCAAAATGGCAACTCTCAATGCATAGAATCCTTTATTGAGCACCAAGGCAATGATACTAGTCGTAACGTAATAATAAACTACTCGTATTCACTTGGTTAGAATGAAGAATCAAATTAGAGTTGTGGAATGAAAGTAACAACACGTCAAAATCAAACTCAACGTGTACGCAATGAACAAGATGTCAAATCAAGCAAACACGACAAAGTAAGTTTGATTTTCTTGTATATCACTTTAAACAAAGCAATTATAGATGGTTTGATTCAAGAATTCGCGAAAGAGTATAACATAATATATTGAAATTGAACTACAAACACAAAAATATTAAACAACAATTGTTCTCGCATGGATAGTTATTTTTGTAGTGACACCCTCTAATCCTATGTAGTTGCGATTCTCAAGCCTTTTACACAACATTTCTAAACTAGTTTAATCAAATTCGAGCAAAATGATCACTAAAATCAAACTTAACAACCACAAATGGAATATTTTCATCTAATGCTTCAGTCGAAACAAAAACCAAACACGAGTCCACATAAATCACCCTTGAAATCGATCTAATCATACACAAACTCATTTAAAACACTCAACGACCATATTGAAACACTTTTACTTTCCAAATTCACTAAATCAAGTAAAATGGCAACTCTCAATGCATAGAATCCTTTATTGAGTAATGATACTAGTCGTAACGTAATAATAAACCACTCGTGGTAAGAATCAAGAATCAAATTAGAGTTGTGGAATGAAAATAATAACACGTCAAAATCAAACTCAATGTGTGTGCAATGAATAAGAAATCAAATCAAGCAAACACGACCAAGTTAGTTTGATTTCCTTTTATTTCTCTTTAAACTAAGCAATTATAGATTCGTTGATTCAAGTATTCACGAAAGAGTATAACATTATATATTGGAATTGAACTACAAACACAAAAATATTAAACAACAATTGTTCTCGCATGGATAGTTATTTTTGTAGTAACACCCTCCAATCCTATGTAGTAGGGATTCTAAAGCCTTTTACACATATTTCTAAACTAGTTTAATCAAATTCGAGCAAAATGATCTTTAAAATCATACTTAACAGCCATAAATGGAGTATTTTCATCTAATGCTTCAATCGAAACAAAAATCAAACACGAGGCCACATAAATCACCGTTGAAATCGATCAAATCATACACAAACTCATTTAAAACACTCAACGACCATATTGAAACACTTTTACTTTCCAAATTCACTAAATCAAGCAAAATGGCAACTCTCAATGCATAGAATCCTTTATTGAGCACCAAAGCAATGATACTAGTCGTAACGTAATAATAAACTACTCGTATTCACTCGGTAAGAATCAAGAATCAAATTAGAGTTGTGGAATGAAAGTAATAACAAGTCAAAATCAAACTCAACGTGTGTGCAATGAATAAGAAATCAAATCAAGCAAACACGACCAAGTAAGTTTGATTTCCTTTTATTTCACTTTAAACTAAGCAATTATAGATTCGTTGATTCAAGTATTCACGAAAGAGTATAACATAATATATTGGAATTGAACTACAAAAACAAAAATATTAAACAACAATTGTTCTCGCATGGATAGTTATTTTTGTGGTAACAACCACCAATCCTATGTAGTTGCGATTCTCAATCCTGTTACATACATTTCTAAACTAGTTTAATCAAATTCGAGCAAAATGTTCTCTAAAATCAAACTTAACAACCACAAATGGAATATTTCCTCTAATGCTTCAATCGAAACAAAAAACAAACACGAGGCCACATAAATCACCATTGAAATCGATCAAATCATACACAAACTCATTTAAAACACTCAACGACCATATTGAAACACTTTTACTTTCCAAATTCACTAAATCAAGCAAAATGGAAACTCTCAATGCGTAGAATCCTTTATTGAGCACCAAGGCAATGATACTAGTCGTAACGTAATAATAAACTACCCGTATTCACTCGGTAAGAATCAAGAATCAAATTAGAGTTGTGGAATGAAAGTAATAACACGTCAAAATCAAACTCAACGTTTGTGCAATGAATAAGAAATCAAATCAAGCAAACACGACCAAGTAAGTTTGATTTCCTTTTGTTTCACTTTAAACTAAGCAATTATAGATTCGTTGATTCAAGTATTCACGAAAGAGTATAACATAATATATTGAAATTGAACTACAAACACAAAAATATTAAACAACAATTGTTCTCGCATGGATAGTTATTTTTGTAGAAACACCCTCCAATCCTATGTAGTTGCAATTCTCAAGCCTTTTACACACACATTTCTAAACTAGTTTAATCAAATTCGAGCAAAATGATCTCTAAAATCAAACTTAACAACCACAAATGGAGTATTTTCATCTAATGCTTCAATCGAAACAAAAACCAAACACGAGGCCACATAAATCACCCTTGAAATCGATCAAATCATACACAAACTCATTTAAAACACTCAACGACCATATTGAAACACTTTTACTTTCCAAATTCACTAAATCAAGCAAAATGGCAACTCTCAATGCATAGAATCATTTATTGAGCACCAAGGCAATGATACTAGTCGTAACGTAATAATAAACTACTCGTATTCACTCGGTTAGAATGAAGAATCAAATTAGAGTTGTGGAATGAAAGTAACAACACGTCAAAATCAAACTCAACGTGTACGCAATGAATAAGATGTCAAATCAAGCAAACACGACAAAGTAAGTTTGATTTCCTTGTATATCACTTTAAACAAAGCAATTATAGATGGTTTGATTCAAGAATTCGCGAAAGAGTATAACATAATATATTGGAATTGAACTACAAACACAAAAATATTAAACAACAATTGTTCTCGCATAGATAGTTATTTTTGTAGTGACACCCTCTAATCCTATGTAGTTGCGATTCTCAAGCCTTTTACACAACATTTCTAAGCTAGTTTAATCAAATTCGAGCAAAATGATCACTAAAATCAAACTTAACAACCACAAATGGAATATTTTCATCTAATGCTTCAGTCGAAACAAAAACCAAACACGAGTCCACATAAATCACCCTTGAAATCGATCTAATCATACACAAACTCATTTAAAACACTCAACGACCATATTGAAACACTTTTACTTTCCAAATTCACTAAATCAAGTAAATTGCAACTCTCAATGCATAGAATCCTTTATTGAGTAATGATACTAGTCGTAACGTAATAATAAACCACTCGTGGTGAGAATCAAGAATCAAATTAGAGTTGTGGAATGAAAATAATAACACGTCAAAATCAAACTCAATGTGTGTGCAATGAATAAGAAATCAAATCAAGCAAACACCACCAAGTTAGTTTGATTTTCTTTTATTTCACTTTAAACTAAGCAATTATAGATTCGTTGATTCAAGTATTCACGAAAGAGTATAACATTATATATTGGAATTGAACTACAAACACAAAAATATTAAACAACAATTGTTCTCGCATGGATAGTTATTTTTGTAGTAACACCCTCCAATCCTAAGTAGTAGCGATTCTAAAGCCTTTTACACACATTTCTAAACTAGTTTAATTAAATTCGAGCAAAATGATCTTTAAAATCATACTTAACAACCACAAATGGAGTATTTTCATCTAATGCTTCAATCGAAACAAAAATCAAACACGAGGCCACATAAATCACCGTTGAAATCGATCAAATCATACACAAACTCATTTAAAACACTCAACGACCATATTGAAACACTTTTACTTTCCAAATTCACTAAATCGAGCAAAATGGCAACTCTCAATGCATAGAATCCTTTATTGAGCACCAAGGCAATGATACTAGTCGTAACGTAATAATAAACTACTCGTATTCACTTGGTTAGAATGAAGAATCAAATTAGAGTTGTGGAATGAAAGTAACAACACGTCAAAATCAAACTCAACGTGTATTCAATTAACAAGATGTCAAATCAAGCAAACACGACAAAGTAAGTTTGATTTTCTTGTATATCACTTTAAACAAAGCAATTATAGATGGTTTGATTCAAGAATTCGCGAAAGAGTATAACATAATATATTGAAATTGAACTACAAACACAAAAATATTAAACAACAATTGTTCTCGCATGGATAGTTATTTTTGTAGTGACACCCTCTAATCCTATGTAGTTGCGATTCTCAAGCCTTTTACACAACATTTCTAAACTAGTTTAATCAAATTCGAGCAAAATGATCACTAAAATCAAACTTAACAACCACAAATGGAATATTTTCATCTAATGCTTCAGTCGAAACAAAAACCAAACACGAGTCCACATAAATCACCCTTGAAATCGATCTAATCATACACAAACTCATTTAAAACACTCAACGACCATATTGAAACACTTTTACTTTCCAAATTCACTAAATCAAGTAAAATGGCAACTCTCAATGCATAGAATCCTTTATTGAGTAATGATACTAGTCGTAACGTAATAATAAACCACTCGTGGTAAGAATCAAGAATCAAATTAGAGTTGTGGAATGAAAATAATAACACGTCAAAATCAAACTCAATGTGTGTGCAATGAATAAGAAATCAAATCAAGCAAACACGACCAAGTTAGTTTGATTTCCTTTTATTTCTCTTTAAACTAAGCAATTATAGATTCGTTGATTCAAGTATTCACGAAAGAGTATAACATTATATATTGGAATTGAACTACAAACACAAAAATATTAAACAACAATTGTTCTCGCATGGATAGTTATTTTTGTAGTAACACCCTCCAATCCTATGTAGTAGGGATTCTAAAGCCTTTTACACATATTTCTAAACTAGTTTAATCAAATTCGAGCAAAATGATCTTTAAAATCATACTTAACAGCCACAAATGGAGTATTTTCATCTAATGCTTCAATCGAAACAAAAATCAAACACGAGGCCACATAAATCACCGTTGAAATCGATCAAATCATACACAAACTCATTTAAAACACTCAACGACCATATTGAAACACTTTTACTTTCCAAATTCACTAAATCAAGCAAAATGGCAACTCTCAATGCATAGAATCCTTTATTGAGCACCAAAGCAATGATACTAGTCGTAACGTAATAATAAACTACTCGTATTCACTCGGTAAGAATCAAGAATCAAATTAGAGTTGTGGAATGAAAGTAATAACAAGTCAAAATCAAACTCAACGTGTGTGCAATGAATAAGAAATCAAATCAAGCAAACACGACCAAGTAAGTTTGATTTCCTTTTGTTTCACTTTAAACTAAGCAATTATAGATTCGTTGATTCAAGTATTCACGAAAGAGTATAACATAATATATTGAAATTGAACTACAAACACAAAAATATTAAACAACAATTGTTCTCGCATGGATAGTTATTTTTGTAGAAACACCCTCCAATCCTATGTAGTTGCAATTCTCAAGCCTTTTACACACACATTTCTAAACTAGTTTAATCAAATTCGAGCAAAATGATCTCTAAAATCAAACTTAACAACCACAAATGGAGTATTTTCATCTAATGCTTCAATCGAAACAAAAACCAAACACGAGGCCACATAAATCACCCTTGAAATCGATCAAATCATACACAAACTCATTTAAAACACTCAACGACCATATTGAAACACTTTTACTTTCCAAATCCACTAAATCAAGCAAAATGGCAACTCTCAATGCATAGAATCTTTTATTGAGCACCAAGGCAATGATACTAGTCGTAACGTACCAATAAACTACTCGTATTCACTCGGTAAGAATCAAGAATCAAATTAGAGTTGTGGAATGAAAGTAATAACACGTCAAAATCAAACTCAACGTGTATGCAATGAATAAGAAGTCAAATCAAGCAAACACGACAAAGTAAGTTTGATTTCCTTGTATATCACTTTAAACAAAGCAATTATAGATGGTTTGATTCAAGAATTCGCGAAAGAGTATAACATAATATATTGGAATTGAACTACAAACACAAAAATATTAAACAACAATTGTTCTCGCATAGATAGTTATTTTTGTAGTGACACCCTCTAATCCTATGTAGTTGCGATTCTCAAGCCTTTTACACAACATTTCTAAGCTAGTTTAATCAAATTCGAGCAAAATGATCACTAAAATCAAACTTAACAACCACAAATGGATATTTTCATCTAATGCTTCAGTCGAAACAAAAACCAAACACGAGTCCACATAAATCACCCTTGAAATCGATCTAATCATACACAAACTCATTTAAACACTCAACGACCATATTGAAACACTTTTACTTTCCAAATTCACTAAATCAAGTAAAATTGCAACTCTCAATGCATAGAATCCTTTATTGAGTAATGATACTAGTCGTAACGTAATAATAAACCACTCGTGGTGAGAATCAAGAATCAAATTAGAGTTGTGGAATGAAAATAATAACACGTCAAAATCAAACTCAATGTGTGTGCAATGAATAAGAAATCAAATCAAGCAAACACCACCAAGTTAGTTTGATTTTCTTTTATTTCACTTTAAACTAAGCAATTATAGATTCGTTGATTCAAGTATTCACGAAAGAGTATAACATATATATTGGAATTGAACTACAAACACAAAAATATTAAACAACAATTGTTCTCGCATGGATAGTTATTTTTGTAGTAACACCCTCCAATCCTAAGTAGTAGCGATTCTAAAGCCTTTTACACACATTTCTAAACTAGTTTAATTAAATTCGAGCAAAATGATCTTTAAAATCATACTTAACAACCACAAATGGAGTATTTTCATCTAATGCTTCAATCGAAACAAAAATCAAACACGAGGCCACATAAATCACCGTTGAAATCGATCAAATCATACACAAACTCATTTAAAACACTCAACGACCATATTGAAACACTTTTACTTTCCAAATTCACTAAATCGAGCAAAATGGCAACTCTCAATGCATAGAATCCTTTATTGAGCACCAAGGCAATGATACTAGTCGTAACGTAATAATAAACTACTCGTATTCACTGGTTAGAATGAAGAATCAAATTAGAGTTGTGGAATGAAAGTAACAACACGTCAAAATCAAACTCAACGTGTATTCAATTAACAAGATGTCAAATCAAGCAAACACGACAAAGTAAGTTTGATTTTCTTGTATATCACTTTAAACAAAGCAATTATAGATGGTTTGATTCAAGAATTCGCGAAAGAGTATAACATAATATATTGAAATTGAACTACAAACACAAAAATATTAAACAACAATTGTTCTCGCATGGATAGTTATTTTTGTAGTGACACCCTCTAATCCTATGTAGTTGCGATTCTCAAGCCTTTTACACAACATTTCTAAACTAGTTTAATCAAATTCGAGCAAAATGATCACTAAAATCAAACTTAACAACCACAAATGGAATATTTTCATCTAATGCTTCAGTCGAAACAAAAACCAAACACGAGTCCACATAAATCACCCTTGAAATCGATCTAATCATACACAAACTCATTTAAAACACTCAACGACCATATTGAAACACTTTTACTTTCCAAATTCACTAAATCAAGTAAAATGGCAACTCTCAATGCATAGAATCCTTTATTGAGTAATGATACTAGTCGTAACGTAATAATAAACCACTCGTGGTAAGAATCAAGAATCAAATTAGAGTTGTGGAATGAAAATAATAACACGTCAAAATCAAACTCAATGTGTGTGCAATGAATAAGAAATCAAATCAAGCAAACACGACCAAGTTAGTTTGATTTCCTTTTATTTCTCTTTAAACTAAGCAATTATAGATTCGTTGATTCAAGTATTCACGAAAGAGTATAACATATATATTGGAATTGAACTACAAACACAAAAATATTAAACAACAATTGTTCTCGCATGGATAGTTATTTTTGTAGTAACACCCTCCAATCCTATGTAGTAGGGATTCTAAAGCCTTTTACACATATTTCTAAACTAGTTTAATCAAATTCGAGCAAAATGATCTTTAAAATCATACTTAACAGCCACAAATGGAGTATTTTCATCTAATGCTTCAATCGAAACAAAAATCAAACACGAGGCCACATAAATCACCGTTGAAATCGATCAAATCATACACAAACTCATTTAAAACACTCAACGACCATATTGAAACACTTTTACTTTCCAAATTCACTAAATCAAGCAAAATGGCAACTCTCAATGCATAGAATCCTTTATTGAGCACCAAAGCAATGATACTAGTCGTAACGTAATAATAAACTACTCGTATTCACTCGGTAAGAATCAAGAATCAAATTAGAGTTGTGGAATGAAAGTAATAACAAGTCAAAATCAAACTCAACGTGTGTGCAATGAATAAGAAATCAAATCAAGCAAACACGACCAAGTAAGTTTGATTTCCTTTTATTTCACTTTAAACTAAGCAATTATAGATTCGTTGATTCAAGTATTCACGAAAGAGTATAACATAATATATTGGAATTGAACTACAAAAACAAAAATATTAAACAACAATTGTTCTCGCATGGATAGTTATTTTTGTGGTAACAACCACCAATCCTATGTAGTTGCGATTCTCAATCCTGTTACATACATTTCTAAACTAGTTTAATCAAATTCGAGCAAAATGTTCTCTAAAATCAAACTTAACAACCACAAATGGAATATTTTCCTCTAATGCTTCAATCGAAACAAAAAACAAACACGAGGCCACATAAATCACCATTGAAATCGATCAAATCATACACAAACTCATTTAAAACACTCAACGACCATATTGAAACACTTTTACTTTCCAAATTCACTAAATCAAGCAAAATGGAAACTCTCAATGCGTAGAATCCTTTATTGAGCACCAAGGCAATGATACTAGTCGTAACGTAATAATAAACTAC
Organism: Flaveria robusta; assembly: GCA_025506415.1. Taxonomy (NCBI): domain Eukaryota; kingdom Viridiplantae; phylum Streptophyta; class Magnoliopsida; order Asterales; family Asteraceae; genus Flaveria; species Flaveria robusta. Next base: position 14,000,987 of record CM046475.1, read on the forward strand.
CCGTATTCACTCGGTAAGAATCAAGAATCAAATTAGAGTTGTGGAATGAAAGTAATAACACGTCAAAATCAAACTCAACGTGTGTGCAATGAATAAGAAATCAAATCAAGCAAACACGACCAAGTAAGTTTGATTTCCTTTTGTTTCACTTTAAACTAAGCAATTATAGATTCGTTGATTCAAGTATTCACGAAAGAGTATAACATAATATATTGAAATTGAACTACAAACACAAAAATATTAAACAACAATTGTTCTCGCATGGATAGTTATTTTTGTAGAAACACCCTCCAATCCTATGTAGTTGCAATTCTCAAGCCTTTTACACACACATTTCTAAACTAGTTTAATCAAATTCGAGCAAAATGATCTCTAAAATCAAACTTAACAACCACAAATGGAGTATTTTCATCTAATGCTTCAATCGAAACAAAAACCAAACACGAGGCCACATAAATCACCCTTGAAATCGATCAAATCATACATAAACTCATTTAAAACACTCAACGACCATATTGAAACACTTTTACTTTCCAAATTCACTAAATCAAGCAAAATGGCAACTCTCAATGCATAGAATCATTTATTGAGCACCAAGGCAATGATACTAGTCGTAACGTAATAATAAACTACACGTATTCAGTCGGTTAGAATGAAGAATCAAATTAGAGTTGTGGAATGAAAGTAACAACACGTCAAAATCAAACTCAACGTGTACGCAATGAATAAGATGTCAAATCAAGCAAACACGACAAAGTAAGTTTGATTTCCTTGTATATCACTTTAAACAAAGCAATTATAGATGGTTTGATTCAAGAATTCGCGAAAGAGTATAACATAATATATTGGAATTGAACTACAAACACAAAAATATTAAACAACAATTGTTCTCGCATAGATAGTTATTTTTGTAGTGACACCCTCTAATCCTATGTAGTTGCGATTCTCAAGCCTTTTACACAACATTTCTAAGCTAGTTTAATCAAATTCGAGCAAAATGATCACTAAAATCAAACTTAACAACCACAAATGGAATATTTTCATCTAATGCTTCAGTCGAAACAAAAACCAAACACGAGTCCACATAAATCACCCTTGAAATCGATCTAATCATACACAAACTCATTTAAAACACTCAACGACCATATTGAAACACTTTTACTTTCCAAATTCACTAAATCAAGTAAAATTGCAACTCTCAATGCATAGAATCCTTTATTGAGTAATGATACTAGTCGTAACGTAATAATAAACCACTCGTGGTGAGAATCAAGAATCAAATTAGAGTTGTGGAATGAAAATAATAACACGTCAAAATCAAACTCAATGTGTGTGCAATGAATAAGAAATCAAATCAAGCAAACACCACCAAGTTAGTTTGATTTTCTTTTATTTCACTTTAAACTAAGCAATTATAGATTCGTTGATTCAAGTATTCACGAAAGAGTATAACATTATATATTGGAATTGAACTACAAACACAAAAATATTAAACAACAATTGTTCTCGCATGGATAGTTATTTTTGTAGTAACACCCTCCAATCCTATGTAGTAGCGATTCTAAAGTCTTTTACACACATTTCTAAACTAGTTTAATTAAATTCGAGCAAAATGATCTTTAAAATCATACTTAACAACCACAAATGGAGTATTTTCATCTAATGCTTCAATCGAAACAAAAATCAAACACGAGGCCACATAAATCACCGTTGAAATCGATCAAATCATACACAAACTCATTTAAAACACTCAACGACCATATTGAAACACTTTTACTTTCCAAATTCACTAAATCAAGCAAAATGGCAACTCTCAATGCATAGAATCCTTTATTGAGCACCAAGGCAATGATACTAGTCGTAACGTAATAATAAACTACTCGTATTCACTTGGTTAGAATGAAGAATCAAATTAGAGTTGTGGAATGAAAGTAACAACACGTCAAAATCAAACTCAACGTGTATTCAATTAACAAGATGTCAAATCAAGCAAACACGACAAAGTAAGTTTGATTTCCTTGTATATCACTTTAAACAAAGCAATTATAGATGGTTTGATTCAAGAATTCACGAAAGAGTATAACATTATATATTGGAATTGAACTACAAAAACAAAAATATTAAACAACAATTGTTCTCGCAAGGATAGTTATTTTTGTGGTAACAACCACCAATCCTATGTAGTTGCGATTCTCAATCCTGTTACGTACATTTCTAAACTAGTTTAATCAAATTCGAGCAAAATGTTCTCTAAAATCAAACTTAACAACCACAAATGGAATATTTTCATCTAATGATTCAATCGAAACAAAAAACAAACACGAGGCCACATAAATCACCATTGAAAGCGATCAAATCATACACAAACTCATTTAAAACACTCAACGACCATATTGAAACACTTTTATTTTCCAAATTCACTAAATCAAGCAAAATGGCAACTCTCAATGCATAGAATCCTTTATTGAGCACCAAGGCAATGATACTAGTCGTAACGTAATAATAAACTACCCGTATTCACTCGGTAAGAATCAAGAATCAAATTAGAGTTGTGGAATGAAAGTAATAACACCTCAAAATCAAACTCAACGTGTGTGCAATGAATAAGAAATCAAATCAAGCAAACACGACCAAGTAAGTTTGATTTCCTTTTATTTCACTTTAAACTAAGCAATTATAGATTCGTTGATTCAAGTATTCACGAAAGAGTATAACATAATATATTGAAATTGAACTACAAACACAAAAATATTAAGTAACAATTGTTCTCGCATGGATAGTTATTTTTGTAAAAACACCCTCCAATTCTATGTAGTTACGATTCTCAAGCCTTTTACACACACATTTCTAAACTAGTTTAATGAAATTCGAGCAAAATGATCTCTAAAATCAAACTTAACAACCACAAATGGAGTATTTTCATCTAATGCTTCAATCGAAACAAAAACCAAACACGAGGCCACATAAATCACCCTTGAAATCGATCAAATCATACACAAACTCATTTAAAACACTCAACAACCATATTGAAACACTTTTACTTTCCAAATTCACTAAATCAAGCAAAATGGCAACTCTCAATGCATAGAATCCTTTATTGAGCAACAAGGCAATGATACTAGTAGTAACGTAATAATAAACTACCCGTATTCACTCGGTAAGAATCAAGAATCAAATTAGAGTTGTGGAATGAAAGTAATAACACGTCAAAATCAAACTCAACGTGTGTGCAATGAATAAGAAATCAAATCAAGCAAACACGACCAAGTAAGTTTGATTTCCTTTTATTTCATTTTAAACTAAGCAATTATAGATTCGTTGATTCAAGTATTCATGAAAGAGTATAACATAATATATTGAAATTGAACTACAAACACAAAAATATTAAACAACAATTGTTCTCGCATGGATAGTTATGTTTGTAGAAACACCCTCCAATCCTATGTAGTTGCGATTCTCAAGCCTTTTACACACACATTTCTAAACTAGTTTAATCAAATTCGAGCAAAATGATCTCTAAAATCAAACTTAACAACCACAAATGGAGTATTTTCATCTAATGCTTCAATCGAAACAAAAACCAAACATGAGGCCACATAAATCACACTTGAAATCGATCAAATCATACACAAACTCATTTAAAGCACTCAAAGACCATATTGAAACACTTTTACTTTCCAAATTCACTAAATCAAGCAAAATGGCAACTCTCAATGCATAGAATCATTTATTGAGCACCAAGGCAATGATACTAGTCGTAGCGTAATAATAAACTACTCGTATTCACTAGGTTAGAATGAAGAATCAGATTAGAGTTGTGGAATGAAAGTAACAATACGTCAAAATCAAACTCAACATGTATGCAATGAATAAGATGTCAAATCAAGCAAACACGACAAAGAAAGTTTGATTTCCTTGTATATCACTTTAAACTAAGCAATTATAGATTGTTTGATTCAAGTATTCACGAAAGAGTATAACATAATATATTGGAATTGAACTACAAACACAAAAATATTAAACAACAATTGTTCTCGCATGGATAGTTATTTTTGTAGTGACAACCTCTAATCCTATGTAGTTACGATTCTCAAGCCTTTTACACACACTTTCTAAAATATTTTAATCAAATTCCAGCAAAATGATCTCTAAAATCAAACTTAACAACCACAAATAGAGTATTTTCATCTAATGCTTCAATCGAAAAAAAAACCAAACACAAGGCCACATAAATCACCTTTGAAATAGATCAAATCATACACAAACTCATTTTAAACACTCAACGACCATATTGAAACACTTTTACTTTCCAGATTCACTAAATCAAGCAAAATGGCAACTCTCAATGCATAGAATCCTTTATTGAGCACCAAGGCAATGATACTAGTCTTAATGTAATAATAAACTACCCGTATTCACTCGGTAAGAATCAAGAATCAAATTAGAGTTGTGGAATGAAAGTAATAACACGTCAAAATCAAACTCAACGTGTGTGCAATGAATAAGAAATCAAATCAATCAAACACGACCAAGTAAGTTTGATTTCCATTTATTTCACTTTAAACTAAGCAATTATAGATTCGTTAATTCAAGTATTCACGAAAGAGTATAACATAATATATTGAAATTGAACTACAAACACAAAAATATTAAACAACAATTGTTCTCGCATGGATAGTTATTTTTGTAGAAATACCCTCCAATCCTATGTAGTTGCGATTCTCAAGCCTTTTACACACACATTTCTAAACTAGTTTAATCAAATTCGAGCAAAATGATCTCTAAAATCAAACTTAACAACCACAAATGGAGTATTTTCATCTAATGCTTCAATCGAAACAAAAACCAAACATGAGGCCACATAAATCACCCTTGAAATCGATCAAATCATACACAAACTCATTTAAAACACTCAACGACCATATTGAAACACTTTTAATTTCCAAATTCACTAAATCAAGCAAAATGGCAACTCTCAATGCATAGAATCATTTATTGAGCACCAAGGCAATGATACTAGTCGTAACGTAATAATAAACTACTCGTATTCACTCGGTTAGAATGAAGAATCAAATTAGAGTTGTGGAATGAAAGTAACAACACGTCAAAATCAAACTCAACATGTATGCAATGAACAAGATGTCAAATCAAGCAAACACGACAAAGAAAGTTTGATTTCCTTGTATATCACTTTAAACTAAGCAATTATAGATTGTTTGATTCAAGTATTCACGAAAGAGTATAACATAATATATTGGAATTGAACTACAAACACAAAAATATTAAACAACAATTGTTCTCGCATGGATAGTTATTTTTGTAGTGATAACCTCTAATCCTATGTAGTTACGATTCTCAAGCCTTTTACACACACTTTCTAAAATAGTTTAATCAAATTCGAGCAAAATGATCTCTAAAATCAAACTTAACAACCACAAATAGAGTATTTTCATCTAATGCTTCAATCGAAAAAAAAACCAAACACGAGGCCACATAAATCACCTTTGAAATAGATCAAATCATACACAAACTCATTTTAAACACTCAACGACCATATTGAAACACTTTTACTTTCCAAATTCACTAAATCAAGCAAAATGGCAACTCTCAATGCATAGAATCCTTTATTGAGCACCAAGGCAATGATACTAGTCGTAAGGTAATAATAAACTACCCGTATTCACTCGGTAAGAATCAAGAATCAAATTAGAGTTGTGGAATGAAAGTAATAACACGTCAAAATCAAACTCAACGTGTGTGCAATGAATAAGAAATCAAATCAACCAAACACGACCAAGTAAGTTTGATTTCCTTTATTTCACTTTAAACTAAGCAATTATAATTCGTTGATTCAAGTATTCACGAAAGAGTATAACATAATATATTGAAATTGAACTACAAACACAAAAATATTAAACAACAATTGTTCTCGCATGGATAGTTATTTTTGTAGAAACACCCTCCAATCCTATGTAGTTGCGATTCTCAAGCCTTTTACACACACATTTCTAAACTAGTTTAATCAAATTCGAGCAAAATGATCTCTAAAATCAAACTTAACAACCACAAATGGAGTATTTTCATCTAATGCTTCAATAGAAACAAAAACCAAACACGAGGCCACATAAATCACCCTTGAAATCGATCAAATCATACACAAACTCATTTAAAACACTCAACGACCATATTGAAACACTTTTACTTTCCAAATTCACTAAATCAAGCAAAATGGCAACTCTCAATGCATAGAATCATTTATTGAGCACCAAGGCAATGATACTAGTCGTAACGTAATAATAAACTACTCGCATTCACTCGGTTAGAATGAAGAATCAAATTATAGTTGTGGAATGAAAGTAAAAACACGTCAAAATCAAACTCAACATGTATGCAATGAATAAGATGTCAAATCAAGGAAACACGACAAATTAAGTTTGATTTCCTTGTATATCACTTAAAATAAGCAATATAGATTGTTTGATTCAAGTATTCACGAAAGAGTATAACATAATATATTGGAATTGAACTACAAACACAAAAATATTAAACAACAATTGTTCTCGCATAGATAGTTATTTTTGTAGTGACAACCTCTAATCCTATGTAGTTGCGATTCTCAAGCCTTTTACACACACTTTCTGAAATAGTTTAATCAAATTCGAGCAAAATGATCTCTAAAATAAAACTTAACAACCACAAATAGAGTATTTTCATCTAATGCTTCAATCGAAAAAAAAACCAAACACGAGGCCACATAAATCACCTTTGAAATAGATCAAATCATACACAAACTCATTATACACTCAACGACCATATTGAAACACTTTTACTTTCCAAATTCACTAAATCAAGCAAAATGGCAACTCTCAATGCATAGAATCCTTTATTGAGCACCAAGGCAATGATACTAGTCGTAACGCAATAATAAACTACTCGTATTCACTCGGTAAGAATCAAGAATCAAATTAGAGTTGTGGAATGAAAATAACAACACGTCAAAATCAAACTCAACGTGTGTGCAATGAATAAGAAGTCAAATCAACCAAACACGACCAAGTAAGTTTGATTTCCTTTTATTTCACTTTAAACTAAGCAATTATAAATTCGTTGATTCAAGTATTCACGAAAGAGTATAACATAATATATTGAAATTGAACTACAAACACAAAAATATTAAACAACAATTGTTCTCGCATGGATAGTTATTTTTGTAGAAACACCCTCCAATCCTATGTAGTTGCGATTCTCAAGCCTTTTACACACACATTTCTAAACTAGTTTAATCAAATTCGAGCAAAATTATCTCTAAAATCAAACTTAACAACCACAAATGGAGTATTTTCATCTAATGCTTCAGTAGAAACAAAAACCAAACACGAGGCCACATAAATCACCCTTGAAATCGATCAAATCACACACAAACTCATTTAAAACACTCAACGACCATATTGAAACACTTTTACTTTCCAAATTCACTAAATCAAGCAAAATGGCAACTCTCAACGCATAGAGTCATTTATTGAGCACCAAGGCAATGATACTAGTCGTAACGTAATAATAAACTACTCGCATTCACTCGGTTAGAATGAAGAATCAAATTATAGTTGTGGAATGAAAGTAAAAACACGTCAAAATCAAACTCAACATGTATGCAATGAATAAGATGTCAAATCAAGCAAACACGACAAATTAAGTTTGATTTCCTTGTATATCACTTAAAAATAAGCAAATATAGATTGTTTGATTCAAGTATTCACGAAAGAGTATAACATAATATATTGGAATTGAACAACAAACACAAAAATATTAAACAACAATCGTTCTCGCATGGATAGTTATTTTTGTAGTGACAACCTCTAATCCTATGTAGTTGCGATTCTCAAGCCTTTTACACACACTTTCTGAAATAGTTTAATCAAATTCGAGCAAAATGATCTCTAAAATAAAACTTAACAACCACAAATAGAGTATTTTCATCTAATGCTTCAATCGAAAAAAAAACCAAACACAAGGCCACATAAATCACCTTTGAAATAGATCAAATCATACACAAACTCATTTTATACACTCAACGACCATATTGAAACACTTTTACTTTCCAAATTCACTAAATCAAGCAAAATGGCAACTCTCAATGCATAGAATCCTTTATTGAGCACCAAGGCAATGATACTAGTCGTAACGCAATAATAAACTACTCGTATTCACTCGTTAAGAATCAAGAATCAAATTAGAGTTGTGGAATGAAAATAACAACACGTCAAAATCAAACTCAACGTGTGTGCAATGAATAAGAAGTCAAATCAACCAAACACGACCAAGTAAGTTTGATTTTCTTTTATTTCACTTTAAACTAAGCAATTATAAATTCGTTGATTCAAGTATTCATGAAAGAGTATAACATAATATATTGAAATTGAACTACAAACACAAAAATATTAAACAACAATTGTTCTCGCATGAATAGTTATTTTTGTAGAAACACCCTCCAATCCTATGTAGTTGCGATTCTCAAGCCTTTTACACACACATTTCTAAACTAGTTTAATCAAATTCGAGCAAAATTATCTCTAAAATCAAACTTAACAACCACAAATGGAGTATTTTCATCTAATGCTTCAGTAGAAACAAAAACCAAACACGAGGCCACATAAATCACCCTTGAAATCGATCAAATCACACACAAACTCATTTAAAACACTCAACGACCATATTGAAACACTTTTACTTTCCAAATTCACTAAATCAAGCAAAATGGCAACTCTCAATGCATAGAATCATTTATTGAGCACCAAGGCAATGATACTAGTCGTACCGTAATAATAAACTACTCGCATTCACTCGGTTAGAATGAAGAATCAAATTATAGTTGTGGAATGAAAGTAAAAACACGTCAAAATCAAACTCAACATGTATGCAATGAATAAGATGTCAAATCAAGCAAACACGACAATAAGTTTGATTTCCTTGTATATCACTTAAAAATAAGCAATATAGATTGTTTGATTCAAGTATTCACGAAAGAGTATAACATAATATATTGGAATTGAACTACAAACACAAAAATATTAAACAACAATCGTTCTCGCATGGATAGTTATTTTTGTAGTGACAACCTCTAATCCTATGTAGTTGCGATTCTCAAGCCTTTTACACACACTTTCTGAAATAGTTTAATCAAATTCGAGCAAAATGATCTCTAAAATAAACTTAACAACCACAAATAGAGTATTTTCATCTAATGCTTCAATCGAAAAAAAAACCAAACACAAGGCCACATAAATCACCTTTGAAATAGATCAAATCATACACAAACTCATTTTAAACACTCAACGACCATATTGAAACACTTTTACTTTCCAAATTCACTAAATCAAGCAAAATGGCAACTCTCAATGCATAGAATCCTTTATTGAGCACCAAGGCAATGATACTAGTCGTAAGGTAATAATAAACTACCCGTATTCACTCGGTAAGAATCAAGAATCAAATTAGAGTTGTGGAATGAAAGTAATAACACGTCAAAATCAAACTCAACGTGTGTGCAATGAATAAGAAATCAAATCAACCAAACACGACCAAGTAAGTTTGATTTCCTTTTATTTCACTTTAAACTAAGCAATTATAAATTCGTTGATTCAAGTATTCACGAAAGAGTATAACATAATATATTGAAATTGAACTACAAACACAAAAATATTAAACAACAATTGTTCTCGCATGGATAGTTATTTTTGTAGAAACACCCTCCAATCCTATGTAGTTGCGATTCTCAAGCCTTTTACACACACATTTCTAAACTAGTTTAATCAAATTCGAGCAAAATGATCTCTAAAATCAAACTTAACAACCACAAATGGAGTATTTTCATCTAATGCTTCAATAGAAACAAAAACCAAACACGAGGCCACATAAACCACCCTTGAAATCGATCAAATCATACACAAACTCATTTAAAACACTCAACGACCATATTGAAACACTTTTACTTTCCAAATTCACTAAATCAAGCAAAATGGCAACTCTCAATGCATAGAATCATTTATTGAGCACCAAGGCAATGATACTAGTCGTAACGTAATAATAAACTACTCGCATTCACTCGGTTAGAATGAAGAATCAAATTATAGTTGTGGAATGAAAGTAAAAACACGTCAAAATCAAACTCAACATGTATGCAATGAATAAGATGTCAAATCAAGCAAACACGACAAATTAAGTTTGATTTCCTTGTATATCACTTAAAAATAAGCAAATATAGATTGTTTGATTCAAGTATTCACGAAAGAGTATAACATAATATATTGGAATTGAACTACAAACACAAAAATATTAAACAACAATTGTTCTCGCATAGATAGTTATTTTTGTAGTGACAACCTCTAATCCTATGTAGTTGCGATTCTCAAGCCTTTTACACACACTTTCTGAAATAGTTTAATCAAATTCGAGCAAAATGATCTCTAAAATAAAACTTAACAACCACAAATATAGTATTTTCATCTAATGCTTCAATCGAAAAAAAAACCAAACACGAGGCCACATAAATCACCTTTGAAATAGATCAAATCATACACAAACTCATTATACACTCAACGACCATATTGAAACACTTTTACTTTCCAAATTCACTAAATCAAGCAAAATGGCAACTCTCAATGCATAGAATCCTTTATTGAGCACCAAGGCAATGATACTAGTCGTAACGCAATAATAAACTACTCGTATTCACTCGGTAAGAATCAAGAATCAAATTAGAGTTGTGGAATGAAAATAACAACACGTCAAAATCAAACTCAACGTGTGTGCAATGAATAAGAAGTCAAATCAACCAAACACGACCAAGTAAGTTTGATTTCCTTTTATTTCACTTTAAACTAAGCAATTATAAATTCGTTGATTCAAGTATTCACGAAAGAGTATAACATAATATATTGAAATTGAACTACAAACACAAAAATATTAAACAACAATTGTTCTCGCATGGATAGTTATTTTTGTAGAAACACCCTCCAATCCTATGTAGTTGCGATTCTCAAGCCTTTTACACACACATTTCTAAACTAGTTTAATCAAATTCGAGCAAAATTATCTCTAAAATCAAACTTAACAACCACAAATGGAGTATTTTCATCTAATGCTTCAGTAGAAACAAAAACCAAACACGAGGCCACATAAATCACCCTTGAAATCGATCAAATCACACACAAACTCATTTAAAACACTCAACGACCATATTGAAACACTTTTACTTTCCAAATTCACTAAATCAAGCAAAATGGCAACTCTCAACGCATAGAATCATTTATTGAGCACCAAGGCAATGATACTAGTCGTAACGTAATAATAAACTACTCGCATTCACTCGGTTAGAATGAAGAATCAAATTATAGTTGTGGAATGAAAGTAAAAACACGTCAAAATCAAACTCAACATGTATGCAATGAATAAGATGTCAAATCAAGCAAACACGACAAATTAAGTTTGATTTCCTTGTATATCACTTAAAAATAAGCAAATATAGATTGTTTGATTCAAGTATTCACGAAAGAGTATAACATAATATATTGGAATTGAACTACAAACACAAAAATATTAAACAACAATCGTTCTCGCGTGGATAGTTATTTTTGTAGTGACAACCTCTAATCCTATGTAGTTGCGATTCTCAAGCCTTTTACACACACTTTCTGAAATAGTTTAATCAAATTCGAGCAAAATGATCTCTAAAATAAAACTTAACAACCACAAATAGAGTATTTTCATCTAATGCTTCAATCGAAAAAAAAACCAAACACAAGGCCACATAAATCACCTTTGAAATAGATCAAATCATACACAAACTCATTTTAAACACTCAACGACCATATTGAAACACTTTTACTTTCCAAATTCACTAAATCAAGCAAAATGGCAACTCTCAATGCATAGAATCCTTTATTGAGCACCAAGGCAATGATACTAGTCGTAACGCAATAATAAACTACTCGTATTCACTCGTTAAGAATCAAGAATCAAATTAGAGTTGTGGAATGAAAATAACAACACGTCAAAATCAAACTCAACGTGTGTGCAATGAATAAGAAGTCAAATCAACCAAACACGACCAAGTAAGTTTGATTTTCTTTTATTTCACTTTAAACTAAGCAATTATAAATTCGTTGATTCAAGTATTCATGAAAGAGTATAACATAATATATTGAAATTGAACTACAAACACAAAAATATTAAACAACAATTGTTCTCGCATGAATAGTTATTTTTGTAGAAACACCCTCCAATCCTATGTAGTTGCGATTCTCAAGCCTTTTACACACACATTTCTAAACTAGTTTAATCAAATTCGAGCAAAATTATCTCTAAAATCAAACTTAACAACCACAAATGGAGTATTTTCATCTAATGCTTCAAGAAACAAAAACCAAACACGAGGCCACATAAATCACCCTTGAAATCGATCAAATCACACACAAACTCATTTAAACACTCAACGACCATATTGAAACACTTTTACTTTCCAAATTCACTAAATCAAGCAAAATGGCAACTCTCAATGCATAGAATCCTTTATTGAGCACCAAGGCAATGATACTAGTCGTAACGTAATAATAAACTACTCGTATTCACTCGGTTAGAATCAAGAATCAAATTAGAGTTGTGGAATGAAAGTAAAAACACGTCAAAATCAAACTCAACATGTATGCAATGAATAAGATGTCAAATCAAGCAAACACGACAAAGTAAGTTTGATTTCCTTGTATTCACTTAAAAATAAGCAAATAGATTGTTGATTCAAGTATTCACGAAAGAGTATAACATAATATATTGGAATTGAACTACAAACACAAAAATATTAAACAACAATCGTTCTCGCATGGATAGTTATTTTTGTAGTGACAACCTCTAATCCTATGTAGTTGCGATTCTCAAGCCTTTTGCACACACTTTCTGAAATAGTTTAATCAAATTCGAGCAAAATGATCTCTAAAATAAAACTTAACAACCACAAATAGAGTATTTTCTTCTAATGCTTCAATCGAAAAAAAAACCAAACACGAGGCCACATAAATCACCTTTGAAATAGATCAAATCATACACAAACTCATTTTATACACTCAACGACCATATTGAAACACTTTTGCTTTCCAAATTCACTAAATCAAGCAAAATGGCAACTCTCAATGCATAGAATCCTTTATTGAGCACCAAGGCAATGATACTAGTCGTAACGTAATAATAAACTACTCGTATTCACTCGGTAAGAATCAAGAATCAAATTAGAGTTGTGGAATGAAAATAACAACACGTCAAAATCAAACTCAACGTGTGTGCAATGAATAAGAAGTCAAATCAACCAAACACGACCAAGTAAGTTTGATTTCCTTTTATTTCACTTTAAACTAAGCAATTATAGATTCGTTGATTCAAGTATTCACGAAAGAGTATAACATTATATATTGAAATTGAACTACAAACACAAAAATATTAAACAGCAATTGTTCTCGCATGGATAGTTATTTTTGTAGTAACACCCTCCAATCCAATGTAGTTGCGATTCTCAAGCCTTTTACACACATTTCTAAACTACTTTAATCAAATTCGAGCAAAATGATCTTTAAAATCATACTTAACAACCATAAATGGAGTATTTTCATCTAATGCTTCAATCGAAACAAAAATCAAACACGAGGCCACATAAATCACCCTTGAAATCTATCAAATCATACACAAACTCATTTTAAACACTCAACAACCATATTGAAACACTTTTACTTTCCAAATTCACTAAATCAAGCAAAATGGCAACTCTCAATGCATAGAATCCTTTATTGAGCACGAAGGCAATGATACTAGTCGTAACGCAATAATAAACTACTCGTATTCACTCGGTAAGAATTAAGAATCAAATTAGAGTTGTGGAATGAAAATAACAACACGTCAAAATCAAAATCAACGTGTTTGCAATGAATAAGAAATCAAATCAAGCAAACACGACAAAGTAAGTTTGATTTCCTTGTATATCACTTTAAACAAAGCAATTATAGATGGTTTGATTCAAGAATTCGTGAAAGAGTATAACATAATCTATTGAAATTGAACTACAAACACAAAAATATTAAACAACAATTGACACCCTCTAATCCTATGTAGTTGCTATTCTCAAGCCTTTTACACACACATTTCTAAACTAGTTTAATCAAATTCGAGCAAAATGATCTCTAAAATAAAACTTAACAACCACAAATGGAGTATTTTTCATCTAATGCTTCAGTCGAAACAAAAACCAAACATGAGGCCAGATAAATCACCCTTGAAATCGATCAAATCATACACAAACTCATTTAAAACACTCAACGACCATATTGAAACACTTTTACTCTCCAAATTCACTATATCAAGTATAATGGCAACTCTTAATGCATAGAATCCTTTATTGAGTAATGATACTAGTCGTAACGTAATAATAAACTACTCGTGGTAAGAATCAAGAATCAAATTAGAGTTGTGGAATGAAAATAATAACACGTCAAAATCAAACTCAATGTGTGTGCAATGAATAAGAAATCAAATCAAGCAAACACGACCAAGTTAGTTTGATTTCCTTTTATTTCACTTTAAACTAAGCAATTATAGACTCGTTGATTCAAGTATTCACGAAAGAGTATAACATTATATATTGGAATTGAACTACAAACACAAAAATATTAAACAACAATTGTTCTCGCATGGATAGTTATTTTTGTAGAAACACCCTCCAATCCAATGTAGTTGCGACTCTCAAGCCTTTTACACACATTTCTAAACTGGTTTAATCAAATTCGAGCAAAATGATCTTTAAAATCATACTTAACAACCACAAATGGAGTAGTTTTATCTAATGCTTCAATCGAAACAAAAATCAAACATGAGGCCACATAAATCACCCTTGAAATCGATCAAATCATACACAAACTCATTTAAAACACTCAACGACCATATTGAAACACTTTTACTTTCCAAATTCACTAAATCAAGCAAAATGGCAACTCTCAATGCATAGAATCCTTTATTGAGCACCAAGGCAATGATACTAGTCGTAACGTAATAATAAACTACTCGTATTCACTCGGTAAGAATCAAGAATCAAACTAGAGTTGTGGAATGAAAGAAATAACACTTCAAAATCAAACTTAACGTGTGTGCAATGAATAAGAAATCAAATCAAGCAAACACGACCAAGTAAGTTTGATTTCCTTTTATTTCAGTTTAAACTAAGCAATTATAGATTCGTTGATTCAAGTATTCACGAAAGAGTATAACATAATATATTGGAATTGAACTACAAAAACAAACATATTAAACAACAATTGTTCTCGTATGGATAGTTATTTTTGTGGTAACAACCACCAATCCTATATAGTTGCGATTCTCAATCCTGTTACATACATTTCTAAACTAGTTTAATCAAATTCAAGCAAAATGTTCTCTAAAATCAAACTTAACAACCACAAATGGAATATTTTCATCTAATGCTTCAATCGAAACAAAAAACAAACATGAGGCCACATAAATCACCATTGAAATCGATCAAATCATACACAAACTCATTTAAAACACTCAACGATCATATTGAAACACTTTTACTTTCCAAATTCACTAAATCAAGCAAAATGGCGACTCTCAATGCGTAGAATTCTTTATTGAGCACCAAGGCAATGATACTAGTCGTAACGTAATAATAAACTACCCGTATTCACTCGGTAAGAATCAAGAATCAAATTAGAGTTGTGGAATAAAAGTAATAACACGTCAAAATCAAACTCAACATGTGTGCAATGAATAAGAAATCAAATCAAGCAAACATTACCAAGTAAGTTTGATTTCCTTTTATTTAACTTTAAACTAAGCAATTATAGATTCGTTGATTCAAGTATTCACGAAAAGTATAACATAATATATTGGAATTAAACTACAAACACAAAAATATTAAACAACAATTGTTCCCGCATGGATAGTTATTTTTGTAGCAACACCCTCCAATCCTATGTAGTTGCGATTCTCAAGCCTTTTACACACACATTTCTAAACTAGTTTAATCAAATTCGAGCAAAATGATCTCTAAAATCAAACTTAACAACCACAAATGGAGTATTTTCATCTAATGCTTCAATCGAAACAAAAACCAAACACGAGGCCACATAAATCACCATTGAAATCGATCAAATCATACACAAACTCATTTTAAACACTCAACGACCATATTGAAACACTTTTACTTTCCAAATTCACTAAATCAAGCAAAATGGCAACTCTCAATGCATAGAATCCTTTATTAAGCACGAAGGCAATGATACTAGTCGTAACGTAATAATAAACTACTCGTATTCACTCGGTAAGAATCAAGAATCAAACCAGAGTTGTGGAATGAAAGAAATAACACGCCAAAATCAAACTTAACGTGTGTGCAATGAATAAGAAATCAAACCAAGCAAACACGACCAAGTAAGTTTGATTTTCTTTTATTTCAGTTTAAACTAAGCAATTATAGATTCGTTGATTTAAGTATTCACGAAAGAGTATAACATAATATATTGGAATTGACTACAAAAACAAAAATATTAAACAACAATTGTTTTCGCATTGATAGTTATTTTTGTGGTAACAACCACCAATCCTATGTAGTTGCGATTCTCAATCGTGTTACATACATTTCTAAACTAGTTTAATCAAATTCGAGCAAAATGTTCTCTAAAATCAAACTTAACAACCACAAATGAAATATTTTCATCTAATGCTTCAATCGAAACAAAAAACAAACATGAGGCCACATAAATCACCATTGAAATCGATCAAATCATACACAAACTCATTTAAAACCCTCAACGACCATATTGAAACACTTTTACTTTCCAAATTCACTAAATCAAGCAAAATGGCGACTCTCAATGCGTAGAATTCTTTATTGAGCACCAAGGCAATGATACTAGTCGTAACGTAATAATAAACTACCCGTATTCACTCGGTAAGAATCAAGAATCAAATTAGAGTTGTGGAATGAAATAATAACACGTCAAAATCAAACTCAACGTGTGTGCAATGAATAAGAAATCAAATCAAGCAACACGACCAAGTAAGTTTGATTTCCTTTTATTTCACTTTAAACTAAGCAATTATAGATTCGTTGATTCAAGTATTCACGAAAGAGTATAACATAATATATTGGAATTGAACTACAAACACAAAAATATTAAACAACAATTGTTCCGCATGGATAGTTATTTTTGTAGCAACAACCCTCCAATCCTATGTAGTTGCGATTCTCAAGCCTTTTACACACATTTCTAAACTAGTTAATCAAATTCGAGCAAAATGATCTCTAAAATCAAACTTAACAACCACAAATGGAGTATTTTCATCTAATGCTTCAATCGAAACAAAACCAAACACGAGGCCACATAAATCACCTTGAAATCGATCAAATCATACACAAACTCATTTTAAACACTCAACGACCATATTGAAACACTTTTACTTTCCAAATTCACTAAATCAAGCAAAATGGCAACTCTCAATGCATAGAATCCTTTATTGAGCACCAAGGCAATGATACTAGTCGTAACGTAATAATAAACTACCCGTATTCACTCGGTAAGAATCAAGAATCAAATTAGAGTTGTGGAATGAAAATAAGAACACGTCAAAATCAAACTCAATGTGTGTGCAATGAATAACCAATCAAATCAAGCAAACACGACCAAGTAAGTTTGATTTACTTTTATTTCACTATAAAATAAGCAATTATAGATTCGTTGATTCAAGTATTCACGAAAGTGTATAACAAAATATATTGGAATTGAACTACAAACACAAAAATATTAAACAACAATCGTTTTCGCATGGATTGTTATTTTTGTAGAAACCCCTCCAATCCTATGTAGTTGCGATTCTCAAGCCTTTTACACACATTTCTAAACTAGTTTAATCAAATTCGAGCAAAATGATCTCTAAAATCAAACTTAACAACCACAAATGGAGTATTTTCATCTAATGCTTAAACCGAAACAAAAAACAAATACGAGGCCACATAAATCACCCTTGAAATCGATCAAATCATACACAAACTCATTTAAAACGCTCAACGATCATATTGAAACACTTTTACTTTCCAAATTCACTAAATCAAGCAAAATGCCAACTCTCAATGCATAGAATCCTTTATTGAGCACCAAGGCAATGATACTAGTCGTAACGTAATAATAAACTACTTGTATTCACTCGGTAAGAATCAAGAATCAAATTACAGTTGTGGAATGAAAGTAATAACACGTCAAAATCAAACTCAACGTGTGTGCAATGAATAAGAAATCAAATCAAGCAAACACGACCAAGTAAGTTTGATTTCCTTTTATTTCACTTTAAACTAAGCAATTATAGATTCGTTGATTCAAGTATTCATGAAAGAGTATAACATAATATATTGGAATTAAACTGCAAAAACAAAAATATTAAACAACAATTGTTCTCGCATGGATAGTTATTTTTGTGGTAACAACCACCAATCCTATGTAGTTGCGATTCTCAAGCTTTTTACATACATTTCTAAACTAGTTTAATCAAATTTGAGCAAAATGTTCTCTAAAATCAAACTTAACAACCACAAATGGAATATTTTCATCTAATGCTTCAATCGAAACAAAAAACAAACACGAGGCCACATAAATCACCCTTGAAATCGATCAAATCATACACAAACTCATTTAGAACACTCAACGACCATATTGAAACACTTTTACTTTCCAAATTCACTAAATCAAGCAAAATGCCAACTCTCAATGCGTAGAATCCTTTATTGAGCACCAAGCCAATGATACTAGTCGTAACGTAATAATAAACTACCCGTATTCACTTGGTATGAATCAAGAATCAAATTAGAGTTGTGGACTGAAAGTAATAACACGTCAAAATCAAACTCAACGTGTGTGCAATGAATAAGAAATCAAATCAAGCAAACACTGCCAAGTAAGTTTGATTTCCTTTTATTTCACTTTAAACTAAACAATTACAGATTCGTTGATTCAAGTATTCACGAAAGAGTATAACATAATATATTGGAATTGAACTACAAACACAAAAATATTAAACAACAATTGTTCCCGCATGGATAGTTATTTTTGTAGGAACACCCTCCAATCCTATGTAGTTGCGATTCTCAAGCCTTTTACACACACATTTCTAAACTAGTTTAATCAAATTCGAGCAAAATGATCTCTAAAATCAAACTTAACAACCACAAATGGAGTATTTTCATCTAATGCTTCAATAAAAACAAAACCAAACACGAGGCCACATAAATCACCATTGAAATCAATCAAATCCTACACAAACTCATTTTAAACACTCAATGACCATATTGAAACACTTTTACTTTCCAAATTCACTAAATCAAGCAAAGTGGCAACTCACAATGCATAGAATCCTTTATTGAGCACCAAGGCAATGATACTTGTCGTAACGTACCAATAAACTACCCGTATTCACCCGGTAAGAATCAAGAATCAAATTAGAGTTGTGAATGAAAATAATAACACGTCAAAATCAAACTCAACGTGTGTGCAATGAATAAGAAATCAAATCAAGCAAACACGACCAAGTAAGTTTGATTTCCTTTTATTTCACTTTAAACTAAGCAATTATAGATTCGTTGATTCAAGTATTCACGAAAGAGTATAACATAATATATTGGAATTGAACTAAAAACACAAAAATATTAAACAACAATTGTTCTCTCATGGATAGTTATTTTTGTAGAAACACCCTCCAATCCTATGTAGTTGCGATTCTCAAGCCTTTTACACATACATTTCTAAACTAGTTTAATCAAATTTGAGCAAAATGATCTCTAAAATCAAACTTATAAACCACAAATGGAGTATTTTCATCTAATGCTTCAATCGAAACAAAAACCAAACACGAGGCCACATAAATGACCATTGAAATCGATCAAATCATACACAAACTTATTTTAAACACTCAACGACCATATTGAAACACTTTTACTTTCCAAATTCACGAAATCAAGCAAAATGGCAACTCTCAATGCATAGAATCCTTTATTAAGCACCAAGGCAATGATACTAGTCGTAACGTAATAATAAACTACTCGTATTCACTCGGTAATAATCAAGAATCAAATTAGAGTTGTGGAATGAAAATAAGAACACGTCAAAATCAAACTCAATGTGTGTGCAATGAATAACCAATCAAATCAAGCAAACACGACCAAGTAAGTTTGATTTCCTTTTAATTCACTATAAAATAAGCAATTATAGATTCGTTGATTTAAGTATTCACGAAAGAGTATAACAAATATATTGGAATTGAACTACAAACACAAAAAATTAAACAACAATTGTTCTCGCATGGATAGTTATTTTTGTAGTCACAACCTCAATCCTATGTAGTTGCGATTCTTAAGCCTTTTACACACATTTCTAAACTAATTTAATCAAATTCGAGCAAAATGATCTCTAAAATCAAACTTAACAACCACAAATGGAGTATTTTCATCTAATGCTTCAATCGAAACAAAAACCAAACACGAGGCCACATAAATCACCCTTGAAATCGATCAAATCATACACAAACTCATTTAAAACACTCAACGACCATATTGAAACACTTTTACTTTCCAAATCCACTAAATCAAGCAAAATGGCAACTCTCAATGCATAGAATCCTTTATTGAGCACCAAGGCAATGATACTAGTCGTAACGTACCAATAAACTACTCGTATTCACTCGGTAAGAATCAAGAATCAAATTAGAGTTGTGGAATGAAAGTAATAACACGTCAAAATCAAACTCAACGTGTGTGCAATGAATAAGAAATCAAATCAAGCAAACACGACAAGTAAGTTTGATTTCCTTTATTTCACTTTAAACTAAGCAATTATAGATTCGTTGATTCA
The DNA here is from genome assembly GCA_025506415.1 of Flaveria robusta. Lineage (NCBI taxonomy): Eukaryota > Viridiplantae > Streptophyta > Magnoliopsida > Asterales > Asteraceae > Flaveria > Flaveria robusta. Next base: position 14,021,935 of record CM046475.1, read on the forward strand.
AGTATTCACGAAAGAGTATAACATAATATATTGGAATTGAACTAAAAACACAAAAATATTAAACAACAATTGTTCTCTCATGGATAGTTATTTTTGTAGAAACACCCTCCAATCCTATGTAGTTGCGATTCTCAAGCCTTTTAGACATACATTTCTAAACTAGTTTAATCAAATTTGAGCAAAATGATCTCTAAAATCAAACTTATAAACCACAAATGGAGTATTTTCATCTAATGCTTCAATCGAAACAAAAACCAAACACGAGGCCACATAAATCACCATTGAAATCGATCAAATCATACACAAACTTATTTTAAACACTCAACGACCATATTGAAACACTTTTACTTTCCAAATTCACTAAATCAAGCAAAATGGCAACTCTCAATGCATAGAATCCTTTATTGAGCACCAAGGCAATGATACTTGTCGTAACGTACCAATAAACTACCCGTATTCACTCGGTAAGAATCAAGAATCAAATTAGAGTTGTGGAATGAAAATAATAACACGTCAAAATCAAACTCAATGTGTGTGCAATGAATAAGAAATCAAATCAAACAAACACGACCAAGTAAGTTTGATTTCCTTTTATTTCACTTTACACTAAGCAATTATAGATTCGTTGATTCAAGTATTCACGAAAGAGTATAACATAATATATTGGAATTGAACTACAAACACAAAAATATGAAACAACAATTGTTCTCGCATGGATAGTTATTTTTGTAGTAACACCCTCCAATCCTATGTAGTTGCGATTCTCAAGGCTTTTACACACATTTCTAAACTAGTTTAATCAAATTCGAGCAAAATGATCTCTAAAATCAAACTTAACAACCACAAATGGAGTATTTTCATCTAATGCTTCAATCGAAACAAAAACCAAACACGAGGCCACATAAATCACCCTTGAAATCGATCAAATCATACACAAACTCATTTTAAAACACTCAACGACCATATTGAAACACTTTTACTTTCCAAATCCACTAAATCAAGCAAAATGGCAACTCTCAATGCATAGAATCCTTTATTGAGCACCAAGGCAATAATACTAGTCGTAACGTACCAATAAACTACTCGTATTCACTCGGTAAGAATCAAGAATCAAATTAGAGTTGTGGAATGAAATATAAACACGTCAAAATCAAACTCAATGTGTGTGCAATGAATAACCAATCAAATCAAGCAAACACGACCAAGTAAGTTTGATTTCTTTATTTCACTTTAAATAAGCAATTATAGATTCGTTGATTCAAGTATTCACGAAAGTGTATAACAAAATATATTGGAATTGAACTACAAACACAAAAATATTAAACAACAATCGTTTTCGCATGGATTCTTATTTTTTTAGAAACCCCCTCCAATCCTATGTAGTTGCGATTCTCAAGCCTTTTACACACATTTCTAAACTAGTTTAATCAAATTCGAGCAAAATGATCTCTAAAATCAAACTTAACAACCACAAATGGAGTATTTTCATCTAATGCTTCAATCGAAACAAAAAACAAACACGAGGCCACATAAATCACCCTTGAAATCGATCAAATCATACACAAACTCATTTAAAACACTCAACGACCATATTGAAACACTTTTACTTTCCAAATTCACTAAATCAAGCAAAATGGCAACTCTCAATGCATAGAATCCTTTATTGAGCACCAAGGCAATGATACTAGTCGTAACGTACCAATATACTACTCGTATTCACTCGGTAAGAATCAAGAATCAAATTAGAGTTGTGGAATGAAAGTAATAACACGTCAAAATCAAACTCAACGTGTGTGCAATGAATAAGAAGTCAAATCAAGTAGACACGACCAAGTAAGTTTGATTTCCTTTTATTTCACTTTAAACTAAGCAATTATAGATTCGTTGATTCAAGTATTCACGAAAGAGTATAACATAATATATTGGAATTGAACTACAAACACAAAATATTAAACACAATTGTTCTCGCATGGATAGTTATTTTTGTGTAACAACCTCAATCCTATGTAGTTGCGATTCTCAAGCCTTTTACACACATTTCTAAACTAGTTTAATCAAATTCGAGCAAAATGATCTCTAAAATCAACTTAACAACCACAAATGAGTATTTTCATCTAATGCTTCAATCGAAACAAAAACAAACACGAGGCCACATAAATCACCCTTGAAATCGATCAAATCATACACAAACTCATTTAGAACACTCAACGACCATATTGAAACACTTTTACTTTCCAAATTCACTAAATCAAGCAAAATGGCAACTCTCAATGCATAGAATCCTTTATTGAGCACCAAGCAATGATACTAGTCGTAACGTAATAATAAACTACCCGTATTCACTCGGTATGAATCAAGAATCAAATTAGAGTTGTGGACTGAAAGTAATAACACGTCAAAATCAAACTCAACGTGTGTGCAATGAATAAGAAATCAAATCAAGCAAACACTACCAAGTAAGTTTGATTTCCTTTTATTTCACTTTAAACTAAACAATTATAGATTCGTTGATTCAAGTATTCACGAAAAAGTATAACATAATATATTGGAATTGAACTACAAACACAAAAATAATAAACAACAATTGTTCCCGCATGGATAGTTATTTTTGTAGCAACACCCTCCAATCCTATGTAGTTGCGATTCTCAAGCCTTTTACACACACATTTCTAAACTAGTTTAATCAAATTCGAGCAAAATGATCTCTAAAATAAAACTTAACAACCACAAATGGAGTATTTTCATCTAATGCTTCAATAAAAACAAAACCAAACACGAGGCCACATAAATCACCATTGAAATCGAACAAATCCTACACAAACTCATTTTAAACACTCAATGACCATATTGAAACACTTTTACTTTTCAAATTCACTAAATCAAGCAAAATGGCAACTCTCAATGCATAGAATCCTTTATTGAGCACCAAGGCAATGATACTTGTCGTAACGTACCAATAAACTACCCGTATTCACCCGGTAAGAATCAAGAATCAAATTAGAGTTGTGGAATGAAATAATAACACGTCAAAATCAAACTCAACGTGTGTGCAATGAATAAGAATCAAATCAAGCAAACACGACCAAGTAAGTTTGATTTCCTTTTATTTCACTTTAAACTAAGCAATTATAGATTCGTTGATTCAAGTATTCACGAAAGAGTATAACATAATATATTGGAATTGAACTAAAACACAAAAATTTAAACAACAATTGTTCTCGCATGGATAGTTATTTTTGTAGAACACCCTCCAATCCTATGTAGTTGCGATTCTCAAGCCTTTTACACAACATTTCTAAACTAGTTTAATCAAATTCGAGCAAAATGATCTCTAAAATCAAACTTATAAACCACAAATGGAGTATTTTCATCTAATGCTTCAATCGAAACAAAAACCAAACACGAGGCCACATAAATCACCATTGAAATCGATCAAATCATACACAAACTCATTTTAAACACTCAACGACCATATTGAAACACTTTTACTTTCCAAATTCACTAAATCAAGCAAAATGGCAACTCTCAATGCATAGAATCCTTTATTGAGCACCAAGGCAATGATACTAGTCGTAACGTAATAATAAACTACTCGTATTCACTCGGTAAGAATCAAGAATCAAATTAGAGTTGTGGAATGAAAATAAGAACACGTCAAAATCAAACTCAATGTGTGTGCAATGAATAACCAATCAAATCAAGCAAACACGACCAAGTAAGTTTGATTTCCTTTTAATTCACTATAAAATAAGCAATTATAGATTCGTTGATTTAAGTATTCACGAAAGAGTATAACAAAATATATTGGAATTGAACTACAAACACAAAAATATTAAACAACAATCGTTCTCGCATGGATAGTTATTTTTGTGGTAACAACCACCAATCCTATATAGTTGCGATTCTCAAGCCTGTTACATACATTTCTAAACTAGTTTAACCAAATTTGAGCAAAATGTTCTCTAAAATCAAACTTAACAACCACAAATGGAGTATTTTCATCTAACGCTTCAATCGAAACAAAAACCAAACTAGGCCACATATATCACCATTGAAATCGATCAAATCATACACAAACTTATTTTAAACACGCAACGACCATATTGAAACACTTTTACTTTCCAAATTCACTAAATCAAGCAAAATGGCAACTCTCAATGCATAGAATCCTTTATTGAGCACCAAGGCAATGATACTTGTCGTAACGTACCAATAAACTACCCGTATTCACTCGGTAAGAATCAAGAATCAAATTAGAGTTGTGGAATGAAAATAATAACACGTCAAAATCAAACTCAACGTGTGTGCAATGAATAAGAAATCAAATCAAGCAAACACGACCAAGTAAGTTTGATTTCCTTTTATTTCACTTTAAACTAAGCAATTATAGATTCGTTGATTCAAGTATTCACGAAAGAGTATAACATAATATATTGGAATTGAACTAAAAACACAAAAATATTAAACAACAATTGTTCTCTCATGGATAGTTATTTTTGTAGAAACACCCTCCAATCCTATGTAGTTGCGATTCTCAAGCCTTTTAGACATACATTTCTAAACTAGTTTAATCAAATTTGAGCAAAATGATCTCTAAAATCAAACTTATAAACCACAAATGGAGTATTTTCATCTAATGCTTCAATCGAAACAAAACCAAACACGAGGCCACATAAATCACCCTTGAAATCGATCAAATCATACACAAACTCATTTAAAACACTCAACGACCATATTAAACACTTTTACTTTCCAAATTCACTAAATCAAGCAAAATGGCAACTCTCAATGCATAGAATCCTTTATTGAGCACCAAGGCAATGATACTAGTCGTAACGTAATAATAAACTACTCGTATTCACTCGGTAATAATCAAGAATCAAATTAGAGTTGTGGAATGAAAATAAGAACACGTCAAAATCAAACTCAACGTGTGTGCAATGAATAACCAATCAAATCAAGCAAACATGACCAAGTAAGTTTGATTTCCTTTTATTTCACTATAAAATAAGCAATTATAGATTCGTTGATTCAAGTACTCACGAAAGAGTATAACAAAATATATTGGAATTGAACTACAAACACAAAAATATTAAACAACAATCGTTCTCGCATGGATAGTTATTTTTGTAGAAACCCCTCCAATCCTATGTAGTTGCGATTCTCAAGCCCTTTAGACATACATTTCTAAACTAGTTTAATCAAATTCGAGCAAAATGATCTCTAAAATCAAACTTAAACCACAAATGAGTATTTTCATCTAATGCTTCAATCGAAACAAAACCAACACGAGGCCACATAAATCACCCTTGAAATCGATCAAATCATACACAACTCATTTTAAACACTCAACGACCATATTGAAACACTTTTACTTTCCAAATTCACTAAATCAAGCAAAATGGCAACTCTCAATGCATAGAATCCTTTATTGAGCACCAAGGCAATGATACTAGTCGTAACGTAATAATAAACTACCCGTATTCACTCGGTAAGAATCAAGAATCAAATTAGAGTTGTGGAATGAAAATAAGAACACGTCAAAATCAAACTCAATGTGTGTGCAATGAATAACCATCAAATCAAGCAAACACGACCAAGTAAGTTTGATTTCCTTTTATTTCACTTTAAAAAGCAATTATAGATTCGTTGATTCAAGTATTCACGAAAGTGTATAACAAAATATATTGGAATTGAACTACAAACACAAAAATATTAAACAACAATCGTTTTCGCATGGATTGTTATTTTTGTAGAAACCCCCTCCAATCCTATGTAGTTGCGATTCTCAAGCCTTTTACACACATTTATTTCTAAACTAGTTTAATCAAATTCGAGCAAAATGATCTCTAAAATCAAACTTAACAACCACAAATGGAGTATTTTCATCTAATGCTTCAATCGAAACAAAAACAAACACGAGGCCACATAAATCACCCTTGAAATCGATCAAATCATACACAAACTCATTTAAAACACTCACGACCATATTGAAACACTTTTACTTTCCAAATTCACTAAATCAAGCAAAATGCCACTCTCAATGCATAGAATCCTTTATTGAACACCAAGGCAATGATACTAGTCGTAACGTAATAATAAATACTTGAACGTCAATGTACACATCATTAAACACTCACTCCATATTGAACACTTAACTTTCAATTTAAGATCATCAAAATGAAATGTAGAATTGTAAGGCAATGATACTATAACAATAATAACACTCGATCATAAAATCAAGAATCAATGAGTTGTGGAATGAAATAAGAAGTCAAAATCAAGATCAATGAATAAGCAATCAATCAAGCAACACGAACAAGTTTGATTTCCTTTTATTTCACTTTAAAATAACCAATTATAGATTTGTTGATTCAAGTATTCACGAAAGAGTATAACATAATATATTGGAATTGAACTACAAACACAAAAATATTAAACAACAATTGTTATCGCATGGATAGTTATTTTTGTAGTGACAACCTCTAATCCTATTTAGTTGCGATTCTCAAGCCTTTTACACACACATTTCTAAACTAGTTTAATCAAATTCGAGCAAAATGATCTCTAAAATCAAACTTAACAACCACAAATGGAGTATTTTCATCTAATGCTTCAATCGAAACAAAAACCAAACACGAGGCCACATAAATCACCCTTGAAATCGATCAAATCGTACACAAACTCATTTTAAACACTCAACGACCATATTGAAACACTTTTACTTTCCAAATTCACTAAATCAAGCAAAATGGCAACTCTCAATGCATAGAATCCTTTATTGAGCACCAAGGCAATGATACTAGTCGTAACGTAATAATAAACTACTCGTATTCACTCGGTAAGAATCAAGAATCAAATTAGAGTTGTGGAATGAAAATAAGAACACGTCAAAATCAAACTCGATGTGTGTGCAATGAATAAGCAATCAAATCAAGCAAACACGAACAGGTAAGTTTGATTTTCTTTTATTTCACTTTAAAATAACCAATTATAGATTCGTTGATTCAAGTATTCACGAAAGAGTATAACATAATATATTGGAATTGAACTACAAACACAAAAATATTAAACAACAATTGTTCTCGCAAGGATAGTTATTTTTGTAGTGACAACCTCTAATCCTATGTAGTTGCGATTCTCAAGCCTTTTACACACATATTTCTAAACTAGTTTAATCAAATTCGAGCAAAATGATCTCTAAAATCAAACTTAACAACCACAAATAGAGTATTTTTATCTAATGCTTCAATCGAAACAAAAACCAAACACGAGGCCACATAAATCACCCTTGAAATCGATCAAATCGTACACAAACTCATTTTAAACACTTAACGAACATACTGAAACACTTTTATTTTCCAAATTCACTAAATCAAGCAAAATGGCAACTCTCAATGCATAGAATCCTTTATTGAGCACCAAGGCAATGATACTAGTCGTAACGTAATAATAAACTACTCGTATTCACTCGGTACGAATCAAGAATCAAATTAGAGTTGTGGAATGAAAATAAGAACACGTCAAAATCAAACTCGATGTGTGTGCAATGAATATGAAATCAAATCAAGCAAACACGACAAAGTAAGTTTGATTTCGTTATATATCACTTTAAACTAAGCAATTATAGATTCGTTGATTCAAGTATTCACGAAAGAGTATAACACAATATATTGGAATTGAACTACAAACACAAAAATATTAAACAACAATTGTTCTCGCAAGGATAGTTATTTTTGTAGTGACAACCTCTAATCCTATGTAGTTGCGATTCTCAAGCCTTTTACACACATATTTCTAAACTAGTTTAATCAAATTCGAGCAAAATAATCTCTAAAATCAAACTTAACAACCACAAATAGAGTATTTTTATCTAATGCTTCAATCGAAACAAAAACCAAACACGAGGCCACATAAATCACCCTTGAAATCGATCAAATCGTACACAAACTCATTTTAAACACTCAACGTCCATATTGAAACACTTTTACTTTCCAAATTTACTAAATCAAGCAAAATGGCAACTCTCAATGCATAGAATCCTTTATTGAGCACCAAGGCAATGATACTAGTCGTAACGTAATAATAAACTACTCGTATTCACTCGGTACGAATCAAGAATCAAATTAGAGTTGTGGAATGAAAATAAGAACACGTCAAAATCAAACTCGATGTGTGTGCAATGAATATGAAATCAAATCAAGCAAACACGACAAAGTAAGTTTGATTTCCTTGTATTCACTTTAAACTAAGCAATTATAGATTCGTTGATTCAAGTATTCACGAAAGAGTATAACATAATATATTGGAATTGAACTACAAACACAAAAATATTAAACAACAATTGTTCTCGCAAGGATAGTTATTTTTGTAGTGACAACCTCTAATCCTATGTAGTTGCGATTCTCAAGCCTTTTACACACATATTTCTAAACTAGTTTAATCAAATTCAAGCAAAATGATCTCTAAAATCAAACTTAACAACCACAAATAGAGTATTTTCATCTAATGCTTCAATCGAAACAAAAACCAAACACGAGGCCACATAAATCACCCTTGAAATCGATCAAATCGTACACAAACTCATTTTAAACACTTAACGAACATACTGAAACACTTTTATTTTCCAAATTCACTAAATCAAGCAAAATGGCAACTCTCAATGCATAGAATCCTTTATTGAGCACCAAGGCAATGATACTAGTCATAACGTAATAATAAACTACTCGTATTCACTCGGTACGAATCAAGAATCAAATTAGAGTTGTGGAATGAAAATAAGAACACGTCAAAATCAAACTCGATGTGTGTGCAATGAATATGAAATCAAATCAAGCAAACACGACAAAGTAAGTTTGATTTCGTTATATATCACTTTAAACTAAGCAATTATAGATTCGTTGATTCAAGTATTCACGAAAGAGTATAACACAATATATTGGAATTGAACTACAAACACAAAGATATTAAACAACAATTGTTCTCGCAAGGATAGTTATTTTTGTAGTGACAACCTCTAATCCTATGTAGTTGCGATTCTCAAGCCTTTTACACACATATTTCTAAACTAGTTTAATCAATTCGAAAATGATCTCTAAAATCAAACTTAACAACCACAAATAGAGTATTTTTATCTAATGCTTCAATCGAAACAAAAACCAACACGAGGCCACATAAATCACCCTTGAAATCGATCAAATCGTACACAAACTCATTTTAAACACTCAACGTCCATATTGAAACACTTTTACTTTCCAAATTTACTAAATCAAGCAAAATGGCAACTCTCAATGCATAGAATCCTTTATTGAGCACCAAGGCAATGATACTAGTCGTAACGTAATAATAAACTACTCGTATTCACTCGGTACGAATCAAGAATAAAATTAGAGTTGTGGAATGAAAATAAGAACACGTCAAAATCAAACTCGATGTGTGTGCAATGAATATGAAATCAAATCAAGCAAACACGACAAAGTAAGTTTGATTTCGTTGTATATCACTTTAAACTAAGCAATTATAGATTCGTTGATTCAAGTATTCACGAAAGAGTATAACACAATATATTGGAATTGAACTACAAACACAAAAATATTAAACAACAATTGTTCTCGCAAGGATAGTTATTTTTGTAGTGACAACCTCTAATCCTATGTAGTTGCGATTCTCAAGCCTTTTACACACATATTTCTAAACTAGTTTAATCAAATTCGAGAAAAATAATCTCTAAAATCAAACTTAACAACCACAAATAGAGTATTTTTATCTAATGCTTCAATCGAAACAAAACCAAACACGAGGCCACATAAATCACCCTTGAATCGATCAAATCATACACAAACTCATTTAAAACACTCAACGACCGTATTGAAACACTTTTACTTTCCAAATTCACTAAATCAAGAAAAATGGCAACTCTCAATGCATAGAATCCTTTATTGAGCACCAAGGCAATGATACTAGTCGTAACGTAATAATAAACTACTCGTATTCACTCGGTAAGAATCAAGAATCAAATTAGAGTTGTGGAATGAAAATAAGAACACGTCAAAATCAAACTCGATGTGTGTGCAATGAATAAGCAATCAAATCAAGCAAACACGAACAAGTAAGTTTGATTTCCTTTTATTTCACTTTAAATACCAATTATAGATTCGTTGATTCAAGTATTCACGAAAGAGTATAACATAATATATGGAATTGAACTACAAACACAAAATATTAAACAACAATTGTTCTCGCATGGATAGTTATTTTTGTAGTGACAACCTCTAATCCTATGTAGTTGCGATTCTCAAGCCTTTTACACACATTTCTAAACTAGTTTAATCAAATTCGAGCAAAATGATCTCTAAAATCAAACTTAACAACCACAAATGGAGTATTTTCATCTAATGCTTCAATCGAAACAAAACCAAACACGAGGCCACATAAATCACCCTTGAAATCGATCAAATCATACACACTCATTTAAAAACTCAACGACCATATTGAAACACTTTTACTTTCCAAATTCACTAAATCAAGCAAAATGGCAACTCTCAATGCATAGAATCCTTTATTGAGCACCAAGGCAATGATACTAGTCGTAACGTAATAAAAACTACTCGTATTCACTCGGTAAGAATCAAGAATCAAATTAGAGTTGTGGAATGAAAATAAGAACACGTCAAAATCAAACTCGTTGTGTTGCAATGAATAAGCATCAATCAAGCAAACACGACAAGTAAGTTTGATTTCTTTTATTTCACTTTAAACTAAGCAATTATAGATTCGTTGATTCAAGTATTCACGAAAGAGTATAACATAATATATTGGAATTGAACTACAAACACAAAATATTAAACAACAATTGTTCTCGCATGGATAGTTATTTTTGTAGTGACAACCTCTAATCCTATGTAGTTGCGATTCTCAAGCCTTTAACACATACATTTCTAAACTAGTTTAATCAAATTCGAGCAAAATGATCTCTAAAATCAAACTTAACAACCACAAATGGAGTATTTTCATCTAATGCTTCAATCGAAACAAAAACCAAACACGAGGCCACATAAATCACCCTTGAAATCGATCAAATCATACACAAACTCATTTTAAACACTCAACGACCATATTGAAACACTTTTACTTTCCAAATTCACTAAATCAAGCAAAATGGCAACTCTCAATGCATAGAATCCTTTATTGAGCACCAAGGCAATGATACTAGTCGTAACGTAATAATAAACTACTCGTATTCACTCGTAAGAATCAAGAATCAAATTAGAGTTGTGGAATGAAATAATAACACGTCAAAATCAAACTCAACGTGTGTGCAATGAATAAGAATTCAAATCAAGCAAACACGACAAAGTAAGTTTGATTTCCTTGTATTCACTTTAAACTAAGCAATTATAGATTCGTTGATTCAAGTATTCACGAAAGAGTATAACATAATATATTGGAATTGAACTACAAACACAAAAATATTAAACAACAATTGTTCTCGCATGGATAGTTATTTTTGTAGAACACCCTCCAATCCTATGTAGTTGCGATTCTCAAGCCTTTTACACACACATTTCTAAACTAGTTTAATCAAATTCGAGCAAATGATCTCTAAAATCAAACTTAACAACCACAAATGGAGTATTTTCATCTAATGCTTCAATCGAAACAAAACCCAAACACGGGCCACATAAATCACCCTTGAAATCGATCAAATCATACACAAACTCATTTTAAACACTCAACGACCATATTGAAACACTTTTACTTTCCAAATCACTAAATCAAGCAAAATGGCAACTCTCAATGCATAGAATCCTTTATTGAGCACCAAGGCAATGATACTAGTCGTAACGTAATAATAAACTACTCGTATTCACCTCGGTAAGAATCAAGAATCAAATTAGAGTTGTGGAATGAAAATAATACACGTCAAAATCAAACTCAATGTGTGTGCAATGAATAAGAATCAAATCAAGCAAACACGACCAAGTAATTTGATTTCCTTTTATTCACTTTAAACTAAGCAATTATAGATTCGTTGATTCAAGTATTCACGAAAGAGTATAACATAATATATTGGAATTGAACTACAAACACAAAATATTAAACAACATTGTTCTCGCATGGATAGTTATTTTTGTAGTACCACCCTCCAATCCTATGTAGTTGCGATTCTCAAGCCTTTTACACATTTCTAAACTAGTTTAATCAAATTCGAGCAAAATGATCTCTAAAATCAAACTTAACAACCACAAATGGAGTATTTTCATCTAATGCTTCATCAAACAAAACCAAACACGAGGCCACATAATCACCCTTGAAATCGATCAAATCATACACAAACTCATTTAAACACTCAACGACCATATTGAAACACTTTTACTTTCCAAATTCACTAAATCAAGCAAAATGGCAACTCTCAATGCATAGAATCCTTTATTGAGCACCAAGGCAATGATACTAGTCGTAACGTAAAATAAACTACTCGTATTCACTCGGTAAGAATCAAGAATCAAATTAGAGTTGTGGAATGAAAATAATAACACGTCAAAATCAAACTCAACGTGTGTGCAATGAATAAGAAGTCAAATCAAGCAAACACGACAAAGTAAGTTTGATTTCCTTATATATCACTTTAAACTAAACAATTAAAATTCGTTGATTCAAGTATTCACAAAAGAGTATAACATAATATATGGAATTGAACTACAAACACAAAATATTAAACAACAATTGTTCTCGCATGGATATTTATTTTGTAGTAACACCCTCCATCCTATGTAGTTGCGATTCTCAAGCCTTTTACACACATATTTCTAAACTAGTTTAATCAAATTCGAGCAAAATAATCTCTAAAATCAACTTAACAACCACAAATGAGTATTTTTTCTAATGCTTCAATCGAAACAAAAACCAAACACGAGGCCACATAAATCACCCTAAATCGATCAAATCATACACAAACTCATTTAAACACTCAACGACCATATTGAAACACTTTTACTTTCCAAATTCACTAAATCAAGCAAAATGGCAACTCTCAATGCATAGAATCCTTTATTGAGCACCAAGGCAATGATACTAGTCGTAACGTAATAATAAACTACTCGTATTCACTCGTAAGAATCAAGAATCAAATTAGAGTTGTGGAATGAAATAAGAACACGTCAAAATCAAACTCAACGTGTGTGCAATGAATAAGAAGTCAAATCAAGCAAACACGACAAAGTAGTTTGATTTCCCGTTTATCACTTTAAACTAAGCAATTATAGATTCGTTGATTCAAGTATTCACGAAAGAGTATAACATAATATATTGGAATTGAACTACAAACACAAAAATATTAACAACAATTGTTCTCGCATGGATAGTATTTTTGTAGTGACAACCCTCCAATCCTATGTAGTTGCGATTCTCAAGCCTTTTACACACATTTCTAAACTATTTTAATCCATTCGAGCAAAATGATCTCTAAAATCAAACTTAACAACCACAAATAGAGTATTTTTATCTAATGCTTCAATCGAAACAAAAACCAAAAACGAGGCCACATAAATCACCCTTGAAATCGATCAAATCGTACACAAACTCATTTTAAACACTCAAAGACCATATTGAAACACTTTTACTTTCCAAATTTACTAAATCAACCAAAATGGCAACTCTCAATGCATAGAATTCTTTATTGAGCACCAAGGCAATGATACTAGTCGTAACGTAATAATAAACTACTCGTATTCACTCGGTAAGAATCAAGAATCAAATTAGAGTTGTGGAATGAAAATAAGAACACGTCAAAATCAAACTCGATGTGTGTGCAATGAATAAGCAATCAAATCAAGCAAACACGAACAAGTAAGTTTGATTTCCTTTTATTTCACTTTAAAATAACCAATTATAGATTTGTTGATTCAAGTATTCACGAAAGAGTATAACATAATATATTGGAATTGAACTACAAACACAAAAATATTAAACAACAATTGTTATCGCATGGATAGTTATTTTTGTAGTGACAACCTCTAATCCTATTTAGTTGCGATTCTCAAGCCTTTTACACACACATTTCTAAACTAGTTTAATCAAATTCGAGCAAAATGATCTCTAAAATCAAACTTAACAACCACAAATGGAGTATTTTCATCTAATGCTTCAATCGAAACAAAAACCAAACACGAGGCCACATAATCACCTTGAAATCGATCAAATCATACACAAACTCATTTTAAACACTCAACGACCATATTGAAACACTTTTACTTTCCAAATTCACTAAATCAAGCAAATGGCAACTCTCAATGCATAGAATCTTTATTGAGCACCAAGGCAATGATACTAGTCGTAACGTAATAATAAACTACTCGTATTCACTCGGTAAGAATCAAGAATCAAATTAGAGTTGTGGAATGAAAATAATAACACGTCAAAATCAAACTCAATGTGTGTGCATGAATAAGCAATCAAATCAAGCAAACACGAACAAGTAAGTTTGATTTCCTTTTATTTCACTTTAAAATAAGCAATTATAGATTCGTTGATTCAAGTATTCACGAAGAGTATAACATAATATATTGGAATTGAACTACAAACACAAAAATATTAAACCAATTGTTCTCGCATGGATAGTTATTTTTGTAGTAACAACCTCCAATCCTATGTAGTTGCGATTCTCAAGCCTTTTCACACACATTTCTAAACTAGTTTAATCAATTCGAGCAAAATGATCTCTAAAATCAAACTTAACAACCACAAATGGAGTATTTTCATCTAATGCTTCAATCGAAACAAAAACCAAACACGAGGCCACATAAATCACCCTTGAAATCGATCAAATCATACACAAACTCATTTTAAACACTCAACGACCATATTGAACACTTTTACTTTCCAAATTCACTAAATCAAGCAAAATGGCAACTCTCAATGCATAGAATCCTTTATTGAGCACCAAGGCAATGATACTAGTCGTAACGTAATAAACTACTACTCGTATTCACTCGTAAGAATCAAGAATCAAATTAGAGTTGTGGAATGAAAATAAGAACACGTCAAAATCAAACTCGATGTGTGTGCAATGAATAAGCAATCAAATCAAGCAAACACGAACAGGTAAGTTTGATTTTCTTTTATTTCACTTTAAAATAAGCATTATAGATTCGTTGATTCAAGTATTCACGAAAGAGTATAACATAATATATTGGAATTGAACTACAAACAAAAATATTAAACAACAATTGTTCTCGCATGGATAGTTATTTTTGTAGTGACAACCTCTAATCCTATGTAGTTGCGATTCTCAAGCCTTTTACACACACATTTTAAACTAGTTTAATCAAATTCGAGCAAAATGATCTCTAAAATCAAACTTAACAACCACAAATGGAGTATTTTCATCTAATGCTTCAATCGAAACAAAACCAAACACGAGGCCACATAAATCACCCTTGAAATCGATCAAATCATACACAAACTCATTTTAAACACTCAACGACCATATTGAAACACTTTTACTTTCCAAATTCACTAAATCAAGCAAAGGCAACTCTCAATGCATAGAATCCTTTATTGAGCACCAAGGCAATGATACTAGTCGTAACGTAATAATAAACTACTCGTATTCACTCGGTAAGAATCAAGAATCAAATTAGAGTTGTGGAATGAAATAAGAACACGTCAAAATCAAACTCAATGTGTGTGCAATGAATAAGAATCAAATCAAGCAAACACGACAAAGTTTTGATTTCCTTATATATCACTTTAACTAAGCAATTATAGATTCGTTGATTCAAGTATTCACGAAAGAGTATACACAATATATTGGAATTGAACTACAAACACAAAATATTAAACAACAATTGTTCTCGCATGGATAGTTATTTTTGTAGTGACACCTCTAATCCTATGTAGTTGCGATTCTCAAGCCTTTTACCACATATTTCTAAACTAGTTTAATCAAATTCGAGCAAAATAATCTCTAAAATCAACTTAACAACCAAAATGGAGTATTTTCATCTAATGCTTCAATCGAAACAAAAACCAAACACGAGGCCACATAAATCACCCTTGAAATCGATCAAATCATACACAACTCATTTTAAACACTCAACGACCATATTGAACACTTTTACTTTCAAATTCACTAAATCAAGCAAAATGGCAACTCTCAATGCATAGAATCCTTTATTGAGCACCAAGGCAATGATACTAGTCGTAACGTAATAATAAACTACTCGTATTCACTCGGTAAGAATCAAGAATCAAATTAGAGTTGTGGAATGAAAATAAGAACACGTCAAAATCAAACTCAACGTGTGTGCAATGAATAAGAACAAATCAAGCAAACACGACAAAGTAAGTTTGATTTCCTTTTATTCACTTTAAACTAAGCAATTATAGATTCGTTGATTCAAGTATTCACGAAGAGTATAACATATATTGGAATTGAACTACAAACACAAAAATATTAAACAACAATTGTTCTCGCATGGATAGTTATTTTTGTAGTGACAACCTCCAATCCTATGTAGTTGCGATTCTCAAGCCTTTTACACACACATTTCTAAACTAGTTTAATCAATTCGAGCAAAATGATCTCTAAAATCAAACTTAACAACCACAAATGAGTATTTTCATCTAATGCTTCAATCGAAACAAAAACCAAACACGAGGCCACATAAATCACCCTTGAAATCGATCAAATCATACACAAACTCATTTTAAACACTCAACGACCATATTGAAACACTTTTACTTTCCAATTCACTAAATCAAGCAAATGGCAACTCTCAATGCATAGAATCCTTTATTGAGCACCAAGGCAATGATACTAGTCGTAACGTAATAATAAACTACTCGTATTCACTCGGTAAGAATCAAGAATCAAATTAGAGTTGTGGAATGAAATAAGAACACGTCAAAATCAAACTCGATGTGTGTGCAATGAATAAGATCAAATCAAGCAACACGACCAGTAAGTTTGATTTCTTTATTTCACTTTAAAATAAGCATTATAGATTCGTTGATTCAAGTATTCACGAAAGAGTATAACATAATATATTGGAATTGAACTACAACACAAAAATATAAACAACAATTGTTCTCGCATGATAGTTATTTTTGTAGTGACACCTCTAATCCTATGTAGTTGCGATTCTCAAGCCTTTTACACACATATTTCTAAACTAGTTTAATCAAATTCGAGCAAAATGATCTCTAAAATCAAACTTAACAACCACAAATGGAGTATTTTCATCTAATGCTTCAATCGAAACAAAACCAAACACGAGGCCACATAAATCACCCTTGAAATCGATCAATCATACACAAACTCATTTTAAACACTCACGACCATATTGAAACACTTTTACTTTCCAAATTCACTAAATCAAGCAAAATGGCAACTCTCAATGCATAGAATCCTTTATTGAGCACCAAGGCAATGATACTAGTCGTAACGTAATAATAAACTACTCGTATTCACTCGGTAAGAATCAAATCAAATTAGAGTTGTGGAATGAAAATAACAACACGTCAAAATCAAACTCAATGTGTGTGCAATGAATAAGAATCAAATCAAGCAAACACGACAAAGTAAGTTTGATTTCCTTGTATATCACTTTAAACTAAGCAATTATAGATTCGTTGATTCAAGTATTCACGAAAGAGTATAACATAATATATTGGAATTGAACTACAAACACAAAAATATAAACAACAATTGTTCTCGCATGGATAGTTATTTTTGTAGTGACAACCTCTAATCCTATGTAGTTGCGATTCTCAAGCCTTTTACACACATATTCTAAACTAGTTTAATCAAATTCGAGCAAAATGATCTCTAAAATCAAACTTAACAACCACAATCGAGTATTTTCATCTAATGCTTCAATCGAAACAAAAACCAAACACGAGGCCACATAAATCACCCTTGAAATCGATCAAATCATACACAAACTCATTTTAAACACTCAACGACCATATTGAAACACTTTTACTTTCCAAATTCACTAAATCAAGCAAAATGGCAACTCTCAATGCATAGAATCCTTTATTGAGCACCAAGGCAATGATACTAGTCGTAACGTAATAATAAACTACTCGTATTCACTCGGTAAGAATCAAGAATCAAATTAGAGTTTGTGAAAATAAGAACACGTCAAAATCAAACTCAATGTGTGTGCAATGAATAAGAAATCAAATCAAGCAAACACGACCAAGTAAGTTTGATTTCCTTTATTTCACTTTAAAATAAGCAATTATAGATTCGTTGATTCAAGTATTCACAAAGAGTATAACATAATATATTGGAATTGAACTACAAACACAAAAATATAAACAACAATTGTTCTCGCATGGATAGTTATTTTTGTAGTGACAACCTCTAATCCTATGTAGTTGCGATTCTCAAGCCTTTTACACACACATTCTAAACTAGTTTAATCAAATTCGAGCAAAATGATCTCTAAAATCAAACTTAACAACCACAAATGAGTATTTTCATCTAATGCTTCAATCGAACAAAAACCAAACACGAGGCCACATAAATCACCCTTGAAATCGATCAAATCATACACAAACTCATTTAAAACACTCAACGACCATATTGAAACACTTTTACTTTCCAAATCCACTAAATCAAGCAAAATGGCAACTCTCAATGCATAGAATCCTTTATTGAGCACCAAGGCAATGATACTAGTCGTAACGTAATAATAAACTACTCGTATTCACTCGGTAAGAATCAAGAATCAAATTAGAGTTGTGGAATGAAAATAACAACACGTCAAAATCAAACTCAATGTGTGTGCAATGAATAAGAATCAAATCAAGCAAACACGAAGTAAGTTTGATTTCCTTTATTCACTTTAAACTAAGCATTATAGATTCGTTGATTCAAGTATTCACGAAAGAGTATAACATATATATTGGAATTGAACTACACAACAAAATATTAAACAACAATTGTTCTCGCATGGATAGTTATTTTGTAGTAACAACCTCCAATCCTATGTAGTTGCGATTCTCAAGCCTTTTACACACATTTCTAAACTAGTTTAATCAAATTCGAGCAAAATGATCTCTAAAATCAAACTTAACAACCACAAATGGAGTATTTTCATCTAATGCTTCAATCGAAACAAAACCAAACACGAGGCCACATAAATCACCCTTGAAATCGATCAAATCATACACAAACTCATTTTAAACACTCAACGACCATATTGAAACACTTTTACTTTCCAAATTCACTAAATCAAGCAAAATGGCAACTCTCAATGCATAGAATCCTTTATTGAGCACCAAGGCAATGATACTAGTCGTAACGTAATAATAAACTACTCGTATTCACTCGGTAAGAATCAAGAATCAAATTAGAGTTGTGGAATGAAATAAAACACGTCAAAATCAAACTCAAGTGTGTGCAATGAATAGAAATCAAATCAAGCAAACACGACAAAGTAAGTTTGATTTCCTTTTATTCACTTTAAACTAAGCAATTATAGATTCGTTGATTCAAGTATTCACGAAAGAGTATAACCAATATATTGGAATTGAACTACAAACCAAAAATATTAAACAACAATTGTTCTCGCATGGATAGTTATTTTTGTAGTGACAACCCTAATCCTATGTAGTTGCGATTCTCAAGCCTTTACACACATATTTCTAAACTAGTTTAATCAAATTCGAGCAAAATGATCTCTAAAATCAAACTTAACAACCACAAATGGAGTATTTTCATCTAATGCTTCAATCGAAACAAAAACCAAACACGAGGCCACATAAATCACCCTTGAAATCGATCAAATCATACACAAACTCATTTTAAACACTCAACGACCATATTGAAACACTTTTACTTTCCAAATTCACTAATCAAGCAAATGGCAACTCTCAATGCATAGAATCCTTTATTGAGCACCAAGGCAATGATACTAGTCGTAACGTAATAATAAACTACTCGTATTCACTCGGTAAGAATCAAGAATCAAATTAGAGTTGTGGAATGAAAATAAAACACGTCAAAATCAAACTCAACGTGTGTGCAATGAATAAGAAATCAAATCAAGCAAACACGACAAAGTAAGTTTGATTTCCTTGTATATCACTTTAAACTAAGCATTATAGATTCGTTGATTCAAGTATTCACGAAAGAGTATAACATAATATATTGGAATTGAACTACAACACAAAAATATTAAACAACATTGTTCTCGCATGATAGTTATTTTTGTAGTAACACCTCCAATCCTATGTAGTTGCGATTCTCAAGCCTTTTACACACATATTTCTAACTAGTTTAATCAAATTCGAGCAAAAAATGATCTCTAAAATCAAACTTAACAACCACAAATGGAGTATTTTCATCTAATGCTTCAATTGAAACAAAAACCAAACACGAGGCCACATAAATCACCCTTGAAATCAATCAAATCATACACAAACTCATTTAAAACACTCAACGACAATATTGAAACACTTTTACTTTCCAAATCCACTAAGTCAAGCAAAATGGCAACTCTCAATGCATAGAATCCTTTATTGAGCACCAAGGCAATGATACTAGTCGTAACGTACCAATAAACTACTCGTATTCACTCGGTAAGAATCAAGAATCAAATTAGTTGTGGAATGAAAATAACAACACGTCAAAATCAAACTCAACGTGTGTGCAATGAATAAGAATCAAATCAGCAAACACGACAAGTAAGTTTGATTTCCTTTATTCACTTTAAACTAAGCATTATAGATTCGTTGATTCAAGTATTCACGAAAGAGTATAACATAATATATTGGAATTGAACTACAAACACAAAATATTAAACAACAATTGTTCTCGCATGGATAGTTATTTTTGTAGTAACACCCTCTAATCCTATGTAGTTTTGCGATTCTCAAGCTTTTTACACACATTTCTAAACTAGTTTAATCAAATCGAGCAAAATGATCTCTAAAATCAACTTAACAACCACAAATGGAGTATTTTCATCTAATGCTTCAATCGAACAAAAACCAAACACGAGGCCACATAAATCACCCTTGAATCGATCAAATCATACACAAACTCATTTAAAACACTCAACGACCATATTGAAACACTTTTACTTTCCAAATTCACTAAATCAAGCAAATGGCAACTCTCAATGCATAGAATCCTTTATTGAGCACCAAGGCAATGATACTAGTCGTAACGTAATAATAAACTACTCGTATTCACTCGTAAGAATCAAGAATCAAATTAGAGTTGTGGAATGAAAATACAACACGTCAAAATCAAACTCAACGTGTGTGCAATGAATAAGAATCAAATCAAGCAAACACGACAAAGTAAGTTTGATTTCCTTGTATATCACTTTAAACTAAGCAATTATAGATTCGTTGATTCAAGTATTCACGAAAGAGTATAACATAATATATTGGAATTGAACTACAAACAAAAATATTAACAACAATTGTTCTCGCATGGATAGTTATTTTTGTAGTGACAACCTCCAATCCTATGTAGTTGCGATTCTCAAGCCTTTTACACACATTTCTAAACTAGTTTAATCAATTCGAGCAAAATGATCTCTAAAATCAAACTTAACAACCACAAATGGAGTATTTTCATCTAATGCTTCAATCGAAACAAAAACCAAACACGAGGCCACATAAATCACCCTTGAAATCGATCAAATCATACACAAACTCATTTTAAACACTCAACGACCATATTGAAACACTTTTACTTTCCAAATTCACTAAATCAAGCAAATGGCAACTCTCAATGCATAGAATCCTTTATTGAGCACCAAGGCAATGATACTAGTCGTAACGTAATAATAAACTACTCGTATTCACTCGGTAAGAATCAAGAATCAAATTAGAGTTGTGGAATGAAATAAGAACACGTCAAATCAAACTCAACGTGTGTGTAAACAACAATTGTTCTCGCATGGATAGTTATTTTTGTAGTGACAACCTCTAATCCTATTTAGTTGCGATTCTCAAGCCTTTTACACACATATTTCTAAACTAGTTTAATCAAATTCGAGCAAAATGATCTCTAAAATCAAACTTAACAACCACAAATTGAGTATTTTCATCTAATGCTTCAATCGAAACAAAAACCAAACACGAGGCCACATAAATCACCCTTGAAATCGATCAAATCATACACAAACTCATTTAAAACACTCAACGACCGTATTGAAACACTTTTACTTTCCAAATTCACTAAATCAAGAAAAATGGCAACTCTCAATGCATAGAATCCTTTATTGAGCACCAAGGCAATGATACTAGTCGTAACGTAGTAAAAAACTACTCGTATTCACTTGGTAAGAATCAAGAATCAAATTAGAGTTGTGGAATGAAAATAAGAACACGTCAAAATCAAACTCGTTGTGTGTGCAATGAATAAGCAATCAAATCAAGCAAACACGACCAAGTAAGTTTGATTTCCTTTTATTTCACTTTAAAGTAAGCAATTATAGATTCGTTGATTCAAGTATTCACGAAAGAGTATAACATAATATATTGGAATTGAACTACAAACACAAAAATATTAAACAACAATTGTTCTCGCATGGATAGTTATTTTTGTAGTGACAACCTCTAATCCTATGTAGTTGCGATTCTCAAGCCTTTAACACACACATTTCTAAACTAGTTTAATCAAATTCGAGCAAAATGATCTCTAAAATCAAACTTAACAACCACAAATGGAGTATTTTCATCTAATGCTTCAATCGAAACAAAAACCAAACACGAGGCCACATAAATCACCCTTGAACTCGATCAAATCATACACAAACTCATTTTAAACACTCAACGACCATATTGAAACACTTTTACTTTCCAAATTCACTAAATCAAGCAAAATGGCAACTCTCAATGCATATAATCCTTTATTGAGAACCAAGGCAATGATACTAGTCGTAACGTAATAATAAACTACTCCTATTCACTCGGTAAGAATCAAGAATCAAATTAGAGTTGTGGAATGAAAATAATAACACGTCAAAATCAAACTCAACGTGTGTGCAGTGAATAAGAAGTCAAATCAAGCAAACACGACAAAGTAACTTTGATTTCCTTGTATATCACTTTAAACTAAGCAATTATAGATTCGTTGATTCAAGTATTCAAGAAAGAGTATAACATAATATATTGGAATTGAACTACAAACACAAAAATATTAAACAACAATTGTTCTCGCATGGATAGTTATTTTTGTAGAAACAGCCTCCAATCCTATGTAGTTGCGATTCTCAAGCCTTTTACACACACATTTCTAAACAAGTTTAATCAAATTCGAGCAATGATCTCTAAAATCAAACTTAACAACCACAAATGGAGTATTTTCATCTAATGCTTCAATCGAAACAAAAACCAAACACGGGGCCACATAAATCACCCTTGAAATCGATCAAATCATACACCAACTCATTTTAAACACTCAACGACCATATTGAAACACTTTTACTTTCCAAATTCACTAAATCAAGCAAAATGGCAACTCTCAATGCATAGAAACCTTTATTGAGCACCAAGGCAATGGTACTAGTCGTAGCGTAATAATAAGCTACTCGTATTCACTCGGTAAGAATCAAGAATTAAATTAGAGTTGTGGAATGAAAATAATAACACGTCAAAATCAAACTCAATGTGTGTGCAATGAATAAGAAATCAAATCAAACAAACACGACCAAGTAAGTTTGATTTCCTTTTATTTCACTTTACACTAAGCAATTATAGATTCGTTGATTCAAGTATTCACGAAAGAGTATAACATAAATATTGGAATTGAACTACAAACACAAAAATATTAAACAACAATTGTTCTCGCATGGATAGTTATTTTTGTAGTGAAACCCTCCAATCCTATGTAGTTGCGATTCTCAAGGCTTTTACACACATTTCTAAACTAGTTTAATCAAATTCGAGCAAAATGAACTCTAAATTCAAACTTAACAACCACAAATGGAGTATTTTCATCTAATGCTTCAATCGAACAAAAAAAAACACGAGGCCACATAAATCACCTTGAAATCGATCAATCATACACAAACTCATTTAAAACACTCAACGACCATATTGAAACACTTTTACTTTCCAAATTCACTAAATCAAGCAAAATGGCAACTCTAATGCATAGAATCCTTTATTGAGCACCAAGGCAATGATACTAGTCGTAACGTAAAAATAAACTACTCGTATTCACTCGGTAAGAATCAAGAATCAAATTAGAGTTGTGGAATGAAGTAATAACACGTCAAAATCAAACTCAACGTGTGTGCAATGAATAAGAAGTCAAATCAAGCAAACACGACAAAGTAAGTTTGATTTCCTTGTATATCACTTTAAACTAAATATACAAATCGTTTGATTCAAGTATTCACAAAAGAGTATAACATAATATAATGGAATTGAACTACAAACACAAAAATATTAAACAACAATTGTTCTCGCATGGATAGTTATTTTTGTAGTAACACCCTCCAATCCTATGTAGTTGCGATTCTCAAGCCTTTTACACATATTTCTAAACTAGTTTAATCAAATTCGAGCAAAATAATATCTAAAATCAAACTTAACAACCACAAATGGAGTATTTTTTTCTAATGCTTCAATCAAAACAAAAACGAAACACGAGGCCACATAAATCACCCTTGAAATCGATCAAATCATACACAAACTCATTTTAAACACCCAACGACCATATTGAAACACTTTTACTTTCCAAATTCACTAAATCAAGCAAAATGGCAACTCTCAATACGTTGAATCCTTTATTGAGCACCAAGGCAATGATACTAGTCGTAAAGTAATAATAAACTACTTGTATTCACTCGGTAAGAATCAAGAATCAAATTAGAGTTGTGGGATGAAAATAAGAACACGTCAAAATCAAACTCAACGTGTGTGCAATAAATAAGAAGTCAAATCAAGCAAACACGACAAAGTAAGTTTGATTTCCCTGTTTATCACTTTAAACTAAACAATTATAGATTCGTTGATTCAAGTATTCACGGAAGAGTATAACATAATATATTGGAATTGAACTACAAACACAAAAATATTAAACAACAATTGTTCTCGCATGGATAGTTATTTTTGTAGTAACACCCTCCAATCCTATGTAGTTGCGATTCTCAAGCCTTTTACACACATTTCTAAACTAGTTTAATCGAATTCGAGCAAAATGATCTCTAAAATTAAACTTAACAACCACAAATGGAATATTTTCATCTAATGCTTCAATCGAAATAAAAACCAAACACTAGGCCACATAAATCACCCTTGAAATCAATCAAATCATACACAAACTCATTTAAAACACTCTACTACCATATTTAAACACTTTTACTTTCCAAATTCACTAAATCAAGCAAAATGGCAAGTCTCAATACATAGAATCCTTTATTGAGCACCAAGGCAATGATACTAGTCGTAACGTAATAATAAACTACTCGTATTCACTCGGTAAGAATCAAGAATCAAATTAGAGTTGCGGAATGAAAGTAACAACACGTCAAAATCAAACTCAACGTGTGTGCAATGAATAAAAAGTCAAATCAAGCAAACACGACAAAGTAAGTTTGATTTCCTTGTATATCAATTTAAACTAAGCAATTATAGATTCGTTGATTCAAGTATTCACAAAAGAGTATAACATGATATAATGGAATTGAACTACAAACACAAAAATATTAAACAACAATTGTTCTCGCATGGATAGTTATTTTTGTAGTAACACCCTCGAATCCTATGTAGTTGCGATTCTCAAGGCTTTTACGCACATTTCTAAACTACTTTAATCAAATTCGAGCAAAATGATCTCTAACATCAAACTTAACAACCACAAATGGAGTATTTTCACCTAATGCTTCAATCAAAACAAAAACCAAACACTAGGCCACATAAATCACCCTTGAAATCGATCAAATCATACACAAACTCATTTAAACACTCAACGACCATATTGAAACACTTTTACTTTCCAAATTCACTAAATCAAGCAAAATGACAACTCTCAATGCATAGAATCCTTTATTGAGCACCAAGGCAATGATACTAGTCGTAACGTACCAATAAAACTACTCGTATTCACTCGTAAGAATCAAGAATCAAATTAGAGTTGTGGAATGAAAGTAAAACACGTCAAAATCAAACTCAACATGTGTGCAATAAATAAGAAGTCAAATCAAGCAAACACGACAAAGTAAGTTTGATTTCCCTGTTTATCACTTTAAACTAAACAATTATAGATTCGTTGATTCAAGTATTCACGGAAGAGTATAACATAATATATGGAATTGAACTACAAACACAAAAATATTAAACAACAATTGTTCTCGCATGGATAGTTATTTTGTAGTAACACCCTCAATCCTATGTAGTTGCGATTCTCAAGCCTTTTACACACATTTCTAAACTAGTTTAATCAAATTCGAGCAAAATGATCTCTAAATCAAACTTAACACCAACAAATGGAGTATTCATCTAATGCTTCAATCGAAACAAAAACCAAACACGAGGCCACATAAATCACCTTGAAATCGATCAAATCATACACAAACTCATTTTAAACACTCAACGACCATATTGAAACACTTTTACTTTCCAAATTAACTAAATCAAGCAAAATAGCAACTCTCATGCATAGAATCCTTTATTGAGCACCAAGGCAATGATACTAGTCGTAACGTAATAATAAACTACTCGTATTCACTCGGTAAGAATCAAGAATCAATTAGAGTTGTGGAATGAAAAATAACACGTCAAAATCAAACTCAAACGTGTGTGCAATGAATAAGCAATCAAATCAAGCAAACACGACCAAGTATTTGATTTCCTTTTATTTCACTTTAAACTAAGCAATTATAGATTCGTTGATTCAAGTATTCACGAAGAGTATAACAAATATATTGGAATTGAACTACAAACACAAAAATATTAAACAACAATTGTTCTCGCATGGATAGTTATTTTTGTGTAACACCTCCAATCCTATGTAGTTGCGATTCTCAAGCCTTTTACACACATTTCTAAACTAGTTTAATCAAATTCGAGCAAAATGATCTCTAAAATCAAACTTAACAACCACAAATGGAGTATTTCATCTAATGCTTCAATCGAAATAAAAACCAAACACGAGGCCAAAATATATCACCCTTGAAATCAATCAAATCATACACAAACTCATTTAAAACACTCAACGACCATATTAAACACTTTTACTTTCCAAATTCACTAAATCAAGCAAAATGGCAACTCTCAATGCATAGAATCCTTTATTGAGCACCAAGGCAATGATACTAGTCGTAATGTACCAATAAACTACTCGTATTCACTCGGTACGAATCAAGAATCAAATTAGAGTTGTGGAATGAAGGTAATAACACATCAAAATCAAACTCAACGTGTGCGCAATGAATAAGAAGTCAAATCAAGCAAACATGACAAAGTAAGTTTGATTTCCTTGTATTTCACTTTAAACTAAGCAATTATAGATTCGTTGATTCAAGTATTCACGAAAGAGTATAACATAATATATGGAATTGAACTACAAACAAAAAAATATTAAACAACAATTGTTCTCGCATGGATAGTTATTTTTGTAGTAACACCTCCAATCCTATGTAGTAGTTGCGATTCTCAAGCCTTTTACACATATTCTAAACTAGTTTAATCAAATTCGAGCAAAATGATCTCTAAAATCAAACTTAACAACCACAAATGGAGTATTTTCATCTAATGCTTCAATCAAAACAAAAACCAAACACGAGGCCACATAAATCACCCTTGAAATCGATCAAATCATACACAAACTCATTTAAAACACTCAACGACCATATTGAAACACTTTTACTTTCCAAATCAACTAAATCAAGCAAAATGGCAACTCTCAATGCATAGAATCCTTTATTGAGCAACAAGGCAATGATACTAGTCGTAACGTACCAATATACTACTCGTATTCACTCGGTAAGAATCAGGAATCAAATTAGAGTTGTGGAATGAAAGTAATAACACGTCAAAATCAAACTCAACGTGTGTGCAATGAATAAGAAGTCAAATCAAGCAAACACGACAAAGTAAGTTTGATTTCCTTGTATTTCACTTTAAACTAAGCAATTATAGATTCGTTGATTCAAGTATTCACGAAAGAGTATAACATAATATATTGGAAATGAACTACAAACACAAAAATATTAAACAACAATTGTTCTCGCATGGATAGTTATTTTTGTAGAACACCCTCCAATCCTATGTAGTTGCGATTCTTAAGCCTTTTACACACATTTCTAAACTAATTTAATCAAATTCGAGCAAAATGATCTCTAAAATCAAACTTAACAACCAAAATGGAGTATTTTCATTTAATGCTTCAATCGAAACAAAAACCAAGCACGAGGCCACATAAATCACCCTTGAAATCGATCAAATCATACACAAACTCATTTAAAACACTCAACGACCATATTGAAACACTTTTACTTTCCAAATCCACTAAATCAAGCAAAATGGCAACTCTCAATGCATAGAATCCTTTATTTAGCACCAAGGCAATGATACTAGTCGTACGTAATAAAAAAAACTACTGTATTCACTCGGTAAGAATCAAGAATCAAATTAGAGTTGTGGAATGAAAATAATAACACGTCAAAATCAAACTCGTGTGTGTGCAATGAATAAGAATCAAATCAAGCAAACACGACAAAGTAAGTTTGATTCCTTTTATTTCACTTTAAACTAAGCAATTATAGATTCGTTGATTCAAGTATTCACGAAAGAGTATAACATAATATATTTGAAATTGAACTACAACACAAAAAATTAAACAACAATTGTTTTCGCATGGATAGTTATTTTTTGTAGTGACAACCTCTAATCTATGTAGTTGTGATTCTCAAGCCTTTTTACACACATTTCTAAACTAGTTTAATCAAATTCGAGCAAAATGATCTCTAAAATCAAATTAACAACCACAAATGGAGCTTTCATCTAATGCTTCAATCGAAACAAAAACAAACACGAGGCCACATAAATCACCCTTGAAATCGATCAAATCATACACAAACTCATTTTAAAAACTCAACGACCATATTGAAACACTTTTACTTTCCAAATCACTAAGTCAAGCAAAATGGCAACTCTCAATGCATAGAATCCTTTATTGAGCACCAAGGCAATGATACTAGTCGTAACGTAATAATAAATACTCGTATTCACTCGGTAAGAATCAAGAATCAAATTAGAGTTGTGGAATGAAAATAATAACACGTCAAATCAAACTCAACGTGTGTGCAATGAATAAGAAGTCAAATCAAGCAAACACGACAAAGTAAGTTTGATTTCCTTGTATTTCACTTTAAACTAAGCATTATAGATTCGTTGATTCAAGTATTCACGAAAGAGTATAACATAATATATTGGAATTGAACTACAAACACAAAATATTAAACAACAATTGTTCTCGCATGGATAGTTATTTTTGTAGAAACAACCTCCAATCCTATGTAGTTGCGATTCTCAAGCCTTTTACACACACATTTCTAAAAAGTTTAATCAAATCGAGCAATGATCTCTAAAATCAACTTAACAACCACAAATGGAGTATTTTCATCTAATGCTTCAATCGAAACAAAAACCAAACACCGAGGCCACATAAATCACCTTGAAATCGATCAAATCATACACAAACTCATTTTAAAACACTCAACGACCATATTGAAACACTTTTACTTTCCAAATTCACTAAATCAAGCAAAATGGCAACTCTCAATGCATAGAATCCTTATTGAGCACCAAGGCAATGATACTAGTCGTAACGTAATAATAAACTACTCGTATTCACTCGGTAAGAATCAAGAATCAAATTAGAGTTGTGGAATGAAAATAATAACACGTCAAAATCAAACTCAATGTGTGTGCAATGAATAAGAAATCAAATCAAGCAAACACGACAAGTAAGTTTGATTCCTTTTATTCACTTTAAACTAAGCAATTATAGATTCGTTGATTCAAGTATTCACGAAAGAGTATAACATAATATATTGGAATGAACTACAAACACAAAAATATTAAACAACAATTGTTCTCGCATGGATAGTTATTTTTGTAGAAACCTCTAATCCTATGTAGTTGCGATTCTCAAGCCTTTTACACACATTTCTAAACTAGTTTAATCAAATTCGAGCAAAATGATCTCTAAATTCAAACTAACAACCACAAATGGAGTATTTTCATCTAATGCTTCAATCGAAACAAAAACCAAACACGAGGCCACATAAATCACCCTTGAAATCGATCAAATCATACACAAACTCATTTAAAACACTCAACGACCATATTGAAACACTTTTACTTTCCAAATCCACTAAATCAAGCAAAATGGCAACTCTCAATGCATAGAATCCTTTATTGAGCACCAAGGCAATGATACTAGTCGTAACGTAACAATAAACTACTCGTATTCACTCGGTAAGAATCAAGAATCAAATTAGAGTTGTGGAATGAAAGTAATAACACGTCAAAATCAAACTCAACGTGTGTGCAATGAATAAGAAGTCAAATCAAGCAAACACGACAAAGTCAACGACCATATTGAAACACTTTTACTTTCCAAATTCACTAAATCAAGCAAAATGGCAACTCTCAAGCATAGAATCCTTTATTGAGCACCAAGGCAATGATACTAGTCGTACGTAATAATAACTACTCGTATTCACTCGGTAAGAATCAAGAATCAAATTAGAGTTGTGGAATGAAAATAATAAACGTCAAAATCAAACCAATGTGTGTGCAATGAATAAGAAATCAAATCAAACAAACACGACCAAGTAAGTTTGATTCCTTGTATTTCACTTTAAACTAAGCAATTATAGATTCGTGATTCAAGTATTCACGAAAGAGTATAACATATATTGGGAATGAACTACAACACAAAAATATTAAACAACAATTGTTCTCGCATGGATAGTTATTTTTGTAGTAACACCCTCCAATCCTATGTAGTTGCGATTCTCAAGGCTTTTACACACATTTCTAAACTAGTTTAATCAAATTCGAGCAAAATGAACTCTAAATTCAAACTTAACAACCACAAATGGAGTATTTTCATCTAATGCTTCAATCGAAACAAAAACTAAACACGAGGCCACATAAATCACCCTTGAAATCGATCAAGTCATACACAAAGTCATTTAAAACACTCAACGACCATATTTAAACACTTTTACATTCCAAATTCACTAAATCAAGCAAAATGGCAACTCTTAATGCATAGAATCCTTTATTGAGCACCAAGGCAATGATACTAGTCGTAACGTAAAAATAAACTACTCGTATTCACTCGGTAAGAATCAAGAATCAAATTAGAGTTGTGGAATGAAGGTAATAACACGTCAAAATCAAACTCAACGTGTGTGCAATGAATAAGAAGTCAAATCAAGCAAACACGACAAAGTAAGTTTGATTCCTTTATTTCACTTAAACTAACAATTACAGATTCGTTGATTCAAGTATTCACAAAAGAGTATAACATAATAAATGGAATTGAACTACAAACACAAAAAATATTAAACAACAATTGTTCTCGCATGGATAGTTATTTTTGTAGTAAAACCCTCCAATCTATGTAGTTGCGATTCTCAAGCCTTTTACACACATTTCTAAACTAGTTTAATCAAATTCGAGCAAAATGATCTCTAAAATCAATTAACAACCACAAATGGAGTATTTTTTCTAATGCTTCAATCGAAACAAAAACAAACACGAGGCCACATAAATCACCTTGAAATCGATCAAATCATACACAAACTCATTTTAAACACCAACGACCATATTGAAACACTTTTACTTTCAAATTCACTAAATCAAGCAAAATGGCAACTCTCAATGCATAGAATCCTTATTGAGCACCAAGGCAATGATACTAGTCGTAACGTAATAATAAACTACTCGTATTCACTCGGTAAGAATCAAGAATCAAATTAGAGTTGTGGAATGAAAATAATAACACGTCAAAATCAAACTCAACGTGTGTGCAATGAATAAGAAGTCAAATCAAGCAAACACGACAAAGTAAGTTTGATTTCCTGTTTATCACTTTAAACTAAGCAATTATAGATTCGTTGATTCAAGTATTCACGAAAGAGTATAACATAATATATTGGAATTGAACTACAAACACAAAAATATTAACAACAATTGTTCTCGCATGGATAGTTTTTTTGTAGTAACACCCTCCAATCCTATGTAGTTGCGATTCTCAAGCCTTTTACACACATTTCTAAACTATTTAATCAAATTCGAGCAAAATGATCTCTAAAATCAAACTTAACAACCACAAATGGAGTATTTTCATCTAATGCTTCAATCGAAACAAAACCAAACACGAGGCCACATAAATCACCCTTGAAATCGATCAAATCATACACAAACTCATTTAAAACACTCAACGACCATATTGAAACACTTTTCTTTCCAAATTCACTAAATCAAGCAAAATGGCAACTCTCAATGCATAGAATCCTTTATTGAGCACCAAGGCAATGATACTAGTCGTAACGTAATAATAAACTACTCGTATTCACTCGGTAAAATCAAGAATCAAATTAGAGTTGTGGAATGAAAGTAACAACACGTCAAAATCAAACTCAACGTGTGTGCAATGAATAAAAAGTCAAATCAAGCAAACACGACAAAGTAAGTTTGATTTCCTTGTATTTCACTTTAAACTAAGCAATTATAGATTCGTTGATTCAAGTATTCACGAAAGAGTATAACATAATATAATGGAATGAACTACAAACACAAAAATATAAACAACAATTGTTCTCGCATGGATAGTTATTTTGTAGTAACACCTCTAATCCTATGTAGTTGCGATTCTCAAGCCTTTTACACACATTTCTAAACTAGTTTAATCAAATTCGAGCAAAATGATCTCTAAAATCAAACTTAACAACCACAAATGGAGTATTTTCATCTAATGCTTCAATCAAACAAAAAACCAAACACGAGGCCACATAAATCACCTTGAAATCGATCAAATCATACACAAACTCATTTAAAACACTCAACGACCATATTGAAACACTTTTACTTTCCAAATTCACTAAATCAAGCAAAATGGAAACTCAATGCATAGAATCCTTTATTGAGCACCAAGGCAATGATACTAGTCGTAACGTACCAATAAACTACTCGTATTCACTCGGTAAGAATCAAGAATCAATTAGAGTTGTGGAATGAAAGTAATAAAACGTCAAAATCAAACTCAACGTGTGTGCAATAAATAAGAAGTCAAATCAAGCAAACACGACAAAGTAAGTTTGATTTCCCTGTTTATCACTTTAAACTAAACAATTATAGATTCGTTGATTCAAGTATTCACGGAAGAGTATAACATAATATATTGGAATTGAACTACAAACACAAAAATATTAAACAACAATTGTTCTCGCATGGATAGTTATTTTTGTAGTAACACCCTCCAATCCTATGTAGTTGCGATTCTCAAGCCTTTTACACACATTTCTAAACTAGTTTAATCGAATTCGAGCAAAATGATCTCTAAAATCAAACTTAACAACCACAAATGGAGTATTTTCATCTAATGCTTCAATCGAAACAAAAACCAAACACGAGGCCACATAAATCACCCTTGAAATCGATCAAATCATACACAAACTCATTTAAAACACTCTACTACCATATTGAAACACTTTTACTTTCCAAATTCACTAAATCAAGCAAAATGGCAACTCTCAATGCATAGAATCCTTTATTGAGCACCAAGGCAATGATACTAGTCGTAACGTAATAATAACTACTCGTATTCACTCGGTAAGAATCAAGAATCAAATTAGAGTTGTGGAATGAAATAATAACACGTCAAAATCAAACTCAACGTGTGTGCAATGAATAAGAATCAAATCAAGCAAAACGACCAAGTAAGTTTGATTTCCTTTATTTCACTTTAAACTAAGCAATTATAGATTCGTTGATTCAAGTATTCACGAAAGAGTATAACAAAATATATTGGAATTGAACTACAAACACAAAAATATTAAACAACAATTGTTCTCGCATTGATAGTTATTTTGTAGAACACCCTCCAATCCTATGTAGTTGCGATTCTCAAGCCTTTTACACACATTCTAAACTAGTTAATCAAATTCGAGCAAAATGATCTCTAAAATCAAACTTAACAACCACAAATGGAGTATTTTCATCTAATGCTTCAATCGAAACAAAAACCAAACACGAGGCCACATAAATCACCCTTGAAATCGATCAAATCATACACAAACTCATTTAAAACACTCAACGACCATATTGAAACACTTTTACTTTCCAAATCCACTAAATCAAGCAAAATGGCAACTCTCAATGCATAGAATCCTTTATTGAGCACCAAGGCAATGATACTAGTCGTAACGTAACAATAAACTACTCGTATTCACTCGGTAAGAATCAAGAATCAAATTAGAGTTGTGGAATGAAAGTAATAACACGTCAAAATCAAACTCAACGTGTGTGCAATGAATAAGAAGTCAAATCAAGCAAACACGACAAAGTAAGTTTGATTTCCTTGTATTTCACTTTAAACTAAGCAATTACAGATTCGTTGATTCAAGTATTCACGAAAGAGTATAACATAATTTATTGGAAATGAACTACAAACACAAAAATATTAAACAACAATTGTTCTCGCATGGATAGTTATTTTTGTAGTGACACCTCTAATCCTATGTAGTTGCGATTCTTAAGCCTTTTACACACATTCTAAACTATTTAATCAATTCGAGCAAAATGATCTCTAAAATCAAACTTAACAACCACAAATTGAGTATTTCATCTAATGCTTCAATCGAAACAAAAACCAAACACGAGGCCACATAAATCACCCTTGAAATCGATCAAATCATACACAAACTCATTTAAAACACTCAACGACCATATTGAAACACTTTTACTTTCCAAATCCACTAAATCAAGCAAAATGGCAACTCTCAATGCATAGAATCCTTTATTGAGCACCAAGGCAATGATACTAGTCGTAACGTACCAATAAACTACTCGTATTCACTCGGTAAGAATCAAGAATCAAATTAGAGTTGTGGAATGAAAGTAACAACACGTCAAAATCAAACTCAACGTGTGTGCAATGAATAAGAAGTCAAATCAAGCAAACACGACAAAGTAAGTTTGATTTCTTGTATTTCACTTTAAACTAAGCAATTATAGATTCGTTGATTCAAGTATTCACGAAAGAGTATAACATAATATATGGAATTGAACTACAAACACAAAAATATTAAACAACAATTGTTCTCGCATGGATAGTTATTTTTGTAGACAACCCTCCAATCCTATGTAGTTGCGATTCTCAAGCCTTTTACACACATTTCTAAACTAGTTAATCAAATTCGAGCAAAATGATCTCTAAATCAAACTTAACAACCACAATGGAGTATTTTCATCTAATGCTTCAATCGAAACACAAAACCAAACACGAGGCCACATAAATCACCCTTGAAATCGATCAATCATACACAAACTCATTTAAAACACTCAACGACCATATTGAAACACTTTTACTTTCCAAATTCACTAAATCAAGCAAAATGGCAACTCTCAATGCATAGAATCCTTTATTGAGCACCAAGGCAATGATACTAGTCGTAACGTAATAAAAAACTACTCGTATTCACTCGGTAAGAATCAAGAATCAAATTAGAGTTGTGGAATGAAAGTAATAACACGTCAAATCAAACTCGATGTGTGTGCAATGAATAAGAAATCAAATCAAGCAAACACGACCAAGTAAGTTTGATTTCCTTTATTTCACTTTAAACTAAGCAATTATAGATTCGTTGATTCAAGTATTCACGAAAGAGTATAACATAATATATTGGAATTGAACTACGAAACAAAAATATTAAACAACAATTGTTCTCGCATGGATAGTATTTTTGTAGTGACAACCTCTAATCCTATGTAGTTGCGATTCTCAAGCCTTTTACACACACATTTCTAAACTAGTTTAATCAAATTCGAGCAAAATGATCTCTAAAATCAAACTTAACAACCACAAATGGAGTATTTTCATCTAATGCTTCAATCGAAACAAAAACCAAACACGAGGCCACATAAATCACCTTTGAAATCGATCAAATCATACACAACTCATTTAAACACTCAACGACCATATTGAAACACTTTTACTTTCCAAATTCACTAAATCAAGCAAAATGGCAACTCTCAATGCATAGAATCCTTTATTGAGCACCAAGGCAATGATACTAGTCGTAACGTATAATAAACTACTCGTATTCACTCGGTAAGAATCAAGAATCAAATTAGAGTTGTGGAATGAAAATAATAACACGTCAAAATCAAACTCAATGTGTGTGCAATGAATAAGAAATCAAATCAAGCAAACACGACAAGTAAGTTTGATTTCTTTTATTTCACTTTAAACTAAGCAATTATAGATTCGTTGATTCAAGTATTCACGAAAGGTTAAACAAATATATTGGAATTAACTACAACACAAAAAATATTAAACAACAATTGTTCTCGCATGGATAGTTATTTTTGTAGTAACAACCTCTAATCCTATGTAGTTGCGATTCTAAGCCTTTTACACACATTTCTAAACTAGTTTAATCAAATTCGAGCAAAATGATCTCTAAAATCAAACTTAACAACCACAAATCGAGTATTTTCATCTAATGCTTCAATCGAACAAAAACCAACACGAGGCCACATAAATCACCCTTGAAATCGATCAAATCATACACAAACTCATTTTAAACACTCAAAGACCATATTGAAACACTTTTACTTTCCAATTCACTAAATCAAGCAAAATGGCAACTCTCAATGCATAGAATCCTTTATTGAGCACCAAGGCAATGATACTAGTCGTAACGTAATAATAAACTACTCGTATTCACTCAGTAAGAATCAAGAATCAAATTAGAGTTGTGGAATGAAAGTAATAACACGTCAAAATCAAACTCAACGTGTGTGCAATGAATAAGAAATCAAATCAAGCAAACACGACAAAGTAAGTTTGATTTCCTTGTATATCACTTTAAACTAAGCAATTATAGATTGTTTGATTCAAGTATTCATTAAAGAGTATAACACAATATATTGGAATTGAACTACAAACACAAAATATTAAACAACAATTGTTCTCGCAAGGATAGTTTTTTTTGTAGTGACAACCTCTAATCCTATGTAGTTGCGATTCTCAAGCCTTTTACACATATTTCTAAACTAGTTAATCAAATTCGAGCAAAATGATCTCTAAAATCAAACTTAACAACCACAAATAGAGTATTTTATCTAATGCTTCAATCGAAACAAAAACCAAAACGAGGCCACACATAAATCACCCTTGAAATCGATCAAATCATACACAAACTCATTTAAACACTCAACGACCATATTGAAACACTTTTACTTTCCAAATCACTAAATCAAGCAAAATGGCAAACTCCAATGCATAGAATCCTTTATGAGCACCAAGGCAATGATACTAGTCGTAACGTAATAATAAACTACTCGTATTCACTGGTAAGAATCAAGAATCAAATTAGAGTTGTGGAATGAAAGTAATAACACGTCAAAATCAAACTCAACGTGTGTGCAATGAATAAGAAGTCAAATCAAGCAAACACGACAAAGTAAGTTTGATTTCCTTGTATTTCGTTTTATACTAAGCAATTATAGATTCGTTGATTCAAGTATTCACAAAAGAGTATAACATAATATATTGGAATTGAACTACAAACACAAAAATATTAAACAACAATTGTTCTCGCATGGATAGTTATTTTTGTAGACACACCCTCCAATCCTATGTAGTTGCTATTCTCAAGCCTTTTACACACATTTCTAAACTAGTTTAATCAAATTCGAGCAAATAATCTCTAAAATCATACTTAACAACCACAAATGGAGTATTTTCATCTAATGCTTCAATCGAAACAAAAACCAAACACGAGGCCACATAAATCACCCTTGAAATCGATCAAATCATACACAAACTCATTTAAACACTCAACGACCATATTGAAACACTTTTACTTTCAAATCACTAAATCAAGCAAAATGGCAACTCTCAATGCATAGAATCCTTTATTGAGCACCAAGGCAATGATACTAGTCGTAACGTAATAAAAACTACTCGTATTCACTCGGTAAGAATCAAGAATCAAATTAGAGTTGTGGAATGAAAATAAGAACACGTCAAAATCAAACTCGAGTGTGTGCAATGAATAAGCAAATCCAATCAAGCAAACACGACCAAGTAAGTTTGATTCCCTTTATTTCACTTTAAAATAAGCAATTATAGATTCGTTGATTCAAGTATCACGAAAGAGTATAACATAACATATTGGAATTGAACTACAAACACAAAAATATTAAACAACAATGTTCTCCCATGGATAGTTATTTTGTAGTGACAACCTCTAATCCTATGTAGTTGCGATTCTCAAGTCTTTTACACACATTTCTAAACTAGTTTAATCAAATTCGAGCAAAATGATTTCTAAAATCAAACTTAACAACCACAATGGAGTATTTCATCTAATGCTTCAATCGAAACAAAACCAAACACGAGGCCATATAAATCACCTTGAAATCGATCAAATCATACACAAATCATTTAAAACACTCAACGACCATATTGAAACACTTTTACTTTCCAAATTCACTAAATCAAGCAAAATGGCAACTCTCAATGCATAGAATCCTTTATTGAGCACCAAGGCAATGATACTAGTCGTAACGTAATAAAAAACTACTCGTATTCACTCGGTAAGAATCAAGAATCAAATTAGAGTTGTGGAATGAAATAAGTAACACGTCAAAATCAAACTCGTGTGTGTGCAATGAATAAGAATCAAATCAAGCAAACACGACCAAGTAAGTTTGATTTCCTTTAATTTCACTTTAAAATAAGCAATTATAGATTCGTTGATTCAAGTATTCACGAAAGAGTATAACACAATATATTGGAATTGAACTACAAATACAAAAATATTAAACAACAATTGTTCTCGCATGGATTGCTATTTTTGTAGTGACAACCTCTAATCCTATGTAGCTGCGATTCTCAAGCCTTTTACACACATATTTCTAAACTAGTTTAATCAAATTCGAGCAAAATGATCTCTAACATCAAACTTAACAACCACAAATGGAGTATTTTCACCTAATGCTTCAATCAAAACAAAAACCAAACACTAGGCCACATAAATCACCCTTGAAATCGATCAAATCATACACAAACTCATTTAAAACACTCAACGACCATATTGTTACACTTTTACTTTCCAAATTCACTAAATCAAGCAAAATGACAACTCTCAATGCATAGAATCCTTTATTGAGCACCAAGGCAATGATACTAGTCGTAACGTACCAATAAACTACTCGTATTCACTCAGTAAGAATCAAGAATCAAATTAGAGTTGTGGAATGAAAGTAACAACACGTCAAAATCAAACTCAACATGTGTGCAATAAATAAGAAGTCAAATCAAGCAAACACGACAAAGTAAGTTTGATTTCCCTGTTTATCACTTTAAACTAAACAATTATAGATTCGTTGATTCAAGTATTCACGGAAGAGTATAACATAATATATTGGAATTGAACTACAAACACAAAAATATTAAACAACAATTGTTCTCGCATGGATAGTTATTTTTGTAGTAACACCCTCCAATCCTATGTAGTTGCGATTCTCAAGCCTTTTACACACATTTCTAAACTAGTTTAATCGAATTCAAGCAAAATGATCTCTAAAATCAAACTTAACAACCACAAATGGAGTATTCTCATCTAATGCTTCAATCGAAACAAAAACCAAACATGGGGCCACATAAATCACCCTTGAAATCGATCAAATCATACACAAACTCATTTTAAACACTCAACGACCATATTTAAACACTTTTACTTTCCAAATTAATTAAATCAAGCAAAATAGCAACTCTCAGTGCATAGAATCCTTTATTGAGCACCAAGGCAATGATACTGGTCGTAATGTAATAATAAACTACTCGTATTCACTCGGTAAGAATCAAGAATCAAATTAGAGTTGTGGAATTAAAATAATAACACGTCAAAATCAAACTCAAGGTGTGTGCAATGAATAAGCAATAAAATGAAGCAAACACAACCAAGTAAGTTCGATTTCCTTTTATTTCACTTTAAAATAAGCAATTATAGATTCGTTGATTCAAGTATTCACGAAAGAGTATAACAAAATATATTGGAATTGAACTACAAACACAAAAATATTAAACAACAATTGTTCTCGCATGGATAGTTATTTTGGTAGTAACACCCTCCAATCCTATGTAGTTGCGATTCTCAAGCCTTTTACACACATTTCTAAACTAGTTTAATCGAATTCGAGCAAAATGATCTCTAAAATCAAACTTAACAACCACAAATAGAGTATTTTCATCTAATGCTTCAATCGAAATAAAAACCAAACACGAGGCCAAAATATATCACCCTTGAAATCAATCAAATCATACACAAACTCATTTAAAACACTCAACGACCATATCTAAACACTTTTACTTTCCAAATTCACTAAATCAAGCAAAATGGCAAGTCTCAATGCATAGAATCCTTTATTGAGCACCAAGGCAATGATACTAGTCGTAACGTAAAAATAAACTACTCGTATTCACTCGGTAAGAATCAAGAATCAAATTAGAGTTGTGGAATGAAGGTAATAACACGTCAAAATCAAACTCAACGTGTGTGCAATGAATAAGAAGTCAAATCAAGCAAACACGACAAAGTAAGTTTGATTTCCATATATATCACTTTAAACTAAACTATTACAAATTCGTTGATTCAAGTATTCACAAAAGAGTATAACATAATATAATGGAATTGAACTACAAACACAAAAATATTAAACAACAATTGTTCTCGAATGGATAGTTATTTTTGTAGTAACACCCTCCAATCCTATGTAGTTGCGATTCTCAAGCCTTTTACACATATTTCTAAACTAGTTTAATCAAATTCGAGCAAAATAATATCTAAAATCAAACTTAACAACCACAAATGGAGTATTTTCATCTAATGCTTCAATCAAAACAAAAACCAAACACGATGCCACATAAATCACCCTTGAAATCGATCAAATCATACACAAACTCATTTAAAACACTCAATGACCATATTGTTACACTTTTACTTTCCAAATTCACTAAATCAAGCAAAATGACAACTCTCAATGCATAGAATCCTTTATTGAGCACCAAGGCAATGATACTAGTCGTAACGTACCAATAAACTACTTGTATTCACTCAGTAAGAATCAAGAATCAAATTAGAGTTGTGGAATGAAAGTAACAACACGTCAAAATCAAACTCAACGTGTGTGCAATGAATAAGAAGTCAAATCAAGCAAACACGACAAAGTAAGTTTGATTTCCTTGTATATCACTTTAAACTAAGCAATTATAGATTCGTTGATTCAAGTATTTATGAAAGAGTATAACATAATGTACTGGAATTGACCTACGAA
Source organism: Flaveria robusta (assembly GCA_025506415.1). Classification (NCBI taxonomy): domain Eukaryota; kingdom Viridiplantae; phylum Streptophyta; class Magnoliopsida; order Asterales; family Asteraceae; genus Flaveria; species Flaveria robusta. The sequence goes on from CM046475.1 coordinate 14,063,506, forward strand.
CACAAAAATATTAAACAACAATTGTTCTCGCATGGATAGTTATTTTTGTAGACATACCCTCCAATCCTATGTAGTTGCGATTCTCAAGCCTTTTACACACATTTCTAAACTAGTTTAATTCAATTCGAGCAAAATGATCTCTAAAATCAAACTTAGCAACCACAAATCGAGTATTTTCATCTAATGCTTCACTCGAAACAAAAACCAAACACGAGGCCACATAAATCACCCTTGCAATTGATCAAATCATACACAAACTCATTTCAAACACTCAACGACCATATTGAAACACTTTTACTTTCCAAATTCACTAAATCAAGCAATATGGCAACTCTCAATGCATAGAATCCTTTATTGAGCACCAAGGCAATGATACTAGTCGTAACGTAATAAAAAACTACTCGTATTCACTCGGTAAGAATCAAGAATCAAATTAGAGTTGTGGAATGAAAATAAGAACACGTCAAAATCAAACTCGATGTGTGTGCAATGAATAAGCAATCAAATCAAGCAAACACGACCAAGTAAGTTTGATTTCCTTTTATTTCACTTTACAATAAGCAATTATAGATTCGTTGATTCAAGTATTCACGAAAGAGTATAACATAATATATTTGAATTGAACTACGAACACAAAAATATTAAACAACAATTGTTTTCGCATGAATAGTTATTTTTCTGGTGACAACCTCTAATCCTATGTAGTTGTGATTCTCAAGCCTTTTACACACACATTTCTAAACTAGTTTAATCAAATTCGAGCAAAATGATCTCTAAAATCAAATTTAACAACCACAAATGGAGCATTTTCATCTAATGCTTCAAGCGAAACAAAAATCAAACACGAGGCCACATAAATCACCTTTGAAATGGATCAAATCATACACACACTCATTTTAAACACTCAACGACCATATTGAAACACTTTTACTTTCCAAATTCACTAAGTCAAGCAAAATGGCAACTATCAATGCATAGAATCCTTTATTGAGCACCAAGGCAATGATACTAGTCGTCACGTAATAATAAACTACTCGTATTCACTTGGTAAGAATCAAGAATCAAATTAGAGTTGTAGAATGAAAATAATAACGCGTCAAAATCAAACTCAATGTGTGTGCAATGAATAAGAAATCAAATCAAGCAAACACGACCAAGTAAGTTTGATTTCTTTTAATTTCACTTTAAACTAAGCAATTATAGATTCGTTGATTCAAGTATTCACGAAAGTGTATAACATAATATATTGGAATTAAACTACAAACACAAAAATATTAAACAACAATTGTTCTCGCATGGATAGTTATTTTTGTAGTAACAACCACTAATCCTATGTAGTTGCGATTCTGAAGCCTTTTACACACATTTCTAAACTAGTTTAATCAAATTCCAGCAAAATAATCTCTAAAATCAAACTTAGCAACCACAAATCGAGTATTTTCATCTAATGCTTCACTCGAACAAAAACCAAACACGAGGCCACATAAATCACCCTTGAAATCGATCAAATCATACACAAACTCATTTTAAACACTCAAAGACCATATTGAAACACTTTTACTTTCCAAATTCACTAAATCAAGCAAAATGGCAACTCTCAATGCATAGAATCCTTTATTGAGCACCAAGGCAATAATACTAGTCGTAACGTAATAATAAACTACTCGTATTCACTCAGTAAGAATCAAGAATCAAATTAGAGTTGTGGAATGAAAGTAATAACACGTCAAAATCAAACTCAACGTGTGTGCAATGAATAAGAAATCAAATCAAGCAAACACGACAAAGTAAGTTTGATTTCCTTGTATATCACTTTAAACTAAGCAATTATAGATTGTTTGATTCAAGTATTCATTAAAGAGTATAACACAATATATTGGAATTGAACTACAAACACAAAAATATTAAACAACAATTGTTCTCGCAAGGATAGTTATTTTTGTAGTGACAACCTCTAATCCTATGTAGTTGCGATTCTCAAGCCTTTTACACACATATTTCTAAACTAGTTTAATCAAATTCGAGCAAAATGATCTCTAAAATCAAACTTAACAACCACAAATAGAGTATTTTTATCTAATGCTTCAATCGAAACAAAAACCAAACACGAGGCCACATAAATCACCCTTGAAATCGATCAAATCGTACACAAACTCATTTTAAACACTCAACGACCATATTGAAACACTTTTACTTTCCAAATTCACTAAATCAAGCAAAATGGCAACTCTCCCAATGCATAGAATCCTTTATTGAGCACCAAGGCAATGATACTAGTCGTAACGTAATAATAAACTACTCGTATTCACTCGGTAAGAATTAAGAATCAAATTAGAGTTGTGGAATGAAAGTAACAACACGTCAAAATCAAACTCAACGTGTGTGCAATGAATAAGAAGTCAAATCAAGCAAACACGACAAAGTAAGTTTGATTTCCTTGTATATCATTTTAAACTAAGCAATTATAAATTCGTTGATTCAAGTATTCACAAAAAAGTATAACATAATACATTGGAATTGAACTACAAACACAAAAATATTAAACAACAATTGTTCTCGCATGGATAGTTATTTTTGTAGACACACCCTCCAATCCTATGTAGTTGCTATTCTCAAGCCTTTTACACACATTTCTAAACTAGTTTAATCAAATTCGAGCAAAATAATCTCTAAAATCATACTTAGCAACCACAAATCGAGTATTTTCATCTAATGCTTCACTCGAAACAAAAACCAAACACGAGGCCACATAAATCACCCTTGAAATCGATCAAATTATACACAAACTTATTTTAAACACTCAACGACCATATTGAAACACTTTTACTTTTCAAATTCACTAAATCAAGCAAAATGGCAACTCTCAATGCATAGAATCCTTTATTGAACACCAAGGCAATGATACTAGTCGTAACGTAATAAAAAACTACTCGTATTCACTCGGTAAGAATCAAGAATCAAATTAGAGTTGTGGAATGAAAATAAGAACATGTCAAAATCAAACTCGATGTGTGTGCAATGAATAAGCAATCCAATCAAGCAAACATGACCAAGTAAGTTTGATTCCCTTTTATTTCACTTTAAAATAATCAATTATAGATTCGTTGATTCAAGTATTCACGAAAGAGTATAACATAACATATTGGAATTGAACTACAAACACAAAAATATTAAACAACAATTGTTCTCCCATGGATAGTTATTTTTGTAGTGACAACCTCTAATCCTATGTAGTTGCGATTCTCAAGTCTTTTACACACACATTTCTAAACTAGTTTAATCAAATTCGAGGAAAATGATTTATAAAATCAAACTTAACAACCACAAATGGAGTATTTCATCTAATCCTTGAAGCGAAACAAAAACCAAACACGATGCCATATAAATCACCCTTGAAATCGATCAAATCATACACAAAATCATTTAAAACACTCAACGACCATATTGAAACGCTTTTACTTTCTAAATTCACTAAATCAAGCAAAATGGCAACTCTCAATGCATAGAATCCTTTATTGACCACCAAGGCAATGATACTAGTCGTAACGTAATAAAAAACTACTCGTATTCACTCGGTAAGAATCAAGAATCAAATTAGAGTTGTGGAATGAATATAAGAACACGTCAAAATCAAACTCGATGTGTGTGCAATGAATAAGAAATCAAATCAAGCAAACACGACCAAGAAAGTTTGATTTCCTTTAATTTCACTTTAAAATAAGCAATTATAGATTCGTTGATTCAAGTATTCACGAAAGAGTATAACACAATATATTGGAATTGAACTACAAATACAAAAATATTAAACAACAATTGTTCTCGCATGGATTGCTATTTTTGTAGTGACAACCTCTAATCCTATGTAGCTGCGATTCTCAAGCCTTTTACACACAAATTTCTAAACTAGTTTAATCAAATTCGAGCAAAATGATCTCTAAAATCAAACTTAACAACCACAAATAGAGTATTTTGATCTAATGCTTCAATCGAAACAAAAACCAAACACGAGGCCACATAAATCACCCTTGAAATCGATCAAATCGTACACAAACTCATTTTAAACACTCAACGACCATATTGAAACACTTTTACTTTCCAAATTCACTAAATCATGCAAAATGGCAACTCTCAATGCATAGAATCCTTTATTGAGCACCAAGGCAATGATACTAGTCGTAACGTAATAATAAACTACTCTTATTCACTCGGTAAGAATCAAGAATCAAATTAGAGTTGTGGAATGAAAGTAACAACACGTCAAAATCAAACTCAACGTGTGTGCAATGAATAAGAAGTCAAATCAAGCAAACACGACAAAGTAAGTTTGATTTCCTTGTATATCACTTTAAACTAAGCAATTATAGATTCGTTGATTCAAGTATTCACGAAAGAGTATAACATAATATATTGGAATTGAACTACAAACACAAAAATATTAAACAACAATTGTTCTCGCATGGATAGTTATTTCTGTAGACACACCTCCAATCCTATGTAGTTGCGATTCTCAAGCCTTTTACACACATTTCTAAACTAGTTTAATCAAATTCGAACAAAATAATCTCTAAAATCAAACTTAGCAACCACAAATCGAGTATTTTCATCTAATGCTTCACTAGAATAAAAACCAAACACGAGGCCACATAAATCACCCTTGAAATCGATCAAATCATACACAAACTCATTTTAAACACTCAAAGACCATATTAAAACACTTTTACTTTCCAAATTCACTAAATCAAGGAAAATGGTAACTCTCAATGCATAGAATCCTTTATTGAGCACCAAGGCAATGATACTAGTCGTAACGTAATAAAAAACTACTCGTATTCACTCGTAAGAATCAAGAATCAAATTAGAGTTGTGGAATGAAAATAAGAACACGTCAAAATCAAACTCGATGTGTGTGCAATGAATAAGCAATCAAATCAAGCAAACACGACCAAGTAAGTTTGATTCCTTTTAGTTCACTTTAAAATAAGCAATTATAGATTCGTTGATTCAAGTATTCACGAAAGAGTATAACATAATATGTTGGAATTTAACTACAAACACAAAAATATTAAACAACAATTGTTCTCGCATGGATAGTTATTTTTGTAGTGACAACCTCTAATCCTATGTAGTTGCGATTCTCAAGCCTTTTACACACACATTTCTAAACTAGTTTAATCAAATTCGAGGAAAATGATCTCTAAAATCAAACTTAACAACCACAAATGGAGTATTTTAATCTAATGCTTCAATCGAAACAAAAACCAAACACGAGGCCACATAAATCACCCTTAAAATCGATCAAATCATACATAAACTCATTTAAAACACTGAACGACCATATTGAAACACTTTTACTTTCCCAATTCACTAAATCAAGCAAAATGGCAACTCTCAATGCATAGAATCCTTTATTGACCACCAAGGCAATGATACTAGTCGTAACGTAATAAAAAACTACTCGTATTCACTTGGTAAGAATCAAGAATCAAATTAGAGTTGTGGAATGAAAATAAGAACACGTCAAAATCAAACTCGATGTGTGTGCAATGAATAAGCAATCAGATCAAGCAAACAGGACCAAGTAAGTTTGATTTCCTTTAATTTCACTTTAAAATATGCAATTATAGATTCGTTGATTCAAGTATTCACGAAAGAGTATAACATAATATATTGGAATTGAACTACAAATACAAAAATATTAAACAACAATTGTTCTCGCATGGATTGTTATTTTTGTAGTGACAACCTCTAATCCTATGTAGTTGCGATTCTCAGCCTTTACACACACATTTCTAAACTAATTTAATCAAATTCGAGCAAAATGATCTCTAAAATCAAACTTAACAACCACAAATGGAGTATTTTCATCTAATGCTTCAATCAAAACAAAAACCAAACACGAGGCCACATAAATCACCCTTGAAATCGATCAAATCATACACAAACTCATTTAAAACACTCAACGACCATATTGAAACACTTTTACTTTCCAAATCCACTAAATCAAGCAAAATGTCAACTCTAAATGCATAGAATCCTTTATTTAGCACCAAGGCAATGATACTAGTCGTAACGTACCAATAAACTACTCGTATTCACTCGGTAAGAATCAAGAATCAAATTAGAGTTGTGGAATGAAAGTAATAACACGTCAAAATCAAACTCAAAGTGTGTGCAATGAATAAGAAGTCAAATCAAGCAAACACGACAAAGTAAGTTTGATTTCCTTGTATTTCACTTTAAACTTAGCAATTACAGATTCGTTGATTCAAGTATTCACGAAAGAGTATAACATAATATATTGAAAATGAACTACAAACACAAAAATATTAAACAACAATTGTTCTCGCGTGGATAGTTATTTTTGTAGACACACCCTCCAATCCTATGTAGTTGCGATTCTCAAGCCTTTTACACACATTTCTAAACTAGTTTAATCAAATTCAAGCAAAATGATCTCTAAAATCAAACTTAGCAACCATAAATCGAGTATTTTCATCTAATGCTTCACTCGAATAAAAACCAAACACGAGGCCACATAAATCACCCTTGAAATCGATCAAATCATACACAAACTCATTTTAAACACTCAACGACCATATTGAAACACTTTTACTTTCCAAATTCACTAAATCAAGCAAAATGGCAACTCTCAATGCATAGAATCCTTTATTGAGCACCAAGGCAATGATACTAGTCGTAACGTAATAATAAACTACTCTTATTCACTCGGTAAGAATCAGGAATCAAATTAGAGTTGTAGAAAGAAAGTAACAACACGTCAAAATCAAACTCAACGTGTGTGCAATGAATAAGAAGTCTAATCAAGCAAACGCGACAAAGTAAGTTTGATTTCCTTGTATATCACTTTAAACTAAGCAATTATAGATTCGTTGATTCAAGTATTCACGAAAGAGTATAACATAATATATTGGAATTGAACTACAAACACAAAAATATTAAACAACAATTGTTCTCGCATGGATAGTTATTTCTGTAGACACACCCTCCAATCCTATGTAGTTGCGATTCTCAAGCCTTTTACACGCATTTCTAAACTAGTTTAATCAAATTCGAACAAAATAATCTCTAAAATCAAACTTAGCAACCACAAATCGAGTATTTTCATCTAATGCTTCACTCGAATAAAAACCAAACACGAGGCCACATAAATCACCCTTGAAATCGATCAAATCATACACAAACTCATTTTAAACACTCAAAGACCATATTAAAACACTTTTACTTTCCAAATTCACTAAATCAAGGAAAATGGTAACTCTCAATGCATAGAATCCTTTATTGAGCACCAAGGCAATGATACTAGTCGTAACGTAATAAAAAACTACTCGTATTCACTCCGTAAGAATCAAGAATCAAATTAGAGTTGTGGAATGAAAATAAGAACACGTCAAAATCAAACTCGATGTGTGTGCAATGAATAAGCAACCAAATCAAGCAAAAACGACCAAGTAAGTTTGATTCCCTTTTATTTCACTTTAAAATAAGCAATTATAGATTCGTTGATTCAAGTATTCACGAAAGAGTATAACATAATATGTTGGAATTTAACTACAAACACAAAAATATTAAACAACAATTGTTCTCGCATGGATAGTTATTTTTGTAGTGACAACCTCTAATCCTATGTAGTTGCGATTCTCAAGCCTTTTACACACACATTTCTAAACTAGTTTAATCAAATTCGAGGAAAATGATCTCTAAAATCAAACTTAACAACCACAAATGGAGTATTTTAATCTAATGCTTCAATCGAAACAAAAACCAAACACGAGGCCACATAAATCACCCTTAAAATAGATCAAATCATACATAAACTCATTTAAAACACTGAACGACCATATTGAAACACTTTTACTTTCCCAATTCACTAAATCAAGCAAAATGGCAACTCTCAATGCATAGAATCCTTTATTGACCACCAAGGCAATGATACTAGTCGTAACGTAATAAAAAACTACTCGTATTCACTTGGTAAGAATCAAGAATCAAATTAGAGTTGTGGAATGAAAATAAGAACACGTCAAAATCAAACTCGATGTGTGTGCAATGAATAAGCAATCAGATCAAGCAAACAGGACCAAGTAAGTTTGATTTCCTTTAATTTCACTTTAAAATATGCAATTATAGATTCGTTGATTCAAGTATTCACGAAAGAGTATAACATAATATATTGGAATTGAACTACAAATACAAAAATATTAAACAACAATTGTTCTCGCATGGATTGTTATTTTTGTAGTGACAACCTCTAATCCTATGTAGTTGCGATTCTCACGCCTTTAACACACACATTTCTAAACTAGTTTAATCAAATTCGAGCAAAATGATCTCTAAAATCAAACTTAACAACCACAAATGTAGTATTTTCATCTAATGCTTCAATCAAAACAAAAACCAAACACGAGGCCACATAAATCACCCTTGAACTCGATCAAATCATACACAAACTCATTTTAAACACTCAACGACCATATTGAAACACTTTTACTTTCCAAATTCACTAAATCAAGCAAAATGACAACTCTGAATGCATAGAATCCTTTGTTGAGCACCAAGGCAATGATACTAGTCGTAACGTAATAATAAACTACTCTTATTCACTCGGTAAGAATCAGGAATCAAATTAGAGTTGTGGAACGACAGTAACAACACGTCAAAATCAAACTCAATGTGTGTGCAATGAATAAGAAGTCAAATCAAGCAAACACGACAAAGTAAGTTTGATTTCCTTGTAAATCACTTTAAACTAAGCAATTATAGATTCGTTAATTCAAGTATTCACGAAAGAGTATAACATAATATATTGGAATTGAACTACAAACACAAAAATATTAAACAACAATTGTTCTCGCATGGATAGTTATTTTTGTAGACACACCCTCCAATCCTATGTAGTTGCGATTCTCAAGCCTTTTACACACATTTCTAAACTAGTTTAATCAAATTCAAGCAAAATGATCTCTAAAATCAAACTTAGCAACCATAAATCGAGTATTTTCATCTAATGCTTCACTCGAATAAAAACCAAACACGAGGCCACATAAATCACCCTTGAAATCGATCAAATCATACACAAACTCATTTTAAACACTCAACGACGATATTGAAACACTTTTACTTTCCAAATTCACTAAATCAAGCAAAATGGCAACTCTCAATGCATAGAATCCTTTATTGAGCACCAAGGCAATGATACTAGTCGTAACGTAATAAAAAACTACTCGTATTCACTCGGTAAGAATCAAGAATCAAATTAGGGTTGTGGAATGAAAATAAGAACACGTCAAAATCAAACCTGATGTGTGTGCAATGAATAAGAAATCAAATAAAGCAAACACGACCAAGTAAGTTTGATTTCCTTTAATTTCACTTTAAAATAAGCAATTATAGATTCGTTGATTCAAGTATTCACGAAAGAGTATAACACAATATATTGGAATTGAACTACAAACACAAAAATATTAAACAACAATTGTTCTCGCATGGATTGTTATTTTTGTAGTGACAACCTCTAATCCTATGTAGTTGCGATTCTCAAGTCTTTTACACACATATTTTTAAACTAGTTTAATCAAATTCGAGCAAAATGATCTCTAAAATCAAACTTAACAACCACAAATAGAGTATTTTTATCTAATGCTTCAATCGAAACAAAAACCAAACACGAGGCCATATAAATCACCCTTGAAATCGATCAAATCGTACACAAACTCATTTTAAACACTCAACGACCATATTGAAACACTTTTACTTTCCAAATTCACTAAATCAAGCGAAATGGCAACTCTCAATGCAAAGAATCCTTTATTGAGCACCAAGGCAATGATACTAGTCGTAACGTAATAATAAACTACTCTTATTCACTCGGTAAGAATCAGGAATCAAATTAGAGTTGTGGAATGAAAGTAACAACACGTCAAAATCAAACTCAACGTGTGTGCAATGAATAAGAAGTCAAATCAAGCAAACACGACAAAGTAAGTTTGATTTCCTTGTATATCACTTTAAACTAAGCAATTATAGATTCGTTGATTCAAGTATTCACGAAAGAGTATAACATAATATATTGGAATTGAACTACAAACACAAAAATATTAAACAACAATTGTTCTCGCATGGATAGTTATTTTTGTAGACACACCCTCCAATCCTATGTAGTTGCGATTCTCAAGCATTTTACACACATTTCTAAACTAGTTTAATCAAATTCGAGCAAAATAATCTCTAAAATCAAACTTAGCAACCACAAATCGAGTATTTTCATCTAATGCTTCACTCGAACAAAAACCAAACACGAGGCCACATAAATCACCCTTGAAATCGATCAAATCATACACAAACTCTTTTGAAACACTCAACGACCATATTAAAACACTTTTACTTTCCAAATTCACTAAATCAAGCAAAATAGCAACTCTCAATGCATAGAATCCTTTATTGAACACCAAGGCAATGATACTAGTCGTAACGTAATAAAAAACTACTCGTATTCACTCGGTAAGAATCAAGAATCAAATTAGAGTTGTGGAATGAAAATAAGAACATGTCAAAATCAAACTCGATGTGTGTGCAATGAATAAGCAATCCAATCAAGCAAACACGACCAAGTAAGTTTGATTCCCTTTTATTTCACTTTAAAATAAGCAATTATAGATTCGTTGATTCAAGTATTCACGAAAGAGTATAACATAATATATTGGAATTGAACTACAAACACAAAAATATTAAACAACAATTGTTCTCGCATGGATAGTTATTTTTGTAGTGACAACCTCTAATCCTATGTAGTTGCGATTCTCAAGCCTTTTACACACACATTTCTAAACTAGTTTAATCAAATTCGAGCAAAATGATCTCTAAAATCAAACTTAACAACCACAAATGTAGTATTTTCATCTAATGCTTCAATCGAAACAAAAACCAAACACGAGGCCACGTAAATCACCCTTGAACTCGATCAAATCATACACAAACTCATTTTAAACACTCAACGACCATATTGAGACACTTTTACTTTCCAAATTCACTAAATCAAGCAAAATGGCAACTCTCAATGCATAGAATCCTTTGTTGAGCACCAAGGCAATGATACTAGTCGTAACGTAACAATAAACTACTCTTATTCACTCGGTAAGAATCAGGAATCAAATTAGAGTTGTGGAATGAAAGTAACAACACGTCAAAATCAAACTCAACGTGTGTGCAATGAATAAGAAGTCAAATCAAGAAAACACGACAAAGTAAGTTTGATTTCCTTGTATATCACTTTAAACTAAGCAATTATAGATTCGTTGATTCAAGTATTCACGAAAGAGTATAACATAATATATTGGAATTGAACTACAAACACAAAAATATTAAACAACAATTGTTCTCGCATGGATAGTTATTTTTGTAGACACACTCTCCAATCTTATGTAATTGCGATTCTCAAGCCTTTTACACACATTTATAAACTAGTTTAATCAAATTCGAGCAAAATGATCTCTAAAATCAAACTTAGCAACCAAAAATCGAGTATTTTCATCTAATGCTTCACTCGAATAAAAACCAAACACGAGGCCACATAAATCACCCTTGAAATCGATCAAATCATACACAAACTCATTTTAAACACTCAACGACCATATTGAAACACTTTTACTTTCCAAATTCACTAAATCAAGCAAAATGGCAACTCTCAATGCATAGAATCCTTTATTGAGCACCAAGGCAATGATACTAGTCTTAACGTAATAAAAAACTACTCGTATTCACTCGGTAAGAATCAAGAATCAAATTAGAGTTGTGGAATGAAAATAAGAACACGTCAAAATCAAACTCGATGTGTGTGCAATGAATAAGCAACCAAATCAAGCAAACACGACCAAGTAAGTTTGATTCCCTTTTATTTCACTTTAAAATAAGCAATTATAGATTCGTTGATTCAAGTATTCACTAAAGAGTATAACATAATATATTGGAATTTAACTACAAACACAAAAATATTAAACAACAATTGTTCTCGCATGGATAGTTATTTTTGTAGTGACAACTTATAATCCTATGTAGTTGCGATTCTCAAGCCTTTTACACACACATTTCTAAACTAGTTTAATCAAATTCGAGGAAAATGATCTCTAACATCAAACTTAACAACCACAAATGGAGTATTTTCATCTAATGCTTCAATCGAAACAAAAACCAAACAGGAGGCCACATAAATCACCCTTGAACTCGATCAAATCATACACAAACTCATTTTAAACACTCAACGACCATATTGAAACACTTTTACTTTCCAAATTCACTAAATCAAGCAAAATGGCAACTCTCAATGCATAGAATCCTTAATTGAGCACCAAGGCAATAATACTAGTCGTAACGTAATAATAAACTACTCGTATTCACTCGGTAAGAATCCGGAATCAAATTAGAGTTGTGGAATGAAAATAACAACACGTCAAAATCAAACTCAACGTGTGTGCAATGAATAAGAAGTCAAATGAAGCAAACACGACAAAGTAAGTTTGATTTCCTTGTATATCACTTTAAACTAAGCAATTATAGATTCGTTGATTCAAGTATTCATGAAAGAGTATAACATAATATATTGGAATTGAACTACAAACACAAAAATATTAAACAACAACTGTTCTCGCATGGATAGTTATTTTTGTACACACACCCTCCAATCCTATGTAGTTGCGATTCTCAAGCCTTTTACACATATTTCTAAACTAGTTTAATCAAATTCGAGCAAAATAATCTCTAAAATCAAACTTAGCAACCACAAATCGAGTATTTTCATCTAATGCTTCACTCGAAATAAAAACCAAACACGAGGCCACATAAATCACCCTTGAAATCGATCAAATCATACACAAACTCATTTTAAACACTCAACGACCATATTGAAACACTTTTACTTTCCAAATTCACAAAATCAAGCAAAATGGCAACTCTCAATGCATAGAATCCTTTATTGAGCACCAAGGCAATGATACTAGTCGTAACGTAATAAAAAACTACTCGTATTCACTCGGTAAGAATCAAGAATCAAATTAGAGTTGTGGAATGAAAATAAGAACATGTTAAAATAAAACTCGATATGTGTGCAATGAATAAGCAATCCAATCAAGCAAACACGACCAAGTAAGTTTGATTCCCTTTTATTTCACTTTAAAATAAGCAATTATAGATTCGTTGATTCAAGTATTCACGTAAGAGTATAACATAATATATTGGAATTGAACTACAAACACAAAAATATTAAACAACAATTGTTCTCGCATGGATAGTGATTTTTGTAGTGACAACCTCTAATCCTATGTAGTTGCGATTCTCAAGCCTTTTACACACACATTTCTAAACTAGTTTAATCAAATTCGAGGAAAATGATCTCTAACATCAAACTTAACAACCACAAATGGAGTATTTTCATCTAATGCTTCAATCGAAACAAAAACCAAACAGGAGGCCACATAAATCACCCTTGAACTCGATCAAATCATACACAAACTCATTTTAAACACTCAACGACCATATTGAAACACTTTTACTTTCCAAATTCACTAAATCAAGCAAAATGGCAACTCTCAATGCATAGAATCCTTTATTGAGCACCAAGGCAATAATACTAGTCGTAACGTAATAATAAACTACTCGTATTCACTCGGTAAGAATCCGGAATCAAATTAGAGTTGTGGAATGAAAATAACAACACGTCAAAATCAAACTCAACGTGTGTGCAATGAATAAGAAGTCAAATGAAGCAAACACGACAAAGTAATTTTGATTTTCTTGTATATCACTTTAAACTAAGCAATTATAGATTCGTTGATTCAAGTATTCATGAAAGAGTATAACATAATATATTGGAATTGAACTACAAACACAAAAATATTAAACAACAATTGTTCTCGCATGGATAGTTATTTTTGTACACACACCCTCCAATCCTATGTAGTTGCGATTCTCAAGCCTTTTACACACATTTCTAAACTAGTTTAATCAAATTCGAGCAAAATAATCTCTAAAATCAAACTTAGCAACCACAAATCGAGTATTTTCATCTAATGCTTCACTCGAAAGAAATACCAAACACGAGGCCACATAAATCACCCTTGAAATCGATCAAATCATACACAAACTCATTTTAAACACTCAACGACCATATTGAAACACTTTTACTTTCCAAATTCACTAAATCAAGCAAAATGGCAACTCTCAATGCATAGAAACCTTTATTGAGCACCAAGGCAATGGTACTAGTCGTAACGTAATAATAAACTACTCGTATTCACTCGGTAAGAATCAAGAATCAAATTAGAGTTGTGGAATGAAAGTAACAACACGTCAAAATCAAACTCAACGTGTGTGCAATGAATAAGAAGTCAAATCAAGCAAACACGACAAAGTAAGTTTGATTTCCTTGTATATCACTTTAAACTGAGCAATTATAGATTGTTTGATTCAAGTATTCATGGAAGAGTATAACACAATATATTGGAATTGAACTACAAACACAAAAATATTAAACAACAATTGTTATCGCATGGATAGTTATTTTTGTAGTGACAACCTCTAATCCTATGTAGTTGCGATTCTCAAGCCTTTTACACACATATTTCTAAACTAGTTTAATCAAATTCGAGCAAAATGATCTCTAAAATAAAACTTAACAACCACAAATAGAGTATTTTTATCTAATGCTTCAATCGAAACAAAAACCAAACACGAGGCCACATAAATCACCCTTGAAATTGATCAAATCGTACACAAACTCATTTTAAACACTCAACGACCATATTGAAACACTTTTACTTTCCAAATTCACTAAATCAAGCAAAATGGCAACTCTCAATGCATAGAATCCTTTATCGACCACCAAGGCAATGATACTAGTCGTAACGTAATAAAAAACTACTCGTATTCACTTGGTAAGAATCAAGAATCAAATTAGAGTTGTGGAATGAAAATAAGAATACGTCAAAATCAAACTCGATGTGTGTGCAATGAATAAGCAATCAAATCAAGCAAACACGACCAAGTAAGTTTGATTTCCTTTAATTTCACTTTAAAATAAGCAATTATAGATTCGTTGATTCAAGTATTCACGAAAGAGTATAACATAATATATTGGAATTGAACTACAAATACAAAAATATTAAACAACAATTGTTCTCGCATGGAATGTTATTTTTGTAGTGACAACCTCTAATCCTATGTAGTTGCGATTCTCACGCCTTTAACACACACATTTCTAAACTAGTTTAATCAATTCGAGCAAAATGATCTCTAAAATCAAACTTAACAACCACAAATGTAGTATTTTCATCTAATGCTTCAATCGAAACAAAAACCAAACACGAGGCCACATAAATCACCCTTGAAATCGATCAAATCATACACAAACTCATTTTAAACACTCAACGACCATATTGAAACACTTTTACTTTCCAAATTCACTAAATCAAGCAAAATGGCAACTCTCAATGCATAGAATCCTTTATTGAGCACCAAGGCAATGATACTAGTCGTAACGTAATAATAAACTACTCGTATTCACTCGGTAAGAATCCGGAATCAAATTAGAGTTGTGGAATGAAAATAACAACACGTCAAAATCAAACTCAACGTGTGTGCAATGAATAAGAAGTCAAATCAAGCAAACACGACAAAGTAAGTTTGATTTCCTTGTATATCACTTTAAACTAAGCAATTATAGATTCGTTGATTCAAGTATTCACGAAAGAGTATAACATAATATATTGGAATTGAACTACAAACACAAAAATATTAAACAACAATTGTTCTCGCATGGATAGTTATTTTTGTAGACACACCCTCCAATCCTATGTAGTTGCGATTCTCAAGCCTTTTACACATATTTCTAAACTAGTTTAATCAAATTCGAGCAAAATGACCTCTAAAATCAAACTTAGCAACCACAAATCGAGTATTTTCATCTAATGCTTCACTCGAATAAAAACCAAACACGAGGCCACATAAATCACCCTTGAAATCGATCAAATCATACACAAACTCATTTTAAACACTCAACGACCATATTGAAACACTTTTACTTTTCAAATTCACTAAATCAAGCAAATTGGCAACTCTCAATGCATAGAATCCTTTATTGAGCACCAAGGCAATGATACTAGTCGTAACGTAATAAAAAACTACTCGTATTCACTCGGTAAGAATCAAGAATCAAATTAGAGTTGTGGAATGAAAATAAGAACACGTCAAAATCAAACTCGATGTGTGTGCAATGAATAAGCAACCAAATCAAGCAAACACGACCAAGTAAGTTTGATTCCCTTTTATTTCACTTTAAAATAAGCAATTATAGATTCGTTGATTCAAGTATTCACGAAAGAGTATAACATAATATATTGGAATCTAACTACAAACACAAAAATATTAAACAACAATTGTTCTCGCATGGATAGTTATTTTTGTAGTGACAACTTATAATCCTATGTAGTTGCGATTCTCAAACGTTTTACACACACATTTCTAAACTAGTTTAATCAAATTCGAGCAAAGTGATCTCTAAAATCAAACTTAACAACCACAAATGGAGTATTTTCATCTAATGCTTCAATCGAAACAAAAACCAAACACGAGGCCACATAAATCACCCTTGAAATCGATCAAATCATACACAAACTCATTTAAAACACTCAACGATCATATTGAAACACTTTACTTTCCAAATTCACTAAATCAAGCAAAATGGCAACTCTCAATGCATAGAATCCTTTATTGAGCACCAAGGCAATGATACTAGTCGTAATGTAATAAAAAACTACTCGTATTCACTTGGTAAGAATCAAGAATCAAATTAGAGTTGTGGAATGAAAATAAGAACACGTCAAAATCAAACTCGATGTGTGTGCAATGAATAAGCAATCAAATCAAGCAAACACGACCAAGTAAGTTTGATTTCCTTTTATTTCACTTTAAAATAAGCAATTATAGATTCGTTGATTCAAGTATTCAGGAAAGAGTATAACATAATATATTGGAATTGAACTACAAACACAAAAATATTAAACAACAATTGTTCTCGCATGGATAGTTATTTTTGTAGTGACAACCTCTAATCCTATGTAGTTGCGATTCTCAAGCCTTTAGCACACACATTTCTAAACTAGTTTAATCAAATTCAAGCAAAATGATCTCTAAAATCAAACTTAACAACCACAAATGGAGTATTTTCATCTAATGCTTCAATCGAAACAAAAACCAAACACGAGGCCACATAAATCACCCTTGAACTCGATCAAATCATACACAAACTCATTTTAAACACTCAACGATCATATTGAAACACTTTTACTTTCCAGATTCACTAAATCAAGCAAAATGGCAACTCTCAAAGCATAGAATCCTTTATTGAGCATCAAGGCAATGATACTAGTCGTAACGTAATAATAAACTACTCGTATTCACTTGGTAAGAATCAAGAATCAAATTAGAGTTGTGGAATGAAAATAATAACACGTCAAAATCAAACTCAACGTGTGTGCAGTGAATAAGAAGTCAAATCTAGCAAACACTACAAAGTAACTTTGATTTCCTTGTATATCACTTTAAACTAAGCAATTATAGATTCGTTGATTCAAGTATTCACAAAAGAGTATAACATAATATATTGGAATTGAACTACAAACACCAAAATATTAAACAACAATTGTTCTCGCATGGATAGTTATTTTTGTAGAAACACCCTCCAATCCTATGTAGTTGCGATTCTCAAGCCTTTTACACACACTTTTCTAAACAAGTTTAATCAAATTCAAGCAAAATGATCTCTAAAATCAAACTTAACAACCAGAAATGGAGTATTTTCATCTAATGCTTCAATCAAAACAAAAACCAAACACGGGGCCAGATAAATCACCCTTGAAATCAATCAAATCATACACAAACTCATTTTAAACACTCAACGACCATATTGAAACACTTTTACTTTCCAAATTCACTTAATCAAGCAAAATGGCAACTCTCAATGCATAGAAACCTTTATTGAGCACCAAGGCAATGGTACTAGTCGTAACGTAATAATAAACTACTCGTATTCACTCGGTAAGAATCAAGAATTAAATTAGAGTTGTGGAATGAAAATAATAACACGTCAAAATCAAACTCAATGTGTGTGCAATGAATAAGAAATCAAATCAAGCAAACACGACCAAGTAAGTTTGATTTCCTTTTATTTCACTTTACACTAAGCAATTATAGATTCGTTGATTTAAGTATTCACGAAAAACTATAACATAATATATTGGAATTGAACTACAAACACAAAAATATTAAACAACAATTGTTCCCGCATGGATAGTTATTTTTGTAGTAACACCCTCCAATCCTATGTAGTTGCGATTCTCAAGGCTTTTACACACATTTCTAAACTAGTTTAATCAAATTCGAGCTAAATGATCTCTAAAATCAAACTTAACAACCACAAATGGAGTATTTTCATCTGTTGCTTCAATCGAAACAAAAACCAAACACTAGGCCACATAAATCACCCTTGAAATCAATCAAATCATACACAAACTCATTTAAAACACTCAACGACCATATTTAAACACTTTTACTTTCCAAATTCACTAAATCAAGCAAAATGGCAAGTGTCAATGCATAGAATCCTTTATTGAGCACCAAGGCAATGATACTAGTCGTAACGTAATGATAAACTACTCGTATTCACTCGGTAAAAATCAAGAATCAAATTAGAGTTGTGGAATGAAAGTAGCAACACATCAAAATCAAACTCAACGTGTGCAATAAATAAGAAGTCAAATCAAGCAAACACGACAACGTAAGTTTGATATCCTTGTCTATCAATTTAAACTAAACAATTATAGATTCGTTGATTCAAGTATTCACGAAAAAGTATAACATGATATAATGCAATTGAACTACAAACACAAAAATATTAAACAACAATTGTTCTCGCATGGATAGTTATTTTTGTAGTAACACCCTCCAATCCTATGTAGTTGCGATTCTTAAGGCTTTTACACACATTTCTAAATTAGTTTAACCAAATTCAAGCAAAATGATCTCTAAAATCAAACTTAACAACCACAAATGGAGTATTTTCATCTAATGCTTCAATCAAAACAAAAACCAAACACGAGGCCATATAAATCACCCTTGAAATCGATCAAATCATACACAAACTCATTTAAAACGCTCAACGACCATATTGTAACACTTTTACTTTTCAAATTCACTAAATCAAGCAAAATGGCAACTCTCAATACATAGAATCCTTTGTTGAGCACCAAGGCAATGATACTAGTCGTAAAGTAATAATAAACTACTCGTATTCACTCGGTAAGAATCAAGAATCAAAGTAGAGTTGTGAAATGAAAGTAATAACACGTCAAAATCAAACTCAACGTGTGTGCAATGAATAAGAAGTC
Organism: Flaveria robusta; assembly: GCA_025506415.1. NCBI lineage: Eukaryota > Viridiplantae > Streptophyta > Magnoliopsida > Asterales > Asteraceae > Flaveria > Flaveria robusta. Next base: position 14,082,957 of record CM046475.1, read on the forward strand.
AAATCAAGCAAACACGACAAAGTAAGTTTGATTTCCTTGTATATCACTTTACACTAAGCAATTATAGATTCATTGATTCAAGTATTCACGAAAGTGTATAACAAAATATATTGGAATTGAACTACAAACACAAAAATATTAAACAACAATTGTTCTTGCATTGATAGTTATTTTTGTAGTGACAACCTCTAATTCTATGTAGTTGCGATTCTTAAGCCTTTTACACATATTTCTAAACTAATTTATTCAAATTCGAGCAAAATGATCTCTAAAATCAAACTTAACAACCAGTAACGGAGTATTTTCATCTAGTGCTTCAATCGAAACAAAAACCAAAAACGAGGCCACATAAATCACCCTTTGAATCAATCCAATCATACACAAACTCATTCAAAACACTCAACAACCATATTGAAATACTTTTACTTTCCAAATCCACTAAATCAAGCAAAATGACAACTCTCGATGCATAGAATCCTTTATTGAGCACCAAGGCAATGATACTAGTCGTAACGTACCAATAAACTACTCGTTTTCACTCGGTAAGAATCAAGAATCAAATTAGAGTTGTGGAATGAAAGTAATAACATGTCAAAATCAAACTCAACGTGTGTGCAATGAATAAGAAGTCAAATCAAGCAAACATGACAAAGTAAGTTTGATTTCCTAGTATATCACTTTAAACTAAGCAATTATAGATTCGTTGATTCAAGTATTCACGAAAGAGTATAACATAATATATTGGAATTGAACTACAAACACAAAAATATTAAACAACAATTGTTCTCGAATGACTAGTTATATTTGTTGTAACACCCTCCAATCCTATGTAGTTGCGATTCTCAAGCCTTTTACACACATTTCTAAACTAGTTTAATCGAATTCGAGCAAAATGATCTCTAAAATCAAACTTAACAACCAAAAATGGAGTATTTTCATCTAATGCTTCAATCGAAACAAAAACCAAACACGTGGCCACATAAATCACCCTTGAAATCGATCAAATCATACACAAACTCAATTTAAACACTCAACAACCATATTGAAACACTTTTACTTTCCAAATTCACTAAATCAAGCAAAATGGCAACTCTCAATGCATAGAAACCTTTATTGAGCACCAAGGCAGTGATACTAGTCGTAACGTAATAATAAACTACTTATATTCACTCGGTAAGAATCAAGAATTAAATTAGAGTTGTGGAATGAAAATAATAACACGTCAAAATCAAACTCAGTATGTGTGCAATGAATAAGAAATCAAATCAAGCAAACACGACCAAGTAAGTTTGATTTCCTTTTGTTTCACTTTAAACTAAGCAATTATAGATTCATTGATTCAAGTATTCACGAAAGAGTATAACATAATATATTGGAATTGAACTACAAACACAAAAATATTAAAAAATAATTGTTCTCGCATGGATAGTTATTTTTGTAGTAACACCCTCCAATCCTATGTAGTTGCGATTCTCAAGGCTTTTACACACATTTCTAAACTAGTTTAATCAAATTCGAGTTAAATGATCTCTAAAATCAAACTTAACAACCACAAATGAAGTATTTTCATCTGTTGCTTCAATCGAAACAAAAACCAAACACTAGGCCACATAAATCACCCTTGAAATCAATCAAATCATACACAAACTCATTTAAAACACTCAACGACCATATTTAAACACTTTTACTTTCCAAATTCACTAAATCAAGCAAAATGGCAAATGTCAATGCATAGAATCCTTTATTGAGCACCAAGGCAATGATACTAGTCGTAACGTAATGATAAACTACTCGTATTCACTCGGTAAAAATCAAGAATCAAATTAGAGTTGTGGAATGAAAGTAGCAACACATCAAAATCAAACTCAACGTGTGCAATAAATAAGAAGTCAAATCAAGCAAACACGACAAAGTAAGTTTGATTTCCTTGTCTATCAATTTAAACTAAACAATTATAGATTCGTTGATTCAAGTATTCACGAAAAAGTATAACATGATATAATGCAATTGAACTACAAATACAAAAATATTAAACAACAATTGTTCTCGCATGGATAGTTATTTTTGTAGTAACACCCTCCAATCCTATGTAGTTGCGATTCTCAAGGCTTTTACACACATTTCTAAATTAGTTTAACCAAATTCGAGCAAAATGATCTCTAAAATCAAACTTAACAACCACAAATGGAGTATTTTCATCTAATGCTTCAATCAAAAGAAAAACCAAACACGAGGCCATATAAATCACCCTTGAAATCGATCAAATCATACACAAACTCATTTAAAACACTCAACGACCATATTGTAACACTTTTACTTTTCAAATTCACTAAATCAAGCAAAATGGCAACTCTCAATACATAGAATCCTTTGTTGAGCACCAAGGCAATGATACTAGTCGTAAAGTAATAAAAAACTACTCGTATTCACTCGGTAAGAATCAAGAATCAAAGTAGAGTTGTGAAATGAAAGTAATAACACGTCAAAATCAAACTCAACGTGTGTGCAATGAATAAGAAGTCAAATCAAGCAAACACGACAAAGTAAGTTTGATTTCCTTGTATATCACTTTAAACTAAGCAATTATAGATTCATTGATTCAAGTATTCACGAAAGTGTATAACAAAATATATTGGAATTGAACTACAAACACAAAAATATTAAACAACAATTGTTCTTGCATTGATAGTTATTTTTGTAGTGACAACCTCTAATTCTATGAAGTTGCGATTCTTAAGCCTTTTACACATATTTCTAAACTAATTTATTCAAATTCGAGCAAAATGATCTCTAAAATCAAACTTAACAACCACTAACGGAGTATTTTCATCTAGTGCTTCAATCGAAACAAAAACCAGAAACGAGGCCACATAAATCACCCTTGGAATCAATCCAATCATACACAAACTCATTCAAAACACTTAACAACCATATTGAAATACTTTTACTTTCCAAATCCACTAAATCAAGCAAAATAACAACTCTCGATGCATAGAATCCTTTATTGAGCACCAAGGCAATGATACTAGTCGTAACGTACCAATAAACTACTTGTTTTCACTCGGTAAGAATCAAGAATCAAATTAGAGTTGTGGAATGAAAGTAATAACATGTCAAAATCAAACTCAACGTGTGTGCAATGAATAAGAAGTCAAATCAAGCAAACATGACAAAGTAAGTTTGATTTCCTAGTATATCACTTTAAACTAAGCAATTATGGATTCGTTGATTCAAGTATTCACGAAAGAGTATAACATAATATATTGGAATTGAACTACAAACACAAAAATATTAAACAACAATTGTTCTCGAATGGCTAGTTATATTTGTAGTAACACCCTCCAATCCTATGTAGTTGCGATTCTCAAGCCTTTTACACACATTTCTAAACTAGTTTAATCGAATTCGAGCAAAATGATCTCTAAAATCAAACTTAACAACCAAAAATGGAGTATTTTCATCTAATGCTTCAATCGAAACAAAAACCAAACACGTGGCCACATAAATCACCCTTGAAATCGATCAAATCATACACAAACTCAATTTAAACACTCAACAACCATATTGAAACACTTTTACTTTCCAAATTAAATCAAGCAAAATGACATTCTCTCAATGCATAGAAACCTTTATTGAGCACCAAGGCAGTGATACTAGTCGTAACGTAATAATAAACTACTTATATTCACTCGGTAAGAATCAAGAATTAAATTAGAGTTGTGGAATGAAAATAATAATACGTCAAAATCAAACTCAGTATGTGTGCAATGAATAAGAAATCAAATCAAGCAAACACGACCAAGTAAGTTTGATTTCCTTTTGTTTCACTTTAAACTGAGCAATTATAGATTCATTGATTCAAGTATTCACGAAAGAGTATAACATAATATATTGGAATTGAACTACAAACACAAAAATATTAAACAATAATTGTTCTCGCATGGATAGTTATTTTTGTAGTAACACCCTCCAATCCTATGTAGTTGTGATTCTCAAGGCTTTTAAACACATTTCTAAACTAGTTTAATCAAATTCGAGCAAAATGATCTCTAAAATCAAACTTAACAACCACAAATGGAGTATTTTCATCTAATGCTTCAATCGAAACAAAAACCAAACACGAGGCCACATAAATCACCCTTGAAATCAATCAAGTCATACACAAACTCATTTAAAACACTCAACGACCATATTTAAACACTTTTACTTTCCAAATTCACTAAATCAAGCAAAATGGCAACTCTCAATGCATAGAATCCTTTATTGAGCATCAAGGCAATGATTATAGTCGTAACGTAATTCACTCGGAAAGAATCAATGTAAGAGCCCTTGTCCTGGGACACTCACAGTTGGACAATCATCGCACTTATTACCTCAAAATCATATAAAATCTATTTAACATTTGCAGCGGAAATTTGAACGAAACCATTTCATATATTAATAAATATTTTTTACAATCATTAGTACATTTCGAATCATCGTCTGGTTTCATTATTAAACAAAATTGATGCCAATCAAAATTCTTGCCAAGTAACTTCACCCCGTGCCATCTTCAGCAACCATTACCTGCCAACTGAAAATGCATAAAAGTCAGCGTTGCTGAGTGAGTTCTAGTTTTATAAAAATATATTACCATTCATTAGTTAAAACCTTTTCATACTTTCGCACGTGATCACACATCATACATACACATAGATAATAACATTATTATCTTCCGTCATCGTTCTTTTCGCACTTATCGCACATTTCGTACATTTCGCACTTTACATTATCTTTCACTTCTATCTAGGTCCTGTCATATACTAAACCCCCCTCTTGGGCACAAAGCCAACTAATCTCGGGTTTAGTGACAAGGACCCCATTTCGCACGTATGGAACAGTCACCAAGACTGATTCCTCTGTGTGTGAATCCCTCATGGGGCAGCCAAGATCGCACGCTGTATGACACACAGTTGAGCTGACAACTCTCAAGGAGTTGTGAACCTCCTTACATTTTGCTTGCAAGACTTTCATTCGTTAATTTATTATGTTCCACTTTTATTATCTTAGATCTTTCATTTCGTTAAGATAATACTTTACATTCTTTAACATAATCACACCACATATAGTCATGGAGAAAATACATAATAGGAACATAAAGAGAACAGGCCATAACATGCATAAAAGCATCATATAATCATCACATAATCATCACACGAAACATCCCAAGTCATAGCCTAAAAGTCCTTCTTTCCCGAAAATCTTAGAAAATTTTCTAAGTCATTGGGCGCACGAGCACTATGCTGGCGCACGAGGAATACTTAGGCGCATGAATACTTAGGCGCATGGGCACTATTTGGGCGCACGGCCAACACTTAGGCGTCTGGGCATTTGGGCGTATGGGCACACTTAGACTCCTGGGCATAATCCTAGGCGCATGGGCACTATTTGTGCGCATGAACCTTGGGCGTTTGGGTACTGTTTGGGCGCATGATCTCAGGCGCATGGGCGCTTAGGCGTATGGCCAACTACTTTTCTAACTACACTCATTTCCGACCTCAACTCATCAATCGAACCTGTTCTAGCCTAGTTTCTAGCATACTAAGCATTAAACAAGCATAACATCATGAACATAATTATAAATCAACCCGAATATACACCCTCCCAACAGGGCACATACATACATATACATAGGGGTACACAACCAAATTTTATAAAAACATTTAAGCATGCATTTCCAGCCTCAAAATCAGTTAAAACATGTAAAAACGGGGATCTAGAGCTCACCTCTTGCAACTTCTGAGTAAGACTTCTTCAAACCCGAATGCTTGTGAGTTCAAACACCTAAAAACACCAAAACGCACAACCGAACACACATACAGCACATAAGCACATACCCGAAGCTGAAAATCAGCCAAGAACACCCTGAAAATCAGGAAACTAACCTGAATTTAGCCTCTTCTTCTTCTTCTCTCTAAAACCAAAGAGCATTCTCTGCTTTCTCTCTCTAGAAAATCGACAGAAAGATGGTACAGGGGTCATGGGCGGCCATGACCACCTTTTGAACAAATTAATATCAAACTTTGTCCATTGTACAACTTTAACCCCTCAACTTGGGTTATTTTGCTTTTTTTTCCGTTTTCTTCGCTTTTTCTCTTCTTTTAAAATTTCCGGGTGTTACAAGTCCACCCACCTTATATAGGTTTCGTCCCCGAAACCTGTCATTCCTCGAACAGCTGAGGATAATGCTGCATCATCTCCTCCTCAAGTTCCCATGTAGACTCGGATCCCTTTCTATGCTTCCACTGTACCCGCACCAAGGGAACTACTTTATTCCTTAGCCTCTTCTCTTTCCTGTCAATGATAGCCACTGGTTGCTCCACATAATTGAGCCGTTCGTCTACCTCAATGTCTTCCAGTGGTACCACCATATCTTCATCCGCTAGGCACTTCCTTAAATGAGATACATGGAATGTCGGGTGAATTCCACTTAACTCATCGGGCAACTCCAATCTATAGGCCACATCTCCTACTCGAGCAATGATTCAGAAAGACCCTATATACGTCGGACTCAACTTGCCCCGCTTTCTAAACCGAATGATACCCTTCCAAGGTGAAACCTTCAACATAACTCTATCACCCACCTTGAATTCAATCGGTCTACACCTCTTATTGGCGTACGACTTCTGTCTATCTTTGGCTGCCTTCATAAAGGCTTTGATCTTTTCTAGCTTTTCAGTCGTAGCCTCAATCACCTCAATGCTCCTTAATTCCTTCTGACCAATATCACCCCAACATACGGGTGTCCTACACCTCCTACCATATAGCATCTCGTAAGGAGGCATACCAATGCTAGCATGATAACTGTTATTGTACGAGAATTCAGCTAACGGTAGATGTTCGTTCCAACTTCCTCCAAAGTCAATGACGCATGCCCGAAGCATTTCCTCAAGCGTCTGAATAGTTCTTTCTGATTGACCATCTGTTTGATGATGATAAGCCGTACTGATATGTAACCTTGTCCCAATCGCATCGTGGAATCTCTTCCAGAACTTGGATGTAAACCGAGTGTCACAGTCAGACACAATAGACACCGGTACACCATGACGAGTCCCAATCTCCTTGATGAACAGATCCGCTAACCTCTCGGATGAATACGTTTCACGGATCGGCAAGAAGTGAGCACTCTTCGTCAGACGATCGACTATCACCCATATGGCATCATACCCCCTTGCCGTTCTCGCGGCAGCTTCGTAATAAAATCCATGGTGATATGCTCCCACTTCCACTCGGGTATATCCAAAGGTTGGATCTTCCCGTATGGCTTCTGATGCTCCGCCTTCACTTGCAAACAAGTAAGGCACTTACTTACGTACTCTGCCACGTCGCGCTTCATACCGGGCCACCAATAATCTTTCTTCATATCATGATACATCTTTGTAGCACCGGGATGAATAGAGTATAGAGTCTTATGAGCTTCATCCATGATCTTTCTAAGTAAATCCCCATAACGAGGAATCCACATTCGCTCAAATCGGGTTCTAACACCTAGAGTGTTTTCACCCAATTCCGTGACTATACCTCTCATCCTTTCAAAGTTAAGGCGATCTCCTTTCAACGCCGCGTCTTGAAACTCCTTCACCTGCTTCATCACGTCGGAGGTCATAACCAATTGATAAGCCTTCACCCGGATCGGTTCAGGCCTCTCCTTTCGGCTAAAGGCATCCACCACTACGTTGGCTTTGCCTGGATGGTAATGGATCTCGCAATCATAATCCTTAATGAGCTCCAGCCATCGCCTCTGCCTCATATTCAAATCTTTCTGCTCGAAGAAGTACTTCAAGCTCTTGTGGTCGGTGAAGATAGTGCACTTCGTCCCATACAAATAGTGCCTCCATATCTTCAATGCAAAGACCACAGCCGCTAACTCCAAGTCATGAGTGGGATAATTAACCTCATGAACCTTCAACTGTCGGGATGCGTAGGCTATAACCTTCCCTCGCTGCATCAACACGCAACCCAACCCCAAATAAGAAGCATCTAAATAAACCACCAAATCTTCGCTTCTTTCGGGTAATGACAAGATTGGAGCTTGCGTCAACCTCGCCTTCAACTCCTCAAAAGCCTTTTCTTGCTCTTGACCCCATACAAATGTCACGTCCTTACGGGTCAACTTGGTCAACGGAGAAGCTATCTTTGAGAAGTCCTGGATGAATCTCCTATAATATCTCGCCAATCCCAAGAAACTACAAATCTCGGATAGCGTCTTTGGAGACTTCCATTGCATCACAGCTTCTACTTTAGTTGGGTCGACCATGATCCCTTCAGAATTCACCACGTGACCCAAAAACTGAACTTCACGCAACCAGAATGCACACTTGGAGAACTTGGCATACAACTTCTCCCTTCTAAGCGTCTCCAACACCTCCCGAATGTGACCGGCATGTTCCACCTCGCTCTTCGAATAAATCAAGATATCATCGATAAACACAATCACCGATTTATCCAACATCGGCCGGCACACTCGATTCATCAAATCCATAAAAGCAGCTGGCGCGTTGGTTAAACCAAAAGACATAACGAGAAACTCGTAGTGTCCATAACGCGCGCGAAAAGCTGTTTTAGCAATATCCTGCTCCTTCACCTTCAGCTGATGATAACCCGATCGAAGATCTATCCTCGAGAACCAACTGGCACCTTGCAGCTAATCAAACAAGTCGTCGATCCTAGGTAAAGGATATCGGTTCTTCACCGTCAACTTGTTCAACTCACGGTAGTCGATGCACATCCTCATGCTACCGTCCTTCTTCTTTACAAGCAAGACCGGAGCACCCCAAGGAGAGATACTCGGTAGAATAAACCCTTTATCCAGCAATTCTTGCAATTGAACCATCAGTTCCTTCATCTCTGTTGGAGCCAACCGATACGGTGCCTTAGCGACAGGCTGAGCACCGGGTATCAAATCAATCTGGAACTCGATCTCACGATCCGGTGGCACACCTGGTAAATCTTCTGGAAACACATCGGGAAAACCACACACAACTGGTACATCGGACAATTGTGGTGTTGACGTGTCCACATCCTTCACATAAGCCAGGTAGGCATCACATCCACGCCTCATGCACTTCCCCGCCACCGCCATCGAAATCATTCTCGGAATCATAGTAACTCGATCACCGTAGATCGTCACCGAACTCCCATCAGGCGCTGTCAGTCGGATCATCTTCTTGCGGCACACAATATTCGCTTCATAGGCCGCTAACCAGTCCATTCCTAGGACTACATCAAATGCGCCTAAGGTCATCACAAACAGTCTAGCAGGAAACCTATGACCTTCTAGCTCTATGTCACAACCTTCTATCAGATCAGAGATCCTGGTAGACTTACCTATGGCAGTTTCTACATCGAAGGGCTCATCAATACACTACTTCTAATGGGCAAATTAGCACAGAAAACAGCAGAAATGAAACTCCTACTAGCACCAGAATCAAATAACACAGAAGCAAGAGTTTGGTTTACTAGAAATGTACCTGACACAACATCGGGGTCCGTCCTAGCCTCCTCCCGGGTCATCATGAAAGCTCTGGCACTCGCCTTCTGCCCTTCACTCCCAGCCTTCTTCTTTGCCCCGGAACTCTCAGACCTCGGCTTCTTGCAGTCCCTGCTCAGATGGCCTTCTTCACCACAGTTATAACATCTCACGACCCCGCACTCTCGAGCCATGTGACCGGGCTTCCCACACTTCAAGCAGACATTCGATCCCCATCTGCACTCTCTAGTATGTTCCCTTCCACATTTTCCACACCTCTTTGTCCCCGCACCAGAGGCGGTCACTCGCCGGTCATCCACCCTGGCAACCTTGTTGTTTGGAGCGACACCACCTCGTCCAAACCGCTTTCCATTCCAGTTTCGATCACCACCACCACCCTTCTTGCTCACTTCAACCACTACCACCTCCCGTTCATCGTACAACCTTCCCGCCAGATCGACCACCGACCTAAACGTACTCTGCCGGGCGGCGATCATGTGCCTGCGAATATCCACCGGCAAACCTTGGACGTACCTTTTTATCTTTCGTGACACAGGTGTCACCTGATCCGGCACCAGTCGCGCCATCTTATTAAATTTTGTGGTGTACTGTTGGTGCGTCATGGTTCCCACCTCCAACTGTAGGAACTCTCTCTCAATCTTATCCAGTTCCATGTGAGGACAGAACTCCTCAATCACCAACTTCTTCAACTCATCTCACTTCATTTTTCCAATCGCCCTGCTACCCTCGGCCTGGACAATATTGTCCCACCAGTACAAAGCTGAGTCCACAAATGAGTGAGTAGCAAACTTCACCTTCTGGTCCTCCCTACACTCGCTGATATCAAGTACAGCTTCCATTTCTCTCACCCATCGATGAGCAGCAGCAGCGTTGCCGTTGCCATCAAAAGTCGGGGGCTTGCATCTCTGGAATGCCCCATAAGTACAGCCCCGAGCTGTCCCTGGCACCGCTTCTTCCTTCTCCTCATCACTTGGGACAACCGTCTCAGTCTCCCGCTGCCCCGCTTCTCCTGCGGTCTTCTCTTTCTCCTTCTTCTCATCCTCCCGCACAGCTCTAATCACTTCGACCACCACAGACGGCAGGATCGTCTACAGGACCTGATGAATTTCCTCAACAACAGCCTCCTTCACTGAGGCCCTAAGATTGGCACTCTCATCACCACCTTCCTGGTGATGAGTCTCGGGCTCTTCAGGTGCCCTCTCTGTAGCCTTAGCACTACCTCTTGTGGCCCGTGGTCCAGCACCACGTCCACCACGACCTCCACCTCTCGAAGCCTTCGAAGATCTACCACCAGCCATCCTCTAAACACACTATAAGATTCAAACACCAACACGGTCATTCAAGATAATAGCTCAGTTTATGTCAAGTATAGTAAGTCCCTAATTACAATGGCCAGTTGTGATTAGCCACTTACTTTACTCTTCATACCCCAAACATTTCCTATCCTGACTACATCAGTATTCAAATCTACTAGGAGCACATAAAGCAGATAGCATGCGTACATAATACCGGTTAACATTCAAGAAAAATACCTGATGGCACGTAGCTACTTGGGTTGGAATCCTTCCCTTCGTCCCATTCTCAGTTTAAGTTTACGTTTATCGAAACATATTTACCCATTTCTCTTAAACTTTGGCTCTGATACCAACTTGTAAGAGCCCCGTTCCCGGGACACTCACAGTTGGACAATCATCGCACATACTACCTCAAAATCATATAAAATCTATTTAACATTTGCAGCGGAAATTTGAACGAAACCATTTCATATATTAATAAATACTGTTTACAATCATTAGTACATTTCGAATCATCGTCTGGTTTCATTATTACACAAAATGGATGCCAATCAAAATTCTTGCCAAGTAGCTTCACCCCGTGCCATCCTCAGCAACCATTACCTGCCAACTGAAAATGCATAAAAGTCAGCGTTGCTGAGTGAGTTCTAGTTTTATAAAAATATATTACCTTCATTCGTTAAAACCTTTTCATACTTTCGCACGTGATCACACATCATACATACACATAGATAATAGCATTATTATCTTCCGTCATCGTTCTTTTCGCACTTATCGCACATTTCGTACATTTCGCAGTTTACATTATCTTTCACTTCTATCTAGGTCCTGTCATATACTAAACCCCCCTCTTGGGCACAAAGCCAACTAATCTAGGGTTTAGTGACAAGGACCCCATTTCGCACGTATGGAACAGTCACCAAGACTGATTCCCCTGTGTGTGAATCCCTCATGGGGCAGCCAAGATCGCACGCTGTATGACACACAGTTGAGCTGACAACTCTCAAGGAGTTGTGAACCTCCTTACATTTTGCTTGCAAGACTTTCATTCGTTCATTCATTATGTTCCACTTTCATTATCTTAGATCTTTCACTTCGTTAAGATAATACTTTACATTCTTTAACATAATCACACCACATATAATCATCATATAATCATCACATAATCATCACATAATCATCACAGGAAACATCCCAACGGGGCACATACATACACCCTCCCAACGGGGCACATACATACATATACATACTGGTACAAACCCAAATTTTATAAAAACATTTAAGCATGTATTTCCAGCCCTAAAATCAGTTAAAACATGTAAAAACGGGGATCTAGAACTCACCTCTTGCAACTTCCGAGTAAGACTTCTTCAAACCCGAATGCTTGTGAGTTCAAACACCTAAAAACACCAAAACACACAACCGAACACACATACAAGCACATAAGCACATACCCGAAGCTGAAAATCAGCCAAGAACACCCTGAAAATCAGGAAACTAACCTGAATTTAGCCTCTTCTTCTTCTTCTCTCTAAAACCGAAGAGAATTTTCTGCTTTCTCTCTCTAAAAAATCGACTGAAAGATGGTACAGGGGTCATGGGCGGCCATGACCACCTTTTGAACAAATTAATATCAAACTTTGCCCATTGTACAACTTTAACCCCTCAACTTGTGTTATTATGCTTTTCTTTCCTTTTTCTTCGCTTTTTCTCTTCTTTTAAAATTTCCAGTTGTTACAATCAAGAATCAAATTAGAGTTGTGGAATGAAGGTAATAACACGTCAAAATCAAACCTAACGTGTGTGCAATGAATAAGAAGCCAAATCAAGCAAACACGACAAAGTAAGTTTGATTTCCTTGTATATCACTTTTAACTAATCAATTATAGATTCTTTGATTCAAGTATTCACGAAAGAGTATAACATAATATAATGGAATTAAACTACAAACACAAAAATATTAAACAACAATTGTTCTCGCATGGATAGTTATTTTTGTAGACACACCCTCCAATCCTATGTAGTTGTGATTGAAAAGGCTTTTACACACATTTCTAAACTAGTTTAATCAAATTCGAGCAAAATGATCTCTAAAATCAAACTTAACAACCACAAAGGGAGTATTTTCATTTAATGCTTCAATCAAAACAAAAACCAAACACGAGGCCACATAAATCACCCTTGAAATCGATCAAGTCATACATAAATTCATTTTAAACACTCAAAGACCATATTTAAACACTTTAACTTTCCAAATTCACTAAATGGCAACTCTCAGTGAATAGAATCATTTATTGAGCACCAAGGCAATGATACTGGTTGTAAAGTAATAATAAACTACTCGTTTTCATTCGGTAAGAATCAAGAATCAAATTAGAGTTGTGGAATTAAAGTAATAACACGTCAAAATCAAACTCAACGTGTGTGCAATGAATAAGAAGTCAAATCAAGCAAACACGACAAAGTAAGTTTGATTTCCTTGTATATCTATTTAAACTAAGCAATTATAGATTCATTGATTCAAGTTTTCACGAAAGAGTATAACATAATATATTGGAATTGAACTACAAACACAAAAATATTAAACAACAATTGTTCTCGCATGGATAGTTATTTTTGTAGTAACACCCTCCAATCCTATGTAGTTGCGATTCTCAAGCCTTTTACACACATTTCTAAACTAGTTTAATCAAATTCAAGCAAAATGATCTATAAAATCAAACTTAACAACCACAAATAGAGTATTTTCATCTAATGCTTCAATCGAAACAAAAACAAACACGAGGCCACATAAATCACCCTTGAAATCGATCAAATCATACGCAAACTCATTTTAAACACTCAACGACCATATTGAAACACTTTTACTTTCCAAATTCACTAAATCAAGCAAAATGGAAACTCTCAATGCATAGAATCCTTTATTGAGCACCAAGGCAATGATACTAGTCGTAACGTAATAATAAACTACTCGTATTCGCTCGGTAAGAATCAAGAATCAAATTAGAGTTGTGGAATGAAAGTAATAACACGTCAAAATCAAACTCAATGTGTGTGCAATGTATAAGAAATCAAATCAAGCAAACATGACCAAGTAAGTTTGATTTTCTTTTATTTCACTTTAAACTAAGCAATTATAGATTCGTTGATTCAAGTATTCACCAAAGAGTATAACATAATATATTGGAAACGAACTACAAACACAAAAATATTAAACAACAATTGTTCTCGCATAGATAGTCATTTTTGTAGTGACAACCTCTAATCCTATGTAGTCGTGATTCTTAAACATTTTACACACATTTCTAAACTAATTTAATCAAATTCGAGCAAAATGATCTCTAAAATCAAACTTAACAACCACAAATGGAGTATTTTCATCTAATGCTTCAATCGAAACAAAAACTAAACCCTAGGCCACATATATCACACTTGAAATCGATCAAATCATACACAAACTCATTTAAAACACTCAAGGACCATATTGAAACACTTTTACTTTCCAAATCCACTAAATCAAGCAAAATGACAACTCTCAATGCATAGAATCCTTTATTGAGCACCAAGGCAATGATACTAGTCGTAACGTACCAATAAACTACTCGTATTCACTCGGTAAGAATCAAGAATCAAATTAGAGTTGTGGAATTAAAGTAATAACGTGTCAAAATCAAACTCAACGTATGTGCAATGAATAAGAAGTCAAATCAAGCAAACACGACAAAGTAAGTTTGATTTCCTTGAATATCACCTTAAACTAAGCAATTATAGATTCGTTGATTCAAATATTCACGAAAGAGTATAACATAATATATTGGAATTGAACAATAAACACAAAAATATTAAACAACAATTGTTCTCGCATGGTTAGTTATTTTTGTAGTAACACCCTCCAATCCTATGTAGTTGCGATTCTCAAGCCTTTTACACACATTTCTAAACTAGTTTAATCAAATTCGAGCAAATTGATCTCTAAAATAAAACTTAACAACCGCAAATGGAGTATTTTCATCTAATGCTTCAATCGAAACAAAAACCAAACACGAGCCCACGTAAATCACCCTTGGAATAGATCAAATCATACACACACTCATTTAAAACACTCAACGACCATATTGAAACACTTTTACTTTCCGAATCCACTAAATCAAGCAAAATGGCAACTCTCAATGTATAGAATCCTTTATTGAGCACCAAGGCAATGGTATTAGTCGTAACGTACCAATAAACTACTCGTATTCACTCGGTAAGAATCAAGAATCAAATTAGAGTTGTGGAATGAAAGTAATAATACGTCAAAATCAAACTCAATGTGTGTGCAATGAATAAGAAATCAAATCAAGCAAACACGACCAAGTAAGTTTGATTTCCTTTTATTTCACTTTAAACTAAGCAATTATAGATTCGTTGATTCAAGTATTCACGTAAGAGTATAACATAATATATTGGAATTGAACTACAAACACAAAAATATTAAACAACAATTGTTCTCGCGTGGATAATTATTTTTGTAGTGACAACATCTAATCCTATGTAGTTACCATTCTTAAGCCTTTTACACATATTTTTAAACTAATTTAGTAAAATTTAAGTACAATGATCTCTAAATTCAAAATTAACAACCACAAATGGAGTATTTTCATCTAATGCTTCAATAGAAACAAAAATCAAACACGAGGCCACATAAATCACTCTTGAAAACGATCAAATCATACACAAACTCATTTAAAACACTCAACGACCATATTGAGAAACTTTTACTTTCCAAATCCACTAAATCACGCAAAATGGCAACTCTCAATGCATAGAATCCTTTATTGAGCACCAAGGCAATGATACTAACCGTAATGTAACAATAAACTACTCGAATTCACTCGGTAAGAATCAAGAATCAAATTAGAGTTGTGAAATGAAAGTAATAACATGTCAAAATTAAACTCAATGTGTGTGCACTAAATAAGAAGTCAAATCAAGCAAACACGACAAATTAAGTTTGATTTCTTTGTATTTCACTTTAAACTAAGCAATTATAAATTCGTTGATTCAATATTCTTGAAAGAGTATAACATAATATATTGGAAATGAACTACAAACACAAAAATATTAAACAACAATTGTTCTCACGTGGATAGTTATTTTTGTACTGACAACCTCTATTCCTATGTAGTTGCGATTTTAAGCCTTTTACACATATTTCTAAACTAATTTAATCAAATTCGAGCAAAATGATCTCCAAATTCAAACTTAACAACCACAAATGGAGTATTTCATCTAATGCTTCAATCGAAACAAAAACCAAACACGAGGCCACATAAATCACCCTTGAAATCGATCAAATCATACATAAACTCATTTAAAACACTCAACGACCATATTGAAACATTTTTACTTTCCAAATCCACTAAATCAAGCAAAATGGCAACTCTCAATGCATAGAATCCTTTATTGAGCACCAAGGCAATGATACTAATTGTAACGTACCAATAAACTACTCGTATTCACTCGGTAAGAATCAAGAATCAAATTAGAGTTGTGGAATGAAAGTAATAACACGTCAAAATCAAACTCAACGTATGTGCAATGAATAAGAAGTCAAATCAAGCAAACACGACAAAGTAAGTTTGATTTCCTTGAATATCACCTTAAACTAAGCAATTATAGATTCGTTGATTCAAATATTCACGAAAGAGTATAACATAATATATTGGAATTGAACTACAAACACAAAAATATTAAACAACAATTGTTCTTGCATTGATTGTTATTTTTGTAGTAACACCCTCCAATCCTATGTAGTTGCGATTCTCATGCCTTTTACACACATTTCTAAACTAGTTTAATCATATTCGAGCGAAATGATCTCTAAAATCAAACTTAACAACCACAAATGGAGTATTTTCATCTAATGCTTCAATCGAAACAAAAACTAAACACAAGGCCACATAAATCACCCTTGAAATCGATCAAATCATACATAAACTCATTTAAAACACTCAACGACCATAGTGAAACACTTTTACTTTCCAAATTAAATCAAGCAAAATGACATCTCTCAATGCATAGAATCCTTTATTGAGCACCAAGGCAATGATACTAGTCGTAACGTACCAATAAACTACTCGTATTCACTCGGTAAGAATCAAGAATCAAATTAGAGTTGTGGAATAAAAGTAATAACACGTCAAAATCAAACTCAATGTGTGTGCAATGAATAAGAAGTCAAATCAAGCAAACACGACAACGTAAGTTTGATTTCCTTGAATATCACCTTAAACTAAGCAATTATAGATTCGTTGATTCAAATATTCACGAAAGAGTATAACATAATATATTGGAATTGAACTACAAACACAAAAATATTAAACAACAATTGTTCTCGCATGGATAGTTATTTTTGTAGTAACACCCTCTAATCCTATGTAGTTACGTTTCTCAAGCCTTTTACACACTTTTCTAAACTAGTTTAATCAAATTCGAGCAAAATGATCTCTAAAATCAAACTTAACAACCACAAATGGAGTATTTTCATCTAATGCTTCAATCGAAACAAAAACCAAACACTAGCCCACGTAAATTACCCTTGAAATAGATCAAATCATACACAAACTCATTTTCAACACTCAACGACCATATTGAAACACTTTTACTTTCCAAATCCACTAAATCAAGCAAAATGGCAACTCTCAATGCATAGAATCCTTTATTGAGCACCAAGGCAATGATACTAATCGTAACGTACCAATAAACTACTCGTATTCACTCGGTATGAATCAAGAATCAAATTAGAGTTGTGGAATGAAAGTAATAACACGTCAAAATCAAACTCAACGTATGTGCAATAGATAAGAAGTCAAATCAAGCAAACACGACAAAGTAAGTTTGATTTCCATGAATATCACCTTAAACTAAGCAATTATAGATTCGTTGATTCAAATATTCTCGAAAGAGTATAACATAATATATTGGAATTGAACTACAAACACAAAAATATTAAACAACAATTGTTCTCGCATTGATAGTTATTTTTATAGTAACACCCTCCAATCCTATGTAGTTGCGATTCTCAAGCCTTTTACACACATTTCTAAACAAGTTTAATCAAATTTGAGCAAAATGATCTCTAAAATCAAACTTAACAACCACAAATGGAGTATTTTCATCTAATGCTTCTATCGAAACAAAAACCAAACACGAGCCCACGTAAATCACCCTTGAAATAGATCAAATCATACACAAACTCATTTAAAACACTCAACGACCATATTGAAACACTTTTACTTTCTAAATCCACTAAATCAAGCAAAATGGCAACTCTCAATGAATAGAATCCTTTACTGAGCACCAAGGCAATGATACTAACCGTAATGTACCAATAAACTACTCGTATTCACTCGGTAAGAATCAAGAATCAAATTAGAGTTGTGGAATGAAATTAATAACACGTCAAAATCAAACTGAATGTGTGTGCCATGAATAATAAATCAAATCAAGCAAACACGACCAAGTAAGTTTGATTTCCTTTTATTTCACTTTAAACTAAGCAATTATAGATTCGTTGATTCAAATATTCACGAAAGAGTATAACATAATATATTGGAAATGAACTACAAACACAAAAATATTAAACAACAATTGTTCTCGCATGGATAGTTATTTTTGTAGTGACAACCTCTAATCCTATGTAGTTGCGATTCTTAAGCCTTTTACACACATTTCTAAACTAATTTAATCAAATTCGAGCAAAATGATCTCTAAAATCAAACTTAACAACCACAAATGGAGTATTTTCATCTAATGCTTCAATGGAAACAAAAACCAAACACGAGGCCACATAAATCACTCTTGAAATCGATCAAATCAAACATAAACTCATTTAAAACACTCAACGACCATATTGAAACACTTTTACTTTCCAAATCCACTAACTCAAGCAAAATGGCAACTCTCAATGCATAGAATCCTTTATTGAGCACCAAGGCAATGATACTAATCGTAACGTACCAATAAACTACTCGTATTCACTCGGTATGAATCAAGAATCAAATTAGAGTTGTGGAATGAAAGTAATAATACGTCAAAATCAAACTCAACGTATGTGCATTGAATAAGAAGTCAAATCAAGCAAACACGACAAAGTAAGTTTGATTTCCTTGAATATCACCTTAAACTAAGCAATTATAGATTCGTTAATTCAAATATTCACGAAAGAGTATAACATAATATATTGGAATTGAACTACAAACACAAAAATATTAAACAACAATTGTTCTCGCATTGATATTTATTTTTGTAGTAACACCCTCCAATCCTATGTAGTTGCGATTCTCAAGCCTTTTACACACATTTCTAAACTAGTTGAATCAAATTTGAGCAAAATGATCTCTAAAATCAAACTTAACAACCACAAATGGAGTATTTTCATCTAATGCTTCTATCGAAACAAAAACCAAACACGAGCCCACGTAAATCACCTTTGAAATAGATCAAATCATACACAAACTCATTTAAAACACTCAACGACCATATTGAAACACTTTTACTTTCCAAATCCACTAAATAAAGCAAAATGGCAACTCTCAATGAATAGAATCCTTTACGGAGCACCAAGGCAATGATACTAACCGTAATGTACCAATAAACTACTCGTATTCACTCGGTAAGAATCAAGAATCAAATTAGAGTTATGGAATGAAAGTAATAACACGTCAAAATCAAACTGAATGTATGTGCCATGAATAATAAATCAAATCAAGCAAACACGACCAAGTAAGTTTGATTCCTTTTATTTCACTTTAAACTAAGCAATTATAGATTCGTTGATTCAAGTATTCACGAAAGAGTATAACATAATATATTGGAAATGAACTACAAACACAAAAATATTAAACAACAATTGTTCTCGCATGGATAGTTATTTTTGTAGTGACAACCTCTAATCCTATGTAGTTGCGATTCTCAAGCCTTTTACACATATTTCTAAACTAATTTAATCAAATTCGAGCAAAATGATCTCTAAAATCAAACTTAACAACCACAAATGGAGTATTTTCATCTAATGCTTCAATCGAAACAAAACAAAACACTAGGCCACATAAATCACCCTTGAAATCGATCAAATCATACATAAACTCATTAAAACACTCAACGACCATATTGAAACACTTTTACTTTCCAAATCCACTAAATCAAGCAAAATGGCAACTCTCAATGCATAGAATCCTTTATTGAGCACCAAGGCAATGATACTAATCGTAACGTACCAATAAACTACTCGTATTCACTCTGTAAGAATCAAGAATCAAATTAGAGTTGTGGAATGAAAGTAATAATACGTCAAAATCAAACTCAACGTATGTGCAATGAATAAGAAGTCAAATCAAGCAAACACGACAAAGTAAGTTTGATTTCCTTGAATATCACCTTAAACTAAGCAATTATAGATTCGTTAATTCAAATATTCACGAAAGAGTATCACATAATATATTGGAATTGAACTGCAAACACAAAAATATTAAACAACAATTGTTCTCGCATTGATAGTTATTTTTGTAGTAACACCCTCCAATCCTATGTAGTTGCGATTCTCAAGCCTTTTACACACATTTCTAAACTAGTTTAATCAAATTTGAGCAAAATGATCTCTAAAATCAAACTTAACAACCACAAATGGAGTATTTTCATCTAATGCTTCAATCGAAACAAAACTAAACACTAGGCCACATAAATCACCCTTGAAATCGATCAAATCATACATAAACTCATTAAAACACTCAACGACCATATTGAAACACTTTTACTTTCCAAATCCACTAAATCAAGCAAAATGGCAACTCTCAATGCATAGAATCCTTTATTGAGCACCAAGGCAATGATACTAATCGTAACGTACCAATAAACTACTCGTATTCACTCTGTAAGAATCAAGAATCAAA
Organism: Flaveria robusta; assembly: GCA_025506415.1. Taxonomy (NCBI): domain Eukaryota; kingdom Viridiplantae; phylum Streptophyta; class Magnoliopsida; order Asterales; family Asteraceae; genus Flaveria; species Flaveria robusta. The sequence continues at coordinate 14,103,713 of CM046475.1, forward strand.
TTAGAGTTGTGGAATGAAAGTAATAATACGTCAAAATCAAACTCAACGTATGTGCAATGAATAAGAAGTCAAATCAAGCAAACACGACAAAGTAAGTTTGATTTCCTTGAATATCACCTTAAACTAAGCAATTATAGATTCGTTAATTCAAATATTCACGAAAGAGTATCACATAATATATTGGAATTGAACTGCAAACACAAAAATATTAAACAACAATTGTTCTCGCATTGATAGTTATTTTTGTAGTAACACCCTCCAATCCTATGTAGTTGCGATTCTCAAGCCTTTTACACACATTTCTAAACTAGTTTAATCAAATTTGAGCAAAATGATCTCTAAAATCAAACTTAACAACCACAAATGGAGTATTTTCATCTAATGCTTCTATCGAAACAAAAACCAAACACGAGCCCACGTAAATCACCTTTGAAATAGATCAAATCATACACAAACTCAATTAAAACACTCAACGACCATATTGAAACACTTTTACTTTCCAAATCCACTAAATAAAGCAAAATGGCAACTCTCAATGAATAGAATCCTTTACGGAGCACCAAGGCAATGATACTAACCGTAATGTAACAATAAACTACTCGTATTCACTCGGTAAGAATCAAGAATCAAATTAGAGTTATGGAATGAAAGTAATAACACGTCAAAATCAAACTGAATGTATGTGCCATGAATAATAAATCAAATCAAGCAAACACGACCAAGTAAGTTTGATTCCTTTTATTTCACTTTAAACTAAGCAATTATAGATTCGTTGATTCAAGTATTCACGAAAGAGTATAACATAATATATTGGAAATGAACTACAAACACAAAAATATTAAACAACAATTGTTCTCGCATGGATAGTTATTTTTGTAGTGACAACCTCTAATCCTATGTAGTTGCGATTCTCAAGCCTTTTACACATATTTCTAAACTAATTTAATCAAATTCGAGCAAAATGATCTCTAAAATCAAACTTAACAACCACAAATGGAGTATTTTCATCTAATGCTTCAATCGAAACAAAAACTAAACACTAGGCCACATAAATCACCCTTGAAATCGATCAAATCATACATAAACTCATTTAAAACACTCAACGACCATAGTGAAACACTTTTACTTTCCAAATCCACTAAATCAAGCAAAATGGCAACTCTCAATGCATAGAATCCTTTATTGAGCACCAAGGCAATGATACTAATCGTAACGTACCAATAAACTACTCGTATTCACTCTGTAAGAATCAAGAATCAAATTAGAGTTGTGGAATGAAAGTAATAATACGTCAAAATCAAACTCAACGTATGTGCAATGAATAAGAAGTCAAATCAAGCAAACACGACAAAGTAAGTTTGATTTCCTTGAATATCACCTTAAACTAAGCAATTATAGATTCGTTAATTCAAATATTCACGAAAGAGTATCACATAATATATTGGAATTGAACTGCAAACACAAAAATATTAAACAACAATTGTTCTCGCATTGATAGTTATTTTTGTAGTAACACCCTCCAATCCTATGTAGTTGCGATTCTCAAGCCTTTTACACACATTTCTAAACTAGTTTAATCAAATTTGAGCAAAATGATCTCTAAAATCAAACTTAAAAACCACAAATGGAGTATTTTCATCTAATGCTTCTATCGAAACAAAAACCAAACACGAGCCCACGTAAATCACCTTTGAAATAGATCAAATCATACACAAACTCAATTAAAACACTCAACGACCATATTGAAACACTTTTACTTTCCAAACCCACTAAATAAAGCAAAATGGCAACTCTCAATGAATAGAATCCTTTACGGAGCACCAAGGCAATGATACTAACCGTAATGTAACAATAAACTACTCGTATTCACTCGGTAAGAATCAAGAATCAAATTAGAGTTATGGAATGAAAGTAATAACACGTCAAAATCAAACTGAATGTATGTGCCATGAATAATAAATCAAATCAAGCAAACACGACCAAGTAAGTTTGATTCCTTTTATTTCACTTTAAACTAAGCAATTATAGATTCGTTGATTCAAGTATTCACGAAAGAGTATAACATAATATATTGGAAATGAACTACAAACACAAAAATATTAAACAACAATTGTTCTCGCATGGATAGTTATTTTTGTAGTGACAACCTCTAATCCTATGTAGTTGCGATTCTCAAGCCTTTTACACATATTTCTAAACTAATTTAATCAAATTCGAGCAAAATGATCTCAAAAATCAAACTTAACAACCACAAATGGAGTATTTTCATCTAATGCTTCAATCGAAACAAAAACTAAACACTAGGCCACATAAATCACCCTTGAAATCGATCAAATCATACATAAACTCATTTAAAACACTCAACGACCATAGTGAAACACTTTTACTTTCCAAATCCACTAAATTAAGCAAAATGGCAACTCTCAATGCATAGAATCCTTTACTGAGCACCAAGGCAATGATACTAATCGTAACGTACCAATAAACTACTCGTATTCACTCGGTAAGATTCAAGAATCAAATTAGAGTTGTGGAATGAAAGTAATAACACATCAAAATCAAACTCAACGTGTGTGCAATGAGTAAGAAGTCAAATCAAGCAAACACGACAAAGTAAGTTTGATTTCCTTGTATTTCACTTTAAACTAAGCAATTATAGATTTGTTGATTCAAGCATTCACGAAAGAGTATAACATAATGTATTGGAAATGAACTACAAATACAAAAGTATTAAAAACAATTGTTCTCGCGTGGATAGTTATTTTTGTAGTGACAACCTCTAATGCTATGTAGTTGCGATTCTTAAGCCTTTTACACACTTCTCTAAACTAATTTAATCAAATTCGAGCAAAATGATCTCTAAAATCAAACTTAACAACCACAAATGGAGTATTTTCATCTAATGCTTCAATCGAAACAAAAACCAAACACGAGGTCATATAAATCACCTTTGAAATCGATCAAATCATACACAAACTCATTTAAAACACTCAACGACCATATTGAAACACTTTTACTTTCCAAATTAAATCAAGCAAAATGACAACTCTCAATGCATAGAATCCTTTATTGAGCACCAAGGCAATGATACTAGTCGTAACGTACCAATAAACTACTCGTATTCACTCGGTAAGAATCAAGAATCAAATTAGAGTTATGGAATAAAAGTAATAACACGTCAAAATCAAACTCAATGTGTGTGCAATGAATAAGAAGTTAAATCAAGCAAACACGACAAAGTAAGTTTGATTTCCTTGAATATCACCTTAAACTAAGCAATTATATATTCGTTGATTCAAATATTCACGAAAGAGTATAACATAATATATTGGAATTGAACTACAAACACAAAAATATTAAACAACAATTGTTCTCGCATTGATAGTTATTTTTGTAGTAACACCCTCCAATCCTATGTAGTTGCGATTCTCAAGCCTTTTACACACATTTCTAAACTAGTTTAATCAAATTTGAGCAAAATGATCTCTAAAATCAAACTTAACAACCACAAATGGAGTATTTTCATCTAATGCTTCTACCGAAACAAAAACCAAACACGAGCCCACGTGAATCACCCTTGAAATAGATCAAATCATACACAAACTCATTTAAAACACTCAACGACCATATTGAAACACTTTTACTTTTCAAATCCACTAAATCAAGCAAAATGGAAACTCTTAATGAATAGTATCCTTTACTGAGCACCAAGGCAATGATACTAACCGTAATGTACCAATAAACTACTCGTATTCACTCGGTAAGAATCAAGAATCAAATTAGAGTTATGGAATGAAAGTAATAACACGTCAAAATCAAACTGAATGTATGTGCCATGAATAATAAATCAAATCAAGCAAACACGACCAAGTAAGTTTGATTCCCTTTTATTTCACTTTAAACTAAGCAATTATAGATTCGTAGATTCAAGTATTCACGAAAGAGTATAACATAATATATTGTAAATGAACTACAAACACAAAAACATTAAACAATAATTGTTCTCGCATGGATAGTTATTTTTGCATTGACAACCTCTAATCCTATGTAGTTGCGATTCTCAAGCCTTTTACACACATTTCTAAACTAATTTAATCAAATTTGAGCAAAATGATCTCTAAAATCAAACTTAACAACCACAAATGAAGTATTTTCATCTAATGCTTCAATCGAAACAAAAACTAAACACAAGGCCACATAAATCACCCTTGAAATCGATCAAATCATACATAAACTCATTTAAAACACTCAACGACCATAGTGAAACACTTTTACTTTCGAAATCCACTAAATCAAGCAAAATGGCAACTCTCAATGCATAGAATTCTTTATTGAGCACCAAGGCAATGATACTAATTGTAACGTACCAATAAACTACTCGTATTCACTCGGTAAGAATCAAGAATCAAATTAGAGTTGTGGAATGAAAGTAATAACACGTCAAAATCAAACTCAACGTGTATGCAATGAATAAGAAGTCAAATCAAGCAAACACGACAAAGTAAGTTTGATTTCCTTGTATTTCACTTTAAACTAAGCAATTATAGATTCGTTGATTCAAGCATTCACGAAAGAGTATAACATAATGTATTGGAAATGAACTACAAATACAAAAATATTAAAAACAATTGTTCTCGCGTGGATAGTTATTTTTGTAGTGACAACCTCTAATGCTATGTAGTTGCGATTCTTAAGCCTTTTACACACTTTTCTAAACTAATTTAATCAAATTCGAGCAAAATGATCTCTAAAATCAAACTTAACAACCACAAATGGAGTATTTTCATCTAATGCTTCAATCGAAACAAAAACCAAACACGAGGTCATATAAATCACCCTTGAAATCGATCAAATCATACACAAACTCATTTAAAACACTCAACGACCATATTGAAACACTTTTACTTTCCAAATTAAATCAAGCAAAATGACAACTCTCAATGCATAGAATCCTTTATTGAGCACCAAGGCAATGATACTAGTCGTAACGTACCAATAAACTACTCGTATTCACTCGGTAAGAATCAAGAATCAAATTAGAGTTGTGGAATAAAAGTAATAACACGTCAAAATCAAACTCAATGTGTGTGCAATGAATAAGAAGTTAAATCAAGCAAACACGACAAAGTAAGTTTGATTTCCTTGAATATCACCTTAAACTAAGCAATTATATATTCGTTGATTCAAATATTCACGAAACAGTATAACATAATATATTGGAATTGAACTACAAACACAAAAATATAAAACAACTATTGTTCTCACATGGATAGTTATTTTTGTAGTAACACCCTCCAATCCTATGTAGTTGCGTTTCTCAAGCCTTTTACAAACTTTTCTAAACTAGTTTAATCAAATTCGAGCAAAATGATCTCTAAAATCAAACTTAACAACCACAAATGGAGTATTTTCATCTAATGCTTCAATCGAAACAAAAACCAAACACGAGCCCACGTAAATCACCCTTGAAATAGATCAAATCATACACAAACTCATTTTAAACACTCAACGACCATATTGAAACACTTTTACTTTCCAAATCCACTAAATCAAGCAAAATGGCAACTCTCAATGCATAGAATCATTTATTGAGCACCAAGGCAATGATACTAGTCATAACGTACCAATAAACTACTCGTATTCACTCGGTAAGAATCAAGAATCAAATTAGAGTTGTGGAATGAAAGTAATAACACGTCAAAATCAAACTCAATGTGTGTGCAATGAATAAGAAATCAAATCAAGCAAACACGACCAAGTAAGTTTGATTTCCTTTTATTTCACTTTAAACTAAGCAATTATAGATTCGTTGAATCAAGTATTCATGAAAGAGTATAACATAATATATTGGAAATGAACTACAAACACAAAAATATTAAACTACAATTGTTCTCGCGTGGATAGTTATTATTGTAGTGACAACATCTAATCCTATGTGGTTGCGATTCTTAAGCCTTTTACACATATTTTTAAACTAATTTAATGAAATTCGTGCAAAATGATCTCTAAAATCAAAATTAACAACCACAAATGGAGTATTTTCATCTAATGCTTCTATCGAAACAAAAACCAAACACGAGCCCACGTAAATCACCCTTGAAATAGATCAAATCATACACAAACTCATTTAAAACACTCAACGACCATATTAAAACACTTTTACTTACCAAATCCACTAAATCAAGCAAAATGGCAACTCTCAATGCATAGAATCCTTTACTGAGCACCAAGGCAATATACTAACCGTAATGTACCCAAAAAACTACTCGTATTCACTCGGTAAGAATTAAGAATCAAATTAGAGTTGTGGAATGAAAGTAATAACACGTCAAAATCAAACTCAACGTATGTGCAATTAATAAGAAGTCAAATCAAGCAAACACGACAAAGTAAGTTTGATTTCCTTGAATATCACCTTAAACTAAGCAATTATAGATTCGTTGATTCAAATATTCACGAAAGAGTATAACATAATATATTGGAATTAAACTACAAACACAAAAATATTAGACAACAATTGTTCTCGCATTGATAGTTATTTTTGTAGTAACACCCTCCAATCCTACGTAGTTGCGATTCTCATGCCTTTTACACACATTTCTAAACTAGTTTAATCAAATTCGAGCAAAATAATCTCTAAAATCAAACTTAACAACCACAAATGGAGTATTTTCATCTAATGCTTCAATCGAAACAAAAACTAAACACAAGGCCACATAAATCACCCTTGAAATCGATCAAATCATACATAAACTCATTTAAAACACTCAACAACCATAATGAAACACTTTTACTTTCCAAATTAAATCAAGCAAAATGACATCTCTCAATGCATAGAATCCTTTATTGAGCACCAAGGCAATGATACTAGTCGTAACGTACCAATAAACTACTCGTATTCACTCGGTAAGAATCAAGAATCAAATTAGAGTTGTGGAATAAAAGTAATAACACGTCAAAATCAAACTCAATGTGTGTGCAATGATTAAGAAGTCAAATCAAGCAAACACGACAAAGTAAGTTTGATTTCCTTGAATATCACCTTAAACTAAGCAATTATAGATTCGTTGATTCAAATATTCACGAAAGAGTATAACATAATATATTGGAATTGAACTACAAACACAAAAATATTAAACAACAATTGTTCTCGCATGGATAGTTATTTTTGTAGTAACACCCTCTAATCCTATGTAGTTGCGTTTCTCAAGCCTTTTACACACTTTTCTAAACTAGTTTAATCAAATTCGAGCAAAATGATCTCTAAAATCAAACTTAACAACCACAAATGGAGTATTTTCATCTAATGCTTCAATCGAAACAAAAACCAAACACGAGCTCACGTAAATCACCCTTGAAATAGATCAAATCATACACAAACTCATTTTAAACACTCAACGACCATATTGAAACACTTTTACTTTCCAAATCCACTAAATCAAGCAAAATGGCAACTCTCAATGAATAGAATCCTTTACTGAGCACCAAGGCAATGATACTAACCGTAATGTACCAATAAACTACTCGTATTCACTCGGTAAGAATCAAGAATCAAATTAGAGTTGTGGAATGAGAGTAATAATACGTCAAAATCAAACTCAACGTATGTGCATTGAATAAGAAGTCAAATCAAGCAAACACGACAAAGTAAGTTTGATTTCCTTGAATATCACCTTAAACTAAGCAACTATAGATTCGTTAATTCAAATATTCACGAAAGAGTATAACATAATATATTGGAATTGAACTACAAACACAAAAATATTAAACAACAATTGTTCTCGCATTGATATTTATTTTTGTAGTAACACCCTCCAATCCTATGTGGTTGCGATTCTCAAGCCTTTTACACACATTTCTAAACTAGTTTAATCAAATTTGAGCAAAATGATCTCTAAAATCAAACTTAACAACCACAAATGGAGTATTTTCATCTAATGCTTCTATCGAAACAAAAACCAAACACGAGCCCACGTAAATCACCCTTGAAATAGATCAAATCATACACAAACTCATTCAAAACACTCAACGACCATATTGAAACACTTTTACTTTCCAAATCCACTAAATCAAGCAAAATGACAACTCTCAATGAATAGAATCCTTTACTGAGCACCAAGGCAATTATACTAACCGTAATGTACCAATAAACTACTCGTATTTACTCGGTAAGAATCAAGAATCAAATTAGAGTTATGGAATGAAAGTAATAACACGTCAAAATCAAACTGAATGTATGTGCCATGAATAATAAATCAAATCAAGCAAACACGACCAAGTAAGTTTGATTCCTTTTATTTCACTTTAAACTAAGCAATTATAGATTCGTTGATTCAAGTATTCACGAAAGAGTATAACATAATAAATTAGAAATAAACTACAAACACAAAAATATTAAACAACAATTGTTCTCGCATTGATATTTATTTTTGTAGTAACACCCTCCAATCCTATGTAGTTGCGATTCTCAAGCCTTTTACACACATTTCTAAACTAGTTTAATCAAATTTGAGCAAAATGATCTCTAAAATCAAACTTAACAACCACAAATGGAGTATTTTCATCTAATGCTTCTATCGAAACAAAAACCAAACACGAGCCCACGTAAATCACCCTTGAAATAGATCAAATCATACACAAACTCATTCAAAACACTCAACGACCATATTGAAACACTTTTACTTTCCAAATCCACTAAATCAAGCAAAATGGCAACTCTCAATGAATAGAATCCTTTACTGAGCACCAAGGCAATGATACTAACCGTAATGTACCAATAAACTACTCGTATTCACTCGGTAAGAATCAAGAATCAAATTAGAGTTATGGAATGAAAGTAATAACACGTCAAAATCAAACTGAATGTATGTGCCATGAATAATAAATCAAATCAAGCAAACACGACCAAGTAAGTTTGATTCCTTTTATTTCACTTTAAACTAAGCAATTATAGATTCGCTGATTCAAGTATTCACGAAAGAGTATAACATAATATATTAGAAATAAACTACAAACACAAAAATATTAAACAACAATTGTTCTCGCATGGATAGTTATTTTTGTAGTGACAACCTCTAATCCTATGTAGTTGCGATTCTAAAGCCTTTTACGCATATTTCTAAACTAATTTAATCAAATTCGAGCAAAATGATCTCTAAAATCAAACTTAACAACCACAAATGGAGTATTTTCATCTAATGCTTCAATCGAAACAAAAACTAAACACTAGGCCACATAAATCACCCTTGAAATCGATCAAATCATACATAAACTCATTTAAAACACTCAACGACCATAGTGAAACACTTTTACTTTCCAAATCCACTAAATTAAGCAAAATGGCAACTCTCAATGCATAGAATCCTTTACTGAGCACCAAGGCAATGATACTAATCGTAACGTACCAATAAACTACTCGTATTCACTCGGTAAGATTCAAGAATCAAATTAGAGTTGTGGAATGAAAGTAATAACACGTCAAAATCAAACTCAACGTGTGTGCAATGAGTAAGAAGTCAAATCAAGCAAACACGACAAAGTAAGTTTGATTTCCTTGTATTTCACTTTAAACTAAGCAATTATAGATTCATTGATTCAAGTATTCACGAAAGAGTATAACATAATATATTGGAAATGAACTACAAATACAGAAATATTAAACACAATTGTTCTCGTATGGATAGTTATTTTTGTAGTGACAACCTCTAATGCTATGTAGTTGCGATTCTTAAGCCTTTTACACACTTTTCTAAACTAATTTAATCAAATTCGAGCAAAATGATCTCTAAAATCAAACTTAACAACCACAAATGGAGTATTTTCATCTAATGCTTCAATCGAAACAAAAACCAAACACGAGGTCATATAAATCACCCTTGAAATCGATCAAATCATACACAAACTCATTTAAAACACTCAACGACCATATTGAAACACTTTTACTTTCCAAATTAAATCAAGCAAAATGACATTCTCAATGCATAGAATCCTTTATTGAGCATCAAGGAAACGATACTAGTCGTAACGTACCAATAAACTACTCGTATTCACTCGGTAAGAATCAAGAATCAAATTAGAGTTGTGGAATAAAAGTAATAATACGTCAAAATCAAACTCAATGTGTGTGCAATGAATAAGAAGTCAAATCAAGCAAACACGACAAAGTAAGTTTGATTTCCTTGAATATCACCTTAAACTAAGCAATTATAGATTCGTTAATTCAAATATTCACGAAAGAGTATAACATAATATATTGGAATTGAACTACAAACACAAAAATATTAAACAACAATTGTTCTCGCATGGATAGTTATTTTTGTAGTAACACCCTCTAATCCTATGTAGTTGCGTTTCTCAAGCCTTTTACACACTTTTCTAAACTAGTTTAATCAAATTCGAGCAAAATGATCTCTAAAATCAAACTTAACAACCACAAATGGAGTATTTTCATCTAATGCTTCAATCGAAACAAAAACCAAACACACGAGCCCACGTAAATCACCCTTGAAATAGATCAAATCATACACAAACTCATTTTAAACACTCAACGACCATATTGAAATACTTTTACTTTCCAAATCCACTAAATCAAGCAAAATGGCAACTCTCAATGAATAGAATCCTTTACTGAGCACCAAGGCAATGATACTAACCGTAATGTACCAATAAACTACTCGTATTTACTCGGTAAGAATCAAGAATCAAATTAGAGTTGTGGAATGAAAGTAATAACACGTCAAAATCAAACTCAAGGTGTGTGTAATGAATAAGAAGTCAAATCAAGCAAACACGACAAAGTAAGTTTGATTTTCTTGAATATCACCTTAAACTAAGCAATTATAGATTCGTTGATTCAAATATTCACGAAAGAGTATAACATAATATATTGGAATTGAACTACAAACACAAAAATATTAAACAACAATTGTTCTCGCATGGATAGTTATTTTTGTAGTAACACCCTCCAATCCTATGTAGTTGCGTTTCTCAAGCCTTTTACACACTTTTCTAAACTAGTTTAATCAAATTCGAGCAAAATGATCTCTAAAATCAAACTTAACAACCACAAATAGAGTATTTTCATCTAATGCTTCAATCGAAACAAAAACCAAACATGAGGCCACATAAATCACCCTTGAAATCGATCAAATCATACATAAACTCATTTAAAACAGTCAACGACCATATTGAAATACTTTTACTTTCCAAATCCACTAAATCAAGCAAAATGGCAACTCTCAATACATAGAATCCTTTATTGAGCACCAAGGCAATGATACTAATCGTAACGTACCAATAAACTACTCGTATTCACTCTGTAAGAATCAAGAATCAAATTAGAGTTGTGGAATGAGAGTAATAAGACGTCAAAATCAAACTCAACGTATGTGCAATGAATAAGAAGTCAAATCAAGCAAACACGACAAAGTAAGTTTGATTTTCTTGAATATCACCTTAAACTAAGCAATTATAGATTCGTTAATTCAAATATTCACGAAAGAGTATAACATAATATATTGGAATTGAACTACAAACACAAAAATATTAAACAACAATTGTTCTCGCATGGATAGTTATTTTTGTAGTAACACCCTCTAATCCTATGTAGTTGCGTTTCTCAAGCCTTTTACACACTTTTCTAAACTAGTTTAATCAAATTCGAGCAAAATGATCTCTAAAATCAAACTTAACAACCACAAATGGAGTATTTTCATCTAATGCTTCAATCGAAACAAAAACCAAACGCACGAGCCCACGTAAAATACCCTTGAAATAGATCAAATCATACACAAACTCATTTTAAACACTCAACGACCATATTGAAATACTTTTACTTTCCAAATCCACTAAATCAAGCAAAATGGCAACTCTCAATGAATAGAATCCTTTACTGAGCACCAAGGCAATGATACTAACCGTAATGTACCAATAAACTACTCGTATTTACTCGGTAAGAATCAAGAATCAAATTAGAGTTGTGGAATGAAAGTAATAACACGTCAAAATCAAACTCAAGGTGTGTGTAATGAATAAGAAGTCAAATCAAGCAAACACGACAAAGTAAGTTTGATTTTCTTGAATATCACCTTAAACTAAGCAATTATAGATTCGTTGATTCAAATATTCACGAAAGAGTATAACATAATATATTGGAATTGAACTACAAACACAAAAATATTAAACAACAATTGTTCTCGCATGGATAGTTATTTTTGTAGTAACACCCTCCAATCCTATGTAGTTGCGTTTCTCAAGCCTTTTACACACTTTTCTAAACTAGTTTAATCAAATTCGAGCAAAATGATCTCTAAAATCAAACTTAACAACCACAAATAGAGTATTTTCATCTAATGCTTCAATCGAAACAAAAACCAAACACCAGGCCACATAAATCACCCTTGAAATCGATCAAATCATATATAAACTCATTTAAAACACTCAACGACCATATTGAAACACTTTTACTTTCCAAATCCACTAAATCAAGCAAAATGGCAACTCTCAATGCATAGAATCCTTTATTGAGCACCAAGGCAATGATACTAATCGTAATGTACCAATAAACTACTCGTATTCACTCTGTAAGAATCAAGAATCAAATTAGAGTTGGGGAATGAAAGTAATAATACGTCAAAATCAAACTCAACGTATGTGCAATGAATAAGAAGTCAAATCAAGCAAACATGACAAAGTAAGTTTGATTTCCTTGAATATCACCTTAAACTAAGCAATTATAGATTCGTTAATTCAAATATTCACGAAAGAGTATCACAAAATATATTGGAATTGAACTACAAACACAAAAATATTAAACAACAATTGTTCTCGCATTGATAGTTATTTTTGTAGTAACACCCTCCAATCCTATGTAGTTGCGATTCTCAAGCCTTTTACACACATTTCTAAACTAGTTTAATCAAATTTGAGCAAAATGATCTCTAAAATCAAACTTAACAACCACAAATAGAGTATTTTCATCTAATGCTTCTACCGAAACAAAAACCAAACACGAGCCCACGTGAATCACCCTTGAAATAGATCAAATCATACACAAACTCATTTAAAACACTCAACGACCATATTGAAACACTTTTAATTTTCAAATCCACTAAATCAAGCAAAATGGCAACTCTCAATGAATAGAATCCTTTACTGAGCACCAAGGCAATGATACTAACCGTAATGTACCAATAAACTACTCGTATTCACTCTGTAAGAATCAAGAATCAAATTAGAGTTATGGAATGAAAGTAATAACACGTCAAAATCAAACTGAATGTATGTGCCATGAATAATAAATCAAATCAAGCAAACACGACCAAGTAAGTTTGATTCCCTTTTATTTCACTTTAAACTAAGCAATTATAGATTCGTAGATTCAAGTATTTATGAAAGAGTATAACATAATATATTGTAAATGAACTACAAACACAAAAACATTAAACAACAATTGTTCTCGCATGGATAGTTATTTTTGTATTGACAACCTCTAATCCTATGTAGTTGCGATTCTCAAGCCTTTTACACACATTTCTAAACTAGTTTAATCAAATTCGAGCAAAATGATCTCTAAAATCAAACTTAACAACCACAAATGAAGTATTTTCATCTAATGCTTCAATCGAAACAAAAACTAAACACAAGGCCACATAAATCACCCTTGAAATCGATCAAATCATACATAAACTCATTTAAAACACTCAACGACCATAGTGAAACACTTTTACTTTCCAAATCCACTAAATCAAGCAAAATGGCAACTCTCAATGCATAGAATTCTTTATTGAGCACCAAGGCAATGATACTAATTGTAACGTACCAACAAACTACTCGTATTCACTCGGTAAGAATCAAGAATAAAATTAGATTTGTGGAATGAAAGTAATAACACGTCAAAATCAAACTCAACGTGTATGCAATGAATAAGAAGTCAAATCAAGCAAACACGACAAAGTAAGTTTGATTTCCTTGTATTTCACTTTAAACTAAGCAATTATAGATTCGTTGATTCAAGCATTCACGAAAGAGTATAACATAATATATTGGAAATGAACTTCAAATACAAAAATATTAAAAACAATTGTTCTCGCATGGATAGTTATTTTTGTAGTGACAACCTCTAATGCTATGTAGTTGCGATTCTTAAGCCTTTTACACACTTTTTTAAACTAATTTAATCAAATTCGAGCAAAATGATCTCTAAAATCAAACTTAACAACCACAAATGGAGTATTTTCATCTAATGCTTCAATCGAAACAAAAACCAAACACGAGGTCATATAAATCACCCTTGAAATCGATCAAATCATACACAAACTCATTTAAAACACTCAACGACCATATTGAAACACTTTTACTTTCCAAATTAAATCAAGCAAAATGACAACTCTCAATGCATAGAATCCATTATTGAGCACCAAGGCAATGATACTAGTCGTAACGTACCAATAAACTACTCGTATTCACTCGGTAAGAATCAAGAATCAAATTAGAGTTGTGGAATAAAAGTAATAACACGTCAAAATCAAACTCAATGTGTGTGCAATGAATAAGAAGTTAAATCAAGCAAACACGACAAAGTAAGTTTGATTTCCTTGAATATCACCTTAAACTAAGCAATTATATATTCGTAGATTCAAATATTCACGAAAGAGTATAACATAATATATTGGAATTGAACTACAAACACAAAAATATTAAACAACAATTGTTCTCGCATGGATAGTTATTTTTGTAGTAACACCCTCCAATCCTATGTAGTTGCGTTTCTCAAGCCTTTTACACACTTTTCTAAACTAGTTTAATCAAATTCGAGCAAAATGACTCTAAAATCAAACTTAACAACCACAAATGGAGTATTTTCATCTAATGCTTCAATCGAAACAAAAACCAAACACGAGCCCACGTAAATCACCCTTGAAATAGATCAAATCATACACAAACTCATTTTAAACACTCAACGACCATATTGAAGCACTTTTACTTTCCAAATCCACTAAATCAAGCAAAATGGCAACTCTCAATGCATAGAATCATTTATTGAGCACCAAGGCAATGATACTAGTCCTAACGTACCAATAAACTACTCGTATTCACTCGGTAAGAATCAAGAATCAAATTAGAGTTGTGGAATGAAAGTAATAACACGTCAAAATCAAACTCAATGTGTGTGCAATGAATAAGAAATCAAATCAAGCAAACACGACCAAGTAAGTTTGATTTCCTTTATTTCACTTTAAACTAAGCAATTATAGATTCGTTGAATCAAGTATTCATGAAAGAGTATAACATAATATATGGAAATGAACTACAAACACAAAATATTAAACTACAATTGTTCTCGCGTGGATAGTTATTATTGTAGTGACAACATCTAATCCTATGTGGTTGCGATTCTTAAGCCTTTTACACATATTTTTAAACTAATTTAATGAAATTCGTGCAAAATGATCTCTAAAATCAAAATTAACAACCACAAATGGAGTATTTTCATCTAATGCTTCTATCGAAACAAAAACCAAACACGAGCCCACGTAAATCACCCTTGAAATAGATCAAATCATACACAAACTCATTTAAAACACTCAACGACCATATTAAAACACTTTTACTTTCCAAATCCACTAAATCAAGCAAAATGGCAACTCTCATTGCATAGAATCCTTTACTGAGCAGCAAGGCAATATACTAACCGTAATTTACCCAAAAAAGTACTCGTATTCACTCGGTAAGAATTAAGAATCAAATTAGAGTTGTGGAATGAAAGTAATAACACGTCAAAATCAAACTGAATGTGTGTGCCATGAATAATAAATCAAATCAAGCAAACACGACCAAGTAAGTTTGATTTCCTTTTATTTCACTTTAAACTAAGCAATTATAGATTCGTTGATTCAAGTATTCACGAAAGAGTATAACATAATATATTGGAAATGAACTACAAACACAAAAATATTAAACAACAATTGTTCTCGCATGGATAGTTATTTTTGTAGTGACTACCTCTAATCCTATGTAGTTGCAATTTCTTAAGCCTTTTACACACATTTCTAAACTAATTTAATCAAATTCGAGCAAAATGATCTCTAAAATCAAACTTAACAACCACAAATGGAGTATTTTCATCTAATGCTTCAATCGTAACAAAAACCAAACACAAGGCCACATAAATCACCCTTGAAATCGATCAAATCATACATAAACTCATTTAAAACACTCAACGACCATATTGAAACACTTTTACTTTCCAAATCCAATAAATCAAGCAAAATGGCAACTCTCAATGCATAGAATCCTTTAGTGAGCACCAAGGCAATGATACTAATCGTAACGTACCAATAAACTACTCGTATTCACTCGGTAAGAATCAAGAATCAAATTAGAGTTGTGGAATAAAAGTAATAACACGTCAAAATCAAACTCAACATGTGTGCAATGAATAAGAAGTCAAATCAAGCAAACACGACAAAGTAAGTTTGATTTCCTTGTATTTCACTTTAAACTAAGTAATTATAGATTCGTTGATTCAAGTATTCACGAAAGAGTATAACAAAATATATTGGAAATGAACTACAAACACAAAAATATTAATCACAATTGTTCTCGCATGGATAGTTATTTTTGTAGTGACAACCTCTAATCCTATGTAGTTGCGATTCTTAAGCCTTTTACATACTTTTCTGAACTAATTTAATCAAATTCGAGCAAAATGATCTCTAAAATCAAACTTAACAACCACAAATGGAGTATTTTCATCTAATGCTTTAATCGAAACAAAAACCAAACACGAGGTCATATAAATCACCCTTGAAATCGATCAAATCATACACAAACTCATTTAAAACACTCAACGACCATATTGAAACACTTTTACTTTCCAAATTAAATCAAGCAAAATGACAACTCTCAATGCATAGAACCTTTATTGAGCACCAAGGCAATGATACTAGTCGTAACGTACCAATAAACTACTCGTATTCACTCGGTAAGAATCAAGAATCAAATTAGAGTTGTGGAATAAAAGTAATAACACGTCAAAATCAAACTGAATGTGTGTGCCATGAATAATAAATCAAATCAAGCAAACACGACCAAGTAAGTTTGATTTCCTTTTATTTCACTTTAAACTAAGCAATTATAGATTCGTTGATTCAAGTATTCACGAAAGAGTATAACATAATATATTGGAAATGAACTACAAACACAAAAATATTAAACAACAATTGTTCTCGCATGGATAGTTATTTTTGTAGTGACTACCTCTAATCCTATGTAGTTGCAATTTCTTAAGCCTTTTACACACATTTCTAAACTAATTTAATCAAATTCGAGCAAAATGATCTCTAAAATCAAACTTAACAACCACAAATGGAGTATTTTCATCTAATGCTTCAATCGAAACAAAAACCAAACACAAGGCCACATAAATCACCCTTGAAATCGATCAAATCAAACATAAACTCATTTAAAACACTCAACGACCATATTGAAACACTTTTACTTTCCAAATCCAATAAATCAAGCAAAATGCCAACTCTCAATGCATAGAATCCTTTAGTGAGCACCAAGGCAATGATACTAATCGTAACGTACCAATAAACTACTCGTATTAACTCGGTAAGAATCAAGAATCAAATTAGAGTTGTGGAATAAAAGTAATAACACGTCAAAATCAAACTCAACATGTGGGCAATGAATAAGAAGTCAAATCAAGCAAACACGACAAAGTAAGTTTGATTTCCTTGTGTTTCACTTTAAACTAAGCAATTATAGATTCGTTGATTCAAGTATTCACGAAAGAGTATAACATAATATATTGGAAATGAACTACAAACACAAAAATATTAAACACAATTGTTCTCGCATGGATAGTTATTTTTGTAGTGACAACCTCTAATCCTATGTAGTTGCGATTCTTAAGCCTTTTACATACTTTTCTGAACTAATTTAATCAAATTCGAGCAAAATGATCTCTAAAATCAAACTTAACAACCACAAATGGAGTATTTTCATCTAATGCTTTAATCGAAACAAAAACCAAACACGAGGTCATATAAATCACCCTTGAAATCGATCAAATCATACACAAACTCATTTAAAACACTCAACGACCATATTGAAACACTTTTACTTTCCAAATTAAATCAAGCAAAATGACAACTCTCAATGCATAGAATCATTTATTGAGCACCAAGGCAATGATACTAGTCATAACGTACCAATAAACTACTCGTATTCACTCGGTAAGAATCAAGAATCAAATTAGAGTTGTGGAATGAAAGTAATAACACGTCAAAATCAAACTCAATGTGTGTGCAATGAATAAGAAATCAAATCAAGCAAACACGACCAAGTAAGTTTGATTTCCTTTTATTTCACTTTAAACTAAGCAATTATAGATTCGTTGAATCAAGTATTCATGAAAGAGTATAACATAATATATTGGAAATGAACTACAAACACAAAAATATTAAACTACAATTGTTCTCGCGTGGATAGTTATTATTGTAGTGACAACATCTAATGCTATGTGGTTGCGATTGTTAAGCCTTTTACACACATTTCTAAACTAATTTAATCAAATTCGAGCAAAATGATCTCTAAAATCAAACTTAACAACCACAAATGGAGTATTTTCATCTAATGCTTCAATCGAAACAAAAACCAAACACAAGGCCACATAAATCACCCTTGAAATCGATCAAATCAAACATAAACTCATTTAAAACACTCAACGACCATATTGAAACACTTTTACTTTCCAAATCCAATAAATCAAGCAAAATGCCAACTCTCAATGCATAGAATCCTTTAGTGAGCACCAAGGCAATGATACTAATCGTAACGTACCAATAAACTACTCGTATTCACTCGGTAAGAATCAAGAATCAAATTAGAGTTGTGGAATAAAGGTAATAACACGTCAAAATCAAACTCAACATGTGGGCAATGAATAAGAAGTCAAATCAAGCAAACACGACAAAGTAAGTTTGATTTCCTTG
Source organism: Flaveria robusta (assembly GCA_025506415.1). Lineage (NCBI taxonomy): Eukaryota > Viridiplantae > Streptophyta > Magnoliopsida > Asterales > Asteraceae > Flaveria > Flaveria robusta. The sequence goes on from CM046475.1 coordinate 14,122,714, forward strand.
TGTTTCACTTTAAACTAAGCAATTATAGATTCGTTGATTCAAGTATTCACGAAAGAGTATAACATAATATATTGGAAATGAACTACAAACTCAAAAATATTAAACACAATTGTTCTCGCATGGATAGTTATTTTTGTAGTGACAACCTCTAATCCTATGTAGTTGCGATTCTTAAGCCTTTTACATACTTTTCTGAACTAATTTAATCAAATTCGAGCAAAATGATCTCTAAAATCAAACTTAACAACCACAAATGGAGTATTTTCATCTAATGCTTTAATCGAAACAAAAACCAAACACGAGGTCATATAAATCACCCTTGAAATCGATCAAATCATACACAAACTCATTTAAAACACTCAACGACCATATTGAAACACTTTTACTTTCCAAATTAAATCAAGCAAAATGCCAACTCTCAATGCATAGAATCCTTTAGTGAGCACCAAGGCAATGATACTAATCGTAACGTACCAATAAACTACTCGTATTCACTCGGTAAGAATCAAGAATCAAATTAGAGTTGTGGAATAAAAGTAATAACACGTCAAAATCAAACTCAACATGTGTGCAATGAATAAGAAGTCAAATCAAGCAAACACGACAAAGTAAGTTTGATTTCCTTGTATTTCACTTTAAACTAAGCAATTATAGATTCGTTGATTCAAGTATTCACGAAAGAGTATAACATAATATATTGGAAATGAACTACAAACACAAAAATATTAAACACAATTGTTCTCGCATGGATAGTTATTTTTGTAGTGACAACCTCTAATCCTATGTAGTTGCGATTCTTAAGCCTTTTACATACTTTTCTGAACTAATTTAATCAAATTCGAGCAAAATGATCTCTAAAATCAAACTTAACAACCACAAATGGAGTATTTTCATCTAATGCTTTAATCGAAACAAAAACCAAACACGAGGTCATATAAATCACCCTTGAAATCGATCAAATCATACACAAACTCATTTAAAACACTCAACGACCATATTGAAACACTTTTACTTTCCAAATTAAATCAAGCAAAATGACAACTCTCAATGCATAGAATCCTTTATTGAGCACCAAGGCAATGATACTAGTCGTAACGTACCAATAAACTACTCGTATTCACTAAGAATCAAATTAGAGTTGTGGAATAAAAGTAATAACACGTCAAAATCAAACTCAATGTGTGTGCAATGAATAAGAAGTCAAATCAAGAAAACACGACAAATTAAGTTTGATTTCCTTGTTTTTCACTTTAAACTAAGCAATTGTAGATTCGTTGATTCAATATTCACGAAAGAGTATAACATAATATATTGGAAATGAACTACCAACACAAAAATATTATACAACAATTGTTCTCGCGTATATAGTTATTTTTGTAGTGACAACATCTAATCCTATGTAATTGCAATTCTAAAGCCTTTTACACACATTTCTAAACATATTTTATCAAATTCGAGCAAAACGATCTCTAAAATCAAACTTAACAACCACAAATGGAGTACTTTCATCTAATGCTTCAATCGAAACAAAAACAAACACGAGGCCACATAAATCACCCTTGAAATCGATCAAATCATACACAAACTCATTTAAAACACTCAACGATTATATTGAAACACTTTTACTTTCCAAATCTACTAAGTCAAGCAAAATGTCAACTCTCAATGCATAGAATCCTTTATTGAGCACCAAGGCAATGATACTAATCGTAACGTACCAATAAACTACTCGTATTCATTCGGTAAGAATAAAGAATCAAATTAGAGTTCTGGAATGAAAGTAATAACATGTCAAAATCAAACTGAATGTGTGTGCCTTGAATAAGAAATCAAATCAAGCAAACACGACCATGTAAGTTTGATTTCCTTTTATTTCACTTTAAACTAAGCAATTATAGATTCTTTGATTCAAGTATTCACGAAAGAATATAACATAATATATTGGAAATGAACTACAAACACAAAAATATTAAACAACAATTGTTCTCGCATGGATAGTTATTTTTGTAGTGACAACCTCTAATCCTATGTAGTTGCGATTCTTAAGCCTTTTACACACATTTCTAAACTAATTTAATCAAATTCGAGCAAAATGATCTCTAAAATCAAACTTAACAACCACAAATGGTGTATTTTCATCTATTGCTTGAATCGAAACAAAAACCAAACACAAGGCCACATAAATCACCCTTGAAATCGATCAAATCATACATAAACTCATTTAAAACACTCAACGACCATATTGAAACACTTTTACTTTCCAAATCCACTAAATCAAGCAAAATGGCAACTCTCAATGCATAGAATCCTTTATTGAGCATCAAGGCAATGATACTAATCGTTACGTACCAATAAACTACTCGTATTCACTCGGTAAGAATCAAGAATCAAATTAGAGTTTTGAAATGAAAGTAATAACACGTCAAAATCAAACTCAACATGTGTGCAATGAATAAGAAGTCAAATCAAACAAACACGACAAAGTAAGTTTGATTTCCTTGTATTTCACTTTAAACTAAGCAATTATAGATTCGTTGATACAAGTATTCACGAAAGAGTATAACATAATATATTAGAAATGAACTACAAACACAAATATATTAAACACAATTGTTCTCGCATGGATAGTTATTTTTGTAGTTACAACCTCTAATCCTATGTAGTTGCGATTCTTAAGCCTTTTACACACTTTTCTAAACTAATTTAATCAAATTCGAGCAAAATGATCTCTAAAATCAAACTTAACAACCACAAATGGAGTATTTTCATCTAATGCTTCAATCGAAACAAAAACCAAACACGAGGTCATATAAATCACCCTTGAAATCGATCAAATCATACACAAACTCATTTAAAACACTCAACGATAATATTGAAACACTTTTACTTTCCAAATCCACTAAGAAAGGCAAAATGTCAACTCTCAATGTATAGAATCGTTTATTGAGCACCAAGGCAATGATACTAATCGTAACGTACCAATAAACTACTCGTATTTACTCGGTAAGAATCAAGAATCAAATTAGAGTTGTGGAATGAAAGTAATAACACGTCAAAATCAAACTCAATATGCGTGCAATGAATAAGAAATCAAATCAAGCAAACACGACCAAGTAAGTTTCATTTCCTTTTATTTCACTTTAAACTAAGCAATAATAGATTCGTTGATTCAAGTATTCATGAAAGAGTATAACATAATATATTGGAAATGAACTACAAACACAAAAATATTAAACAACAATTGTTCTCGCGTGGATGGTTATTTTTGTAGTGACAACATCTAATCCTATGTAGTTGCGACTCTTAAGCCTTTTACACATATTTTTAAACTAATTTAATGAAATTCGAGCAAAATGATCTCTAAAATCAAAATTAACAACCACAAATGGAGTATTTTAATCTAATGCTTCAATCGAAACAAAAACCAAACTCGAGGCCACATAAATCACCCTTGAAAGCGATCAAATCATACACAAACTTATTTAAAACACTCAACGACTATATTGAAAAACTTTTACTTTTCAAATCCACTACATCAAGCAAAATGGCAACTCTCAATACATAGAATCCTTTACTGAGCACCAAGGCAATGATACTAACCGTAACGTACCAATAAACTACTCGCATTCACTCGGTAAGAATAAAGAATCAAATTAGAGTTGTGGAATGAAAGTAATAACACGTCAAAATCAAACTGAATGTGTGTGCAATGAATAAGAAGTCAAATCAAGCAAACACGACCATGTAAGTTTGATTTCCCTTTATTTCACTTTAAACTAAGCAATTTTAGATTCGTTGATTTAATATTCACGAAAGAGTATAACATAATATATTCGAAATGAACTACAAACACAAAAATATTAAACAATAATTGTTCTCGCGTGGATAGTTATTTTTGTAGTGACAATATCTAATCCTATGTAGTTGAGATTCTTAAGCCTTTGACACATATTTTTAAACTAATTTAATAAAATTCGAGCAAAATGATCTCTAAAATCAAACTTAACAACCACAAATGGAGTATTTTCATCTAATGCTTCAATCGAAACAAAAACCAAACACGAGTTCACATAAATCACCCTTGAAATAGATCAAATCATACACAAACTCATTTAAACCACTCAACGGCCATATTGAAACACTTTTACTTTCCAAATCCACTAAGTCAAGCAAAATGTCAACTCTCAATGCATAGAATCTTTTATTGAGCACCAAGGCAATGATACTAATCGTAACGTACCAATAAACTACTCGTATTCACTCGGTAAGAATCAAGAATCAAATTAGAGTTGTGAAATGAAAGTAATAACACGTCAAAATCAAACTCAATGTGTGTGCAATGAATAAGAAGTCAAATCAAGCAAACACGACAAATTAAGTTTGATTTCCATGTATTTCACTTTAAACTGAGCAATTATAGATTCGTTGATTCAATATTCACGAAAAAGTATAACATAATATATTGGAAATGAACTACGAACACAAAAATATTAAACAACAATTGTTCTCGCATGGATAGTAATTTTGTAGTGACAACCTCTAATCCTATGTAGTTGCAATTCTGAAGTCTTTTACACACATTTCTAAACATATTTTATCAAATTCGAGCAAAATGATCTCTAAAATCAAACTTAACAACCACAAATGGAGTATTTTCATCTAATGCTTCAATCGAAACAAAAAGCAAACACGAGGCCACATAAATAACCCTTGAAATCGATCAAATCATATACAAACTCATTTAAAACACTCAACGACCATATTGAAACTTACTTTCCAAATCCACTAAGTCAAGCAAAATGTCAACTCTCAATGCATAGAATTCTTTATTGAGCACCAAGGCAATGATACTAATCGTAACGTTCCAATAAACTACTCTTATTCAGTCGGTAAGAATCAAGAATCAAATTAGAGTTGTGGAACGAAAGTAATAACACGTCAAAATCAAACTCAACATGTGTGCAATGAATAAGAAATCAAATCAAGCAAACACGACAAAGTAAGTTTGATTTCCTTGTATTTCACTTTAAACTAAGCAATTATAGATTCGTTGATTCAAGTATTCACGAAATAGTATAACATAGTATATTGGAAATGACCTACAAACACGAAAATATTAAACACAATTGTTCTCGCATGGATAGTTATTTTTGTAATGACAACCTCTAATCCTATGTAGTTGAGATTCTTAAGCCTTTTACACACTTTTCTAAACTAACTTAATCAAATTCGAGCAAAATGATCTCTAAAATCAAACTTAACAAACACAAATGGAGTATTTTCATCTAATGCTTCAATCGAAACAAAAACCAAACACGAGCCCACGTAAATCACCCATGAAATAGATCAAATCATACACAAACTCATTTAAAACACTCAACGACTATATTGAAACACTTTTACTTTCCAAATCCACTAAATCAAGCAAAATGGCAACTCTCAATGCATAGAATCCTTTACTGAGCACCAAGGCAATGATACTAACCGTAATGTACCAATGAGCTACTCGTATTCACTCGGTAACAATCAAGAATCAAATTAGAGTTGTGAAGTGAAAGTAATAACACGTCTAAATCAAACTCAATGTGTGTGCAATGAATAAGAAGTCAAATCAAGCAAACACGACCAAGTAAGTTTGATTTCCTTTTATTTCACTTTAAACTAAGCAATTATAGATTCGTTGATTCAATATTCACGAAAAAGTATAACATAATATATTGAAAATGAACTACAAACACAAAAATATTAAACAACAATTGTTCTCGCGTGGATAGTTATTTTTGTAGTGACAACATCTAATCCTATGTAGTTGCGATTCTTAAGCCTTTTACACATATTTTTAAACTAATTTAATAAAATACGAGCAAAATGATCTCTAAAATCAAAATTAACAACCACAAATGGAGTATTTTCATCTAATGCTTCAATCGAAACAAAAACCAAACACGAGGCCACATAAATCACCCTTGAAAGTGATCAAATCATACACAAACTCATTTAAAACACTTAACGACCATATTGAAACACTTTTACTTTCCAAATCCACTAAATCAAGCAAAATGGCAACTCGCAATGCATAGAATCCTTTATTGAGCACCAAGGCAATTGTACTAACCGTAATGTACCAATAAACTACTCGTATTCACTCGGTAAGAATCAAGAATCAAATTAGAGTTGTGAAATGAAAGTAATAACACGTTAAAATCAAACTCAATGTGTGTGCAATGAATAAGAAGTCAAATCAAGCAAATACGGCAAATTAAATTTGATTTCCTTGTATTTCACTTTAAACTAAGCAATTATAGATTCGTTGATTCAATATTCACGAAAGAGTATAACATAATATATTGGAAGTGAACTACGAACACAAAAATATTAAACAACAATTGTTCTCGCGTGGATAGTTATTTTGTAGTGACAACCTCTAATCGTATGTAGTTACAATTCTTAAGCCTTTTACACACATTTCTAAACATATTTTATCAAATTCGAGCAAAATGATCTCTAAAATCAAACTTCACAACCAGAAATGGAGTATTTTCATCTAATGCTTCAATCGAAACAAAAACCAAACACAAGGTCACATAAATAACCCTTGAAATCAATCAAATCATACACAAACTCATTTAAAACACTCAACGACCATATTGAAACACTTTTACTTTCCAAATCCACTAAATCAAGCAAAATGGCAACTCTCAATGCATAGAATTCTTTACTGAGCACCAAGGCAATGATACTAAGCGTAATGTACCAATAAACTACTCGTATTCACTCGGTAAGAATCAAGAATCAAATTGAGTTGTGAAATGAAAGTAATAACACGTCAAAATCAAACTCAATGTGTGTGCAATGAATAAAAAGTCAAATCAAGCAAACACGACAAATTAAGTTTGATTTCCTTGTATTTCACTTTAAACTAACCAATTATAGATTCGTTGATTCAATATTCACGAAAGAGTATAACATAATATATTAAAAATGAACTACAAACGCAAAAATATTAAACAACAATTGTTCTCGCTTGGATAGTTATTTTTGTAGTGACAACATCTAATCCTATGTAGTTGCGATTCTTAAGCCTTTTACACACATTTTTAAACTAATTTAGTAAAATACGAGCAAAATGATCTCTAAAATCAAAATTAACAACCACAAATGGAGTATTTTCATCTAATGCTTCAATCGAAACAAAAACCAAACACGATGCCACATAAATCACCCTTGAAAGCGATCAAATCATACACAAACTCATTTAAAACACTCAACGACCATATTGAAACACTTTTACTTTCCAAAACCACTAAATCAAGCAAAATGGCAACTCTCAATGCATAGAATCCTTTATTGAGCACCAAGGCAATGATACTAACCGTAATGTACTTATAAACTACTCGTATTCACTCGGTAAGAATCAAGAATCAAATTAGAGTTGTGAAATGAAAGTAATAACATGTTAAAATCAAACTCAATGTGTGTGCAATGAATAAGAAGTCAAATCAAGCAAATACGACAAATTAAGTTTGATTTCCTTGTATTTCACTTTAAACTAAGCAATTATAGATTCGTTGATTCAATATTCACGAAAGAGTATAACATAATATATTGGAAATGAACTACGAAAACAAAAATATTAAACAACAATTGTTCTCGCATGGATAGTTATTTTGTAGTGACAACGTCTTATCCTATGTAGTTGCAATTCTTAAGCCTTTTACACACATTTCTAAACATATTTTATCAAATTCGAGCAAAATGATCTCTAAAATCAAACTTCACAACCACAAATGGAGTATTTTCATCTAATGCTTCAATCGAAACAAAAACCAAACACGAGCCCACGTAAATCACCCTTGAAATAGATCAAATCATACACAAACTTATTTAAAACACTCAACAACCATATTGAAACACTTTTACTTTCCAAATCCACTAAATCAAGCAAAATGGCAACTCTCAATGCATAGAATCCTTTATTGAGCACCAAGGCAATCATACTAGTCGTAACGTAGCAATAAACTGCTCGTATTCACTCGTAAGAATCAAGAATCAAATTAGAGTTGTGGAATGAGAGTAATAACACGTCAAAATCAAACTCAATGTGTGTGTAATGAATAAAAAATCAAATCAAGCAAACACGACCAAGTAAGTTTGATTTCCTTTTATTTCACTTTAAACTAAGCAATTATAGATTTGTTGATTCAAGTATTCACGAAAGAGTATAACATAATTTATTGGAAATGTACTACAAACACAAAAATATTAAACAACAATTGTTCTCGCGTGGATAGTTATTTTTGTAGTTACAACATCTAATCCTATGTAGTTGCGATTCTTAAGCCTTTTACACACTTTTCTGAACTAATTTAATAAAATATGAGCAAAATGATCTCTAAAATCAAAATTAACAACCACAAATGGAGTATTTTCATCTAATGCTTCAATCGAAACAAAAACCAAACACGAGGCCACATAAATCACCCTTGAAATCGATCAAATCATACATAAACTCATTTAAAACACTCAACGACCATATTGAAACACTTTTACTTTCCAAATCCACTAAATCAAGCAAAATGGCAACTCTCAATGCTTAGAATCCTTTATTGAGCACCAAGGCAATGGTACTAATCGTAACGTACAAATAAACTACTCGTATTCACTCGTTAAGAATCAAGAATCAAATTAGAATTGTGGAATGAAAGTAATAACACGTCAAAATCAAACTCAACATGTGTGCAATGAATAAGAAGTCAAATCAAGCAAACACGACAAAGTAAGTTTGATTTCCTTGAGTATCACCTTAAACTAAGCAATTATAGATTCGTTGATTCAAATATTCAGGAAAGAGTATAACATAATATATTGGAATTGAACTACAAACACAAAAATATTAAACAACAATTGTTCTCGCATGGATAGTTATTTTTGTAGTAACAACCTCCAATCCTATGTAGTTGCATTTCTCAAGCCTTTTGCACACTTTTCTAAACTAGTTTAATCAAATTCGAGCAAAACGATCTCTAAAATCAAACTTAACAACCACAAATGGAGTATTTTCATCTAATGCTTCAATCGAAACAAAAACCAAACACGAGCCCACGTAAATCACCCTTGAAATAGATCAAATCATACACAAACTTATTTAAAACACTCAACGACCATATTGAAACACTTTTACTTTCCAAATCCACTAAATCAAGCAAAATGCCAACTCTCAATGCATAGAATCCTTTATTGAGCACGAAGGCAATGATACTAGTCGTAACGTAGCAATAAACTGCTCGTATTCACTCGCTAAGAATCAAGAATCAAATTAGAGTTGTGGAATGAGAGTAATAACATGTCAAAATCAAACTCAATGTGTGTGTAATGAATAAGAAATCAAATCAAGCAAACACGACCAAGTAAGTTTGATTTCCTTTTATTTCACTTTAAACTAAGCAATTATAGATTCGTTGATTCAAGTATTCACGAAAAAGTATAACATAATATATTGGAAATGAACTACAAACACAAAATATTAAACAACAATTGTTCTCGCGTGGATAGTTATTTTTGTAGTGACAACATCTAATCCTATGTAGTTGCGATTCTTAAGCCTTTTATACATATTTTTAAACTAATTTAATGAAATTCGAGCAAAATGATCTCTAAAATTAAAATTAACAACCACAAATGGAGTATTTTCATCTAATGCTTCAATCGAAAAAAACCAAACACGAGGCCACATAAATCACCCTTGAAAGCGATCAAATCATACACATACTCATTTAAAACACTCAACGGCCATATTGAAAAACTTTTACTTTCCAAATCCACTAAATCAAGCAAAATGGCAACTCTCAATGCATAGAATCCTTTATTGAGCACCAAGGCAATGATACTAACCGTAATGTACCAATAAACTAATCGTATTCACTCGGTAAGAATCAAGAATCAAATTAGAGTTGTGAAATGAAAGTAATAACACGTCAAAATCAAACTCAATGTGTGTGCAATGAATAAGAAGTCAAATCAAGCAAGCACGACAAATTAAGTTTGATTTCCTTGTTTTTCACTTTAAACTAAGCAATTATAGATTCGTTGATTCAATATTCACGAAAGAGTATAACATAATATATTGGAAATGAACTACAAACACAAAAATATTAAACAACAATTGTACTCGCGTGGATAGTTATTTTTGTAGTGACAACATCTAATCCTATGTAGTTGCTATTCTTAAGCCTTTTACACACATTTTTAAACTAATTTAATAAAATTCGAGCAAAATGATCTCTAAAATAAAAATTAACAACCACAAATGGAGTATTTTCATCTAATGCTTCAATCGAAACAAAAACCAAACACGAGTTCACATAAATCACCCTTTAAATCGATCAAATCATACACAAACTCATTTAAAACACTCAACGGCCATATTGAAACACTTTTACTTTCCAAATCCACTAAGTCAAGCAAAATGTCAACTCTCACCTTTATTGAGCACCAAGGCAATGATACTAATCGTAACGTACCAATTAACTACTCGTATTCACTCGGTAAGAATCAAGAATCAAATTAGAGATATGGAATGAAAGTAATAACACGTCAAAATCAAACTCAATATGTGTGCAATGAATAAGAAAGCGAATCAAGCAAACACGACCAAGTAAGTTTGATTTCCTTTTATTTCACTTTAAACTAAGCAATTATAGATTCGTGGATTCAAGTATTCATGTAAGGGCCCCGTTCCCGGGACACTCACAGTTCGACATACATCGCACATGATAATTAAAACATATTACATTTCATAAATCATTGCAGCGGAATAATTTGACAAAAACCATTTCATATATTAATAATTGTTGTTAACATCATCATTACATCACAAAACATCATTTTTATACAAATTGGATGCCAACCAAAATCTTTGCCATGTAGCTTCACCCCGTGCCATCCTCAGCAACCTTTACCTGCCAACTGAAAATGCATAAAAGTCAGCGTTTCTGAATGAGTTCTAGTTTTAATAAAATACTTTACTTTCGTTTAAAAAAAAACTTTCTTTACTTTCATTCGCGATCATACATCATACGTACATACAGATAATATTTATTATTATCTTTCATCATCATTCATTATCGTACGTCATTCGTTCTTTCATCATTATCTTTCACTTTCATTCGGACCAATGCCATGTGCTATACCCCGAACATTGTGCAAGAAGCTGGTTACTTGGCCGAAGTCTATAAATAGACCCCAAACATTGTGCACGAAGCTGACTCCGGTACCTGGGGCAAGCGACAAGGGTCCTGAGCTAACACCCTTCATTGGGTGTGAACCTCCTTACATTTGCTTGCAAGACTTTTCTTTCCTTCTTTACGTTCCACTTTTCATTAACATTAACTTCCGCTTTCATTATATAATACTTTTCGTTTATTAACATAATCACACCACGAAAAGCCACGGAATAATACATAATATGGAACATAAAGAAAACAGACCAAAAACATGCATAAAAGCATCATATAATCATCACATAATCATCACATAATCATCACAGGAAACATCCCAAGTCATAGCCTAAAAGTCCTTCTTTCCCCGAAAATTTCAGAAAATTTTCTAAGTCTTAGGCGCACGAGCACTATGCGGGCGCACGAGCACTATGCGGGCGCATGAATACTTAGGCGCATGGGCGACTCAGGCGCATGGGTACTATGTGGGCGCACGGCCAACACTTAGGCGTCTGGACAACTTTCTAGGCGCATGGGTACTATGCAGGCGCATGAGCCTGGTTTAGGCGCATGGGCACTTAGGCGTTTTAGCAGACTTAGACGCATGGCATACTTAGACTCCTCGGCATCATCCTAGGCGCATGGGCACTATTTGTGTGCATGAACCTTGGGCGTTTGGGTACTGTTGGGCGCATGATCTCAGACGCATGGGCACTTAGGAGCATGGCCAACTACTTTCTAACTAACCTTAATTTCAGGCCCAAAATCATAAATCTAACCTGTTCTAGCCTAGTTTCTAGCATACTAAGCATCAAACAAGCATAAAACATGCACATAATCAAAAATCATCCCGAACATACACCCTCCCACAACAGGGCACACACATATACATACGAGTACACACCCAAAATTTCATAAAATCGTTTAAGCATGTATTTCCAGCCCCAAAATCTGTTAAAACATGTAAAAACGGGGATCTAGAATTCATCTCCCTTGCAACTTCCGAGTAAGACTTCTTCAAACCCGAATGCTTATGAGCTCAAACACCTAGAAACACCCAAAACACACAACTGAACACACGTACAAGCACATAAGCACATACCCGAAGCTAAAAATCAGCCAAGAACACCCCAATAACCAGAAAACTAACCTAAATTTTGATTTCTTCTTCTTCCTCTCTCTAAAACCGAAGAGAATTCTGCTCCTTCTCTCTCTAGAAAATCGACAGAAAGATGGCACAGGGGTCATGGGCGGCCATGACCACCTTTTGAACGGATTAAATACCAACTTTGTCCATTGTACAACTTTAACCCCTCAACTTGGATTATTTTGCTTTTCTTTCTTTTTCTTCACTTTTTCTCTTCTTTTAAAATTTCCGGGTGTTACAAGTCCACCCCCGTTATATAGGTTTCGTCCCCGAAACCTGTCACTCCTCGAACAGCTGAGGATAATGCTGCCTCATCTCCTCCTCAGGTTCCCATGTATACTCGGATCCCTTTATATGCTTCCACTGTACCTGCACCAAGGGGACCACTTTATTCCTTAGTCTTTTCTCTTTTCTGTCAATGATAGCCACTGGTTGCTCCACATAATTGAGCCATTCGTCAACCTTAATGTCCTCCAGTGGTACCACCACATCCTCATCAGCTAAGCACTTCCTCAGATGAGATACATGGAATGTTGGATGAATTTCATTTAACTCATCGGGCAACTCCAATCTATAGGCCACCTCTCCTACTCAAGCAATGATTCGGAAAGGCCCTATGTATCTCGGACTCAACTTGCCCCGCTTTCTAAACCGAATGATACCCTTCCAAGGTGAAACCTTCAACATAACTCTATCGCCCACCTTGAATTCAATCGGTCTACGTCTCTTATCGGCATACGACTTCTGCCTATCTTTGGCTTCCTTCATAAAGGCTTTGATCTTTTCTAACTTCTCAGTCGTAGCCTCGATCACCTCAATGCTTCCTAACTCCTTCTGACCGATGTCACCCCAACATACGGGCGTCCTACACCTTCTACCATATAGCATCTCCTATGGTGGCATACCAATGCTGGCATGATAACTGTCGTTGTACGAGAATTCAGCTAACGGTAAGTGTTCGTCCCAACTTCCTCCAAAGTCAATGACACATGCCCGAAGCATATCCTCAAGCGTCTGAATAGTTCTTTCTGACTGACCATCTGTTTGAGGATGATTAGCCGTATTGATATGTAACCTCGTTCCCATCGCATCGTGAAATCTCTTCCAAAACTTGGATGTAAACCGAGTGTCACGGTCAGACACAATAGACACCGGCACACCATGACGAGTCACAATCTCCTTGATAAACAGATCCGCTAACCTCTCGGATGAATACGTTTCACAGATCGGCAAGAAGTGAGCACTCTTCGTCATACGGTCGACTATCACCCATATGGCATCATACCCCCTTGCCGTTCGCGGCAGCTTGGTAATAAAATCCATGGTGATATGCTCCCACTTCCACTCGGGTATATCCAAAGGTTGGATCTTCTCGTATGGCTTCTGATGCTTTGCCTTCACTTGCAAACAAGTAAGGCACTTACTCACGTACTCCGCTACGTCGCGCTTCATACCGGGCCACCAATAATCTTTCTTCATATCATGATACATCTTCGTAGCACTGGGATGGATGGAGTATCGAGTCTTATGAGCTTCGTCCATGATCTTCCTACGTAAATCTCCATAACGAGGAATCCACACTCGCCCAAATCGGGTTCTAGCACCAAGAGTGTTTTCACCCAATTCCTTGACTAGACCTTTCATCCTCTCGGAGTTAAGGCGATCTTCTTTCAATGCCTCGTCTTGAAACTCCTTGACCTGGTTCATCACGTCGGAGGTCATAACCAATTGATAAGCCTTCACCCGGATCGGTTCAGGTCTCTCCTTTCGGCTAAGGGCATCCGCCACTACGTTGGCTTTGCACGGATGGTAATGGATCTTACAATCATAATCCTTAATGAGTTCCAACCATCTCCTCTGCCTCATATTCAAATCTTTCTGCTCGAAGAAGTACTTCAAGCTCTTGTGGTCGGTGAAGATAGTGAACTTCATCCCATACAAATAGTGCACTTCGTCCCATACAAATAGTGCCTCCAAATATTCAATGCAAAGACCACAGCCGCCAATTCCAAGTCACGAGTAGGGTAATTAACCTCATGAACTTTCAGCTGTCGGGATGCGTAGGCTATAACCTTCCCTCGCTGCATCAATACGCAACCCAACCCCAAATAAGAAGCATCTGAATAAACCACCAAATCTTCGCTTCCTTCGGGTAACGACAAGACTGGAGGTTGCGTCAACCGTGCTTTCAACTCCTCAAAAGCCTTTTCTTGATCTTGACCCCATACAAATTTCACGTCCTTATGGGTCAATTTGGTCAACGGAGAAGCTAGCTTCGAGAAGTCTTGGATGAATCTTCTATAATACCCCGCCAATCCAAAGAAACTATGAATCTCGGACGGCGTCTTTGGAGACTTCCATTGTATTACAGCTTCTACTTTTGCCGGGTCGACCATGATTCCTTCGGAATTCACCACGTGGCCCAAAAACTGAACTTCACGCAACCAGAAAGCGCACTTGGAGAACTTGGCATACAACTTCTCCCTTCTAAGCGTCTCCAATACTTCCCGAATGTGACCGGCATGCTCCTCCTCACTCCTTGAATAAATCAGGATATCAAATAAACACAATCACCGATTTATCCAACATCGGCCGGCACACTCGATTCATCAAATCCATAAAAGCAGCTGGCGCGTTAGTTAAACCAAAAGACATAACGAGAAACTCGTAGTGTCCGTAACGCGTGCGAAAAGCTGTTTTAGGAATATCCTGCTCCTTCACCTTTAGCTGTTGATAACCCGATCGAAGATATATTCTCGAAAACCAACTAGCACCTTGCAGCTGATCAAACAAGTCGTCGATCCTGGGTAAAGGATACCGGTTCTTCACCGTCAACTTGTTCAACTCACGGTAGTCGATGCACATTCTCATGCTACCGTCCTTCTTCTTTACAAACAAGACCGGAGCACCCAAGGGAGAGATACTCGGTCGAATGAACCCTTTATCCAACAGTTCTTGCAATTGAACCATCAGTTCCTTCATCTCTGTTGTAGCCAATCGGTACGGTGCCTTAGCGACAGGCTGAGCACCGGGGTATCAAATCAATCTGAAACTCGATCTCACGGTCCGGTGGCACACCTGGTAAATCTTCCGGAAACACATCGGGAATGTCACACACAACCGGTACATCGGACAATTATGGTGTTGACGTGTCCATATCTTTCACATAAGCCAGGTAGGCACTACATCCACGCCTCATGCACTTCTCCACCACCGCCATCGAAATTACCTTCGGAACCGTAGTAACTCGATCACCGTAGATCGTCACCGAACTCCCGTCAGGCGCTGTCAATCGGATCATCTTCTTGCGGCACACAATATTCGCTTCATAGGCCGCTAACCGGTCCATCCTTAGGACTACATCAAACCCGCCTAAAGTCATCACAAACAGTCTAGCAGGAAACCTATAACCTTCTAGCTCTATGGCACAGCCTTCTATTATATTAGAAATCCTTTTAGACTTACCTATGGCAGTTTCTACATCGAAAGGCTCATCAATTCCTCTACTTCTAACGGGCAAATTAGCACAGAAAGCAGCAAAAATAAAACTATTACTAGCACCAGAATCAAATAACACAGAAGCAAGAGTTTGGTTTACTAGAAACGTACCTGACACAACATCGGGGCCCTTCCTAGCCTCCACCCTGGTCATCGTTAAAGCTCTGGCGCTCGCCTTCTGCCCTTCAGTTCCGGTCGTCTTCCTCGCTCCAGAACTCTCTGCCCTCGGCTTCTTGCAATCTCTGCTCAGGTGACCCTCTCCGCCACAGTTAAAACATCTTGTCACCCCACAATTCTTTGCTATGTGACCGGACTTCCCACACTTGAAGCAGACGTTTGATCCCCATCTACACTCTCCCGTATGCTCTCTTCCTCATTTTTACACCTCTTTGTCCCCGCACCCGAGGCGGTCACTCGCCGGTCATCCACCCTGACAACCTTGTTATTTGGAGCGACACCACCGCATCCAAACTGCTTCCCATTCCAGTTTCGATCACCACCACCACTCTTCTTGCTCACTTCAACCTTTACTACCTCCCGTTCATCATACAACCTTCCCGCCAGATCAACCACCGACCTATACGTGCTTGGCCGGGCGGCGATCATGTGCCTGCGAATATCCGCCGGCAAACCTTGGATGTACCTCTTTATCTTTCGTGACACAAGTGTCACCCTGGCACCAGTAGTGCCATCTCGTTAAATTTAGTGGTGTACTGTTGGTACGTCATGGTTCCCGCCTCCAACTGTAGGAACTCTCTCTCAATCTTATCGAGTTTCCTATGAGGGCAGAACTCCTTAATTACTAGCTTCTTCAGTTCATCCCACTTCATCTTTCCAATCGCCCTGCTACCCTCGGCCTGGACAATATTGTCCCACCAGCACAAAGCCGAGTCCATAAATGAGTGAGTGGCAAACTTCACCTTCTGGTCTTCCCTGCACTCGCTGATATCAAGTATAGCTTCCATCTCTCTCACCCATCGATGGGCAGCAGTAGCATTGCCATTGCCATCAAAAGTCGGGGGCTTGCATCTCTGGAATGCCCCATAAGTACAGCCCTGAGCTGTCCCTGGCACTGCTTCTTCCTCCTCCACGTCACTTGGGACAACTGTCTCAGTCTCCCGCTGTCCCGCTTCTCCCGCGGTCTTCTCTTTCTCCTTCTTCTCATCCTCCCTAACAACCTTAATCACTTCGACCACCACAGACGGCAGGATCGTCTGCATGACCTGGTGAACCTCTTCAATAACAGCCTCTTTCACCGAGGCCCTTAAATTAGCACTCTCATCACCACCTTCCTGGTGATAGGTCTCGGGCTCTTCAGGTGCCCTTTCTGTAGCCTTAGCACCACCTCTTGTGGCCCGTGGTCGAGCACCACGTCCACCACGACCTCCACCTCTTGAAGCCTTTGAAGATCTACCACCCGCCATCCTCTAAACACACTATAAGATTCAAACACCAACACGGTTATTCAAGGTAATAGCTCAGTTTATGTCAAGTATAGTAAGTCCCTAATTACAGTGGCCAGTTGTGATTTGCCACTTACTTTACTCTTCATATCCCAAGCATTTCCTATCCTGACTACATCAGTATTCAAATCTACTAAGAGCACATAAATCAAATAGCATGCGCACATAATACCGGTTAACATTAAAGAAAATACCTGATGGCACGTAGCTACTTGGGCTGGCATCCTTCCATTTGTCCCATTGTCAGTTTAAGTTTAGGTTTATTAGAAAATATTTACCCATTTCTCTTAAACTTTAGCTCTGATACCAACTTGTAAGGGCCCCGTTCCCGGGACACTCACAGTTGGACATACATCGCACATGATAATTAAAACATGTTACATTTCATAAATCATTGCAGCGGAATAATTTGACAAAAACCATTTCATATATTAATAATTGCTGTTTACATCATCATTACATCACAAAACATCATTTTTATACAAATTTGATGCCAACCAAAATCTTTGCCAAGTAGCTTCATCCCGTGCCATCCTCAGCAACCTTTACCTGCCAACTGAAAATGCATAAAAGTCAGCGTTGCTGAGTGAGTTCTAGTTTTAATAAAATACTTTACTTTCGTTTAAAAAAAAACTTTCTTTACTTTCATTCGCGATCATACATCATACGTACATACAGATAATAGTTATTATTATCTTTCATCATCATTCATTATCGTACGTCATTCGTTCATTCATCATTATCTTTCACTTTCATTCGGACCAATGCCATGTGCTATACCCCGAACATTGTGCACGAAGCTGGTTACTGGGTCGAAGTCTATAAATAGACCCCAAACATTATGCACGAAGCTGACTCCAGTACCTGGGGCAAGCGACAAGGGTCCCATACGTTTGGTCAATCTCAAGGATTAGACCCCCGTGTGCATCCTTCTGGGTTAGCTAAACCGCACACAGTTGAGCTAACACCCTTCATTGGGTGTGAAACTCCTTACATTTGCTTGCAAGACTTTTCTTTCCTTCTTTACGTTTCACTTTTCATTAACATTAACTTCCACTTTCATTATATAATACTTTTCGTTTATTAACATAATCACACCACGAAAAGCCACGGAATAATACATAATATGGAACATAAAGAAAACAGACCACAAACACGCATAAAAGCATCATATAATCATCACATAATCATCACATAATCATCACAGGAAACATATTAAGTCATAGCCTAAAAGTCCTTCTTTCCCCGAAAATTTCAAAAAATTTTCTAAATCTTAGGAGCATGAGCACTATGCAGGCGCACGAGCACTATGCGGGCGCATGAATACTTAGGCGCATGGGTACTATTTGGGCGCACGGCCAACACTTAGGCGTCTGGACAACTTTCTAGGCGCATGGGTACTATGCAGGCGCATGAGCCTGGTTTAGGCGCATGGGCACTTAGGCGTTTTAGCAGACTTAGACGCATGGCATACTTAGACTCCTGGGCATCATCCTAGGACCATGGGCACTATTTGTGCGCATGAACCTTGGGCGTTTGGGTACTGTTGGGCGCATGATCTCAGACGCATGGGCACTTAGGCTCATGGCCAACTACTTTCTAACTAACCTTAATTTCAGGCCCAAAATCATCAATCTAACCAGTTCTAGCCTAGTTTTTAGCATACTAAGCATCAAACAAGCATAAAACATGCACATAATCATAAATCATCCTGAACATACACCCTCCCACAACAGGGCACACACATATACATACGAGTACACACCCAAAATTTCATAAAATCGTTTAAGCATGCATTTCCAGCCCCAAAATCTGTTAAAACATGTAAAAACGGGGATCTAGAACTCACCTCTTGCAACTTCCGAGTAAGACTTCTTCAAACCCGAATGCTTAGAGCTCAAACACCTAGAAACACCCAAAACACACAACCGAACACACATACAAGCACATAAGCACATACCCGAAGCTGAAAATCAGCCAAGAACACCCAATAACCAGAAAACTAACCTGAATTTCGATTTCTTCTTCTTCCTCTCTCTAAAACAGAAGAGAATTCTGCTCCTTCTCTCTCTAGAAAATCGACAGAAAGATGGTACAGGGGTCATGGGCAGCCATGACCACCTTTTGAACGGATTAAATACCAACTTTGTCCATTGTACAACTTTAACCCCTCAACTTGGGTTATTTTGCTTTTCTTCCTTTTTCTTCACTTTTTCTCTTCTTTTAAAATTTCCGGGTGTTACAATTCACGAAAGAGTATAACATAATATATTGGAAATGAACTACAAACACAAAAATATTAAACAACAATTGTTCTCGCATAGATAGTTATTTTTTTAGTGACAACCTCTAATCCTATGTAGTTGCAATTCTGAAGCCTTTTACACATATTTCTAAACTAATTTAATCAAATTCGAGCAAAATGATCTCTAAAATCAAACTTAACAACCACAAATGGAGTATTTTCATCTAATGCTTCAATCGAAACAAAAACCAAACACGAGTTCACATAAATCACATTTCAAATCGATCAAATCATACACAAACTCATTTAAAACACTCAACGGCCATATTGAAACACTTTTACTTTCCAAATCCACTAAGTCAAGCAAAATGTCAACTTTCAATGCATTGAATCCTTTATTGAGCACCAAGGCAATGATACTAATCGTAACGTACCAATAAACTACTCGTATTCACTCGGTAAGAATCAAGAATCAAATTAGAGTTGTGAAATGAAAGTAATAACACGTCAAAATCAAACTCAATGTGTGTGCAATGAATAAGAAGTCAAATCAAGCAAACACGACAAATTAAGTTTGATTCCTTGTATTTCATTTTAAACTAAGCAATTATAGATTTGTTGATTCAAGTATTCACGAAAGAGTATAACATAATATATTGGAAATGAACTACGTACACAAAAATATTAAACAACAATTGTTCTCGCATGGATAGTTATTTTTGGAGTGACAACCTCTAATCCTATGTAGTTGCTATTCTTAAGCCTTTTACACACATTTCTAAACTAATTTAATCAAATTCGAGCAAAATGATCTCTAAAATCAAACTTAACAACCACAAATGGAATATTTTAATCTAATGCTTCAATCGAAACAAAAACCAAACACGAGTTCACATAAATCACCCTTGAAATCGATCAAATTATACACAAACTTATTTAAAACACTCAACGGCCATATTGAAACACTTTTACTTTCCAAATCCACTAAGTCAAGCAAAATGTCAACTCTCAATGCATAGAATCCTTTATTGAGCACCAAGGCAATGATACTAATCGTAACGTACCAATGCACTACTCGTATTCACTCGGTAAGAATCAAGAATCAAATTAGAGTTGTGGAATGAAAGTAATAACACGTCAAAATCAAACTCAATGTGTGTGCAATGAATAAGAAATCAAATCAATCAAACACGACCAAGTAAGTGTGATTTCCTTTTATTTCACTTTTAACTAAGCAATTATAGATTCGTTGATTCAAGTATTCACAAAAGAGGATAACATAATATATTGGAAATGAACTACAAACACAAAAATATTAAACAACAATTGTTCTCGCATGGATATTTATTTTTGTAGTGACAACATCTAATCCTATGTAGTTGCGATTCTTAAGCCTTTTACACATATTTTTAAACTAATTTAATAAAATTCGAGCAAAATGATCTCTAAAATCAAAATTAACAACCACAAATGGAGTATTTTCATCTAATGCTTCAATCGAAACAAAAACCAAACACGAGTTCACATAAATCACCCTTGAAATCGGTCAAATCATACCCAAACTCATTTAAAACACTCAACGACCATATTGAAACACTTCTACTTTCCAAATCCACTAAATCAAGCAAACTGGCAACTATCAATGCATAGAATCCTTTATTGAGCACCAAGGCAATGATACTAATCGTAACCTACCAATAAACTACTCGTATTCACTCGGTAAGAATCAAGAATCAAATTAGAGTTGTGAAATAAAAGTAATAACACGTCAAAATCAAACTCAATGTGTGTGCAATGAATAAGAAGTCAAATCAAGCAAACACGACAAATTAAGTTTGATTCCTTGTATTTCATTTTAAACTACGCAATTAAAGATTTGTTGATTCAAGTATTCACGAAAGAGTATTACATAATATATTGGAAATGAACTACGAACACAAAAATATTAAACAACAATTGTTCTCGCATGGATAGTTATTTTTGTAGTGACAACCTCTAATCCTATGTAGTTGCTATTCTTAAGCCTTTTACACACATTTCTAAACTAATTTAATCAAATTCGAGCAAAATGATCTCTAAAATCAAACTTAACAACCACAAATGGAGTATTTTCATCTAATGCTTCAATCGAAACAAAAACCAAACACGAGTTCACATAAATCACCCTTGAAATCGATCAAATTATACACAAACATATTTAAAACACTCAACGGCCATATTGAAACACTTTTACTTTCCAAATCCACTAAGTCAAGCAAAATGTCAACTCTCAATGCATAGAATCCTTTATTGAGCACCAAGGCAATGATACCAATCGTAACGTACCAATGCACTACTCGTATTCACTCGGTAAGAATCAAGAATCAAATTAGAGTTGTGGAATGAAAGTAATAACACGTCAAAATCAAACTCAAGGTGTGTGCAATGAATAAGAAATCAAATCAATCAAACACGACCAAGTAAGTTTGATTTCCTTTTATTTCACTTTAAACTAAGCAATTATAGATTCGTTGATTCAAGTATTCACGAAAGAGGATAACATAATATATTGGAAATGAACTACAAACACAAAAATATTAAACAACAATTGTTCTCGCATTGATATTTATTTTTGTAGTGACAACATCTAATCCTATGTAGTTGCGATTCTTAAGCCTTTTACACGTATTTTTAAACTAATTTAATAAAATTCGAGCAAAATGATCTCTAAAATCAAAATTAATAACCACAAATGGAGTATTTTCATCTAATGCTTCAATCGAAACAAAAACCAAACACGAGTTCACATAAATCACCCTTGAAATCGGTCAAATCATACACAAACTCATTTAAAACACTCAACGACCATATTGAAACACTTCTACTTTCCAAATCCACTAAATCAAGCCAACTGGCAACTATCAATGCATAGAATCCTTTATTGAGCACCAAGGCAATGATACTAATCGTAACCTGCCAATAAACTACTCGTATTCACTCGGTAAGAATCAAGAATCAAATTAGAGTTGTGAAATAAAAGTAATAACACGTCAAAATCAAACTCAATGTGTGTGCAATGAATAAGAAGTCAAATCAAGCAAACACGACAAATTAAGTTTGATTCCTTGTATTTCATTTTAAACTACGCAATTAAAGATTTGTTGATTCAAGTATTTACGAAAGAGTATAACATAAAATATTGGAAATGAACTACGAACACCAAAATATTAAACAACAATTGTTCTCGCATGAATAGTTATTTTTGTAGTGACAACCTCTAATCCTATGTAGTTGCTATTCTTAAGCCTTTTACACACATTTCTAAACTAATTTAATCAAATTCGAGCAAAATGATCTCTAAAATCAAACTTAACAACCACAAATGGAGTATTTTCATCTATTGCTTCAATCGAAAAAAAACCAAACACGAGCTCACATAAATCACCCTTGAAATCGATCAAATCATACACAAACTCATTTAAAACACTTAACGAACATATTGAAACACTTTTACTTTCCAAATCCACTAAGTCAAGCAAAATGTCAACTGTCAATGCATAAAATCCTTTATTGAGCACCAAGGCAATGATACTAATCGTAACGTACCAATAAAATACTCGTATTCACTCCGTAAGAATCAAGAATTAAATTAGAGTTGTGGAATGAAAGTAATAACACGTCAAAATCAAACTCAAGGTGTGTGCAATGAATAAGAAATCAAATCAATCAAACACGACCAAGTAAGTTTGATATCCTTTTATTTCACTTTAAACTAAGCAATTATAGATTCGTTGATTCAAGTATTCACGAAAGAGGATAACATAATATATTGGAAATGAACTACAAACACAAAAATATTAAACAACAATTGTTCTCGCATTGATATTTATTTTTGTAGTGACAACATCTAATCCTATGTAGTTGCGATTCTTAAGCCTTTTACACGTATTTTTAAACTAATTTAATAAAATTCGAGCAAAATGATCTCTAAAATCAAAATTAATAACCACAAATGGAGTATTTTCATCTAATGCTTCAATCGAAACAAAAACCAAACACGAGTTCACATAAATCACCCTTGAAATCGGTCAAATCATACACAAACTCATTTAAAACACTCAACGACCATATTGAAACACTTCTACTTTCCAAATCCACTAAATCAAGCCAACTGGCAACTATCAATGCATAGAATCCTTTATTGAGCACCAAGGCAATGATACTAATCGTAACCTGCCAATAAACTACTCGTATTCACTCGGTAAGAATCAAGAATCAAATTAGAGTTGTGAAATAAAAGTAATAACACGTCAAAATCAAACTCAATGTGTGTGCAATGAATAAGAAGTCAAATCAAGCAAACACGACAAATTAAGTTTGATTCCTTGTATTTCATTTTAAACTACGCAATTAAAGATTTGTTGATTCAAGTATTTACGAAAGAGTATAACATAAAATATTGGAAATGAACTACGAACACCAAAATATTAAACAACAATTGTTCTCGCATGAATAGTTATTTTTGTAGTGACAACCTCTAATCCTATGTAGTTGCTATTCTTAAGCCTTTTACACACATTTCTAAACTAATTTAATCAAATTCGAGCAAAATGATCTCTAAAATCAAACTTAACAACCACAAATGGAGTATTTTCATCTATTGCTTCAATCGAAAAAAAACCAAACACGAGCTCACATAAATCACCCTTGAAATCGATCAAATCATACACAAACTCATTTAAAACACTTAACGAACATATTGAAACACTTTTACTTTCCAAATCCACTAAGTCAAGCAAAATGTCAACTGTCAATGCATAAAATCCTTTATTGAGCACCAAGGCAATGATACTAATCGTAACGTACCAATAAAATACTCGTATTCACTCCGTAAGAATCAAGAATTAAATTAGAGTTGTGGAATGAAAGTAATAACACGTCAAAATCAAACTCAAGGTGTGTGCAATGAATAAGAAATCAAATCAATCAAACACGACCAAGTAAGTTTGATTTCCTTTTATTTCACTTTAAACTAAGCAATTATAGATTCGTTGATTCAAGTATTCACGAAAGAGTATAACATAATATATTGGAAATGAACTACGAACATAAAAATATTAAACAACAATTGTTCTCGCATGGATATTTATTTTTGTAGTGACAACATCTAATCCTAAGTAGTTGCGATTCTCAAGCCTTTTACACATATTTTTAAACTAATTTAATAAAATTCGAGCAAAATGATCTCTAAAATCAAAATTAACAACCACAAATGGAGTATTTTCATCTAATGCTTCAATCGAAACAAAAACCAAACACGAGTTCACATAAATCACCCTTGAAATCGATCAAATCATACACAAACTCATTTAAAACACTCAACGACCATATTGAAACACTTTTACTTTCCAAATCCACTAAATCAAGCAAACTGGCAACTATCAATGCATAGAATCCTTTATTGAGCACCATGGCAATAATACTAATCGTAACCTACCAATAAACTACTCGTATTCACTCGGTAAGAATCAAGAATCAAATTAGAGTTGTGAAATAAAAGTAATAACACGTCAAAATCAAACTCAATGTGTGTGCAATGAATAAGAAGTCAAATCAAGCAAACACGACAAATTAAGTTTGATTCCTTGTATTTCATTTTAAACTAAGCAATTAAAGATTTGTTGATTCAAGTATTCACGAAAGAGTATAACATAATATATTGGAAATGAACTACGTACACAAAAATACTAAACAACAATTGTTTTCGCATGGATAGTTATTTTTGTAGTGACAACCTCTAATCCTATGTAGTTGCTATTCTTAAGCCTTTTACACACATTTCTAAACTAATTTAATCAAATTCGAGCAAAATGATCTCTAAATTCAAACTTAACAACCACAAATGGAGTATTTTCATCTAATGCTTCAATCGAAACAAAAGCCAAACACGAGTTCACATAAATCACCCTTGAAATCGATCAAATTATACACAAACATATTTAAAACACTCAACGGCCATATTGAAACACTTTTACTTTCCAAATCCACTAAGTCAAGCAAAATGTCAACTCTCAATGCATAGAATCCTTTATTGAGCACCAAGGCAATGATACCAATCGTAACGTACCAATGCACTACTCGTATTCACTCGGTAAGAATCAAGAATCAAATTAGAGTTGTGGAATGAAAGTAATAACACGTCAAAATCAAACTCAATGTGTGTGCAATGAATAAGAAATCAAATCAATCAAACACGACCAAGTAAGTTTGATTTCCTTTTATTTCACTTTAAACTAAGCAATTATAGATTCGTTGATTCAAGTATTCACGAAAGAGGATAACATAATATATTGGAAATGAACTACAAACACAAAAATATTAAACAACAATTGTTCTCGCATTGATATTTATTTTTGTAGTGACAACATCTAATCCTATGTAGTTGCGATTCTTAAGCCTTTTACACATATTTTTAAACTAATTTAATAAAATTCGAGCAAAATGATCTCTAAAATCAAAATTAATAACCACAAATGGAGTATTTTCATCTAATGCTTCAATCGAAACAAAAACCAAACACGAGTTCACATAAATCACCCTTGAAATCGGTCAAATCATACACAAACTCATTTAAAACACTCAACGACCATATTGAAACACTTCTACTTTCCAAATCCACTAAATCAAGCCAACTGGCAGCTATCAATGCATAGAATCCTTTATTGAGCACCAAGGCAATGATACTAATCGTAACCTACCAATAAACTACTCGTATTCACTCGGTAAGAATCAAGAATCAAATTAGAGTTGTGAAATAAAAGTAATAACACGTCAAAATCAAACTCAATGTGTGTGCAATGAATAAGAAGTCAAATCAAGCAAACACGACAAATTAAGTTTGATTCCTTGTATTTCATTTTAAACTACGCAATTAAAGATTTGTTGATTCAAGTATTCACGAAAGAGTATAACATAAAATATTGGAAATGAACTACGAACACCAAAATATTAAACAACAATTGTTCTCGCATGAATAGTTATTTTTGTAGTGACAACCTCTAATCCTATGTAGTTGCTATTCTTAAGCCTTTTACACACATTTCTAAACTAATTTAATCAAATTCGAGCAAAATGATCTCTAAAATCAAACTTAACAACCACAAATGGAGTATTTTCATCTATTGCTTCAATCGAAAAAAAACCAAACACGAGATCACATAAATCACCCTTGAAATCGATCAAATCATACACAAACTCATTTAAAACACTTAACGAACATATTGAAACACTTTTACTTTCCAAATCCACTAAGTCAAGCAAAATGTCAACTGTCAATGCATAAAATCCTTTATTGAGCACCAAGGCAATGATACTAATCGTAACGTACCAATAAACTACTCGTATTCACTCCGTAAGAATCAAGAATTAAATTAGAGTTGTGGAATGAAAGTAATAACACGTCAAAATCAAACTCAACATGTGTGCAATGAATAAGAAGTCAAATCAAGCAAGCACGACAAAGTAAGTTTGATTTCCTTGTATTTCACTTTAAACTAAGCAATTATAGATTTGTTGATTCAAGTATTCATGAAAGAGTATAACATAATATATTGGAAATGAACTACAAACACAAAAATATTAAACAACAATTGTTCTCGCATGGATATTTATTTTTGTAGTGACAACATCTAATCCTATGTAGTTGCGATTCTTAAGCCTTTTACACATATTTTTAAACTAATTTAATAAAATTCGAGCAAAATGATCTCTAAAATCAAAATTAACAACCACAAATGGAGTATTTTCATCTAATGCTTCAATCGAAACAAAAACCAAACACGAGTTCACATAAATCACCCTTGAAATCGATCAAATCATACACAAACTCATTTAAAACACTCAACGACCATATTGAAACACTTTTACTTTCCAAATCCACTAAATCAAGCAAACTGGCAACTATCAATGCATAGAATCCTTTATTGAGCACCATGGCAATAATACTAATCGTAACCTACCAATAAACTACTCGTATTCACTCGGTAAGAATCAAGAATCAAATTAGAGTTGTGAAATAAAAGTAATAACACGTCAAAATCAAACTCAATGTGTGTGCAATGAATAAGAAGTCAAATCAAGCAAACACGACAAATTAAGTTTGATTCCTTGTATTTCATTTTAAACTAAGCAATTAAAGATTTGTTGATTCAAGTATTCACGAAAGAGTATAACATAATATATTGGAAATGAACTACGTACACAAAAATACTAAACAACAATTGTTCTCGCATGGATAGTTATTTTTGTAGTGACAACCTCTAATCCTATGTAGTTGCTATTCTTAAGCCTTTTACACACATTTCTAAACTAATTTAATCAAATTCGAGCAAAATGATCTCTAAAATCAAACTTAACAACCACAAATGGAGTATTTTCATCTAATGCTTCAATCGAAACAAAAACCAAACACTAGTTCACATAAATCACCCTTGAAATCGATTAAATTATACACAAACTTATTTAAAACACTAAACGCCCATATTGAAACACTTTTACTTTCCAAATCCACTAAGTCAAGCAAAATGTCAACTCTCAATGCATAGAATCCTTTATTGAGCACCAAGGCAATGATACTAATCGTAACGTACCAATGCACTACTCGTATTCACTCGGTAAGAATCAAGAATCAAATTAGAGTTGTGGAATGAAAGTAATAACACGTCAAAATCAAACTCAATGTGTGTGCAATGAATAAGAAATCAAATCAATCAAACACGACCAAGTAAGTTTGATTTCCTTTTATTTCACTTTAAACTAAGCAATTATAGATTCGTTGATTCAAGTATTCACGAAAGAGTATAACATAATATATTGGAAATGAACTACGAACATAAAAATATTAAACAACAATTGTTCTCGCATGGATATTTATTTTTGTAGTGACAACATCTAATCCTAAGTAGTTGCGATTCTCAAGCCTTTTACACATATTTTTAAACTAATTTAATAAAATTCGAGCAAAATGATCTCTAAAATCAAAATTAACAACCACAAATGGAGTATTTTCATCTAATGCTTCAATCGAAACAAAAACCAAACACGAGTTCAGATAAATCACCCTTGAAATCGATCAAATCATACACAAACTCATTTAAAACACTCAACGACCATATTGAAACACTTCTACTTTCCAAATCCACTAAATCAAGCAAACTGGCAACTATCAATGCATAGAATCCTTTATTGAGCACCAAGGCAATGATACTAATCGTAACCTACCAATAAACTACTCGTATTCACTCGGTAAGAATCAAGAATCAAATTAGAGTTGTGAAATAAAAGTAATAACACGTCAAAATCAAACTCAATGTGTGTGCAATGAATAAGAAGTCAAATCAAGCAAACACGACAAATTAAGTTTGATTCCTTGTATTTCATTTTAAACTACGCAATTAAAGATTTGTTGATTCAAGTATTCACGAAAGAGTATAACATAATATATTGGAAATGAACTACGAACACAAAAATATTAAACAACAATTGTTCTCGCATGAATAGTTATTTTTGTAGTGACAACCTCTAATCTTATGTAGTTGCTATTCTTAAGCCTTTTACACATATTTCTAAACTAATTTAATCAAATTCGAGCAAAATGATCTCTAAAATCAAACTTAACAACCACAAATGGAGTATTTTCATCTATTGCTTCAATCGAAAAAAAAACCAAACACGAGGTCACATAAATCACCCTTGAAATCGATCAAATCATACACAAACTCATTTAAAACACTTAACGACCATATTGAAACCCTTTTACTTTCCAAATCCACTAAGTCAAGCAAAATGTCAACTGTCAATGCATAGAATCCTTTATTGAGCACCAAGGCAATGATACTAATCGTAACGTACCAATAAACTACTCGTATTCACTCCGTAAGAATCAAGAATTAAATTAGAGTTGTGGAATGAATGTAATAACACGTCAAAATCAAACTCAACATGTGTGCAATGAATAAGAAGTCAAATCAAGCAAGCACGACAAAGTAAGTTTGATTTCCTTGTATTTCACTTTAAACTAAGCAATTATAGATTTGTTGATTCAAGTATTCACGAAAGAGTATAACACAATATATTGGAAATGAACTACAAACACAAAAATATTAAACAACAATTGTTCTCGCATGGATATTTATTTTTGTAGTGACAACATCTAATCCTATGTAGTTGCGATTCTTAAGCCTTTTACACATATTTTTAAACTAATTTAATAAAATTCGAGCAAAATGATCTCTAAAATCAAAATTAACAACCACAAATGGAGTATTTTCATCTAATGCTTCAATCGAAACAAAAACCAAACACGAGCTCACATAAATCACCCTTGAAATCGATCAAATCATACACAAACTCATTTAAAACACTCAACGACCATATTGAAACACTTTTACTTTCCAAATCCACTAAATGAAGCAAACTGGCAACTATCAATGCATAGAATCCTTTCTTGAGCACCAAGGCAATGATACTAATCGTAACCTACCAATAAACTACTCGTATTCACTCGGTAAGAATCAAGAATCAAATTAGAGTTGTGAAATAAAAGTAATAACACGTCAAAATCAAACTCAATGTGTGTGCAATGAATAAGAAGTCAAATCAAGCAAACACGACAAATTAAGTTTGATTCCTTGTATTTCATTTTAAACTAAGCAATTAAAGATTTGTGGATTCAAGTATTCACGAAAGAGTATAACATAATATATTGGAAATAAACTACAAACACAAAAATATTAAACAACAATTGTTCTCGCATGGATAGTCATTTTTGTAGTGACAATCTCTAATCCTATGTAGTTGCGATTCTTAAGCCTTTTACACACATTTCTAAACTAATTTAATCAAATTCGAGCAAAATGATCTCTCAAATCAAACTTAACAACCACAAATGGAGTATTTTCATCTAATGCTTCAATCGAAAGAAAAACCAAATACGAGGTTAGATAAATCACCTTTGAAATTGATCAAATCATGCACAAACTTATTTAAAACATTCAACGGCCATATTGAAACACTTTTACTTTCCAAATCCACTAAGCCAAGCAAAATGTCAACTCTCAATGCATAGAATCCTTTATTGAGCACCAAGGCAATGATACTAATCGTAACGTACCAATACACTACTCGTATTCACTCGGTAAGAATCAAGAATCAAATTAGAGTTGTGGATTGAAAGTAATAACACGTCAAAATTAAACTCAATGTGTGTGCAATGAATAAGAAATCAAATCAAGCAAACACGACCAAGTAAGTTTGATTTCCTTTTATTTCACTTTAAACTAAGCAATTAGCAATTATAGATTCGTTGATTCAAGTATTCACGAAAGAGTATAACATAATATATTGGAAATGAACTACGAACACAAAAATATTAAACAACAATTGTTCTCGCATGGATATTTATTTTTGTAGTGACAACCTCTAATCCTATGTAGTTGCGATTCTTAAGCCTTTTACACACTTTTCTAAACTAATTTAATCAAATTCGAGCAAAATGAACTGTAAAATCAAACTTAACTACCACAAATGGAGTATTTTCATCTAATGCTTCAATCGATACAAAAACCAAACCCGAGGTCATATAAATCACCCTTGAAATCGATCAAATCATACACAAACTCATTTATAACATTCAACGACCATATTGAAACACTTTTACTTTCCTTATCCACTAAGTCAAGCAAAATGTCAACTCTCAGTGCATAGAATCCTTTATTGAGCACCAAGGCAATGATATTAATCGTAACGTACCAATAAAGTACTCGTATTCACTTGGTAAGAATTAAAAATCAAATTAGAGTTGTGGAATGAAAGTAATAACACGTCAAAATCAAACTCAACATGTGTGCAATGAATAAGAAGTCAAATCAAGCAAACACGACAAAGTAAGTTTGATTTCCTTGTATTTCACTTTAAACTAAGCAATTATAGATTCGTTGATTCAAGTATTCACGAAAGAGTATAACATAATATATTGGAAATGAACTACGAACATAAAAATATTAAACAACAATTGTTCTCGCATGGATATTTATTTTTGTAGTGACAACATCTAATCCTAAGTAGTTGCGATTCTTAAGCCTTTTACACATATTTTTAAACTAATTTAATAAAATTCGAGCAAAATGATCTCTAAAATCAAAATTAACAACCACAAATGGAGTATTTTCATCTAATGCTTCAATCGAAACAAAAACCAAACACGAGTTCAGATAAATCACCCTTGAAATCGATCAAATCATACACAAACTCATTTAAAACACTCAACGACCATATTGAAACACTTTTACTTTCCAAATCCACTAAATCAAAGAAAACTGGCAACTATCAATGCATAGAATCCTTTATTGAGCACCAAGGCAATGATACTAATCGTAACCTACCAATAAACTACTCGTATTCACTCGGTAAGAATCAAGAATCAAATTAGAGTTGTGAAATAAAAGTAATAACACGTCAAAATCAAACTCAATGTGTGCGCAATGAATAAGAAGTCAAATCAAGCAAACACGACAAATTAAGTTTGATTTCTTGCATTTCATTTTAAACTAAGCAATTAAAGATTTGTTGATTCAAGTATTCACGAAAGAGTATAACATAATATATTGGAAATGAACTACGAACACAAAAATACTAAACTACAATTGTTCTCGCATGGATAGTTATTTTTGTAGTGACAACCTCTAATCCTATGTAGTTGCTATTCTTAAGCCTTTTACACACATTTCTAAACTAATTTAATCAAATTCGAGCAAAATGATCTCTAAAATCAAACTTAACAACCACAAATGGAGTATTTTCATCTAATGCTTCAATCGAAACAAAAACTAAACACGAGTTCACATAAATCACCCTTGAAATCGATCAAATTATACACAAACTTATTTAAAACACTCAACGGCCATATTGAAACACTTTTACTTTCCAAATCCACTAAGTCAAGCAAAATGTCAACTCTCAATGCATAGAATCCTTTATTGAGCACCAAGGCAATGATACTAATCGTAACGTACCAATGCACTACTCGTATTCACTCAGTAAGAATCAAAAATCAAATTAGAGTTGTGGAATGAAAGTAATAACACGTCAAAATCAAACTCAACATGTGTGCAATGAATAAGAAGTCAAATCAAGCAAACACGACAAAGTAAGTTTGATTTCCTTGTATTTCACTTTAAACTAAGCAATTATAGATTCGTTGATTCAAGTATTCACGAAAGAGTATAACATAATATATTGGAAATGAACTACGAACACAAAAATATTAAACAACAATTGTTCTCGCATGGATATTTATTTTTGTAGTGACAACCTCTAATCCTATGTAGTTGCGATTCTTAAGCCTTTTACACACTTTTCTAAACTAATTTAATCAAATTCGAGCAAAATGAACTGTAAAATCAAACTTAACTACCACAAATGGAGTATTTTCATCTAATGCTTCAATCGATACAAAAACCAAACCCGAGGTCATACAAATCACCCTTGAAATCGATCAAATCATACACAAACTCATTTAAAACATTCAACGACCATATTGAAACACTTTTACTTTCCTTATCCACTAAGTCAAGCAAAATGTCAACTCTCAGTGCATAGAATCCTTTATTGAGCACCAAGGCAATGGTATTAATCGTAACGTACCAATAAAGTACTCGTATTCACTTGGTAAGAATTAAAAATCAAATTAGAGTTGTGGAATGAAAGTAATAACACATCAAAATCAAACTCAACATGTGTGCAATGAATAAGAAGTCAAATCAAGCAAACACGACAAAGTAAGTTTGATTTCCTTGTATTTCACTTTAAACTAAGCAATTATAGATTTGTTGATTCAAGTATTCACGAAAGAGTATAACACAATATATTGGAAATGAAGTACAAACACAAAAATATTAAACAACAATTGTTCTCGCATGGATATTTATTTTTGTAGTGACAACATCTAATCCTATGTAGTTTCGATTCTTAAGCCTTTTACACATATTTTTAAACTAATTTAATAAAATTCGAGCAAAATGATCTCTAAAATCAAAATTAACAACCACAAATGGAGTATTTTCATCTAATGCTTCAATCGAAACAAAAACCAAACACGAGCTCACATAAATCACCCTTGAAATCGATCAAATCATACACAAACTCATTTAAAACACTCAACGACCATATTGAAACACTTTTACTTTCCAAATCCACTAAATGAAGCAAACTGGCAACTATCAATGCATAGAATCCTTTCTTGAGCACCAAGGCAATGATACTAATCGTAACCTACCAATAAACTACTCGTATTCACTCGGTAAGAATCAAGAATCAAATTAGAGTTGTGAAATAAAAGTAATAACACGTCAAAATCAAACTCAATGTGTGTGCAATGAATAAGAAGTCAAATCAAGCAAACACGACAAATTAAGTTTGATTCCTTGTATTTCATTTTAAACTAAGCAATTAAAGATTTGTGGATTCAAGTATTCACGAAAGAGTATAACATAATATATTGGAAATAAACTACAAACACAAAAATATTAAACAACAATTGTTCTCGCATGGATAGTCATTTTTGTAGTGACAATCTCTAATCCTATGTAGTTGCGATTCTTAAGCCTTTTACACACATTTCTAAACTAATTTAATCAAATTCGAGCAAAATGATCTCTCAAATCAAACTTAACAACCACAAATGGAGTATTTTCATCTAATGCTTCAATCGAAAGAAAAACCAAATACGAGGTTAGATAAATCACCTTTGAAATTGATCAAATCATGCACAAACTTATTTAAAACATTCAACGGCCATATTGAAACACTTTTACTTTCCTTATCCACTAAGTCAAGCAAAATGTCAACTCTCAGTGCATAGAATCCTTTATTGAGCACCAAGGCAATGATATTAATCGTAACGTACCAATAAAGTACTCGTATTCACTTGGTAAGAATTAAAAATCAAATTAGAGTTGTGGAATGAAAGTAATAACACGTCAAAATCAAACTCAACATGTGTGCAATGAATAAGAAGTCAAATCAAGCAAACACGACAAAGTAAGTTTGATTTCCTTGTATTTCACTTTAAACTAAGCAATTATAGATTCGTTGATTCAAGTATTCACGAAAGAGTATAACATAATATATTGGAAATGAACTACGAACATAAAAATATTAAACAACAATTGTTCTCGCATGGATATTTATTTTTGTAGTGACAACATCTAATCCTAAGTAGTTGCGATTCTTAAGCCTTTTACACATATTTTTAAACTAATTTAATAAAATTCGAGCAAAATGATCTCTAAAATCAAAATTAACAACCACAAATGGAGTATTTTCATCTAATGCTTCAATCGAAACAAAAACCAAACACGAGTTCAGATAAATCACCCTTGAAATCGATCAAATCATACACAAACTCATTTAAAACACTCAACGACCATATTGAAACACTTTTACTTTCCAAATCCACTAAATCAAAGAAAACTGGCAACTATCAATGCATAGAATCCTTTATTGAGCACCAAGGCAATGATACTAATCGTAACCTACCAATAAACTACTCGTATTCACTCGGTAAGAATCAAGAATCAAATTAGAGTTGTGAAATAAAAGTAATAACACGTCAAAATCAAACTCAATGTGTGCGCAATGAATAAGAAGTCAAATCAAGCAAACACGACAAATTAAGTTTGATTTCTTGCATTTCATTTTAAACTAAGCAATTAAAGATTTGTTGATTCAAGTATTCACGAAAGAGTATAACATAATATATTGGAAATGAACTACGAACACAAAAATACTAAACTACAATTGTTCTCGCATGGATAGTTATTTTTGTAGTGACAACCTCTAATCCTATGTAGTTGCTATTCTTAAGCCTTTTACACACATTTCTAAACTAATTTAATCAAATTCGAGCAAAATGATCTCTAAAATCAAACTTAACAACCACAAATGGAGTATTTTCATCTAATGCTTCAATCGAAACAAAAACCAAACACGAGTTCACATAAATCACCCTTGAAATCGATCAAATTATACACAAACTTATTTAAAACACTCAACGGCCATATTGAAACACTTTTACTTTCCAAATCCACTAAGTCAAGCAAAATGTCAACTCTCAATGCATAGAATCCTTTATTGAGCACCAAGGCAATGATACTAATCGTAACGTACCAATGCACTACTCGTATTCACTCAGTAAGAATCAAAAATCAAATTAGAGTTGTGGAATGAAAGTAATAACACGTCAAAATCAAACTCAACATGTGTGCAATGAATAAGAAGTCAAATCAAGCAAACACGACAAAGTAAGTTTGATTTCCTTGTATTTCACTTTAAACTAAGCAATTATAGATTCGTTGATTCAAGTATTCACGAAAGAGTATAACATAATATATTGGAAATGAACTACGAACACAAAAATATTAAACAACAATTGTTCTCGCATGGATATTTATTTTTGTAGTGACAACCTCTAATCCTATGTAGTTGCGATTCTTAAGCCTTTTACACACTTTTCTAAACTAATTTAATCAAATTCGAGCAAAATGAACTGTAAAATCAAACTTAACTACCACAAATGGAGTATTTTCATCTAATGCTTCAATCGATACAAAAACCAAACCCGAGGTCATACAAATCACCCTTGAAATCGATCAAATCATACACAAACTCATTTAAAACATTCAACGACCATATTGAAACACTTTTACTTTCCTTATCCACTAAGTCAAGCAAAATGTCAACTCTCAGTGCATAGAATCCTTTATTGAGCACCAAGGCAATGGTATTAATCGTAACGTACCAATAAAGTACTCGTATTCACTTGGTAAGAATTAAAAATCAAATTAGAGTTGTGGAATGAAAGTAATAACACATCAAAATCAAACTCAACATGTGTGCAATGAATAAGAAGTCAAATCAAGCAAACACGACAAAGTAAGTTTGATTTCCTTGTATTTCACTTTAAACTAAGCAATTATAGATTTGTTGATTCAAGTATTCACGAAAGAGTATAACACAATATATTGGAAATGAACTACAAACACAAAAATATTAAACAACAATTGTTCTCGCATGGATATTTATTTTTGTAGTGACAACATCTAATCCTATGTAGTTTCGATTCTTAAGCCTTTTACACATATTTTTAAACTAATTTAATAAAATTCGAGCAAAATGATCTCTAAAATCAAAATTAACAACCACAAATGGAGTATTTTCATCTAATGCTTCAATCGAAACAAAAACCAAACACGAGCTCACATAAATCACCCTTGAAATCGAACAAATCATACACAAACTCATTTAAAACACTCAACGACCATATTGAAACACTTTTACTTTCCAAATCCACTAAATGAAGCAAACTGGCAACTATCAATGCATAGAATCCTTTCTTGAGCACCAAGGCAATGATACTAATCGTAACCTACCAATAAACTACTCGTATTCACTCGGTAAGAATCAAGAATCAAATTAGAGTTGTGAAATAAAAGTAATAACACGTCAAAATCAAACTCAATGTGTGTGCAATGAATAAGAAGTCAAATCAAGCAAACACGACAAATTAAGTTTGATTCCTTGTATTTCATTTTAAACTAAGCAATTAAAGATTTGTGGATTCAAGTATTCACGAAAGAGTATAACATAATATATTGGAAATAAACTACAAACACAAAAATATTAAACAACAATTGTTCTCGCATGGATAGTCATTTTTGTAGTGACAATCTCTAATCCTATGTAGTTGCGATTCTTAAGCCTTTTACACACATTTCTAAACTAATTTAATCAAATTCGAGCAAAATGATCTCTCAAATCAAACTTAACAACCACAAATGGAGTATTTTCATCTAATGCTTCAATCGAAAGAAAAACCAAATACGAGGTTAGATAAATCACCTTTGAAATTGATCAAATCATGCACAAACTTATTTAAAACATTCAACGGCCATATTGAAACACTTTTACTTTCCAAATCCACTAAGTCAAGCAAAATGTCAACTCTCAATGCATAGAATCCTTTATTGAGCACCAAGGCAATGATACTAATCGTAACGTACCAATACACTACTCGTATTCACTCGGTAAGAATCAAGAATCAAATTAGAGTTGTGGATTGAAAGTAATAACACGTCAAAATTAAACTCAATGTGTGTGCAATGAATAAGAAATCAAATCAAGCAAACACGACCAAGTAAGTTTGATTTCCTTTTATTTCACTTTAAACTAAGCAATTAGCAATTATAGATTCGTTGATTCAAGTATTCACGAAAGAGTATAACATAATATATTGGAAATGAACTACGAACACAAAAATATTAAACAACAATTGTTCTCGCATGGATATTTATTTTTGTAGTGACAACCTCTAATCCTATGTAGTTGCGATTCTTAAGCCTTTTACACACTTTTCTAAACTAATTTAATCAAATTCGAGCAAAATGAACTGTAAAATCAAACTTAAGTACCACAAATGGAGTATTTTCATCTAATGCTTCAATCGATACAAAAACCAAACCCGAGGTCATATAAATCACCCTTGAAATCGATCAAATCATACACAAACTCATTTATAACATTCAACGACCATATTGAAACACTTTTACTTTCCTTATCCACTAAGTCAAGCAAAATGTCAACTCTCAGTGCATAGAATCCTTTATTGAGCACCAAGGCAATGATATTAATCGTAACGTACCAATAAAGTACTCGTATTCACTTGGTAAGAATTAAAAATCAAATTAGAGTTGTGGAATGAAAGTAATAACACGTCAAAATCAAACTCAACATGTGTGCAATGAATAAGAAGTCAAATCAAGCAAACACGACAAAGTAAGTTTGATTTCCTTGTATTTCACTTTAAACTAAGCAATTATAGATTCGTTGATTCAAGTATTCACGAAAGAGTATAACATAATATATTGGAAATGAACTACGAACATAAAAATATTAAACAACAATTGTTCTCGCATGGATATTTATTTTTGTAGTGACAACATCTAATCCTAAGTAGTTGCGATTCTTAAGCCTTTTACACATATTTTTAAACTAATTTAATAAAATTCGAGCAAAATGATCTCTAAAATCAAAATTAACAACCACAAATGGAGTATTTTCATCTAATGCTTCAATCGAAACAAAAACCAAACACGAGTTCAGATAAATCACCCTTGAAATCGATCAAATCATACACAAACTCATTTAAAACACTCAACGACCATATTGAAACACTTTTACTTTCCAAATCCACTAAATCAAAGAAAACTGGCAACTATCAATGCATAGAATCCTTTATTGAGCACCAAGGCAATGATACTAATCGTAACCTACCAATAAACTACTCGTATTCACTCGGTAAGAATCAAGAATCAAATTAGAGTTGTGAAATAAAAGTAATAACACGTCAAAATCAAACTCAATGTGTGCGCAATGAATAAGAAGTCAAATCAAGCAAACACGACAAATTAAGTTTGATTTCTTGCATTTCATTTTAAACTAAGCAATTAAAGATTTGTTGATTCAAGTATTCACGAAAGAGTATAACATAATATATTGGAAATGAACTACGAACACAAAAATACTAAACTACAATTGTTCTCGCATGGATAGTTATTTTTGTAGTGACAACCTCTAATCCTATGTAGTTGCTATTCTTAAGCCTTTTACACACATTTCTAAACTAATTTAATCAAATTCGAGCAAAATGATCTCTAAAATCAAACTTAACAACCACAAATGGAGTATTTTCATCTAATGCTTCAATCGAAACAAAAACCAAACACGAGTTCACATAAATCACCCTTGAAATCGATCAAATTATACACAAACTTATTTAAAACACTCAACGGCCATATTGAAACACTTTTACTTTCCAAATCCACTAAGTCAAGCAAAATGTCAACTCTCAATGCATAGAATCCTTTATTGAGCACCAAGGCAATGATACTAATCGTAACGTACCAATGCACTACTCGTATTCACTCAGTAAGAATCAAAAATCAAATTAGAGTTGTGGAATGAAAGTAATAACACGTCAAAATCAAACTCAACATGTGTGCAATGAATAAGAAGTCAAATCAAGCAAACACGACAAAGTAAGTTTGATTTCCTTGTATTTCACTTTAAACTAAGCAATTATAGATTCGTTGATTCAAGTATTCACGAAAGAGTATAACATAATATATTGGAAATGAACTACGAACACAAAAATATTAAACAACAATTGTTCTCGCATGGATATTTATTTTTGTAGTGACAACCTCAATCCTATGTAGTTGCGATTCTTAAGCCTTTTACACACTTTTCTAAACTAATTTAATCAAATTCGAGCAAAATGAACTGTAAAATCAAACTTAACTACCACAAATGGAGTATTTTCATCTAATGCTTCAATCGATACAAAAACCAAACCCGAGGTCATACAAATCACCCTTGAAATCGATCAAATCATACACAAACTCATTTAAAACATTCAACGACCATATTGAAACACTTTTACTTTCCTTATCCACTAAGTCAAGCAAAATGTCAACTCTCAGTGCATAGAATCCTTTATTGAGCACCAAGGCAATGGTATTAATCGTAACGTACCAATAAAGTACTCGTATTCACTTGGTAAGAATTAAAAATCAAATTAGAGTTGTGGAATGAAAGTAATAACACATCAAAATCAAACTCAACATGTGTGCAATGAATAAGAAGTCAAATCAAGCAAACACGACAAAGTAAGTTTGATTTCCTTGTATTTCACTTTAAACTAAGCAATTATAGATTTGTTGATTCAAGTATTCACGAAAGAGTATAACACAATATATTGGAAATGAACTACAAACACAAAAATATTAAACAACAATTGTTCTCGCATGGATATTTATTTTTGTAGTGACAACATCTAATCCTTTGTAGTTTCGATTCTTAAGCCTTTTACACATATTTTTAAACTAATTTAATAAAATTCGAGCAAAATGATCTCTAAAATCAAAATTAACAACCACAAATGGAGTATTTTCATCTCATGCTTCAATCGAAACAAAAACCAAACACGAGCTCACATAAATCACCCTTGAAATCGATCAAATCATACACAAACTCATTTAAAACACTCAACGACCATATTGAAACACTTTTACTTTCCAAATCCACTAAATCAAGCAAACTGGCAACTATCAATGCATAGAATCCTTTCTTGAGCACCAAGGCAATGATACTAATCGTAACCTACCAATAAACTACTCGTATTCACTCGGTAAGAATCAAGAATCAAATTAGAGTTGTGAAATAAAAGTAATAACACGTCAAAATCAAACTCAATGTGTGTGCAATGAATAAGAAGTCAAATCAAGCAAACACGACAAATTAAGTTTGATTCCTTGTATTTCATTTTAAACTAAGCAATTAAAGATTTGTGGATTCAAGTATTCACGAAAGAGTATAACATAATATATTGGAAATGAACTACGAACACAAAAATATTAAACAACAATTGTTCTCGCATGAATAGTTATTTTTGTAGTGACAACCTCTAATCTTATGTAGTTGCTATTCTTAAGCCTTTTACACATATTTCTAAACTAATTTAATCAAATTCGAGCAAAATGATCTCTAAAATCAAACTTAACAACCACAAATGGAGTATTTTCATCTATTGCTTCAATCGAAAAAAAAACCAAACACGAGGTCACATAAATCACCCTTGAAATCGATCAAATCATACACAAACTCATTTAAAACACTTAACGACCATATTGAAACACTTTTACTTTCCAAATCCACTAAGTCAAGCAAAATGTCAACTGTCAATGCATAGAATCCTTTATTGAGCACCAAGGCAATGATACTAATCGTAACGTACCAATAAACTACTCGTATTCACTCCGTAAGAATCAAGAATTAAATTAGAGTTGTGGAATGAATGTAATAACACGTCAAAATCAAACTCAACATGTGTGCAATGAATAAGAAGTCAAATCAAGCAAGCACGACAAAGTAAGTTTGATTTCCTTGTATTTCACTTTAAACTAAGCAATTATAGATTTGTTGATTCAAGTATTCACGAAAGAGTATAACACAATATATTGGAAATGAACTACAAACACAAAAATATTAAACAACAATTGTTCTCGCATGGATATTTATTTTTGTAGTGACAACATCTAATCCTATGTAGTTGCGATTCTTAAGCCTTTTACACATATTTTAAACTAATTTAATAAAATTCGAGCAAAATGATCTCTAAAATCAAAATTAACAACCACAAATGGAGTATTTTCATCTAATGCTTCAATCGAAACAAAAACCAAACACGAGCTCACATAAATCACCCTTGAAATCGATCAAATCATACACAAACTCATTTAAAACACTCAACGACCATATTGAAACACTTTTACTTTCCAAATCCACTAAATGAAGCAAACTGGCAACTATCAATGCATAGAATCCTTTCTTGAGCACCAAGGCAATGATACTAATCGTAACCTACCAATAAACTACTCGTATTCACTCGGTAAGAATCAAGAATCAAATTAGAGTTGTGAAATAAAAGTAATAACACGTCAAAATCAAACTCAATGTGTGTGCAATGAATAAGAAGTCAAATCAAGCAAACACGACAAATTAAGTTTGATTCCTTGTATTTCATTTTAAACTAAGCAATTAAAGATTTGTGGATTCAAGTATTCACGAAAGAGTATAACATAATATATTGGAAATAAACTACAAACACAAAAATATTAAACAACAATTGTTCTCGCATGGATAGTCATTTTTGTAGTGACAATCTCTAATCCTATGTAGTTGCGATTCTTAAGCCTTTTACACACATTTCTAAACTAATTTAATCAAATTCGAGCAAAATGATCTCTCAAATCAAACTTAACAACCACAAATGGAGTATTTTCATCTAATGCTTCAATCGAAAGAAAAACCAAATACGAGGTCAGATAAATCACCTTTGAAATTGATCAAATCATGCACAAACTTATTTAAAACATTCAACGGCCATATTGAAACACTTTTACTTTCCAAATCCACTAAGTCAAGCAAAATGTCAACTCTCAATGCATAGAATCCTTTATTGAGCACCAAGGCAATGATACTAATCGTAACGTACCAATACACTACTCGTATTCACTCGGTAAGAATCAAGAATCAAATTAGAGTTGTGGATTGAAAGTAATAACACGTCAAAATCAAACTCAATGTGTGTGCAATGAATAAGAAATCAAATCAAGCAAACACGACCAAGTAAGTTTGATTTCCTTTTATTTCACTTTAAACTAAGCAATTAGCAATTATAGATTCGTTGATTCAAGTATTCACGAAAGAGTATAACATAATATATTGGAAATGAACTACGAACACAAAAATATTAAACAACAATTGTTCTCGCATGGATATTTATTTTTGTAGTGACAACCTCTAATCCTATGTAGTTGCGATTCTAAAGCCTTTTACACACTTTTCTAAACTAATTTAATCAAATTCGAGCAAAATGAACTGTAAAATCAAACTTAACTACCACAAATGGAGTATTTTCATCTAATGCTTCAATCGATACAAAAACCAAACCCGAGGTCATATAAATCACCCTTGAAATCGATCAAATCATACACAAACTCATTTATAACATTCAACGACCATATTGAAACACTTTTACTTTCCTTATCCACTAAGTCAAGCAAAATGTCAACTCTCAGTGCATAGAATCCTTTATTGAGCACCAAGGCAATGATATTAATCGTAACGTACCAATAAAGTACTCGTATTCACTTGGTAAGAATTAAAAATCAAATTAGAGTTGTGGAATGAAAGTAATAACACGTCAAAATCAAACTCAACATGTGTGCAATGAATAAGAAGTCAAATCAAGCAAACACGACAAAGTAAGTTTGATTTCCTTGTATTTCACTTTAAACTAAGCAATTATAGATTCGTTGATTCAAGTATTCACGAAAGAGTATAACATAATATATTGGAAATGAACTACGAACATAAAAATATTAAACAACAATTGTTCTCGCATGGATATTTATTTTTGTAGTGACAACATCTAATCCTAAGTAGTTGCGATTCTTAAGCCTTTTACACATATTTTTAAACTAATTTAATAAAATTCGAGCAAAATGATCTCTAAAACCAAAATTAACAACCACAAATGGAGTATTTTCATCTAATGCTTCAATCGAAACAAAAACCAAACACGAGTTCAGATAAATCACCCTTGAAATCGATCAAATCATACACAAACTCATTTAAAACACTCAACGACCATATTGAAACACTTTTACTTTCCAAATCCACTAAATCAAGAAAACTGGCAACTATCAATGCATAGAATCCTTTATTGAGCACCAAGGCAATGATACTAATCGTAACCTACCAATAAACTACTCGTATTCACTCGGTAAGAATCAAGAATCAAATTAGAGTTGTGAAATAAAAGTAATAACACGTCAAAATCAAACTCAATGTGTGCGCAAT
The DNA here is from genome assembly GCA_025506415.1 of Flaveria robusta. NCBI lineage: Eukaryota > Viridiplantae > Streptophyta > Magnoliopsida > Asterales > Asteraceae > Flaveria > Flaveria robusta. The sequence continues at coordinate 14,166,799 of CM046475.1, forward strand.
GAATAAGAAGTCAAATCAAGCAAACACGACAAATTAAGTTTGATTTCTTGCATTTCATTTTAAACTAAGCAATTAAAGATTTGTTGATTCAAGTATTCACGAAAGAGTATAACATAATATATTGGAAATGAACTACGAACACAAAAATACTAAACTACAATTGTTCTCGCATGGATAGTTATTTTTGTAGTGACAACCTCTAATCCTATGTAGTTGCTATTCTTAAGCCTTTTACACACATTTCTAAACTAATTTAATCAAATTCGAGCAAAATGATCTCTAAAATCAAACTTAACAACCACAAATGGAGTATTTTCATCTAATGCTTCAATCGAAACAAAAACCAAACACGAGTTCACATAAATCACCCTTGAAATCGATCAAATTATACACAAACTTATTTAAAACACTCAACGGCCATATTGAAACACTTTTACTTTCCAAATCCACTAAGTCAAGCAAAATGTCAACTCTCAATGCATAGAATCCTTTATTGAGCACCAAGGCAATGATACTAATCGTAACGTACCAATGCACTACTCGTATTCACTCAGTAAGAATCAAAAATCAAATTAGAGTTGTGGAATGAAAGTAATAACACGTCAAAATCAAACTCAACATGTGTGCAATGAATAAGAAGTCAAATCAAGCAAACACGACAAAGTAAGTTTGATTTCCTTGTATTTCACTTTAAACTAAGCAATTATAGATTCGTTGATTCAAGTATTCACGAAAGAGTATAACATAATATATTGGAAATGAACTACGAACACAAAAATATTAAACAACAATTGTTCTCGCATGGATATTTATTTTTGTAGTGACAACCTCTAATCCTATGTAGTTGCGATTCTTAAGCCTTTTACACACTTTTCTAAACTAATTTAATCAAATTCGAGCAAAATGAACTGTAAAATCAAACTTAACTACCACAAATGGAGTATTTTCATCTAATGCTTCAATCGATACAAAAACCAAACCCGAGGTCATACAAATCACCCTTGAAATCGATCAAATCATACACAAACTCATTTAAAACATTCAACGACCATATTGAAACACTTTTACTTTCCTTATCCACTAAGTCAAGCAAAATGTCAACTCTCAGTGCATAGAATCCTTTATTGAGCACCAAGGCAATGGTATTAATCGTAACGTACCAATAAAGTACTCGTATTCACTTGGTAAGAATTAAAAATCAAATTAGAGTTGTGGAATGAAAGTAATAACACATCAAAATCAAACTCAACATGTGTGCAATGAATAAGAAGTCAAATCAAGCAAACACGACAAAGTAAGTTTGATTTCCTTGTATTTCACTTTAAACTAAGCAATTATAGATTTGTTGATTCAAGTATTCACGAAAGAGTATAACACAATATATTGGAAATGAACTACAAACACAAAAATATTAAACAACAATTGTTCTCGCATGGATATTTATTTTTGTAGTGACAACATCTAATCCTATGTAGTTTCGATTCTTAAGCCTTTTACACATATTTTTAAACTAATTTAATAAAATTCGAGCAAAATGATCTCTAAAATCAAAATTAACAACCACAAATGGAGTATTTTCATCTAATGCTTCAATCGAAACAAAAACCAAACACGAGCTCACATAAATCACCCTTGAAATCGATCAAATCATACACAAACTCATTTAAAACACTCAACGACCATATTGAAACACTTTTACTTTCCAAATCCACTAAATGAAGCAAACTGGCAACTATCAATGCATAGAATCCTTTCTTGAGCACCAAGGCAATGATACTAATCGTAACCTACCAATAAACTACTCGTATTCACTCGGTAAGAATCAAGAATCAAATTAGAGTTGTGAAATAAAAGTAATAACACGTCAAAATCAAACTCAATGTGTGTGCAATGAATAAGAAGTCAAATCAAGCAAACACGACAAATTAAGTTTGATTCCTTGTATTTCATTTTAAACTAAGCAATTAAAGATTTGTGGATTCAAGTATTCACGAAAGAGTATAACATAATATATTGGAAATAAACTACAAACACAAAAATATTAAACAACAATTGTTCTCGCATGGATAGTCATTTTTGTAGTGACAATCTCTAATCCTATGTAGTTGCGATTCTTAAGCCTTTTACACACATTTCTAAACTAATTTAATCAAATTCGAGCAAAATGATCTCTCAAATCAAACTTAACAACCACAAATGGAGTATTTTCATCTAATGCTTCAATCGAAAGAAAAACCAAATACGAGGTTAGATAAATCACCTTTGAAATTGATCAAATCATGCACAAACTTATTTAAAACATTCAACGGCCATATTGAAACACTTTTACTTTCCTTATCCACTAAGTCAAGCAAAATGTCAACTCTCAGTGCATAGAATCCTTTATTGAGCACCAAGGCAATGATATTAATCGTAACGTACCAATAAAGTACTCGTATTCACTTGGTAAGAATTAAAAATCAAATTAGAGTTGTGGAATGAAAGTAATAACACGTCAAAATCAAACTCAACATGTGTGCAATGAATAAGAAGTCAAATCAAGCAAACACGACAAAGTAAGTTTGATTTCCTTGTATTTCACTTTAAACTAAGCAATTATAGATTCGTTGATTCAAGTATTCACGAAAGAGTATAACATAATATATTGGAAATGAACTACGAACACAAAAATATTAAACAACAATTGTTCTCGCATGGATATTTATTTTTGTAGTGACAACATCTAATCCTAAGTAGTTGCGATTCTTAAGCCTTTTACACATATTTTTAAACTAATTTAATAAATTCGAGCAAAATGATCTCTAAAATCAAAATTAACAACCACAAATGGAGTATTTTCATCTAATGCTTCAATCGAAACAAAAACCAAACACGAGTTCAGATAAATCACCCTTGAAATCGATCAAATCATACACAAACTCATTTAAAACACTCAACGACCATATTGAAACACTTTTACTTTCCAAATCCACTAAATCAAGAAAACTGGCAACTATCAATGCATAGAATCCTTTATTGAGCACCAAGGCAATGATACTAATCGTAACCTACCAATAAACTACTCGTATTCACTCGGTAAGAATCAAGAATCAAATTAGAGTTGTGAAATAAAAGTAATAACACGTCAAAATCAAACTCAATGTGTGCGCAATGAATAAGAAGTCAAATCAAGCAAACACGACAAATTAAGTTTGATTTCTTGCATTTCATTTTAAACTAAGCAATTAAAGATTTGTTGATTCAAGTATTCACGAAAGAGTATAACATAATATATTGGAAATGAACTACGAACACAAAAATACTAAACTACAATTGTTCTCGCATGGATAGTTATTTTTGTAGTGACAACCTCTAATCCTATGTAGTTGCTATTCTTAAGCCTTTTACACACATTTCTAAACTAATTTAATCAAATTCGAGCAAAATGATCTCTAAAATCAAACTTAACAACCACAAATGGAGTATTTTCATCTAATGCTTCAATCGAAACAAAAACCAAACACGAGTTCACATAAATCACCCTTGAAATCGATCAAATTATACACAAACTTATTTAAAACACTCAACGGCCATATTGAAACACTTTTACTTTCCAAATCCACTAAGTCAAGCAAAATGTCAACTCTCAATGCATAGAATCCTTTATTGAGCACCAAGGCAATGATACTAATCGTAACGTACCAATGCACTACTCGTATTCACTCAGTAAGAATCAAAATCAAATTAGAGTTGTGGAATGAAAGTAATAACACGTCAAAATCAAACTCAACATGTGTGCAATGAATAAGAAGTCAAATCAAGCAAACACGACAAAGTAAGTTTGATTTCCTTGTATTTCACTTTAAACTAAGCAATTATAGATTCGTTGATTCAAGTATTCACGAAAGAGTATAACATAATATATTGGAAATGAACTACGAACACAAAAATATTAAACAACAATTGTTCTCGCATGGATATTTATTTTTGTAGTGACAACCTCTAATCCTATGTAGTTGCGATTCTTAAGCCTTTTACACACTTTTCTAAACTAATTTAATCAAATTCGAGCAAAATGAACTGTAAAATCAAACTTAACTACCACAAATGGAGTATTTTCATCTAATGCTTCAATCGATACAAAAACCAAACCCGAGGTCATACAAATCACCCTTGAAATCGATCAAATCATACACAAACTCATTTAAAACATTCAACGACCATATTGAAACACTTTTACTTTCCTTATCCACTAAGTCAAGCAAAATGTCAACTCTCAGTGCATAGAATCCTTTATTGAGCACCAAGGCAATGGTATTAATCGTAACGTACCAATAAAGTACTCGTATTCACTTGGTAAGAATTAAAAATCAAATTAGAGTTGTGGAATGAAAGTAATAACACATCAAAATCAAACTCAACATGTGTGCAATGAATAAGAAGTCAAATCAAGCAAACACGACAAAGTAAGTTTGATTTCCTTGTATTTCACTTTAAACTAAGCAATTATAGATTTGTTGATTCAAGTATTCACGAAAGAGTATAACACAATATATTGGAAATGAACTACAAACACAAAAATATTAAACAACAATTGTTCTCGCATGGATATTTATTTTTGTAGTGACAACATCTAATCCTATGTAGTTTCGATTCTTAAGCCTTTTACACATATTTTTAAACTAATTTAATAAAATTCGAGCAAAATGATCTCTAAAATCAAAATTAACAACCACAAATGGAGTATTTTCATCTAATGCTTCAATCGAAACAAAAACCAAACACGAGCTCACATAAATCACCCTTGAAATCGAACAAATCATACACAAACTCATTTAAAACACTCAACGACCATATTGAAACACTTTTACTTTCCAAATCCACTAAATGAAGCAAACTGGCAACTATCAATGCATAGAATCCTTTCTTGAGCACCAAGGCAATGATACTAATCGTAACCTACCAATAAACTACTCGTATTCACTCGGTAAGAATCAAGAATCAAATTAGAGTTGTGAAATAAAAGTAATAACACGTCAAAATCAAACTCAATGTGTGTGCAATGAATAAGAAGTCAAATCAAGCAAACACGACAAATTAAGTTTGATTCCTTGTATTTCATTTTAAACTAAGCAATTAAAGATTTGTGGATTCAAGTATTCACGAAAGAGTATAACATAATATATTGGAAATAAACTACAAACACAAAAATATTAAACAACAATTGTTCTCGCATGGATAGTCATTTTTGTAGTGACAATCTCTAATCCTATGTAGTTGCGATTCTTAAGCCTTTTACACACATTTCTAAACTAATTTAATCAAATTCGAGCAAAATGATCTCTCAAATCAAACTTAACAACCACAAATGGAGTATTTTCATCTAATGCTTCAATCGAAAGAAAAACCAAATACGAGGTTAGATAAATCACCTTTGAAATTGATCAAATCATGCACAAACTTATTTAAAACATTCAACGGCCATATTGAAACACTTTTACTTTCCAAATCCACTAAGTCAAGCAAAATGTCAACTCTCAATGCATAGAATCCTTTATTGAGCACCAAGGCAATGATACTAATCGTAACGTACCAATACACTACTCGTATTCACTCGGTAAGAATCAAGAATCAAATTAGAGTTGTGGATTGAAAGTAATAACACGTCAAAATTAAACTCAATGTGTGTGCAATGAATAAGAAATCAAATCAAGCAAACACGACCAAGTAAGTTTGATTTCCTTTTATTTCACTTTAAACTAAGCAATTAGCAATTATAGATTCGTTGATTCAAGTATTCACGAAAGAGTATAACATAATATATTGGAAATGAACTACGAACACAAAAATATTAAACAACAATTGTTCTCGCATGGATATTTATTTTTGTAGTGACAACCTCTAATCCTATGTAGTTGCGATTCTTAAGCCTTTTACACACTTTTCTAAACTAATTTAATCAAATTCGAGCAAAATGAACTGTAAAATCAAACTTAACTACCACAAATGGAGTATTTTCATCTAATGCTTCAATCGATACAAAAACCAAACCCGAGGTCATATAAATCACCCTTGAAATCGATCAAATCATACACAAACTCATTTATAACATTCAACGACCATATTGAAACACTTTTACTTTCCTTATCCACTAAGTCAAGCAAAATGTCAACTCTCAGTGCATAGAATCCTTTATTGAGCACCAAGGCAATGATATTAATCGTAACGTACCAATAAAGTACTCGTATTCACTTGGTAAGAATTAAAAATCAAATTAGAGTTGTGGAATGAAAGTAATAACACGTCAAAATCAAACTCAACATGTGTGCAATGAATAAGAAGTCAAATCAAGCAAACACGACAAAGTAAGTTTGATTTCCTTGTATTTCACTTTAAACTAAGCAATTATAGATTCGTTGATTCAAGTATTCACGAAAGAGTATAACATAATATATTGGAAATGAACTACGAACATAAAAATATTAAACAACAATTGTTCTCGCATGGATATTTATTTTTGTAGTGACAACATCTAATCCTAAGTAGTTGCGATTCTTAAGCCTTTTACACATATTTTTAAACTAATTTAATAAAATTCGAGCAAAATGATCTCTAAAATCAAAATTAACAACCACAAATGGAGTATTTTCATCTAATGCTTCAATCGAAACAAAAACCAAACACGAGTTCAGATAAATCACCCTTGAAATCGATCAAATCATACACAAACTCATTTAAAACACTCAACGACCATATTGAAACACTTTTACTTTCCAAATCCACTAAATCAAAGAAAACTGGCAACTATCAATGCATAGAATCCTTTATTGAGCACCAAGGCAATGATACTAATCGTAACCTACCAATAAACTACTCGTATTCACTCGGTAAGAATCAAGAATCAAATTAGAGTTGTGAAATAAAAGTAATAACACGTCAAAATCAAACTCAATGTGTGCGCAATGAATAAGAAGTCAAATCAAGCAAACACGACAAATTAAGTTTGATTTCTTGCATTTCATTTTAAACTAAGCAATTAAAGATTTGTTGATTCAAGTATTCACGAAAGAGTATAACATAATATATTGGAAATGAACTACGAACACAAAAATACTAAACTACAATTGTTCTCGCATGGATAGTTATTTTTGTAGTGACAACCTCTAATCCTATGTAGTTGCTATTCTTAAGCCTTTTACACACATTTCTAAACTAATTTAATCAAATTCGAGCAAAATGATCTCTAAAATCAAACTTAACAACCACAAATGGAGTATTTTCATCTAATGCTTCAATCGAAACAAAAACCAAACACGAGTTCACATAAATCACCCTTGAAATCGATCAAATTATACACAAACTTATTTAAAACACTCAACGGCCATATTGAAACACTTTTACTTTCCAAATCCACTAAGTCAAGCAAAATGTCAACTCTCAATGCATAGAATCCTTTATTGAGCACCAAGGCAATGATACTAATCGTAACGTACCAATGCACTACTCGTATTCACTCAGTAAGAATCAAAAATCAAATTAGAGTTGTGGAATGAAAGTAATAACACGTCAAAATCAAACTCAACATGTGTGCAATGAATAAGAAGTCAAATCAAGCAAACACGACAAAGTAAGTTTGATTTCCTTGTATTTCACTTTAAACTAAGCAATTATAGATTCGTTGATTCAAGTATTCACGAAAGAGTATAACATAATATATTGGAAATGAACTACGAACACAAAAATATTAAACAACAATTGTTCTCGCATGGATATTTATTTTTGTAGTGACAACCTCTAATCCTATGTAGTTGCGATTCTTAAGCCTTTTACACACTTTTCTAAACTAATTTAATCAAATTCGAGCAAAATGAACTGTAAAATCAAACTTAACTACCACAAATGGAGTATTTTCATCTAATGCTTCAATCGATACAAAAACCAAACCCGAGGTCATACAAATCACCCTTGAAATCGATCAAATCATACACAAACTCATTTAAAACATTCAACGACCATATTGAAACACTTTTACTTTCCTTATCCACTAAGTCAAGCAAAATGTCAACTCTCAGTGCATAGAATCCTTTATTGAGCACCAAGGCAATGGTATTAATCGTAACGTACCAATAAAGTACTCGTATTCACTTGGTAAGAATTAAAAATCAAATTAGAGTTGTGGAATGAAAGTAATAACACATCAAAATCAAACTCAACATGTGTGCAATGAATAAGAAGTCAAATCAAGCAAACACGACAAAGTAAGTTTGATTTCCTTGTATTTCACTTTAAACTAAGCAATTATAGATTTGTTGATTCAAGTATTCACGAAAGAGTATAACACAATATATTGGAAATGAACTACAAACACAAAAATATTAAACAACAATTGTTCTCGCATGGATATTTATTTTTGTAGTGACAACATCTAATCCTATGTAGTTTCGATTCTTAAGCCTTTTACACATATTTTTAAACTAATTTAATAAAATTCGAGCAAAATGATCTCTAAAATCAAAATTAACAACCACAAATGGAGTATTTTCATCTAATGCTTCAATCGAAACAAAAACCAAACACGAGCTCACATAAATCACCCTTGAAATCGATCAAATCATACACAAACTCATTTAAAACACTCAACGACCATATTGAAACACTTTTACTTTCCAAATCCACTAAATCAAGCAAACTGGCAACTATCAATGCATAGAATCCTTTCTTGAGCACCAAGGCAATGATACTAATCGTAACCTACCAATAAACTAATCGTATTCACTCGGTAAGAATCAAGAATCAAATTAGAGTTGTGAAATAAAAGTAATAACACGTCAAAATCAAACTCAATGTGTGTGCAATGAATAAGAAGTCAAATCAAGCAAACACGACAAATTAAGTTTGATTCCTTGTATTTCATTTTAAACTAAGCAATTAAAGATTTGTGGATTCAAGTATTCACGAAAGAGTATAACATAATATATTGGAAATAAACTACAAACACAAAAATATTAAACAACAATTGTTCTCGCATGGATAGTCATTTTTGTAGTGACAATCTCTAATCCTATGTAGTTGCGATTCTTAAGCCTTTTACACACATTTCTAAACTAATTTAATCAAATTCGAGCAAAATGATCTCTCAAATCAAACTTAACAACCACAAATGGAGTATTTTCATCTAATGCTTCAATCGAAAGAAAAACCAAATACAAGGTCAGATAAATCACCTTGAAATTGATCAAATCATGCACAAACTTATTTAAAACATTCAACGGCCATATTGAAACACTTTTACTTTCCAAATCCACTAAGTCAAGCAAAATGTCAACTCTCAATGCATAGAATCCTTTATTGAGCACCAAGGCAATGATACTAATCGTAACGTACCAATACACTACTCGTATTCACTCGGTAAGAATCAAGAATCAAATTAGAGTTGTGGATGAAAGTAATAACACGTCAAAATCAAACTCAATGTGTGTGCAATGAATAAGAAATCAAATCAAGCAAACACGACCAAGTAAGTTTGATTTCCTTTTATTTCACTTTAAACTAAGCAATTAGCAATTATAGATTCGTTGATTCAAGTATTCACGAAAGAGTATAACATAATATATTGGAAATGAACTACGAACACAAAAATATTAAACAACAATTGTTCTCGCATGGATATTTATTTTTGTAGTGACAACCTCTAATCCTATGTAGTTGCGATTCTAAAGCCTTTTACACACTTTTCTAAACTAATTTAATCAAATTCGAGCAAAATGAACTGTAAAATCAAACTTAACTACCACAAATGGAGTATTTTCATCTAATGCTTCAATCGATACAAAAACCAAACCCGAGGTCATATAAATCACCCTTGAAATCGATCAAATCATACACAAACTCATTTATAACATTCAACGACCATATTGAAACACTTTTACTTTCCTTATCCACTAAGTCAAGCAAAATGTCAACTCTCAGTGCATAGAATCCTTTATTGAGCACCAAGGCAATGATATTAATCGTAACGTACCAATAAAGTACTCGTATTCACTTGGTAAGAATTAAAATCAAATTAGAGTTGTGGAATGAAAGTAATAACACGTCAAAATCAAACTCAACATGTGTGCAATGAATAAGAAGTCAAATCAAGCAAACACGACAAAGTAAGTTTGATTTCCTTGTATTTCACTTTAAACTAAGCAATTATAGATTCGTTGATTCAAGTATTCACGAAAGAGTATAACATAATATATTGGAAATGAACTACGAACATAAAAATATTAAACAACAATTGTTCTCGCATGGATATTTATTTTTGTAGTGACAACATCTAATCCTAAGTAGTTGCGATTCTTAAGCCTTTTACACATATTTTTAAACTAATTTAATAAAATTCGAGCAAAATGATCTCTAAAATCAAAATTAACAACCACAAATGGAGTATTTTCATCTAATGCTTCAATTGAAACAAAAACCAAACACGAGTTCAGATAAATCACCCTTGAAATCGATCAAATCATACACAAACTCATTTAAAACACTCAACGACCATATTGAAACACTTTTACTTTCCAAATCCACTAAATCAAGCAAACTGGCAACTATCAATGCATAGAATCCTTTATTGAGCACCAAGGCAATGATACTAATCGTAACCTACCAATAAACTACTCGTATTCACTCGGTAAGAATCAAGAATCAAATTAGAGTTGTGAAATAAAAGTAATAACACGTCAAAATCAAACTCAATGTGTGCGCAATGAATAAGAAGTCAAATCAAGCAAACACGACAAATTAAGTTTGATTTCTTGCATTTCATTTTAAACTAAGCAATTAAAGATTTGTTGATTCAAGTATTCACGAAAGAGTATAACATAATATATTGGAAATGAACTACGAACACAAAAATACTAAACAAATTGTTCTCGCATGGATAGTTATTTTTGTAGTGACAACCTCTAATCCTATGTAGTTGCTATTCTTAAGCCTTTTACACACATTTCTAAACTAATTTAATCAAATTCGAGCAAAATGATCTCTAAAATCAAACTTAACAACCACAAATGGAGTATTTTCATCTAATGCTTCAATCGAAACAAAAACCAAACACGAGTTCACATAAATCACCCTTGAAATCGATCAAATTATACACAAACTTATTTAAAACACTCAACGGCCATATTGAAACACTTTTACTTTCCAAATCCACTAAGTCAAGCAAAATGTCAACTCTCAATGCATAGAATCCTTTATTGAGCACCAAGGCAATGATACTAATCGTAACGTACCAATGCACTACTCGTATTCACTCAGTAAGAATCAAAATCAAATTAGAGTTGTGGAATGAAAGTAATAACACGTCAAAATCAAACTCAACATGTGTGCAATGAATAAGAAGTCAAATCAAGCAAACACGACAAAGTAAGTTTGATTTCCTTGTATTTCACTTTAAACTAAGCAATTATAGATTCGTTGATTCAAGTATTCACGAAAGAGTATAACATAATATATTGGAAATGAACTACGAACACAAAAATATTAAACAACAATTGTTCTCGCATGGATATTTATTTTTGTAGTGACAACCTCTAATCCTATGTAGTTGCGATTCTTAAGCCTTTTACACACTTTTCTAAACTAATTTAATCAAATTCGAGCAAAATGAACTGTAAAATCAAACTTAACTACCACAAATGGAGTATTTTCATCTAATGCTTCAATCGATACAAAAACCAAACCCGAGGTCATACAAATCACCCTTGAAATCGATCAAATCATACACAAACTCATTTAAAACATTCAACGACCATATTGAAACACTTTTACTTTCCTTATCCACTAAGTCAAGCAAAATGTCAACTCTCAGTGCATAGAATCCTTTATTGAGCACCAAGGCAATGATATTAATCGTAACGTACCAATAAAGTACTCGTATTCACTTGGTAAGAATTAAAAATCAAATTAGAGTTGTGGAATGAAAGTAATAACACGTCAAAATCAAACTCAACATGTGTGCAATGAATAAGAAGTCAAATCAAGCAAACACGACAAAGTAAGTTTGATTTCCTTGTATTTCACTTTAAACTAAGCAATTATAGATTCGTTGATTCAAGTATTCACGAAAGAGTATAACATAATATATTGGAAATGAACTACGAACACAAAAATATTAAACAACAATTGTTCTCGCATGGATATTTATTTTTGTAGTGACAACATCTAATCCTAAGTAGTTGCGATTCTTAAGCCTTTTACACATATTTTTAAACTAATTTAATAAAATTCGAGCAAAATGATCTCTAAAATCAAAATTAACAACCACAAATGGAGTATTTTCATCTAATGCTTCAATCGAAACAAAAACCAAACACGAGTTCAGATAAATCACCCTTGAAATCGATCAAATCATACACAAACTCATTTAAAACACTCAACGACCATATTGAAACACTTTTACTTTCCAAATCCACTATATCAAGCAAACTGGCAACTATCAATGCATAGAATCCTTTATTGAGCACCAAGGCAATGATACTAATCGTAACCTACCAATAAACTACTCGTATTCACTCGGTAAGAATCAAGAATCAAATTAGAGTTGTGAAATAAAAGTAATAACACGTCAAAATCAAACTCAATGTGTGTGCAATGAATAAGAAGTCAAATCAAGCAAACACGACAAATTAAGTTTGATTCCTTGCATTTCATTTTAAACTAAGCAATTAAAGATTTGTTGATTCAAGTATTCACGAAAGAGTATAACATAATATATTGGAAATGAACTACGAACACAAAAATACTAAACAACAATTGTTCTCGCATGGATAGTTATTTTTGTAGTGACAACCTCTAATCCTATGTAGTTGCTATTCTTAAGCCTTTTACACACATTTCTAAACTAATTTAATCAAATTCGAGCAAAATGATCTCTAAAATCAAACTTAACAACCACAAATGGAGTATTTTCATCTAATGCTTCAATCGAAACAAAAACCAAACACGAGTTCACATAAATCACCCTTGAAATCGATCAAATTATACACAAACTCATTTAAAACACTCAACGACCATATTGAAACACTTTTACTTTCCAAATCCACTATATCAAGCAAACTGGCAACTATCAATGCATAGAATCCTTTATTGAGCACCAAGGCAATGATACTAATCGTAACCTACCAATAAACTACTCGTATTCACTCGGTAAGAATCAAAAATCAAATTAGAGTTGTGGAATGAAAGTAATAACACGTCAAAATCAAACTCAACATGTGTGCAATGAATAAGAAGTCAAATCAAGCAAACACGACAAAGTAATTTTGATTTCCTTGTATTTCACTTTAAACTAAGCAATTATAGATTCGTTGATTCAAGTATTCACGAAAGAGTATTAGATAATATATTGGAAATGAACTACGAACACAAAAATATTAAACAACAATTGTTCTCGCATGGATATTTATTTTTGTAGTGACAACCTCTAATCCTATGTAGTTGCGATTCTTAAGCCTTTTACACACTTTTCTAAACTAATTTAATCAAATTCGAGCAAAATGAACTGTAAAATCAAACTTAACTACCACAAATGGAGTATTTTCATCTAATACTTCAATCGATACAAAAACCAAACCCGAGGTCATATAAATCACCCTTGAAATCGATCAAATCATACACAAACTCATTTAAAACATTCAACGACCATATTGAAACACTTTTACTTTCCTTATCCACTAAGTCAAGCAAAATGTCAACTCTCAGTGCATAGAATCCTTTATTGAGCACCAAGGCAATGATATTAATCGTAACGTACCAATAAAGTACTCGTATTCACTTGGTAAGAATTAAAAATCAAATTAGAGTTGTGGAATGAAAGTAATAACACGTCAAAATCAAACTCAACATGTGTGCAATGAATAAGAAGTCAAATCAAGCAAACACGACAAAGTAAGTTTGATTTCCTTGTATTTCACTTTAAACTAAGCAATTATAGATTCGTTGATTCAAGTATTCACGAAAGAGTATAACATAATATATTGGAAATGAACTACGAACACAAAAATATTAAACAACAATTGTTCTCGCATGGATAGTTATTTTTGTATTGACAACCTCTAATCCTATGTAGTAGCTATTCTTAAGCCTTTTACACATATTTCTAAACTAATTTAATCAAATTAGAGCAAAATGAACTGTAAAATCAAACTAAACTACCACAAATGGAGTATTTTCATCTAATGCTTCAATCGATACAAAAACCAAACCCGAGGTCATATAAATCACCCTTGAAATCGATCAAATCATACACAAACACATTTAAAACATTCAACGACCATATTGAAACACTTTTACTTTCCTTATCCACTAAGTCAAGCAAAATGTCAACTCTCAGTGCATAGAATCCTTTATTGAGCACCAAGGCAATGATATTAATCGTAACGTACCAATAAAGTACTCGTATTTACTTGGTAAGAATCAAAAATCAAATTAGAGTTGTGGAATGAAAGTAATAACACGTCAAAATCAAATTCAACATGTGTGCAATGAATAAGAAGTCAAATCAAGCAAACACGACAAAGTAAGTTTGATTTCCTTGTATTTCACTTTAAACTAAGCAATTATAGATTCGTTGATTCAAGTATTCACGAAAGAGTATAACATAATATATTGGAAACGAACTACGAACACAAAAATATTAAACAACAATTGTTCTCGCATGGATGGTTATTTTTGTATTGACAACCTCTAATCCTATGTAGTTGCTATTCTTAAGCCTTTTACACACATTTCTAAACTAATTTAATCAAATTCGAGCTAAATGATCTCTAAAATCAAACTTAACAACCACAAATGGAGTATTTTCATCTATTGCTTCAATCGAAAAAAAAGCCCAACACGAGGTCACATAAATCACCCTTGAAATCGATCAAATCATACACAAACTCATTTAAAACACTTAACGACCATATTGAAACACTTTTACTTTCCAAATCCACTAAGTCAACCAAAATGTCAACTGTTAATGCATAGAATCCTTTATTGAGCACCAAGGCAATGATACTAATCGTAACGTACCGATAAACTACTCGTATTCACTCCGTAAGAATCAAGATTTAAATTAGAGTTGTGAAATGAAAGTAATAACACGTCAAAATCAAACTCAACATGTGTGCAATGAATAAGAAGTCAAATCAAGCAAGCACGACAAAGTAAGTTTGATTTCCTTGTATTTCACTTTAAACTAAGCAATTATAGATTTGTTGATTCAAGTATTCACGAAAGAGTATAACATAATATATTGCAAATGAACTACAAACACAAAAATATTAAACAACAATTGTTCTCGCATGGATATTTATTTTTGTAGTGACAACATCTAATCCTATGTAGTTGCGATTCTTAAGCCTTTTACACATATTTTTAAACTAATTTAATAAAATTCGAGCAAAATGATCTCTAAAATCAAAATTAACAACCACAAATGGATTATTTTCATCTAATGCTTCAATCGAAACAAAAACCAAACACGAGTTCACATAAATCACCCTTGAAATCGATCAAATCATACACAAACTCTTTTAAAACACTCAACGACCATATTGAAACACTTTTACATTCCAAATCCACTAAATCATGCAAAATGGCAACTATCAATGCATAGAATCCTTTATAGAGCACAAGGCAACGATACTAATCGTAACCTACCAATAAACTACTCGTATTCACTCAGTAAGAATCAAGAATCAAATTAGAGTTGTGAAATAAAAGTAATAACACGTCAAAATCAAACTCAATGTGTGTGCAATGAATTAGAAGTCAAATCAAGCAAACACGACAAATTAAGTTTGATTCCTTGTATTTCATTTTAAACTAAGAAATTATAGATTTGTTGATTCAAGTATTCACGAAAGAGTATAACATAATATATTGGAAATGAACTACGAACACAAAAGTATTAAACAACAATTGTTCTCGCATGGATAGTTATTTTTGTAGTAACAACCTCTAATCCTATGTAGTTGCTATTCTTAAGCCTTTTTCACATATTTCTAAACTAATTTAATCAAATTCGAGCAAAATGATCTCTAAAATCAAACTTAACAACCACAAATGGAGTATTTTCATCTAATGCTTCAATCGAAACAAAAACCAAACTCGAGTTCACATAAATCACCCTTGAAATCGATCAAATCATACACAAACTTATTTAAAACACTCAACGGCCATATTGAAACACTTTTACTTTCCAAATCCACTAAATCAAGTAAAATGACAACTCTCAATGCATAGAATCCTTTATTAAGCACCAAGGCAATGACACTAGTCGTAACGTACAAATAAACTACTCGTATTCACTCGGTAAGAATCAAGAATCAAATTAGAGTTGTGGAATGAAAGTAATAACACGTCAAAATCAAACTCAATGTGTGTGCAATGAATAAGAAATCAAATCAAGCAAACACGACCAAGTAAGTTTGATTTCCTTTTATTTCACTTTAAACTAAGCAATTATAGATTCGTTGATTCAAGTATTCACGAAAGAGTATAACATAATATATTGGAAATGAACTACAAACACAAAAATATTAAACAACAATTGTTCTCGCATGGATATTTATTTTTGTAGTGACAACATCTAATCATATATAGTTGCGATTCTTCAGCCTTTTACACACATTTCTAAGCTAATTTAATCAAATTCGAGCAAAATGATCTCTAAAATCAAACTTAACAACCACAAATGGAGTATTTTCATCTAATGCTTCAATCGAAACAAAAACCAAACACGAGGTCAGATTAATCACCTTTGAAATCGATCAAATCATACACAAACTTATTTAAAACATTCAACGGCCATATTGAAACACTTTTACTTTCCAAATCCACTAAGTCAAGCAAAATGTCAACTGTCAAAGCATAGAATCCTTTATTGAGCATCAAGGCAACGATACTAATCGTAACGTACCAATAAACTACTCGTATTTACTAGGTAAGAATCAAGAATGAAATTAGAGTTGTGGAATGAAAGTAATAACACGTCGAACTCAAACTCAACGTGAGTGCAATGAATAAGAAATCAAATCAAGCAAACACGACCAAGTAAGTTTTATTTCCTTTTATTTCACTTTAAACTAAGCAATTATAGATTCGTTGATTCAAGTATTCACGAAAGAGTACAACATAATATATTGGAATTGAACTACAAACACAAAAGTATTAAACAACAATTTATCTTGCAAGGATAGTTATTTTTGTAGCGACAACCTCCAATCCTATGTAGTTGCGATTCTGAAGCCTTTTACACACATTTCTAAACTAATTTAATCAAATTCGAGCAAAATGATCTCTAAAATCAAACTTAACAAACACAAATGGAGTATTTTCATCTAATGCTTCAATCGAAACAAAAACCAAACACGAGGTCACATAAATCGCCCTTGAAATCGATTAAATCATACACAAACTCATTTAAAACACTCAACGACCATATTGAAACACTTTTACATTCCAAATCCACTAAGTCAAGCAAAATGTCAACTCTCAATGCATAGAATCCTTTATTGAGCACCAAGGCAATGATTCTAATCGTAACGTACCAATAAACTACTCGTATTTACTCGGTAAGAATCAAGAATCAAATTAGAGTTATGAAATGAAGGTAATAACACGTCAAAATCAAACTCAATGTGTGTGCAATGAATATGAACTCAAATCAAGCAAACGCGACAAATTAAGTTTGATTTCCTTGTATTTCACTTTAAACTAAGCAATTATAGATTTGTTGATTTAAGTATTCACGAAAGAGTATAACATAATATATTGGAAATGAACTACGAACGCAAAAATATTAAACAACAATTGTTCTTGCATTGATAGTTATTTTTGTAGTGACAACCTCTAATCCTATGTAGTTGCGATTCTTAAGCCTTTTACACACATTTCTAAACTAATTTAATCAAATTGGAGCAAAATGATCTCTAAAATCAAACTTAACAACAACAAATGGAGAATTTTCATCTAATGCTTCAATCGAAACAAAAACCAAACACGAGGCCACATAAATCACTCTTGAAATCGATCAAATCATACACAAATTCATTTAAAACACTCAACGACCATATTGAAACAATTTTAATTTCCAAATCCACTAAGTCAAGCATAATGTCAACTCTCAATGCATAGAATCCTTTATTGAGAACCAAGGCAATGATACTAATCGTAACGTACCAATAAACTACTCGTATTCACTCGGTAAGAATCAAGAATTAAATTAGAGTTGTGTAATGAAAGTAATAACACGTCAAAATCAAACTCAACGTGAGTGCAATGAATAAGAAATCAAATCAAGCAAAGACGACCAAGTAAGTTTTATTTCATTTTATTTCACTTTAAACTAAGCAATTATAGATTCGTTGATTCAAGTATTCACGAAAGAGTATAACATAATATATTGGAATTGAAATACAAACACAAAAGTATTAAACAACAATTGTTCTTGCATGGATAGTTATTTTTGTAGTGACAACCTCCAATCCTATGTAGTTGCGATTCTGAAGCCTTTTACACATATTTCCAAACTAATTTAATCAAATTCGAGCAAAATGATCTCTAAAATCAAACTTAACAACCACAGATGGAGTATTTTCATCTAATGTTTCAATTGAAAAAAAACCAAACACAAGGCCACATAAATCACCCTTGAAATCGATCAAATCATACACAAACTCATTTAAAACACTCAACGACCATATTGAAACACTTTTACTTTTCAAATCCACTAAATCAAGCAAAATGGCAACTATCAATGCATAGAATCCTTTATGGAGCACCAAGGCAATGATATTAATCGTAACGTACCAATAAACTACTCGTATTCACTCGGTAAGAATCAAGAATCAAATTGGAGTTGTGGAATGAAAGTAATAACACGTCAAAATCAAACTCAATATGTGTGCAATGAATAAGAAATCAAATCATGCAAACACGACAAAGTAAGTTTGATTTTCTTTTATTTCACTTTAAACTAAGCAATTATAGATTCGCGGATTCAAGTATTCACGAAAGAGTATAACATAATATATTGGAAATGAACTACAAACACAAAAATATTAAACAACAATTGTTCTCTCATGGATAGTTATTTTTGTAGTGACAACCTCTAATCCTATGTAGTTGCGATTCCTAAGCCTTTTACCCATATTTCTAAACTAATTTAATCAAATTCGAGCAAGATAATTTCTAAAATCAAACTTAACAACCACAAATAGAGTATTTTCATCTAATGCTTCAATCGAAACAAAAACCAAACACGAGTTCACATAAATCGCCCTTGAAATCGATCAAATCATACACAAACTTATTTAAAACACTCAACGACCATATTGAAACACTTATTCTTTCCAAATCCACTAATTCAAGCAAAATGTCAACTCTCAATGCGTAGAATCCTTTATTGAGCACCAAGGCAATGATACTAATCGTAACGTACCAATACACTACTCGTATTCACTCGGTAAGAATCAAGAATCAAATTAGAGTTGTGGAATGAAAGTAATAACACGTCAAAATCAAACTCATTGTGTGTGCAATGAATAAGAAATCAAATCAAGCAAACACGACCAAGTAAGTTTGATTTCCTTTTATTTCACTTTAAACTAAGCAATTATAGATTCGTTGATTCAAGTATTCACGAAACAGTATAACATAATATATTGGAAATGAACTACGAACACAAAAATATTAAACAACAATTGTTCTCGCATGGATAGTTATTTTTGTAGTGACAACATCTACTCCTATGTAGTTGCGACTCTTAAGCCTTTTACACACATTTCTAAACTAATTTAATCAAATTCGAGCAAAATGATCTCTAAAATCAAACTTAACAACCACAAATGTAGTATTTTCATCTAATGCTTCAATCGACACAAAAACCAAACACGAGGTCATTTAAATCACCCTTGAAATCGATCAAATCGTACACAAACTCATTTAAAACACTCAACGACCATATTGAAACACTTTTACTTTCCAAATCCACTAAGTCAAGCAAAATGTCAACTGTCAATGCATAGAATCCTTTATTGAGCAACAAGGCAATGATACTAATCGTAACGTACCAATAAACTACTCGTATTCACTCTGTAAGAATCAAGAATCAAATTAGAGTAGTGGAATGAAAGTAATAACAAGTCAAAATCAAACTCAACATGTGTGCAATGAATAAGAAGTCAAATCAAGCAAACACGATAATATAAGTTTGATTTCCTTGTATTTCACTTTAAACTAAGCAATTATAGATTCGTTGATTCAAGTATTCACGAAAGAGTATAACATAATATATTGGAAATGAACTACAAACACAAAAATATTAAACAACAATTGTTCTCGCATGGATATTTATTTTTGTAGTGACAACCTCTAATCCTATGTAGTTGCGATTCTTAAGCCTTTTACACACTTTTCTAAACTAATTTAATCATATTCAAGCAAAATGATCTCTAAAATCAAACTTAACAAACACAAATGGAGTATTTTCATCTAATGCTTCAATCGAAACAAAACCAAACACGAGGTCACATAAATCACCCTTGAAATCGATCAAATCATACACAAACTCATTTAAAACACTCAACGACCATATTGAAACACTTTTACTTTCCAAACCACTAAGTCAAGCAAAATGTCAACTCTCAATGCATAGAATCCTTTATTGAGCACCAAGGCAATGATTCTAATCTTAACGTACCAATAAACTACTCATATTCACTCGGTAAGAATCAAAAATCAAATTAGAGTTGTGAAATGAAGGTAATAACACGTCAAAATCAAGCTCAATGTGTGTGCAATGAATAAGAAGTCAAATCAAGCAAACACGACAAATTAAGTTTGATTTCCATGTATTTCACTTTAAACTAAGCAATTATAGATTCGTTGATTCAAGTATTCATGAAAGAGTATAACATAATATATTAGAAATGAACTACGAACACAAAAATATTAAACAACATTTTCTCTCGCATGGATAGTTATTTTTGTAGTGACAACCTCTAATCCTATGTAGTTGCTATTCTTATGCCTTTTACACATATTTCTAAACTAATTTAATCAAATTCGAGCAAAATGATCACTAAAATCAAACTTAACAAACACAAATGTAGTATTTTCATCTAATGCTTCAATCGAAACAAAAACCAAACACGAGGTCACATAAATCACCCTTGAAATCGATCAAATCATACACAAACTTATTTAAAACACTCAACGACCATATTGAAACACTTTAACTTTCCAAATCCACTAAGTCAAGCAAAATGTCAACTCTCAATGCATAGAATCCTTTATTGAGCACCAAGGCAATGATTCAAATCGTAACATACTAATAAACTACTCGTATTCACTCAGTAAGAATCAAGAATCAAATTAGAGTTATGAAATGAAGGTAATAACACGTCAAAATCAAACTCAATGTGTGTGCAATGAATATGAACTCAAATCAAGCAAACGCGACAAATTAAGTTTGATTTCCTTGTATTTCACTTTAAACTAAGCAATTATAGATTTGTTGATTTAAGTATTCACGAAAGATTATAACATAATATATTGGAAATGAACTACGAACACAAAAATATTAAACAACAATTGTTCTTGCATTGATAGTTATTTTTGTAGTGACAACCTCTAATCCTATGTAGTTGCGATTCTTAAGCCTTTTACACACATTTCTAAACTAATTTAATCAAATTTGAGCAAAATGATCTCTCAAATCAAACTTAACAACAACAAATGGAGAATTTTCATCTAATGCTTCAATCGAAACAAAAACCAAACACGAGGCCACATAAATCACTCTTGAAATCGATCAAATCATACACAAATTCATTTAAAACACTCAACGACCATATTGAAACACTTTTACTTAACAAATCAACTAAGTCAAGCAAAATGTCAATTGTCAATGCATAGAATCCTTTATTGAGCACCAAGGCAATAATACTAATCGTAACGTATAAATAAACTACATGTATTCACTCGGTTAGAATCAAGAATCAAATTAGAGTTGTGGAATGAAAGTAATAACACATCAAAAATCAAACTCAATGTGTGTGCAATGAGTAAGAAATCAGATCAAGCAAACACGACCAAATAAGTTTGATTTCCTTTTATTTCACTTTAAACTAAGCAATTATAGATTCGTTGATTCAAGTATTCACGAAAGAGTATAACATAATATATTGGAATTGAACTACAAACACAAAAATATTAAACAACAATTGTTCTCGCATGGATTGTTATTTTTGTAGTGACAACCTCTAATCCTATGTAGTTGCGATTCTGAAGCCTTTTACACATATTTCTAAACTAATTTAATCAAATTCGAGCAAAATGATCTCTAAAATGAAACTTAACAACAACAAATGGAGAATTTTCATCTAATGCTTCAATCGAAACAAAAACCAAACACGAGGCCACATAAATCACTCTTGAAATCGATCAAATCATACACAAATTCATTTAAAACACTCAACGACCATATTGAAACACTTTTACTTTCCAAATCGACTAAATCAAGCAAAATACAACTCTCAATGCATAGAATCCTTTATTGAGCACCAAGGCAATGATACTAATCGTAACGTACCAATAAACTACTCGTAATCACTCGGTAAGAATCAAGAATCAAATTTGAGTTGTGAAATGAAAGTAATAACACGTCAAAATCAAACTCAATGTGTGTGCAATGAATAAGAAGTCAAATCAAGCAAACACGACAAATTAAGTTTGATTTCCTTGTATTTCACTTTAAATTAAGCAATTATAGATTCGTTGATTCAAGTATTCACGAAAGAGTATAACATAATATGTTGGAAATGAACTACGAACACAAAAATATTAAACAACAATTGTTCTCGCATGGATAGTTATTTTTGTAGTGACAAACTCCAATCCTATGTAGTTGCGATTCTTAAGCCATTTACACATATTTCTAAACGAATTTAATCAATTTCGAGCAAAATGATCTCTAAAATCAAACTTAACAACCACAAATGAAGTATTTTCATCTAATGCTTCAATCGAAACAAAAACCAAATACGAGTTCACATAAATCACCTGTAACACCCGGAAATTTTAAAGGAAAAGAAAAGTGAAAAAAAATAAATAACCCAGTTGAGGGGTTAAAGTTGTGCAAGAGGCAAACTTTATATTAATATGTTCAAAAAGGTAGCATGGCCACCCACCCCTCTTTGCACATCATCTTCCTGTCGACTTTTAGAGAGAGAAAAAGTAGAGAATTCTCTTCGGTTTTAGAGAGAGGAAGAAGAAGAAGTCGAAATTCAGGTTAGTTTTCTGATTATTAGGGTGTTCTTGGCTGATTTTCAGCTTCGGGTATGTGCTTATGTGCTTGTAAGTGTGTTCGGTTGTGTGTTTTGGTGCTTTTAGGTTTTTGAACTCAGAAGCATTCGGGTTTGAAGGAAGTCTTACTCGAAAGTTGCAAGAGGTGAGTTCTAGATCCCCGTTTTTAAATGTTTTAACTGATTTTGGGGCTGGAAATGCATGATATAACTTTTTATAAATTTGGGTGTGTGTACCCGTATGTATATATGTGTGTGCCCGATGGGTGGGTGTATGTTCGGGATGATTTATGTTAATGTTCATGGTTTTATGCTTGTTAGATGCTTAGAATGCTAGAAAATAGGCTAGAACAGGTTGGATTGATGATTTTGGGTCTGAAAATGATGATAGTTAGTAGAGTAGTTGGCCACGAGCCTAGTGCTCATGCGCCTGAGATCATGCGCCCAAACAGTACCCAAACGCCCAAGGTCCATGCGCACAAATAGTGCCCATGCGCCTAGAATATTGCGCAGGCGCCTAAGTATTTCCAT
Organism: Flaveria robusta; assembly: GCA_025506415.1. NCBI lineage: Eukaryota > Viridiplantae > Streptophyta > Magnoliopsida > Asterales > Asteraceae > Flaveria > Flaveria robusta. The sequence continues at coordinate 14,190,651 of CM046475.1, forward strand.
GCGTCTAAGTCTCCCAAACGCCTAAGTGCCCATGCGCCTAAACCAGGCTCATGGGCCTGCATAGTATCCATGAGCCTAGAAAGTTGTCCAGACGCCTAAGTGTTGGCCGTGCACCTAAATAGTGCCCATGCGCCTATGTCGCCCATGCGCCTAAGTATTCATGCGCTCGCATAGTGCTCATACGCCTAAAGACTTAGAAAATTTTCTAAGATTTTCGGGAAAGAAGGACTTTTAGGCTATGACTTGGAATGTTTCCGGGGATGTTATGTGATGATTATATGATGCTTTTATGCATGTTTATGGTTTGTTTTCTTTATGTTCCATATTATGTATTATTCCGTGGCTTTACGTGGTGTGATTATGTTAATAAACGTAAAGTATTATGTAATGAAAGCAGAAGTTAATGTTAATGAAAAGTGGAACGTAAAGAATGAAAGAAGAGTCTTGCAAGCAAACGTAAGAAGGTTCACACCCAATGAAGGTGTTAGCTCAACTATGTGCGGTTTAGCTAACCCAGAAGGATGCACACGGGGGTCTAATCTTTGTGATTGACCAAACGTATGGGACCTTTGTCGCTTGCCTCAGGTACTAGAGTCAGCTTCGTGCACAATGTTAGGAGTCTATTTATAAACTTCAGGCCCAGTAACCAGCTTCGTGCACAATGTTGGGGTATAGCACATGGCATTGGTCTGGATGAAAGTGAAAGATAATGATGAAAGAACGAATGACGTACGATGATGAATGATGATAAAAGATAATAATAAATATTATCTGTATGTACGTATGATGTATGATCACAAATGAAAGTAAAGGAAGGTTTTCTAAACGAAAGTAAAGTTTTTCTATTATAAAACTAGAACTCACTCAGCAACGCTGACTTTTTTGCATTTTCAGTTGGCAGGTAATGGTTGCTGAGGATGGCACGGGGCGGATCTACTTGGCAAAGATTTTTGACTGGCATCCATTTTGTGTAACAATGATGTTTTTGTGTAGTAATGAAACTAGACGATGATTTGTAATGTAATATGTTGTAAACAGTAATTACTAATATATGAAATGGTTTCGTTAAATTATTCCGCTGCAATGTTTTAATAAATTTTAATGTGATTTTGGAATATTATGTGCGATGAGTGTCCAACTATGAGTGTCCCGGGAACGGGGCCATACATCACCCTTGAAATCGATCAAATCATACACAAACTCATTTAAAACACTCAACGACCATATTGAAACACTTTTACTTTCCAAATCCACTAAGTCATTATCAACGACCATATTGAAACACTTTTACTTTCCAAATCCACTAAGTCAAGCAAAATGATAACTCTCAATGCGTAGAATCCTTTATTGAGCACCAAGGCAATGATACTAATCGTAACGTACAAATAAACTACTCGTATTCACTTGGTAAGAATCAAGAATCAAATTAGAGTTGTGGAATGAAAGTAATAACACGTCAAAATCAAACTCAATGTGTGTGCAATGATTAAGAAATCAAATCAAGCAAACACGACCAATTAAGTTTGATTTCCTTTTATTTCACTTTTAACTAAGCAATTATAGATTCGTTGATTCAAGTATTCACGAAAGAGTATAACATAATTTATTGAAATGAACTACGGACACAAAAATATTAAACAACAATTCTTCTCGCATGGATAGTTATTTTTGTAGTGGCAACCTCTAATCCTATGTAGTTGCTATTCTTAAGCCTTTTACACATATTTTTAAACTAATTTAATCAAATTCGAGCAAAATGATCTCTAAAATTAAACTTAACAACAACAAATGAAGTATTTTCATCTAATGCTTCAATCGAAACAAAAACCAAACACGAGGCCACATAAATCACCCTTGAAATCGATCAAATCATACACAAATTCATTTAACACACTCAACGACCATATTGAAACACTTTTACTTTCCAAATCCACTAAGTCAAGCAAAATGTCAACTCTCAATGCATAGAAAACTTTATTGAGCACCAAGGCAATGATACTAGTCGTAACGTACCAATAAAGTACTCGTATTCACTCGGTAAGAATCAAGAATCAAATTAGAGTTGTGGAATGAAAGTAATAACACGTCAAAATCAAACTCAATGGGTGTGCAATGAATAAGAAGTCAAATCAAGCAAACATGACAAATTAAGTTTGATTTCCTTGTATTTCACTTTAAACTAAGCAATTATAGATTCGTTGATTCAAGTATTCACGAAAGAGTATAACATAATATGTTGGAAATGAACTACGAACACAAAAATATTAAACAACAATTGTTCTCGCATGGATAGTTATTTTTGTAGTGACAACCTCTAATCCTATGTAGTTGCGATTGTTAAGCCTTTTAAACACATTTCTAAACTAATTTAATCAAATTCGAGCAAAATGATCTCTAAAATCAAACTTAACAACCACAAATGGAGTATTTTCATCTATTGCTTCAATCAAAACAAAAACCAAACACGAGGTCACATAAATCACCCTTGAAATCGATCAAATCATACACAAACTCATTTAAAACACTCAACGACCATATTGAAACACTTTTACTTTCCAAATCCACTAAGTCAAGCAAAATGTCAACTCTCAATGCATAGAATCCTTTATTGAGCACCAAGGCAATGATACTAATCATAACGTACCAATAAACTACTCGTAATCACTCGGTAAGAATCAAGAATCAAATTAGAGTTGTGAAATGAAAGTAACAACACGTCAAAATCAAACTGAATGGGTGTGCAATGAATAAGAAGTCAAATCAAGCAAACACGACAAATTAAGTTTGATTTCCTTGTATTTCACTTTAAACTAAGCAATTATAGATTCGTTGATTTAAGTATCCACGAAAGAGGATAACATAATTTGTTGGAAATGAACTACGAACACAGAAATATTAAACAACAGTTGTTCTCGCATGGATAGTTATTTTCGTACTGACAACCTCTAATCCTATGTAGTTGCGATTTTTAAGCCTTTTACACACATTTCTAAACTAATTTAAGCAAATTCGAGCAAAATGATCTCTAAAATCAAACTTAACAACCACAAATAGAGTATTTTCATCTAATGCTTCAATCGAAACAAAACCAAACACGAGTTCACATAAATCACCCTTGAAATCGATCAAATCATACACAAACTCATTTAAAACACTCAACGACCATATTGAAACACTTTTACTTTCCAAATCCACTAAGTCAAGCAAAATGTCAACTCTCAATGCATAGAATCCTTTATTGAGCACCAAGGCAACGATACTAGTCGTAACGTACCAATAAAGTACTCGTATTCACTCGGTAAGAATCAAGAATCAAATTACAGTTGTGGAATGAAAGTAATAACACGTCAAAATCAAACTCAATGTGTGTGCAATGAATAAGAAATCAAATCAAGCAAACACGACCAAGTAAGTTTGATTTTCTTTTATTTCACTTTAACCTAAGCAATTATAGATTCGTTGATTCAAGTATTCACGAAAGAGTATAACATAATATATTGAAAATGAACTATGAACACAAAAATATTAAACAACAATTGTTCGCGCATAGATAGTTATTTTTGTAGTGACAACCTCTAATCCTATATTGTTGCTATTCCTATGCCTTTTACACACATTTCTAAACTAATTTAATCAAATTCAAACAAAATGATCTCTAAAATCAAACTTAACAACCACAAATTGAGTATTTTCATCTAATGCTTCAATCGAAATAAAAACCAAACACGAGGTCACATAAATCACCCTTGAAATCGATCAAATCATACACAAACTTAATTAAAACACTCAACGACCATATTGAAACACTTTTACTTTTCAAATCCACTAAGTCAGGCAAAATGTCAACTTTCAATGCATAGAATCCTTTATTGAGCACCTAGGCAATGATACTAATCGTAACATTACAATAAACTACTCGTAATCACTCGGTAAGAATCAAGAATCAAATTAGAGTTGTGAAATGAAAGTAATAGCACATCAAAATCAAACTCAATGGGTGTGCAATGAATAAGAAGTCAAATCAAGCAAACACGACAGATTAAGTTTGATTTCCTTGTATTTCACTTTAAACTAAGCAATTATAGATTCGTTGATTCAAGTATTCACGAAAGAGTATAAAATAAATTGTTGGAAATGAACTACGAACACAAAAATATTAAACAACAATTGTTCTCGCATGTATAGTTATTTTTGTAGTGACAACCTCTAATCCTATGTAGTTGCGATTCTTAAGCCTTTTACACACATTTCTAAACTAATTTAATCAAATTCGAGCAAAATGATCTCTAAAATCAAACCTAACAACCACAAATGGAATATTTTCATCTAATGCTTTAATCGAAACAAAAACCAAACAAGAGTTCACATAAATCACCATTGAAATCAATCAAATCATACACAAACTCATTTAAAACACTCAACGACCATATTGAAACACTTTTGCTTCCAAATCCACTAAGTCAAGCAAAATGACAACTCTCAATGCATAGAATCCTTTATTGAGCACCAAGGCAATGATACTAATCGTAACGTGCAAATAAATAACTCGTATTCACTCGGTAAGAATCAGTAATCAAATTAGAGTTGTGGAATGAAAGAAATAACACGTCAAAATCAAACTCAATGTGTGTGCAATGTATAAGAAATCAAATCAAGCAAACACGGCCAAGTAAGTTTGATTTCCTTTTATTTCACTTTAAACTAAGCAATTATAGATTCGTTTATTTAAGTATTCACGAAAGAGTATAACATAATATATTGGAATTGAACTACAAACACAAAAATATTAAACAACAATAGTTCTCGCATGGATAGTTATTTTCGTAGTGACAACCTCCAATCCTATGTAGTTGCGATTCTGAAGCCTTTTACACACATTTCTAAACTAATTTAATCAACTTCGTCCAGAATGATCTCTAAAATCAAACTTAAGAACCACAAATGGAGTATTTTCATGTAATGCTTCAATCGAAACAAAAACCAACCACATGACCACATAAATCACCCTTGAAATCGATCAAATCATACACAAACTCATTTAAAACACTCAACGACCATATTGAAACACTTTTACTTTCCAAATCCACTAAGTCAAGCAAAATGACAACTCTCAATGCATAGAATCCTTTATTGAGCACCAAGGCAATGATACTAATCGTAACGTACAAATAAACAACTCGTATTTACTCGGTAAGAATCAAGAATCAAATTAGAGTTATGGAATGAAAGTAATAACACGTCAAAATCAAACTCAATGTGTGTGCAATGAATAAGAAATCAAATCAAGCAAACACGACCAACTAAGTTTGATTTCCTTTTATTTCACTTTAAACTAAGCAATTATAGATTCGTTGATTCAAGTATTCTCGAAAGAGTATATCATAAAATATTTGAAATGAACTACAAACACAAAAATATTAAACAACAATTGTTCTGGCATGGATAGTTATTTTTACAGTAACAACCTCTAATCCTATGTAGTTGTGATTCTTAAGCCTTTAACACACATTTCTAAACTAATTTAATCAAATTCGAGCAAAATGATCTCTAAAATCAAACTTAACAACCACAAATGGAGTATTTTCATCTAATGCTTCAATCGAAACAAAAACCAAACACGAGTTCACATAAATCGCCCTTGATATCGATAAAATCATACGCAAACTCATTTAAAACACTCAATGACCGTATTGAAACACTTTTACTTCCCAAATCCACTAAGTCAATCAAAATGTCAACTCTCAATGCATAGAATTCTTTATTGAGCACCAAGGCAGTGATACTAATCGTAACGTACCAATAAACTACTCGTATTCACTCGGTAAGAATCAAGAATCAAATTAGAGTTGTGGAATGAAAGTAATAACACGTCAAAATCAAACTCAATGTGTGTGCAATGAATAAGAAGTCAAATCCAGCAAACACGATAAATTAAGTTTGATTTCCTTGCATTTCACTTTAAACTAAGCAATTATAGATTCGTTGATTCAAGTATTCACGAAAGAGTATAACATAAATTGTTGGAAATGAACTACGAACACAAAAATATTAAACAACAATTGTTCTCGCATGGATAGTTATTTTTGTAGTGACAACCTTTAATCCTATGTAGTTGCGATTCTTAAGCCTTTTACACACATTTCTAAACTAATTTAATCAAATTTGAGCAAAATGATCTCTAAAATCAAATTTAACAACCACAAATGAAATATTTTCATCTAATGCTTCAATCGAAACAAAATCCAAACAAGAGTTCACATAAATCACCCTTGAAATCGATCAAATCAGACACAAACTCATTTAAAACACTCAACGACCATATTGAAACACTTTTGCTTCGAAATCCACTAAGTCAAGCAAAATGACAACTCTCAATGCATAGAATCCTTTATTGAGCACCAAGGCAATGATACTAATCGTAACGTACAAATAAACAACTCGTATTCACTCGGTAAGAATCAGGAATCAAATTAGAGTTGTGGAATGAAAGTAATAACACGTCAAAATCAAACTCAATGTGTGTGCAATGAATAAGAAATCAAATCAAGCAAACACGACCAACTAAGTTTGATTTCCTTTTATTTCACTTTAAACTAAGCAATTATAGATTCGTTGATTCAAGTATTCACGAAAGAGTATAACATAATTTGTTGGAAATGAACTACGAACACAACAATATTAAACAACAATTGTTCTCGCATGGATAGTTATTTTTGTAGTGACAACCTCTAATCCTATGTAGTTGCGATTTTTAAGCATTTTACACATATTTCTAAACTAATTTAAGCAAATTCGAGCAAAATGGTCTCTAAAATCAAACTTAACAAGCGCAAATGGATTATTTTCATCTAATGCTTCAATCGAAACAAAAACCAAACACGAGTTCACATAAATCGCCCTTGAAATCGATAAAATCATACGCAAACTCATTTAAAACACTCAACGACCATATTGAAACACTTTTACTTTCCAAATCCACTAAGTCAAGCAAAATATCAACTCTCAATGCATATAATTCTTTATTGAGCACCAAGGCAATGATAGTAATCGTAAAGTACCAATAAACTACTCGTATTCACTCGGTAAGAATCAAGAATCAAATTAGAGTTGTGGAATGAAAGTAATAACACGTCAAAATCAAACTCAATGTGTGTGCAATGAATAAGAAGTCAAATCAAGCAAACACGACAAAGTCAGTTTGATTTCCTTGTATTTCACTTTAAACTAAGCAATTATAGATTTGTTGATTCAAGTATTCACGAAAGAGTATAACATAATATATTGGAAATGAACTACACACACAAAAATATTAAACAACAATTGTTCTCGCATGGTAGTTATTTTTGTAGTGACAACCTCTAATCCTATGTAGTTGCGATTCTTAAGCCTTTTACACATATTTCTAAACTAATTTAATCAAATTCGAGCAAAATGATCTCTAAAATCAAACTTAACAACCACAAATGGAGTATTTTCATCTAATGCTTCAATCGAAACAAAAACCAAACACGAGGCCACATAAATCACCCTTGAAATCGATCAAATCATACACAAACTCATTTAAAACACTCAACGACCATATTGAAACACTTTTACTTTCCAAATCCACTAACTCAAGCAAAATAACAACTCTCACTGCATAGAATCCTTTATTGAGCACCAAGGCAATGATACTAGTCGTAACGTACCAATATACTACTCGTATACACTCGGTAAGAATCAAGAATCAAATTAGAGTTGTGGAATGAAAGTAATAACACGTCAAAATCAAACTCAACGTGTGTGCAATGAATAAGAAGTCAAATCAAGCAAACACGACCAAGTAAGTTTGATTTCCTTTTATTTCACTTTAAATAAGCAATTATAGATTCGTTGATTCAATATTCACGAAATAGTATAACATAATATATTGGAAATGAACTACGAACACAAAATATTAAACAACAATTGTTTTCGCATGGATAGTTATTTTTGTAGTGACAACCTCTAATCCTATGTAGTTGTGATTCTTAAGCCTTTAACACACATTTCTAAACTAATTTAATCAAATTCGAGCAAAATGATCTCTAACATCAAAGTTAACAACCACAAATGGAGTATTTTCATCTAATGCTTCAATAACAAAAACCAAACACGAGTTCACATAAATCTCCCTTGAAATCGATCAAATCATACACAAACTCATTTAAAACACTCAACGACCATATTGAAACACTTTAATTTCCAAATCCACTAAGTCAAGCAAAATATCAACTCTCAATGCATATAATTCTTTATTGAGCACCAAGGCAATGATAGTAATCGTAAAGTACCAATAAACTACTCGTATTCACTCGGTAAGAATCAAGAATCAAATTAGAGTTGTGGAATGAAAGTAATAACACGTCAAAATCAAACTCAATGTGTGTGCAATGAATAAGAAGTCAAATCAAGCAAACACGACAAAGTCAGTTTGATTTCCTTGTATTTCACTTTAAACTAAGCAATTATAGATTTGTTGATTCAAGTATTCACGAAAGAGTATAACATAATATATTGGAAATGAACTACACACACAAAAATATTAAACAACAATTGTTCTCGCATGGTAGTTATTTTTGTAGTGACAACCTCGAATCCTATGTAGTTGCGATTCTTAAACCTTTTATATATATTTCTAAACTAATTTAATCAAATTCGAGCAAAATGATCTCTAAAATAAAACTTAACAACCACAAATGGAGTATTTTCATCTAATGCTTCAATCGAAACAAAAACCAAACACGAGGCCACATAAATCACCTTTGAAATCGATCAAATCATACAGAAACTCATTTAAAATACTCAACGACCATATTGAAACACTTTTACTTTCCAAATCCACTAAGTCAAGCAAAAATGACAACTCTCAATGCATAGAATCCTTTATTGAGCACCAAGGCAATGATACTAATCGTAACGTACCAATAAACTACTCGTATTCACTCGGTAAGAATCAATAATCAATTTAGAGTTGTGGAATGAAAGTACTAACACGTCAAATTCAAACTCATTGTGTGTGCATTGAATAAGAAATCAAATGAAAGAAACACGACCAAGTAAGTTTGATTTCCTTTTATTTCACTTTAAAATAAGCAATTATAGATTCGTTGATTCAAATATTCCCGAAATAGTATAACATAATATATTGGAAATGAACTACGAACACAAAAATATTAAACAACAATTGTTTTCGCATGGATAGTTATTTTTGTAGTGACAACCTCTAATCCTATGTAGTTGTGATTCTTAAGCCTTTAACACACATTTCTAAACTAATTTAATCAAATTCGAGCAAAATGATCTCTAACATCAAAGTTAACAACCACAAATGGAGTATTTTCATCTAATGCTTCAATAACAAAAACCAAACACAAGTTCACATAAATCTCCCTTGAAATCGATCAAATCATACACAAACTCATTTAAAACACTCAACGACCATACTGAAACACTTTTACTTTCCAAATCCACTAAGTCAAGCAACAATGTCAACTCTCAATGCATAGAATCCTTTATTGAGTACCAAGGCAATGATACTAATCGTAACGTACCAATAAAGTACTCGTATTCACTCGGTAAGAATCAAGAATCAAATTAGAGTTGTGGAATGAAAGTAATACCACGTCAAAATCAAACTCAATGTGTGTGCAATGAATAAGAAGTCAAAAAAGCAAATACGACAAAGTCAGTTTGATTTCCTTGTATTTCACTTTTAAACTAAGCAATTATAATTCGTTGATTCAAGTATTCACAAAAGAGAAAACATAATATATTGGAAATGAACAACAAACACAAAAATATTAAACAATTGTTCTCGCATGGATAGTTATTTTTGTAGTGACAACCTCTAATCCTATGTAGTTGCGATTCTTAAGCCTTTTACACACATTTCTAAACTAATTTAATCAAATTCGAGCAAAATGATCTCTAAAATCAAACTTAACAACCACAAATGGAGTATTTTCATCTAATGCTTCAATCGAAACAAAAACCAAACACGAGGCCACAAAATCACCCTTGAAATCAATCAAATCATACACAAACTCATTCAAAACACTCAACGACCATATTGAAACACTTGTGATTTCCAAATTCACTAAGTCAAGCAAAATGTCAACTCTCAATGCATAGAATCCTTTATTGAGCACCAAGGCAATGATACTAATCGTAACGTACCAATAAACAACTCGTATTCACTCGGTAAGAATCAATAATCAAATTAGAGTTGTGGAATGAAAGTAATAACACGTCAAATTCAAACTCATTGTGTGTGCAATGAATAAGAAATCAAATGAAGGAAACACGACCAAGTAAGTTTGATTTTCTTTTATTTCACTTTAAACTAAGCAATTATAGATTCGTTGATTCAAATATTCACGAAATAGTATAACATTATATAATGGAAATGAACTACGAACACAAAAATATTAAACAACAATTGTTTTCGCATGGATAGTTATTTTTGTAGTGACAACTTCTAATCCTATGTAGTTGTGATTCTTAAGACTTTAACACACATTTCTAAACTAATTTAATCAAATTCGAGCAAAATGATCTCTAACATCAAAGTTAACAACCACAAATGGAGTATTTTCATCTAATGCTTCAATAACAAAAACCAAACACGAGTTCACATAAATCTCCCTTGAAATCGATCAAATCATACACAAACTCATTTAAAACACTCAACGACCATATTGAAACACTTTTACTTTCCAAATCCACTAGGTCAAGCAAAATGTCAACTCTCAATGCATAGAATCCTTTATTGAGTACCAAGGCAATGATACTAATCGTAACGTACCAATAAACTACTCGTATTCACTCGGTAAGAATCAAGAATCAAATTAGAGTTGTGGAATGAAAGTAATAACCACGTCAAAATCAAACTCAAGGTGTGTGCAATGAATAAGAAGTCAAATCAAGCAAACACGACAAAGTCAGTTTGATTACCTTGTATTTCACTTTAAACTAAGCAATTATAGATTCGTTGATTCAAGTATTCACAAAGAGTATAACATAATATATTGGAAATGAACAACAAAACAAAATATTAAAAGATTGTTCTCGCATGGATAGTTATTTTTGTAGTGACAACCTCTAATCCTATGTAGTTGCGATTCTTAAGCCTTTTACACATATTTCTAAACTAATTTAATCAAATTCAAGAAAAATGAACTCTAAAATAAAACTTAACAACCACAAATGGAGTATTTTCATCTAATGCTTCAATCGAAACAAAAACCAAACACGAGGCCACATAAATCACCCTTGAAATCTATCAAATCATACACAAACTCATTTAAGACACTCAACGACCATATTGAAACACTTTTACTTTCCAAATCCACTAAGTCAAGCAAAAATGTCAACTCTCAATGCATAGAATCCTTTATTGAGCACCAAGGCAATGATACTAATCGTAACGTACCAATAAACTACTCGTATTCACTCGGTAAGAATCAATAATCAATTTAGAGTTGTGGAATGAAAGTACTAACACGTCAAATTCAAACTCATTGTGTGTGCAATGAATAAGAAATCAAATGAAGGAAACACAACCAAGTAAGTTTGATTTCCTTTTATTTCACTTTAAACTAAGCAATTATAGATTCGTTGATTCAAATATTCACGAAATAGTATAACATAATATATTGGAAATGAACTACGAACACAAAAATATTAAACAACAATTGTTTTCGCATGGATAGTTATTTTTGTAGTGACAACCTCTAATCCTATGTAGTTGTGATTCTTAAGCCTTTAACACATATTTCTAAACTAATTTAATCAAATTCGAGCAAAATGATCTCTAACATCAAAGTTAACAACCACAAATGAAGTATTTTCATCTAATGCTTCAATAACAAAAACCAAACACGAGTTCACATAAATCTCCCTTGAAATCGATCAAATCATACATAAACTCATTTAAAACACTCAACGACCATATTGAAACACTTTTACTTTCAAATCCACTAGGTCAAGCAAAATGTCAACTCTCAATGCATAGAATCCTTTATTGAGCACCAAGGCAATGATACTAATCGTAACGTACCAATAAACTACTCGTATTTACTCGGTAAGAATCAAGAATCAAATTAGAGTTGTGGAATGAAAGTAATAACACGTCAAAATCAAACTCAATGTGTGTGAAATGAATAAGAAGTCAAATCAAGCAAACACGACAAGTCAGTTTGATTCCTGTATTTCACTTTAAACTAAGCAATTATAGATTCTTGATTCAAGTATTCACAAAGAGTATAACATAATATATTGGAAATGAACCAAACACAAAATATTAAACGATTGTTCACGCATGGATAGTTATTTTTGTAGTGACAACCTCGAATCCTATGTAGTTGCGATTCTTAAGCCTTTTACACACATCTAAACTAATTTAATCAAATTCAGAAAATGAACTCTAAAATAAACTTAACAACCACAATGGAGTATTTTCATCTAATGCTTCAATCGAAACAAAAACCAAACACGAGGCCACATAAATCCCTTGAAATCGATCAAATCATACACAAACTCATTTAAACACTCAACGACCATATTGAAACACTTTTACTTTCCAAATCCACTAAGTCAAGCAAAATGTCAACTCTCAATGCATAAATCCTTTATTGAGCACCAAGGCAATGATACTAATCGTAAAGTACCAATAAACTACTCGTATTCACTCGGTAAGAATCAAGAATCAAATTAGAGTTGTGGAATGAAAGTAATAACACGTCAAAATCAAACTCAATGTGTGTGCAATGAATAAGAAGTCAAATCAAGCAAACACGACAAAGTCAGTTTGATTTCCTTGTATTTCACTTTAAACTAAGCAATTAGATTTGTTGATTCAAGTATTCACGAAAGAGTATAACATAATATATTGGAAATGAACTACACACACAAAAATATTAAACAACAATTGTTCTCGCATGGTAGTTATTTTTGTAGTGACAACCTCGAATCCTATGTAGTTGCGATTCTTAAACCTTTTACACTATATTCTAAACTAATTTAATCAAATTCGAGCAAAATGATCTCTAAAATAAAACTTAACAACCACAAATGGAGTATTTTCATCTAATGCTTCAATCGAAACAAAACCAAACACGAGGCCACATAAATCACCTTTGAAATCGATCAAATCATACACAAACTCATTTAAAATACTCAACGACCATATTGAAACACTTTTACTTTCCAAATCCACTAAGTCAAGCAAAATGTCAACTCTCAATGCATAGAATCCTTTATTGAGCACCAAGGCAATGATACTAATCGTAACGTACCAATAAACTACTCGTATTCACTCGGTAAGAATCAATAATCAATTTAGAGTTGTGGAATGAAAGTACTAACACGTCAAATCAAACTCATTGTGTGTGCATTGAATAAGAAATCAAATGCAAAGAAACACGACCAAGTAAGTTTGATTTCCTTTTATTTCACTTTAAATAAGCAATTATAGATTCGTTGATTCAATATTCACGAAATAGTATAACATAATATATTGGAAATGAACTACGAACACAAAAATATTAAACAACAATTGTTTTCGCATGGATAGTTATTTTTGTAGTGACAACCTCTAATCCTATGTAGTTGTGATTCTTAAGCCTTTAACACACATTTCTAAACTAATTTAATCAAATTCGAGCAAAATGATCTCTAACATCAAAGTTAACAACCACAAATGGAGTATTTTCATCTAATGCTTCAATAACAAAACCAAACACGAGTTCACATAAATCTCCTTGAAATCGATCAAATCATACACAAACTCATTTAAAACATTCAACGACCATATTGAAACACTTTAATTTCCAAATCCACTAAGTCAAGCAAAATATCAACTCTCAATGCATATAATTCTTTATTGAGCACCAAGGCAATGATAGTAATCGTAAAGTACCAATAAACTACTCGTATTCACTCGGTAAGAATCAAGAATCAAATTAGAGTTGTGGAATGAAAGTAATAACACGTCAAAATCAAACTCAATGTGTGTGCAATGAATAAGAAGTCAAATCAAGCAAACACGACAAAGTCAGTTTGATTTCCTTGTATTTCACTTTAAACTAAGCAATTATAGATTTGTTGATTCAAGTATTCACGAAAGAGTATAACATAATATATTGGAAATGAACTACACACACAAAAATATTAAACAACAATTGTTCTCGCATGGTAGTTATTTTTGTAGTGACAACCTCGAATCCTATGTAGTTGCGATTCTTAAACCTTTTATATATATTTCTAAACTAATTTAATCAAATTCGAGCAAAATGATCTCTAAAATAAAACTTAACAACCACAAATGGAGTATTTTCATCTAATGCTTCAATCGAAACAAAAACCAAACACGAGGCCACATAAATCACCTTTGAAATCGATCAAATCATACAAACTCATTTAAAATACTCAACGACCATATTGAAACACTTTTACTTTCCAAATCCACTAAGTCAAGCAAAATGACAACTCTCAATGCATAGAATCCTTTATTGAGCACCAAGGCAATGATACTAATCGTAACGTACCAATAAACTACTCGTATTCACTCGGTAAGAATCAATAATCAATTTAGAGTTGTGGAATGAAAGTACTAACACGTCAAATCAAACTCATTGTGTGTGCATTGAATAAGAAATCAAATCAAGAAACACGACCAAGTAAGTTTGATTTCCTTTTATTTCACTTTAAATAAGCAATTATAGATTCGTTGATTCAATATTCCCGAAATAGTATAACATAATATATTGGAAATGAACTACGAACACAAAAATATTAAACAACAATTGTTTTCGCATGGATAGTTATTTTTGTAGTGACAACCTCTAATCCTATGTAGTTGTGATTCTTAAGCCTTTAACACACATTTCTAAACTAATTTAATCAAATTCGAGCAAAATGATCTCTAACATCAAAGTTAACAACCACAAATGGAGTATTTTCATCTAATGCTTCAATAACAAAAACCAAACACGAGTTCACATAAATCTCCCTTGAAATCGATCAAATCATACACAAACTCATTTAAAACACTCAACGACCATACTGAAACACTTTTACTTTCCAAATCCACTAAGTCAAGCAACAATGTCAACTCTCAATGCATAGAATCCTTTATTGAGTACCAAGGCAATGATACTAATCGTAACGTACCAATAAAGTACTCGTATTCACTCGGTAAGAATCAAGAATCAAATTAGAGTTGTGGAATGAAAGTAATACCACGTCAAAATCAAACTCAATGTGTGTGCAATGAATAAGAAGTCAAAGAAAGCAAATACGACAAAGTCAGTTTGATTTCCTTGTATTTCACTTTAAACTAAGCAATTATAGATTCGTTGATTCAAGTATTCACAAAAGAGAAACATAATATATTGGAAATGAACAACAAACACAAAAATATTAAACAATTGTTCTCGCATGGATAGTTATTTTTGTAGTGACAACCTCGAATCCTATGTAGTTGCGATTCTTAAGCCTTTTACACACATTTCTAAACTAATTTAATCAAATTCGAGAAAAATGAACTCTAAAATAAAACTTATCAACCACAAATGGAGTATTTTCATCTAATGCTTCAATCGAAACAAAAACCAAACACGAGGCCACATAAATCACCCTTGAAATCAATCAAATCATACACAAACTCATTTAAAACACTCAACGACCATATTGAAACACTTTTGCTTTCCAAATCCACTAAGTCAAGCAAAAATGTCAACTCTCAATGCATAGAATCCTTTATTGAGCACCACGGCAATGATACTAATCGTAACGTACCAATAAACTACTCGTATTCACTCGGTAAGAATCAATAATCAATTTAGAGTTGTGGAATGAAAGTACTAACACGTCAAATTCAAACTCATTGTGTGTGCAATGAATAAGAAATCAAATGAAGGAAACACGACCAAGTAAGTTTGATTTTCTTTTATTTCACTTTAAACTAAGCAATTATAGATTCGTTGATTCAAATATTCACGAAATAGTATAACATTATATAATGGAAATGAACTACGAACACAAAAATATTAAACAACAATTGTTTTCGCATGGATAGTTATTTTTGTAGTGACAACTTCTAATCCTATGTAGTTGTGATTCTTAAGACTTTAACACACATTTCTAAACTAATTTAATCAAATTCGAGCAAAATGATCTCTAACATCAAAGTTAACAACCACAAATGGAGTATTTTCATCTAATGCTTCAATACAAAAACCAAACACGAGTTCACATAAATCTCCCTTGAAATCGATCAAATCATACACAAACTCATTTAAAACACTCAACGACCATATTGAAACACTTTTACTTTCCAAATCCACTAGGTCAAGCAAAATGTCAACTCTCAATGCATAGAATCCTTTATTGAGTACCAAGGCAATGATACTAATCGTAACGTACCAATAAACTACTCGTATTCACTCGGTAAGAATCAAGAATCAAATTAGAGTTGTGGAATGAAAGTAATACCATGTCAAAATCAAACTCAAGGTGTGTGCAATGAATAAGAAGTCAAATCAATCAAACACGACAAAGTCAGTTTGATTACCTTGTATTTCACTTTAAACTAAGCAATTATAGATTCGCTGATTCAAGTATTCACAAAAGAGTATAACATAATATATTGGAAATGAACAACAAACACAAAAATATTAAACGATTGTTCTCGCATGGATAGTTATTTTTGTAGTGACAACCTCTAATCCTATGTAGTTGCGATTCTTAAGCCTTTTACACATATTTCTAAACTAATTTAATCAAATTCAAGAAAAATGAACTCTAAAATAAAACTTAACAACCACAAATGGAGTATTTTCATCTAATGCTTCAATCGAAACAAAAACCAAACACGAGGCCACATAAATCACCCTTGAAATCGATCAAATCATACACAAACTCATTTAAACACTCAACGACCATATTGAAACACTTTTACTTTCCAAATCCACTAACTCAAGGAAAATAACAACTCTCACTGCATAGAATCCTTTATTGAGCACCAAGGCAATGATACTAGTCGTAACGTACCAATATACTACTCGTATACACTCGGTAAGAATCAAGAATCAAATTAGAGTTGTGGAATGAAAGTACTAACACGTCAAATTCAAACTCATTGTGTGTGCAATGAATAAGAAATCAAATCAAGGAAACACAACCAAGTAAGTTTGATTTCCTTTTATTTCACTTTAAACTAAGCAATTATAGATTCGTTGATTCAATATTCACGAAATAGTATAACATAATATATTGGAAATGAACTACGAACACAAAATATTAAACAACAATTGTTTTCGCATGGATAGTTATTTTTGTAGTGACAACCTCTAATCCTATGTAGTTGTGATTCTTAAGCCTTTAACACATATTTCTAAACTAATTTAATCAAATTCGAGCAAAATGATCTCTAACATCAAAGTTAACAACCACAAATGAAGTATTTTCATCTAATGCTTCAATAACAAAAACCAAACACGAGTTCACATAAATCTCCCTTGAAATCGATCAAATCATACATAAACTCATTTAAAACACTCAACGACCATATTGAAACACTTTTACTTTTCAAATCCACTAGGTCAAGCAAAATGTCAACTCTCAATGCATAGAATCCTTTATTGAGTACCAAGGCAATGATACTAATCGTAACGTACCAATAAACTACTCGTATTTACTCGGTAAGAATCAAGAATCAAATTAGAGTTGTGGAATGAAAGTAATAACACGTCAAAATCAAACTCAATGTGTGTGAAATGAATAAGAAGTCAAATCAAGCAAACACGACAAAGTCAGTTTGATTTCCTTGTATTTCACTTTAAACTAAGCAATTATAGATTCGTTGATTCAAGTATTCACAAAAGAGTATAACATAATATATTGGAAATGAACAACAAACACAAAAATATTAAACGATTGTTCACGCATGGATAGTTATTTTTGTAGTGACAACCTCGAATCCTATGTAGTTGCGATTCTTAAGCCTTTTACACACATTTCTAAACTAATTTAATCAAATTCAAGAAAAATGAACTCTAAAATAAAACTTAACAACCACAGATGGAGTATTTTCATCTAATGCTTCAATCGAAACAAAAACCAAACACGAGGCCACATAAATCACCCTTGAAATCGATCAAATCATACACAAACTCATTTAAAACACTCAACGACCATATTGAAACACTTGTACTTTCCAAATCCACTAAGTCAAGCAAAATGTCAACTCTCAATGCATAGAATCCTTTATTGAGCACCAAGGCAATGATACTAATCGTAACGTACCAATAAACTACTCGTATTCACTCGGTAAGAATCAAAAATCAAATTAGAGTTGTGGAATGAAAGTACTAACACGTCAAAATCAAACTCATTGTGTGTGCAATGAATAAGAAATCAAATCAAGCAAACACGACCAAGTAAGTTTGATTTCCTTTTATTTCACTTTAAACTAAGCAATTATAGATTCGTTGATTCAAGTATTCACGAAATAGTATAACATAATATATTGGAAATGAACAACGAACACAAAAATATTAAACAACAATTGTTCTCGCATGGATAGTTATTTTTGTTGTGACAACCTCTAATCCTATGTAGTTGTGATTCTTAAGCCTTTAACACACATTTTTAAACTAATTTAATCAAATTCGAGCAAAATGATCTCTAAAATCAAACTTAACAACCACAAATGTAGTATTTTCATCTAATGCTTCAATCGAAACAAAAGCAAACACGAGTTCACATAAATCACCCTTGAAATCGATCAAATCATACACAAACTCATTTAAAACACTCAACGACCATATTGAAACACTTTTACTTTCCAAATCCACTAGGTCAAGCAAAATGTCAACTCTCAATGCATAGAATCCTTTATTGAGTAGGCAATGATACTAATCGTAAGGTACCAATAAACTACTCGTATTCACTCGGTAGGAATCAAGAATCAAATTAGAGTTGTGGAATGAAAGTAATAACACGTCAAAATCAAACTCAATGTGTGTGCAATGTATAAGAAGTCAAATCAAGCAAACACGACAAAGTCAGTTTGATTTCCTTGTATTTCACTTTAAACTAAGCAATTATAGATTCGTTGATTCAAGTATTCACGAAAGAGTATAGCATAATATATTGGAAGTGACTACAAACACAAAAATGTTAAACAACAATTTTTTTCGCATAAATAGTTGTTTTTGTAGTGACAAGCTCGAATCCTATGTAGTTGCGATTCTTAAGCCTTTTACACACATTTCTAAACTAATTTAATCAAATTCGAGCAAAATGATCTCTAAAATAAAACTTAACAACCACAAATGGAGTATTTTCATCTAATGCTTCTATCGAAACAAAAACCAAACACGAGGCCACATAAATTACCCTTGAAATCGATCAAATCTTACACAAATTCATTTAAAACACTCAACGACCATATTGAAACACTTTTACTTTCCAAATCCACTAAGTCAAGCAAAAATGTCAACTCTCAATGCATAGAATCCTTTATTGAGCACCAAGGCAATGATACTAATCGTAACGTACCAATAAACTACTCGTATTCACTCGGTAAGAGTCAACAATCAAATTAGAGTTGTGAAATGAAAGTACTAACACGTTAAATTCAAACTCGTTGTGTGTGCAATGAATAAGAAATCAAATGAAGGAAACACGACCAAGTAAGTTTGATTTCCTTTTATTTCACTTTAAACTAAGCAATTATAGATTTGTTGATTCAAATATTCACGAAATAGTATAACATAATATATTGGAAATGAACTACGAACACAAAAATATTAAACAACAATTGTTTTCGCATGGATAGTTATTTTTGTTGTGACAACCTCTAATACTATGTAGTTGTGATTCTTAAGCCTTTAACACACATTTTTAAACTAATTTAATCAAATTCGAGCAAAATGATCTCTAAAATCAAACTTAACAACCACAAATGTAGTATTTTCATCTAATGCTTCAATCGAAACAAAAACCAAACACGAGTTCACATAAATCACCCTTGAAATCGATCAAATCATACACAAACTCATTTAAAACACTCAACGACCATATTGAAACACTTTTACTTTCCAAATCCACTAGGTGAAGCAAAATGTCAACTCTCAATGCATAGAATCCTTTATTGAGCACGAAGGCAATGATACTAATCGTAACGTACCAATAAACTACTCGTATTCACTCGGTAAGAATCAATAATCAAATTAGAGTTGTGGAATGAAAGTAATAACACGTCAAAATCAAACTCAATGTGTGTGCAATGAATAAGAAGTCAAATCAAGCAAACACGACAAAGTCAGTTTGATTTCCTTGTATTTCACTTTAAACTAAGCAATTATAGATTCGTTAATTCAAGTATTCACGAAAGAGTATAACATAATATATTGGAAGTGAACTACAAACACAAAAATGTTAAACAACAATTTTTTTCGCATAAATAGTTGTTTTTGTAGTGACAACCTCGAATCCTATGTAGTTGCGATTCTTAAGCCTTTTACACATATTTCTAAACTAATTTAATCAAATTCGAACAAAATGATCTCTAAAATAAAACTTAACAACCACAAATGGAGTATTTTCATCTAATGCTTCTATCGAAACAAAAACCAAACACGAGGCCACATAATCACCCTTGAAATCGATCAAATCATACACAAATTCATTTAAAACACTCAACGACCATATTGAAACACTTTTACTTTCCAAATCCACTAAGTCAAGCAAAAATGTCAACTCTCAATGCATAGAATCCTTTATGAGCACCAAGGCAATGATACTAATCGTAACGTACCAATAAACTACTCGTATTCACTCGGTAAGAATCAATAATCAAATTAGAGTTGTGAAATGAAAGACTAACACGTCAAATCAAACTCGTTGTGTGTGCAATGAATAAGAAATCAAATGAAGGAAACACGACCAAGTAAGTTTGATTTCCTTTTATTTCACTTTAAACTAAGTAATTATAGATTCGTTGATTCAAATATTCACGAAATAGTATAACATAATATATTGGAAATGAACTACGAACACAAAAATATTAAACAACAATTGTTCTCGCATGGATAGTTATTTTTGTGGTGACAACCTCTAATCCTATGTAGTTGTGATTCTTAAGCCTTTAAAACACATTTCTAAACTAATTTAATCAAATTCAAGCAAAATGATCTCTAACATCAAAGTTAACAACCACAAATGGAGTATTCTCATCTAATGCTTCAATAACAAAAACCAAACACGAGTTCACATAAATCTCCCTTGAAATCGATCAAATCATACACAAACCCATTTAAAACACTCAACGACCATATTGAAACACTTTTACTTTCCAAATCCACTAGGTCAAGCAAAATGTTGACTCTCAATGCATAGAATCCTTTATTGAGTACCAAGGCAATGATACTAGTCATAACGTACCAATAAACTACTCGTATTCACTCGGTAAGAATCAAGAATCAAATTAGAGTTGTGGAATGAAAGTAATAACACGTTAAAATCAAACTCAATGTGTGTGCAATGAATAAGAAGTCAAATCAAGCAAACACAACAAAGTCAGTTTGATTTCCTTGTATTTCACTTTAAACTATGCAAATATAGATTCGTTGATTCAAGTATTCACAAAAGAGTATAACATAATATATTGGAAATGAACAACAAACACAAAAATATTAAACAATTGTTCTCGCATGGATAGTTATTTTTGTAGTGACAACCTCGAATCCTATGTAGTTGCGATTCTTCAGCCTTTTACACACATTTCTAAACTAATTTAATCAAATTCGAGAAAAATGAACTCTAAAATAAAACTTAACAACCACAAATGGAGTATTTTCATCTAATGCTTCTATCGAAACAAAAACCAAACACGAGGCCACATAAATCACCCTTGAAATCGATTAAATCTTACACAAATTCATTTAAAACACTCAACGACCATATTGAAACACTTTTACTTTCCAAATCCACTAAGTCAAGCAAAAATGTCAACTCTCAATGCATAGAATCCTTTATTGAGCACCAAGGCAATGATACTAATCGTAACGTACCAATAAACTACTCGTATTCACTCGGTAAGAGTCAATAATCAAATTAGAGTTGTGAAATGAAAGTACTAACACGTTAAATTCAAACTCGTTGTGTGTGCAATGAATAAGAAATCAAATGAAGGAAACACGACGAAGTAAGTTTGATTTCCTTTTATTTCACTTTAAACTAAGCAATTATAGATTCGTTGATTCAAATATTCACGAAATAGTATAACATAATATATTGGAAATGAACTACGAACACAAAAATATTAAACAACAATTGTTTTCGCATGGATAGTTATTTTTGTTGTGACAACCTCTAATCCTATGTAGTTGTGATTCTTAAGCCTTTAACACACATTTTTAAACTAATTTAATCAAATTCGAGCAAAATGATCTCTAAAATCAAACTTATCAACCACAAATGTAGTATTTTCATCTAATGCTTCAATCGAAACAAAAACCAAACACGAGTTCACATAAATCACCCTTGAAATCGATCAAATCATACACAAACTCATTTAAAACACTCAACGACCATATTGAAACACTTTTACTTTCCAAATCCACTAGGTCAAGCAAAATGTCAACTCTCAATGCATAGAATCCTTTATTGAGTAGGCAATGATACTAATCGTAAGGTACCAATAAACTACTCGTATTCACTCGGTAAGAATCAAGAATCAAATTAGAGTTGTGGAATGAAAGTAATAACACGTCAAAATCAAACTCAATGTGTGTGCAATGAATAAGAAGTCAAATCAAGCAAACACGACAAAGTCAGTTTGATTTCCTTGTATTTCACTTTAAACTAAGCAATTATAGATTCGTTAATTCAAGTATTCACGAAAGAGTATAACATAATATATTGGAAGTGAACTACAAACACAAAAATGTTAAACAACAATTGTTTTCGCATAAATAGTTGTTTTCGTAGTGACAACCTCGAATCCTATGTAGTTGCGATTCTTAAGCCTTTTACACATATTTCTAAACTAATTTAATCAAATTCGAACAAAATGATCTCTAAAACAAAACTTAACAACCACAAATGGAGTATTTTCATCTAATGCTTCTATCGAAACAAAAACCAAACACGAGGCCACATAAATCACCCTTGAAATCGATCAAATCTTACACAAATTCATTTAAAACACTCAACGACCATATTGAAACACTTTTACTTTCCAAATCCACTAAGTCAAGCAAAAATGTCAACTCTCAATGCATAGAATCCTTTATTGAGCACCAAGGCAATGATACTAATCGTAACGTACCAATAAACTACTCGTATTCACTCGGTAAGAGTCAATAATCAAATTAGAGTTGTGAAATGAAAGTACTAACACGTTAAATTCAAACTCGTTGTGTGTGCAATGAATAAGAAATCAAATGAAGGAACCACGACGAAGTAAGTTTGATTTCCTTTTATTTCACTTTAAACTAAGCAATTATAGATTCGTTGATTCAAATATTCACGAAATAGTATAACATAATATATTGAAAATGAACTACGAACACAAAAATATTAAACAACAATTGTTTTCGCATGGATAGTTATTTTTGTTGTGACAACCTCTAATCCTATGTAGTTGTGATTCTTAAGCCTTTAACACACATTTTTAAACTAATTTAATCAAATTCGAGCAAAATGATCTCTAAAATCAAACTTAACAACCACAAATGTAGTATTTTCATCTAATGCTTCAATCAAAACAAAAACCAAACACGAGTTCACATAAATCACCCTTGAAATCGATCAAATCATACACAAACTCATTTAAAACACTCAACGACCATATTGAAACACTTTTACTTTCCAAATCCACTAGGTCAAGCAAAATGTCAACTCTCAATGCATAGAATCCTTTATTGAGTAGGCAATGATACTAATCGTAAGGTACCAATAAACTACTCGTATTCACTCGGTAAGAATCAAGAATCAAATTAGAGTTGTGGAATGAAAGTAATAACACGTCAAAATCAAACTCAATGTGTGTGCAATGTATAAGAAGTCAAATCAAGCAAACACGACAAAGTCAGTTTGATTTCCTTGTATTTCACTTTAAACTAAGCAATTATAGATTCGTTAATTCAAGTATTCACGAAAGAGTATAACATAATATATTGGAAGTGAACTACAAACACAAAAATGTTAAACAACAATTTTTTTCGCATAAATAGTTGTTTTTGTAGTGACACCTCGAATCCTATGTAGTTGCGATTCTTAAGCCTTTTACACATATTTCTAAACTAATTTAATCAAATTCGAACAAAATGATCTCTAAAATAAACTTAACAACCACAAATGGAGTATTTTCATCTAATGCTTCTATCGAAACAAAAACCAAACACGAGGCCACATAAATCACCCTTGAAATCGATCAAATCTTACACAAATCATTTAAAACACTCAACGACCATATTGAAACACTTTTACTTTCCAAATCCACTAAGTCAAGCAACAATGTCAACTCTCAATGCATAGAATCCTTTATTGAGCACCAAGGCAATGATACTAATCGTAACGTACCAATAAACTACTCGTATTCACTCGGTAAGAATCAATAATCAAATTAGAGTTGTGGAATGAAAGTACTAACACGTCAAAATCAAACTCTTTGTGTGCAATGAATAAGAAATCAAATCAAGCAAACACGACCAAGTAAGTTTGATTTTCTTTTATTTAACTTTAAACTAAGCAATTATAGATTCGTTGATTCAAGTATTCACGAAATAGTATAACATAATATATTGGAAATGAACTACGAACACAAAAATATTAAACAACAATTGTTCTCGCATGGATAGTTATTTTTGTAGTGACAACCTCTAATCCTATGTAGTTGTGATTCTTAAGCCTTTAACACACATTTTTAAACTAATTTAATCAAATTCGAGCAAAATGATCTCTAAAATCAAACATAACAACCACAAATGGGGTATTTTCATCTAATGCTTCAATCGAAACAAAAACCAAACACGAGGCCACATAAATCACCCTTGAAATCGATCAAATCATACACAAACTCATTTAAAACACTCAACGACCATATTGAAACACTTTTACTTTCCAAATCCACTAAGTCAAGCAAAATGTCAACTCTCAATGCATAGAATCCTTTATTGAGCACCAAGGCAATGATACTAATCGTAACGTACCAATAAACTACTCGTATTCACTCGGTAAGAATCAAGAATCAAATTAGAGTTGTGGAATGAAAGTACTAACACGGC
Organism: Flaveria robusta; assembly: GCA_025506415.1. Classification (NCBI taxonomy): domain Eukaryota; kingdom Viridiplantae; phylum Streptophyta; class Magnoliopsida; order Asterales; family Asteraceae; genus Flaveria; species Flaveria robusta. Next base: position 14,215,970 of record CM046475.1, read on the forward strand.
AAAATCAAACTCATTGTGTGTGCAATGAATAAGAAATCAAATCAAGCAAACACGACCAAGTCAGTTTGATTTCCTTGTATTTCACTTTAAACTAAGCAATTATAGATTCGTTGATTCAAGTATTCACGAAAGAGTATAACCTAATATATTGGAAATGAACTACAAACACAAAATATTAAACAACAATTGTTCTAGCATAGATAGTTATTTTAGTAGTGACAACCTCTAATCCTATGTAGTTGCGATTCTTAAGCCTTTTACACATATTTCTAAACTAATTTAATCAAATTCGAGAAAAATGAACTCTAAAAAAACTTAACAACCACAAGTGGAGTATTTTCATATAATGCTTCAATCGAAACAAAACCAAACACGAGGCCACATAAATCACCCTTGAAATCGATCAAATCATACACAAACTCATTTAAAACACTCAACGACCATATTGAAACACTTTTACTTTCCAAATCCACTAAGTCAAGCAAAAATGTCAACTCTCAATGCATAGAATCCTTTATTGAGCACCAAGGCAATGATACTAATCGTAACGTACCAATAAACTACTCGTATTCACTTAGTAAGAATCAAGAATCAAATTAGAGTTGTGGAATGAAAGTACTAACACGGCAAAATCAAACTCATTGTGTGTGCAATGAATAAGAAATCAAATCAAGCAAACACGACCAAGTAAGTTTGATTTCCTTTTATTTCACTTTAAACTAAGCAATTATAGATTCGTTGATTCAAGTATTCACGAAATAGTATAACATAATATATTGGAAATGAACTACGAACACAAACATATTAAACAACAATTGTTCTCGCATGGATAGTTATTTTTGTAGTGACAACCTCAAATCCTATGTAGTTGCGATTCTTAAGCCTTTTACACATATTTCTAAACTAATTTAATCAAATTCGAGAAAAATGAACTCTATAATAAAACTTAACAACCACAAGTGGAGTATTTTCATCTAATGCTTCAATCGAAACAAAAACCAAACAAGAGGCCACATAAATCACCCTTGAAATCGATCAAATCATACACAAACTCATTTAAAACACTCAACGACCATATTGAAACACTTTTACTTTCCAAATCCACTAAGTCAAGCAAAAATGTCAACTCTCAATGCATAGAATCCTTTATTGAGCACCAAGGCAATGATACTAATCGTAACGTACCAATAAACTACTCGTATTCACTTAGTAAGAATCAAGAATCAAATTAGAGTTGTGGAATGAAAGTAATAACACGTCAAAATCAAACTCAATGTGTGTGCAATGAATAAGAAGTCAAATCAAGCAAACACGACAAAGTCATTTTGATTTCCTTGTATTTCACTTTAAACTAAGCAATTATAGATTCGTTGATTCAAGTATTCACGAAAGAGTATAACATAATATATTGGAAATGAACTACAAACACAAAAATATTAAACAACAATTTTTTTCGCATAAATAGTTGTTTTTGTAGTGACAACCTCGAATCCTATGTAGTTTCGATTCTTAAGCCTTTTACACACATTTCTAAACTAATTTAATCAAATTCGAGCAAAATGATCTCTAAAATCAAACTTAACAACCACAAATGTAGTATTTTCATCTAATGCTTCAATCGAAACAAAAACCAAACACGAGTTCACATAAATCACCCTTGAAATCGATCAAATCATACACAAACTCATTTAAAACACTCAACGACCATATTGAAACACTTTTACTTTCCAAATCCACTAGGTCAAGCAAAATGTCAACTCTCAATGCATAGAATCCTTTATTGAGTAGGCAATGATACTAATCGTAAGGTACCAATAAACTACTCGTATTCACTCGGTAAGAATCAAGAATCAAATTAGAGTTGTGGAATGAAAGTAATAACACGTCAAAATCAAACTCAATGTGTGTGCAATGTATAAGAAGTCAAATCAAGCAAACACAACAAAGTCAGTTTGATTTCCTTGTATTTCACTTTAAACTAAGCAATTATAGATTCGTTAATTCAAGTATTCACGAAAGAGTATAACATAATATATTGGAAGTGAACTACAAACACAAAAATGTTAAACAACAATTTTTTTCGCATAAATAGTTGTTTTTGTAGTGACACCCTCGAATCCTATGTAGTTGCGATTCTTAAGCCTTTTACACATATTTCTAAACTAATTTAATCAAATTCGAACAAAATGATCTCTAAAATAAAACTTAACAACCACAAATGGAGTATTTTCATCTAATGCTTCTATCGAAACAAAAACCAAACACGAGGCCACATAAATCACCCTTGAAATCGATCAAATCTTACACAAATTCATTTAAAACACTCAACGACCATATTGAAACACTTTTACTTTCCAAATCCACTAAGTCAAGCAACAATGTCAACTCTCAATGCATAGAATCCTTTATTGAGCACGAAGGCAATGATACTAATCGTAACGTACCAATAAACTACTCGTATTCACTCGGTAAGAATCAATAATCAAATTAGAGTTGTGGAATGAAAGTACTAACACGTCAAAATCAAACTCTTTGTGTGTGCAATGAATAAGAAATCAAATCAAGCAAACACGACCAAGTAAGTTTGATTTTCTTTTATTTAACTTTAAACTAAGCAATTATAGATTCGTTGATTCAAGTATTCACGAAATAGTATAACATAATATATTGGAAATGAACTACGAACACAAAAATATTAAACAACAATTGTTCTCGCATGGATAGTTATTTTTGTAGTGACAACCTCTAATCCTATGTAGTTGTGATTCTTAAGCCTTTAACACACATTTTTAAACTAATTTAATCAAATTCGAGCAAAATGATCTCTAAAATCAAACATAACAACCACAAATGGGGTATTTTCATCTAATGCTTCAATCGAAACAAAAACCAAACACGAGGCCACATAAATCACCCTTGAAATCGATCAAATCATACACAAACTCATTTAAAACACTCAACGACCATATTGAAACACTTTTACTTTCCAAATCCACTAAGTCAAGCAAAAATGTCAACTCTCAATGCATAGAATCCTTTATTGAGCACCAAGGCAATGATACTAATCGTAACGTACCAATAAACTACTCGTATTCACTCGGTAAGAATCAATAATCAAATTAGAGTTGTGGAATGAAAGTACTAACACGGCAAAATCAAACTCATTGTGTGTGCAATGAATAAGAAATCAAATCAAGCAAACACGACCAAGTAAGTTTGATTTCCTTTTATTTCACTTTAAACTAAGCAATTATAGATTCGTTGATTCAAGTATTCACGAAATAGTATAACATAATATATTGGAAATGAACTACGAACACAAACATATTAAACAACAATTGTTCTCGCATGGATAGTTATTTTTGTAGTGACAACCTCAAATCCTATGTAGTTGCGATTCTTAAGCCTTTTACACATATTTCTAAACTAATTTAATCAAATTCGAGAAAAATGAACTCTATAATAAAACTTAACAACCACAAGTGGAGTATTTTCATCTAATGCTTCAATCGAAACAAAAACCAAACAAGAGGCCACATAAATCACCCTTGAAATCGATCAAATCATACACAAACTCATTTAAAACACTCAACGACCATATTGAAACACTTTTACTTTCCAAATCCACTAAGTCAAGCAAAAATGTCAACTCTCAATGCATAGAATCCTTTATTGAGCACCAAGGCAATGATACTAATCGTAACGTACCAATAAACTACTCGTATTCACTTAGTAAGAATCAAGAATCAAATTAGAGTTGTGGAATGAAAGTAATAACACGTCAAAATCAAACTCAATGTGTGTGCAATGAATAAGAAGTCAAATCAAGCAAACACGACAAAGTCATTTTGATTTCCTTGTATTTCACTTTAAACTAAGCAATTATAGATTCGTTGATTCAAGTATTCACGAAAGAGTATAACATAATATATTGGAAATGAACTACAAACACAAAAATATTAAACAACAATTTTTTTCGCATAAATAGTTGTTTTTGTAGTGACAACCTCGAATCCTATGTAGTTTCGATTCTTAAGCCTTTTACACACATTTCTAAACTAATTTAATCAAATTCGAGCAAAATGATCTCTAAAATAAAACTTAACAACCACAAATGGAGTATTTTCATCTAATGCTACAATCGAAACAAAAACCAAACGCGAGGCCACATAAATCACCCTTGAAATTGATCAAATCTTACACAAACTCATTTAAAACACTCAACGACCGTATTGAAACACTTTAACTTTCCAAATCCACTAAGTCAAGCAAAAATGTCAACTCTCAATGCATAGAATCCTTTATTGAGCACCAAGGCAATGATACTAATCGTAACGTACCAATAAACTACTCGTATTCACTCGGTAAGAGTTAATAATCAAATTAGAGTTGTGAAATGAAAGTACTAACACGTTAAATTCAAACTCGTTGTGTGTGCAACGAATAAGAAATAAAATGAAGGAAACACGACCAAGTAAGTTTGATTTCTTTTTATTTCAATTTAAACTAAAGAATTATAGATTCGTTGATTCAAATATTCACGAAATAGTATAACATAATATATTGGAAATGAACTACGAACACAAAAATATTAAACAGCAATTGTTCTCGCATGGATAGTTATTTTTGTAGTGACAACCTCAAATCCTATGTAGTGGCGATTCTTAAGCCTTTTACACACATTTCTAAACTAATTTAATCAAATTCGAGAAAAATGAACTCTAAACTAAAACTTAACAACCACAAATGGAGTATTTTCATCTAATGCTTCAATCGAAACAAAAACCAAACACGAGGCCACATAAATCAACCTTGAAATCGATCAAATCATACACAAACTCATTTAAAACACTCAACGACCATATTGAAACACTTTTACTTTCCAAATCCACTAAGTCAAGCAAAAATGTCAACTCTCAATGCGTAGAATCCTTTATTGAGCACCAAGGCAATGATACTAATCGTAACGTACAAATAAACAACTAGTATTCACTCGGTAAGAATCAGGAATCAAATTAGAGTTGTGGAATGAAAGTAATAACACGTCAAAATCAAACTCAATGTGTGTGCAATGAATAAGAAGTCAAATCAAGCAAACACGACAAAGTCAATTTGATTTCCTTGTATTTCACTTTAAACTAAGCAATTATAGATTCGTTAATTCAAGTATTCACGAAAGAGTACAACATAATATATTGGAAGTGAACTACAAACACAAAAATGTTAAACAACAATTTTTTTCGCATAAATAGTTGTTTTTGTAGTGACAACCTCGAATCCTATGTAGTTGCGATTCTTAAGCCTTTTACACATATTTCTAAACTAATTTAATCAAATTCGAGCAAAATGATCTCTAAAATAAAACTTAACAACCTCAAATGGAGTATTTTCATCTAATGCTTCTATCGAAACAAAAACCAAACACGAGGCCACATAAATCACCCTTGAAATCGATCAAATCTTACACAAATTCATTTAAAACACTCAACGACCATATTGAAACACTTTTACTTTCCAAATCCACTAAGTCAAGCAAAAATGTCAACTCTCAATGCATAGAATCCTTTATTGAGCACCAAGGCAATGATACTAATCGTAACGTACCAATAAACTACACGTATTCACTCGGTAAGAGTCAATAATCAAATTAGAGTTGTGAAATGAAAGTACTAACACGTTAAATTCAAACTCGTTGTGTGTGCAACGAATAAGAAATAAAATGAAGGAAACACGACCAAGTAAGTTTGATTTCTTTTTATTTCAATTTAAACTAAACAATTATAGATTCGTTGATTCAAGTATTCACAAAAGAGAAACATAATATATTGGAAATGAACAACAAACACAAAAATATTAAACAATTGTTCTCGCATGGATAGTTATTTTTGTAGTGACAACCTCAAATCCTATGTAGTTGCGATTCTTAAGCCTTTTACACACATTTCTAAACTAATTTAATCAAATTCGAGAAAAATGAACTCTAAACTAAAACTTAACAACCACAAATGGAGTATTTTCATCTAATGCTTTAATCGAAACAAAAACCAAACACGAGGCCACATAAATCACCCTTGAAATCGATCAAATCATACACAAACTCATTTAAAACACTCAACGACCATATTGAAACACTTTTACTTTCCAAATCCACTAAGTCAAGCAAAAATGTCAACTCTCAATGCGTAGAATCCTTTATTGAGCACCAAGGCAATGATACTAATCGTAACGTACAAATAAACAACTAGTATTCACTCGGTAAGAATCAGGAATCAAATTAGAGTTGTGGAATGAAAGTAATAACACGTCAAAATCAAACTCAATGTGTGTGCAATGTATAAGAAATCAAATCAAGCAAACACGACCAAGTAAGTTTGATTTCCTTTTATTTCACTTTAAACTAAGCAATTACAGATTCGTTAATTCAAGTATTCATGAAAGAGTATAACATAATATATTGGAATTGAACTATAAACACAAAAATATTAAACAACAATTGTTCTCGCATGGATAGTTATTTTTGTAGTGACAACCTCGAATCTTATGTAGTTGCGATTCTTAAGCCTTTTATAAATATTTCTAAACTAATTTAATCAAATTCGCGCAAAATGATCTCTAAAATAAAACTTAAGAACCACAAATGGAGTATTTTCATGTAATGCTTCAATCGAAACAAAAACCAACCACGTGACCACATAAATCACCCTTGAAATCGATCAAATCATACACAAACTCATTTAAAACACTCAACGACCATATTGAAACACTTTTACTTTCCAAATCCACTAAGTCAAGCAAAATGACAACTCTCAATGCATAGAATCCTTTATTAAGCACCAAGGCAATGATACTAATCGTAACGTACAAATAAACTACTCGTATTCACTCGGTAAGAATCAAGAATCAAATTAGAGTTGTGGAATGAAAGTAATAACACGTCAAAATCAAACTCAATGTGTGTGCAATGAATAAGAAATCAAATCAAGCAAACACGACCAACTAAGTTTGATTTCTTTTTATTTCACTTTAAACTAAGCAATTATAGATTCGTTGATTCAAGTATTCTCGAAAGAGTATATCATAATATATTTGAAATGAACTACAAACACAAAAATATTAAACAACAATTGTTCTCGCATGGATAGTTATTTTTACAGTAACAACCTCTAATCCTAAGTAGTTGTGATTCTTAAGTCTTTAACACACATTTGTAAACTAATTTAGACAAATTCGAACAAAATGATCTCTAAAATCAAACTTAACAATCACAAATGGAGTATTTTCATCTAATGCTTCAATCGAAACAAAAACCAAACACGAGTTCACATAAATCGCCCTTGATATCGATAAAATCATACGCAAACTCATTTAAAACACTCAACGACCAAATTGAAACACTTTTACTTCCCAAATCCACTAAGTCATGCAAAATGTCAACTCTCAATGCATAGAATTCTTTGTTGAGCACCAAGGCAGTGATACTAATCGTAACGTACCAATAAACTACTCGTATTCACTCGGTAAGAATCAAGAATCAAATTAGAGTTTTGGAATGAAAGTAATAACACGTCAAAATCAAACTCCATGTGTGTGCATTGAATAAGAAGTCATTTCCAGCAAACACGACAAATTAAGTTTGATTTCCTAGCATTTCAATTTAAACTAAGCAATTATAGATTCGTTGATTCAAGTATTCACGAAAGAGTATAACATAATATATTGGAAATAAACTACAAACACAAAAATATTAAACAACAATTGTTCTCGCATGGTAGTTATTTTTGTAGTGACAACCTCGAATCTTATGTAGTTGCGATTCTTAAGCCTTTTATAAATATTTCTAAACTAATTTAATCAAATTCGAGCAAAATAATCTCTAAAATAAAACTTAACAACCACAAATGGAGTATTTTCATCTAATGCTTCAATCGAAACAAAAACCAAACACGAGGCCACATAAATCACCCTTGAAATCGATCAAATCGTACACAAACTCATTTAAAACACTCAACGACCATATTGAAACACTTTTACTTTCCAAATCTACTAAGTCAAGCGAAAATGTCAACTCTCAATGCATAGAATCCTTTATTGAGCACCAAGGCAATGATACTAATCGTAACGTACCATTAAGCTACTCGTATTCACTCGTTAAGAATCAATAATCAAATTAGAGTTGTGGAATGAAAGTACTAACACGTCAAAATCAAACTCATTGTGTGTGCAATGAATAAGAAATCAAATCAAGCAAACACGACCAAGTAAGTTTGATTTCCTTTTATTTCACTTTAAACTAAGCAATTATAGATTCGTTGATTCAAGTATTCACGAAATAGTATAACATAATATATTGGAAATGAACTACGAACACAAAAATATTAAACAACAATTGTTCTCGCATGGATAGTTATTTTTGTAGTGACAACCTCTAATCCTATGTAGTTGTGATTCTTAATGCTTTAACACACATTTCTAAACTAATTTAATCAAATTCGAGCAAAATGATCTCTAAAATCAAACATAACAACTACAAATGGAGTATTTTCATCTAATTCTTCAATCGAAACAAAAACCAAACACGAGTTCACATAAATCACCCTTGAAATCGATCAAATCATACACAAAATCATTTAAAACACTCAACGACCATATTGAAACACTTTTACTTTCCAAATCCACTAGGTCAAGCAAAATGTCAACTCTCAATGCATAGAATCCTTTATTGAGTACCAAGGCAATGATACTAATCGTAACGTACCAATAAACTACTCGTATTCACTCGGTAAGAATCAAGAATCAAATTAGAGTTGTGGAATGAAAGTAATAACACGTGAAAATCAAACTCAATGTGTGTGCAATGAATAAGAAGTCAAATCAAGCAAACACGACAAAGTCAGTTTGATTTCCTTGTATTTCACTTTAAACTAAGCAATTATAGATTCGTTGATTCAAGTATTCACGAAAGAGTATAACATAATATATTGGAAATGAACTACAAACACAAAAATATTAAACAACAATTTTTTTCGCATAAATAGTTGTTTTTGTAGTGACAACCTCGAATCCTATGTAGTTTCGATTCTTAAGCCTTTTACACACATTTCTAAACTAATTTAATCAAATTCGAGCAAAATGATCTCTAAAATAAAACTTAACAACCACAAATGGAGTATTTTCATCTAATGCTACAATCGAAACAAAAACCAAACGCGAGGCCACATAAATCACCCTTGAAATCGATCAAATCTTACACAAACTCATTTAAAACACTCAACGACCGTATTGAAACACTTTAACTTTTCAAATCCACTAAGTCAAGCAAAAATGTCAACTCTCAATGCATAGAATCCTTTATTGAGCACCAAGGCAATGATACTAATCGTAACGTACCAATAAACTACTCGTATTCACTCGGTAAGAGTCAATAATCAAATTAGAGTTGTGAAATGAAAGTATTAACACGTCAAAATCAAACTCATTGTGTGTGCAATGAATAAGAAATCAAATGAAGGAAACACGACCAAGTAAGTTTGATTTCCTTTTATTTCACTTTAAACTAAGCAATTATAGGTTTGTTGATTCAAATAATCACGAAATAGTATAACATAATATATTAGAAATGAACTACAAACACAAAAATATTAAACAACAATTGTTCTCGCATGGATAGTTATTTTTGTAGTGACAACCTCTAATCCTATGTAGTTGTGATTCTTAAGCCTTTAACACACATTTCTAAACTAATTTAATCAAATTCGAGCAAAATGATCTCTAACATCAAAGTTAACAACCACAAATGGAGTATTTTCATCTAATGCTTCAATAACAAAAACCAAACACGAGTTCACATAAATCTCCCATGAAATCGATCAAATCATACACAAACTCATAACACTCAACGACCATATTGAAACACTTTTACTTTCCAAATCCACTAGGTCAAGCAAAATGTCAACTCTCAATGCATAGAATCCTTTATTGAGTACCAAGGCAATGATACTAATCGTAACGTACCAATAAACTACTCATATTCACTCGGTAAGAATCAAGAATCAAATTAGAGTTGTGGAATGAAAGTAATAACACGTGAAAATCAAACTCAATGTGTGTGCAATGAATAAGAAGTCAAATCAAGCAAACACGACAAAGTCAGTTTGATTTCCTTGTATTTCACTTTAAACTAAGCAATTATAGATTCGTTGATTCAAGTATTCACGAAAGAGTATAACATAATATATTGGAAATGAACTACAAACACAAAAATATTAAACAACAATTTTTTTCGCATAAATAGTTGTTTTTGTAGTGACAACCTCGAATCCTATGTAGTTTCGATTCTTAAGCCTTTTACACACATTTCTAAACTAATTTAATCAAATTCGAGCAAAATGATCTCTAAAATAAAACTTAACAACCACAAATGGAGTATTTTCATCTAATGCTACAATCGAAACAAAAACCAAACGCGAGGCCACATAAATCACCCTTGAAATCGATCAAATCTTACACAAACTCATTTAAAACACTCAACGACCGTATTGAAACACTTTAACTTTTCAAATCCACTAAGTCAAGCAAAAATGTCAACTCTCAATGCATAGAATCCTTTATTGAGCACCAAGGCAATGATACTAATCGTAACGTACCAATAAACTACTCGTATTCACTCGGTAAGAGTCAATAATCAAATTAGAGTTGTGAAATGAAAGTATTAACACGTCAAAATCAAACTCATTGTGTGTGCAATGAATAAGAAATCAAATGAAGGAAACACGACCAAGTAAGTTTGATTTCCTTTTATTTCACTTTAAACTAAGCAATTATAGGTTTGTTGATTCAAATAATCACGAAATAGTATAACATAATATATTAGAAATGAACTACAAACACAAAAATGTTAAACAACAATTGTTCTCGCATGGATAGTTATTTTTGTAGTGACAACCTCTAATCCTATGTAGTTGTGATTCTTAAGCCTTTAACACACATTTCTAAACTAATTTAATCAAATTCGAGCAAAATGATCTCTAACATCAAAGTTAACAACCACAAATGGAGTATTTTCATCTAATGCTTCAATAACAAAAACCAAACACGAGTTCACATAAATCTCCCATGAAATCGATCAAATCATACACAAACTCATAACACTCAACGACCATATTGAAACACTTTTACTTTCCAAATCCACTAGGTCAAGCAAAATGTCAACTCTCAATGCATAGAATCCTTTATTGAGTACCAAGGCAATGATACTAATCGTAACGTACCAATAAACTACTCGTATTCACTCGGTAAGAATCAAGAATCAAATTAGAGTTGTGGAATGAAAGTAATAACACGTGAAAATCAAACTCAATGTGTGTGCAATGAATAAGAAGTCAAATCAAGCAAACACGACAAAGTCAGTTTGATTTCCTTGTATTTCACTTTAAACTAAGCAATTATAGATTCGTTGATTCAAGTATTCACGAAAGAGTATAACATAATATATTGGAAATGAACTACAAACACAAAAATATTAAACAACAATTTTTTTCGCATAAATAGTTGTTTTTGTAGTGACAACCTCGAATCCTATGTAGTTTCGATTCTTAAGCCTTTTACACACATTTCTAAACTAATTTAATCAAATTTGAGCAAAATGATCTCTAAAATAAAACTTAACAACCACAAATGGAGTATTTTCATCTATAGCTACAATCGAAACAAAAACCAAACGCGAGGCCACATAAATCACCCTTGAAATCGATCAAATCTTACACAAACTCATTTAAAACACTCAACGACCGTATTGAAACACTTTAACTTTCCAAATCCACTAAGTCAAGCAAAAATGTCAACTCTCAATGCATAGAATCCTTTATTGAGCACCAAGGCAATGATACTAATCGTAACGTACCAATAAACTACTCGTATTCACTCGGTAAGAGTCAATAATCAAATTAGAGTTGTGAAATGAAAGTATTAACACGTCAAAATCAAACTCATTGTGTGTGCAATGAATAAGAAATCAAATGAAGGAAACACGACCAAGTAAGTTTGATTTCCTTTTATTTCACTTTAAACTAAGCAATTATAGGTTTGTTGATTCAAATAATCACGAAATAGTATAACATAATATATTGGAAATGAACTACAAACACAAAAATATTAAACAACAATTGTTCTCGCATGGATAGTTATTTTTGTAGTGACAACCTCTAATCCTATGTAGTTGTGATTCTTAAGCCTTTAACACACATTTCTAAACTAATTTACTCAAATTCGAGCAAAATGATCTCTAACATCAAAGTTAACAACCACAAATGGAGTATTTTCATCTAATGCTTCAATAACAAAAACCAAACACGAGTTCACATAAATCTCCCATGAAATCGATCAAATCATACACAAACTCATAACACTCAACGACCATATTAAAACACTTTTACTTTCCAAATCCACTAGGTCAAGCAAAATGTCAACTCTCAATGCATAGAATCCTTTATTAAGTACCAAGGCAATGATACTAATCATAACGTACCAATAAACTACTCGTATTCACTCGGTAAGAATCAAGAATCAAATTAGAGTTGTAGAATGAAAGTAATAACACGTCAAAATCAAACTCAATGTGTGTGCAATGAATAAGAAGTCAAATCAAGAAAACACGACAAAGTCAGTTTGATTTCCTTGTATTTCACTTTAAACTAAGCAATTATAGATTCGTTGATTCAAGTATTCACAAAAGAGTATAACATAATATATTGGAAATGAACTACAAACACAAAAATATTAAACAATGTATAACATAATATATTGGAAATGAACTACAAACACAAAAATATTAAACAATTGTTCTCGCATAGATAGTTATTTTTGTAGTGACAACCTCGAATCCTATGTAGTTGCGATTCTTAATCCTTTTACACATATTTCTAAACTAATTTAATCAAATTCGAGCAAAATGATCTCTAAAATAAAACTTAACAACCACAAATGGAGTATTTTCATCTAATGCTTCAATCGAAACAAAAACCAAACACGAGGCTACATAAATCACCCTTGAAATCGATCAAATCATACACAAACTCATTTAAAACACTTAAGGACCATATTGAAACACTTTTACTTTCCAAATCCACTAAGTCCAGCAAAAATGTCAACTCTCAATGCATAGAATCCTTTATTGAGCACCAAGGCAAAGATACTAATCGTAACGTACCAATAAACTACTCGTATTCACTCGGCAAGAATCAATAATCAAATTAGAGTTGTGGAATGAAAGTACTAACACGTCAAAATCAAACTCATTGTGTGTGCAATGAATAAGAAATCAAATCAAGCAAACACGAGCAAGTAAGTTTGATTTCCTTTTATTTCACTTTAAACTAAGCAATTATAAATTCGTTGATTCAAGTATTCACGAAATAGTATAACATAATATATTGTAAATGAACTACGAACACAAAAATATTAAACAACAATTGATCTCGCATGGATAGTTATTTTTGTAGTGACAACCTCTAATCCTATGTAGTTGTGATTCTTAAGCATTTAACACACATTTCTAAACTAATTTAATCAAATTCGAGCAAAATGATCTCTAACATCAAAGTTAACAACCACAAATGGAGTATTTTCATCTAATGCTTCAATAACAAAAACCAAACACGAGTTCACATAAATCTCCCTTGAAATCGATCAAATCATACACAAACTCATTTAAAACACTCAACGACCATATTGAAACACTTTTACTTTCCAAATCCACTAGGTCAAGCAAAATGTCAACTCTCAATGCATAGAATCCTTTATTGAGTACCAAGGCAATGATACTAATCGTAACGTACCAATAAACTACTCGTATTCACTCGGTAAGAATCAAGAATCAAATTAGAGTTGTGGAATGAAAGTAATAACACGTCAAAATCAAACTCAATGTGTGTGCAATGAATAAGAAGTCAAATCAAGCAAACACGAGAAAGTCAGTTTGATTTCCTTGTATTTCACTTTAAACTAAGCAATTATAGATTCGTTGATTCAAGTATTCACGAAGGAGTATAACATAATATATTGGAAGTGAACTACAAACACAAAAATGTTAAACAACAATTTTTTTCGCATAAATAGTTGTTTTTATAGTGACAACCTCGAATCCTATGTAGTTGCGATTTTTAAGCCTTTTACACATATTTCTAAACAAATTTAATCAAATTCGAGCAAAATGATCTCTAAAATAAAACTTAACAACCACAAATGAAGTATTTTCATCTAATGCTTCAATAACAAAAACCAAACATGAGTTCACATAAATCTCCCTTGAAATCGATCAAATCATACACAAACTCATTTAAAACACTCAACGACCATATTAAAACACTTTTACTTTCCAAATCCACTTGGTCAAGCAAAATGTCAACTCTCAATGCATAGAATCCTTTATTGAGTACCAAGGCAATGATACTAATCATAACATACCAATAAACTACTCGTATTCACTCGGTAAGAATCAAGAATCAAATTAGAGTTGTGGAATGAAAGTAATAACACGTCAAAATCAAACTCAATGTGTGTGCAATGAATAAGAAGTCAAATCAAGCAAACACGACAAAGTCAGTTTGATTTCCTTGTATTTCACTTTAAACTAAGCAATTATAGATTTGTTGATTCAAGTATTCACAAAAGAGTATAACATAATATATTGGAAATGAACTACAAACACAAAAATATTAAACAATTGTTCTCGCATGGATAGTTATTTTTGTAGTGACAACCTCGAATCCTATGTAGTTGCGATTCTTAAGCCTTCTACACACATTTCTAAACTAATTTAATCAAATTCGAGCAAAATGATCTCTAAAATAAAACTTAACAACCACAAATGGAGTATTTTCATCTAATGCTTTAATCGAAACAAAAACCAAACACGAGGCCACATAAATCACCCTTGAAATCGATCAAATCATACACAAACTCATTTAAAACACTCAACGACCATATTGAAACACTTTTACTTTCCAAATCCACTAAGTCCAGCAAAAATATCAACTCTCAATGCATAGAATCCTTTATTGAGCACCAAGGCAAAGATACTAATCGTAACGTACCAATAAACTACTCGTATTCACTCGGTAAGAATCAATAATCAAATTAGAGTTGTGGAATGAAAGTACTAACACGTCAAAATCAAACTCATTGTGTGTGCAATGAATAAGAAATCAAATCAAGCAAACACGACCAAGTAAGTTTGATTTCCTTTTATTTCACTTTAAACTAAGCAATTATAGATTCGTTGATTCAAGTATTCAGGAAATAGTATAATATAATATATTGGAAATGAACTACTGTCACACCTCGGGCCCAAGTAGGGTGGGACGTCACAGACTGGCAACATATCTGGCAGCGGAAACTAACCATCAAAAGAGCACACAAGGAAAGAAATCACATGGCATTACAATAAAAGTTTTAACAATCCAAACACAATGGCCAAAAGCCGGATCATGACAGACTTAATCCAAATTAAAGTAAATTCATAAGTTCAACAAACATCCAACAAATTATCTAATGATAGATTCAAACTAATTATTGCCATGTGGTGGTCACGGAACTAGGTCATCCAATGAGGTTCTCCAACTATTCCAAGCTCTCATCAAGGATTACCTGAAACATGCTCAAAAGATTTTTGTGTCAACTAAAAAGTTGGTGAATTCAAGTGCTTAAAGTTTAAAAACAAAAAGGACTCCTTAGAATCCATAAGTAAATTTTGAAATCATAAGTGTCACTGTTGTGGGGTCACAATCAACCCTGCACTCAGTCCCGACTAGCCTTTTCTAAATTTGTGTTAATGCCGGTTAACCCATAGGGATAACTGAGCCTTAAATAGTGAACCATACCTGCTGGATGGTTCACCTTAGTATCTTATAATACCTGTCACATGACACAAACGACCCCACAGGATCTCAGTGTGGTACCCTTCCCATTCATGAGGGAAGGCACTGTGTGTGGGGGATTCCCCAAGTAGATCTACCCATATAGAACAAGCGGTTCACACAAGAATTAATGATTGTGATACAATTAAGAGCAGGTTCAATATTAACCACAACATACAAGTATCATAGCACATAAATGATTTCAAAGTAGGCATAGCATGTTTCATCCCAAAACAGTAGTAAAAAGGGAACACTAGAACTCACCTTAGGGTTAAGTCAACGATTCCTTGAGCAAAGATAGATTCAATTCCTAGCACCCTATCATCATGATTCAAGTAATAAGCTAAATGATCTATGGTCATTATAAGAGTAACTAGGTTAATTTATGGTTAAGAGTTCAACTAACTTTGGTTCTTTAACAATTGCGTTTAAAAAGTTTCCTTTTTAGGTAAGTTGTATTTCTTTATGTAACTAACGTGTTTTTATGATTTAAATCAGTTTGATAAGGTGATTATAAGTTTAAAAAGTAATTTTTAGTCATATATTGATCATTTTAGGGTGAAATTACAGAATTACACTTTAGTCCCTCAAGTTTCATAATTTACAGTTTTTACCCTAAAGTTTGATTTCTATTATTTCATGACCCATTATGGCTCTTAATAATTTCCAGAAGTTTTACATATTTAAAATGACCTATTTTAACCCAAATTTTCAGTATTTTAATTTGGAGAATTTAAAATACCTATAACTAGCTACCGGTTACGGTTAAACCGACAATTTATCGTCTAGTTTTGAATATTGTAGTTTTTAACCCATAAGACT
This sequence comes from Flaveria robusta, assembly GCA_025506415.1. Classification (NCBI taxonomy): domain Eukaryota; kingdom Viridiplantae; phylum Streptophyta; class Magnoliopsida; order Asterales; family Asteraceae; genus Flaveria; species Flaveria robusta. The sequence continues at coordinate 14,232,703 of CM046475.1, forward strand.
TATGTATTAATTTTTAAACACTTCTAATAAACTTTTTAATCAGTTTTAAATGGGATTTTTGAGTCATTGTAGCCAAAGGCTTTGGTTTGTAAGAAATCGTTTGTAAACTTGTTTTTAACCGAAACCGAACATTCTAAGTTAATTTTTCTTCAAATTTTTACCAAATTACCACCTTGAGGTCACTAAGTTACTGAAATTTCATTAATTCCATGATTTTATACTTGTTACACAATTTTTAGAAATTTTCTCCAAAATCTCCCGGTTTAGGTCTATTTTGCTAATTAAATTCATAAAAATTACAATTTAACCCAATAAATCACCAAATTCGGTTTTTAACACTAAAATATATATTTTAGGGCCTGAAAATTATAAAATTTGATATTTGTTAAGTTTAACCCATAACTTTCAATTTTACCACTTTTCGGGTCCTAGATTTACCTTATTTAAACCATTTTACCATACTTTTCATAATGTTTACCCCAAGTCACGAATTTTACAGGTTTATCATCATCAAACTACTGGAACAAAACTTCAACTCATGGATTTTTACATACAAGTCACCATTGATTCATTTAGAGGGTGTTAATCACTTTTTGCACATGTGTAATCGATATGTTTCAAGCATAATCATCACCAAACCATTATTTAACTTTTAAACCAGCTTCATAAGGAGTTCATAAACTGTTTTAGAGTAGAAGTTTAGCATAGATTGAGAGGCTTTTAAAAATAGGTGGGTTTTTGGTGCTAAACCCATGAAAAAGAGGGTTTTCAAGGTGAAAACTTGTGCACCAACCAAAGATTCACTAATCTATCATGAGATATACCTTTAATGAAGTTAAAAGCTCCTCAAAAACAAGGTTATAGCAGCAAGTTTCTGTTAGAACAAAGAAAGTAAGATATTTGATAGAATAAAGGTGTAAAACTCAAGAAATAGCCTCATTCGGGTACATTGATGCTTACACTTCAGATTTCCACGTTTTAGAGATGATTTTGAGAGTTTGAAGGCTGTTGAATCTCGAGCATAAGCTGAAACCTTCTGTTCTTGCAAGTACCAAGCTTGAAAGCTCACCAAAACTCACTTTCTAGCTTGTTTTGTGCTTGGTCGATGCTTGGATGGTGTTATACTTCCGTTTTTCTTGCTTGGATGAAGAAGATTTGTAGAGAATTCTGATGAGAATGGCTGGAAAATTCGAGAGGGAGAGGGAGAGAAGAGAGAAGTTGCATGTATGGGGAAGGGGGAGATAGAGTGGAGTGATTGAGTGGTCTTTGAGGGGTTCAAGGGTGGGAGGTGGTTGGTGGTTAAGGGGGGGCGGCCGAGAATGAGAGAGAGAGGGGGATTTATTTAAATTTTAATGGTATTTTGTTAATTAAAGTAGGTTAAGTGTAGTATAATTTTAGTAGGTAATGTTATTTGGTAGTAGTTTCTTGTTTTTAGATTTTTAAGTGTAAAAATTCATATATATAATTCAAGATTGGATTTTGATTTATTATTATCACCCATGATTTATTTTACCTTGAAATTAAATTTCATCACCTAATTAATACTTGTCAAGGATTATCTATTAATTTCTAGACTAAGTCAAGGCATAAAGGTATCATCTAAGGCAATCAAGCATGAAATCAAATAATCATGTAAAAATGATAATAATAATAATACTATGGATAAAATAATATTAAATTAAATTTAGGGTTAGGGTTGGACCTAGGAGCTGGTTGTTACATTCTCCCATCGTTTAGGAAATTTCGTCCCGAAATTTTAGCCTCGATTAGATCTAGAACGGGTGGGTTTGAAGAGGTGCGGAAAATCTTTTCTCATTTCATCTTCTCGTTCCCAAGTGAATTCAGGCCCTCGCCTAGAATTCCATCTTACTTTGACCTTGGGTATACGACTTCGTCTGAGTTTCTTGACCAATCGGTCAGTGATCTCAACAGGTTCTTCAACAAAATTCAGCTTGTTATTAATTCTAGCTTCCTTCAAAGGCAATTCCAGGGCTTTGTCAATCAAACACTTCTTCAAGTTAGACACATGGAATGTCTCATGTATGTAGCTTAACTCTTGAGGTAGTTTTAATTGATAAGCCACTGGGCCAATTCTAGCAAGTATTTCAAATGGTCTAATGTATCTTGGGCTTAGCTTGCCTTTCTTACCAAATCTTACGGCTCCCTTCCAGGGTGCGACTTTTAGCATCACTCTATCACCGACCTGGAATTCCAATGGTTTTCGCATTCTGTCAGCGTATTTCTTCTGACGATCTCGGGCTGCTCTTAGACGCTCTTTGATTTTAAATATTTTGTCTGTGGTCTCCATCATGATGTCGGGTCCCATCACTTGGCTGTCACCAACCTCATTCCAACTTAACGGCGATCGACATTTCCTACCATATAGGGCTTCATACGGGGCCGCTTTTATACTTGCGTGGTAACTATTATTGTAGGAAAACTCTACTAGAGGAAGATGGTTGTCCCAGTTCCCACCGAAGTCAATCTCGCAAGCTCTTAACATATCTTCCAAAGTTTGAATGGTTCTTTCACTTTGTCCGTCGGTTTGAGGGTGGTATGCAGTGCTTAAATCCAGACGGGTCCCTAAAGCGTGTTGGAGTGTTCTCCAAAAATGAGAAGTGAAGCGACTATCACGGTCTGAGATAATCGATAGTGGCACTCCATGTCTGGTCACTATTTCGTCGATGTAAAGTTGGGCTAGCTTTGGCAAGTCGTAGTCTTCTCGAATTGGCAAGAAATGGGCTGATTTGGTAAGCCTATCCACTATTACCCAAATGGCATCATGTCCTCTGAAGGTTCTTGGTAACTTCGTAACGAAATCCATTGTAATGTTATCCCATTTCCACTCTAGAATTTCGGGTTGTTGCAAAGTTCCTGACGGCTTTTGATTTTCAGCTTTTACCATTGCGCACGTCAGACACTTCCCAACATAGGTGGCGATTGATTTCTTGATTCCAGGCCACCAGAACAGTGCCTTTAAGTCTTGGTACATTTTATCACTTCCTGGGTGAATCGAGTATCTAGACTTGTGAGCTTCATCTAGGATTGTCTCTCTAATCCCTCCATACTTTGGTACCCACGTTCTTCCTTCACACTTGTATAAACCATCGTTGCTCAACTCTAAACGCTTTTCCATTCCTGTTAGCATCTCCTCAGCTAGGTTATCCTCCTTCAGTGCTTCACCTTGAGTTTCCTTTAGCCTAGCAATAAGGCTGGTATACACACTCATCCTTAAGGCACGGACGCGAAGGGGTTTTTCCCTTTCCTTTCTACTCAAGGCATCTGCCACTACATTTGCCTTGCCAGGGTGGTAGCGGATTTCACATTCGTAATCATTCAATAGCTCAACCCATCTTCTCTGACGCATGTTTAACATCTTCTGATCAAGAATGTGCTGCAAGCTTCTATGATCAGTATAGATAATGCACTTGGTGCCATAAAGATAGTGCCTCCACATTTTGAGTGCAAACACCACGGCACCCAATTCCAGATCATGAGTCGTGTAGTTCTTTTCATGCTCATTCAACAGTCTGGATGCATAAGCAATCACCTTATCTTGTTGCATCAGCACGCATCCTAGTCCCTGACGCGAGGTGTCACAATAGACTACGAAATCCTCAACTCCTTCCGGTAGGGCGAGGATAGGTGCACTACACAGTTTCTCCTTGAGTGTTACAAATGCTTTGTTCTGCTCTTGTTCCCATACAAAGGCTGTATTCTTCTTAGTCAAAGCAGTTAACGGCTGCACTAATCGCGAGAAGTCTTTGATGAACCTCCTGTAGTATCCAGCTAAACCAAGAAATTGTCTTATCTCGGTAGGAGTTTCAGGAATCTTCCAATTCTTGATAGCCTCTATTTTTGAGGGGTCCACTTGAATCCCATCTTTATTCACTACATGCCCTAGAAACTGGATTTCACGCATCCAAAATTCGCATTTGGAGAATTTGGCATATAGTTGCTCATTCTTGAGCAACTCAAGAATCAGTCTAAGATGCTTCTCATGCTCTTCTTTACTACAGGAGTAGATTAAGATATCATCAATGAACACAATCACAAACTTGTCAAGATATGGGCGACATACTCGGTTCATGAGATCCATAAATGCCGCTGGTGCATTAGTCAGTCCAAAGGGCATGACCAGGTACTCATAGTGTCCATATCTAGTTCTAAAGGCTGTTTTGGGTATGTCTTCTTCTCTTATCTTCAGTTGATGGTATCCCGATCTTAAATCTATTTTGGAAAAATAGCTAGCTCCTTGTAGTTGATCAAATAGATCATCAATTCTTGGAAGAGGATAACGATTCTTTATTGTCAGCTTGTTTAATTCCCGGTAATCAATACACATACGTAGGGTTCCATCCTTCTTCTTCACGAATAGCACCGGGGCACCCCATGGAGAAACACTTGGTCGAATAAATCCCTTGTCAAGTAGTTCTTGGATTTGTATCATTAGCTCTTTCATCTCGGGCGGGGCGAGTCGGTATGGTGCCTTAGCTACTGGTGCAGCTCCAGGCAATAGATCTATTTGGAACTCAACTTGTCGGGTTGGAGGGAGTCCCGGTAGCTCTTCGGGAAATACTTCCGGATATTCAGAAACCACCGGTATGTCCTCGATCTTCTTTTCCTCTTTTGCCCTCATCACAAAGACTATGAAAGCTGAGCATCCTTTCATGAGACTCTTGGTAGCCTTTAGGTGGGATATCATAGGATATAGCGTGTTACTTCTTTCACCATGAACAACTAACGTTTTCCCATCGCTTAAAGGTATTTTAAGTAAACGTTCATCACACACGATTTCAGCCCTATTTTTGGCTAACCAATCCATCCCAACGACTACATCAAAACCTCCTAGCGTTATAGGCATCAGGTCTATCTTAAATAAATTACCCTCTAGTTCCATTGAGCAACCCCTGATGATTTCATTGGTTTCTATTATATTACCGTCAGCTAACTCTACAGTATAGGCATCGGTTAAGGTGCAAGCTTTCAAATCAATCAAGGGCCTAAAGGTAGTAGAAACAAAGCTACCTGTCGCTCCAGTATCAAATAGAACAGTAGCAGGATGGTGGTTAATGAGAAACGTACCATTGACCACATCGGGTTCCTTACGAGCACCATTTGGATCCATCACGAACGCTCTTCCCTTGGGTTTGTTGGGTTTGGCATCCTTGTCCCTTGCTAATTTAGGGCACTTGTTCCTCATATGTCCTGGATCTCCACATTCATAGCATTGCTTACCCGGTTCATACGTACAATCTTTAATCAAATGACCAGTTCTTTTACACCTGAAACAAGGCATTGGGTTGTAATCTCCTTGGTGGTGTAGTTTGCACTTGTTGCAAAAGGGGCTTGTGCCTAAGTATAGTTTTCGAGCCCTTCCACCATGATCATCACGCCTTGCTCCTTCACCGGTTCTCTTGCTTGAACTACCACTGCTACCCATTGTCTTTTTAACATCAACCCACTTCCTTTTCTCACCCATTACCTTCTTCTTGTCTTCTACCTTCACATGCTCTGTCCATCCAGCTCTAATCAAGTCATCAGTCAAGCTACTTGTGAAATCAACTGCAGCTTGTAGGGTCGTGGGCCTGGAAGATCGAACCATGCCTCTAACCCTGGGATGTAATCCCCAGATGAAACGGGCTACACCTTTGGTTTCCGGTGTCACTAGATGTGGCACCAGTCGGGACAAAGCCAGAAAACGGTTGATGTATTCCGTGTAGTTCGGGCCTTTCATTTCCAAGCTCAGAAATTCAGATTCTAGCTTCTCAAGCTGATTGATTGGACAGTATTTTATTTGTTGGTCATTAGCTCCCTGAATTCGGACCAGTTCATCCTTCCAACAGCATTCCTTCCACGAGGTTGAACAATAGTTCTCCACCACTCTAGTGCTGATCCCTTAAGTGATTGAGAAGCAAACCTTACCATGTGCTCGAGTTTGCACTCACTGATGTCCAGCACGGCTTCCATCTCATCCAGCCATCGGTAGGTCTCAATCGCACCCTCAGTGCCATAGAAGTCCTTTGGTTTGCACGCCATAAAGGTTTTGTAAGAACACCCATTCCTTATCTCCTCGGTGTCATCATTGTTGGCTTCGTCATTCCCGGGTTCACCGTTCCCGGTTGCATTACCCCGATCAGCGTTGATCTGGGCAATGATGGTTGGAATGGCATTTGCAATTTGTTGCGCCACCAAGTTGGCAATCCTTTCCTCGTTTTCCAAGTTGACATTCTCTCCACGTGGAGCTTCTGGTTGGGTAGGTGCTTGGTTTTCATTCTGGTTCCTAGCTTCTTCATTTCTTCCACTAGTTGCTCCTCTTCTTCCCATACGAACTCCTCGTCTTGGTGGCATTCTGGTGTCATCATAGACAAATCTGTTTAGCATCTCATAAATTGGTTTCAAGTATCTCATAACAACCGATTATACTCCTACTAGCCACTAAACCCAGGGCATAAAGGTTTTGTACCACATTTCATGACATTCAAGGATGCTTCATTCAATTAATGGGATAGATTATATCACAAGACAACATAATTTAACTCATGCCACATAACATCACATAATTTCATTCAAAATCATTCTGCAAAAGTTAGCATCATAAGCAAAAGTCCATAAATAGATAACTGCAACCACAACCGAACATAATAGTTAAAGCATCATAGTTTCACAAATTGGAAGGTGCCATCACCCCCATAATAATAATAGTAGTGTCTGAAATAGATAAATAGTTTCTCAAATAGATCAATAGTTTCTTGCACGCACTCCAATGCTTCTCACATCATCATTGCCATTTCTTCTTCAGCCACCCAAACCAACCTGAAGTTTTCTTCTTCTGCTCCTGTTCCATGCGCTGAACACTATGAGACGCCATCATGGCTTGGAACTGTGCGGACTGGGAGGTTCGAGTAGCATGCTGCAGGGTCACCTCGTGACGCTGAATAGTCCGGAGTATCTCTCCAAGAGTAGGGTCGGAAGGACCAAAGTCACTAGCCCGACGGCTAGACTGGTGTAGGGATCTCTGGCAAGGACACTCGGGCCGTCAAACATGCTTTGCCTTGGCGGCATCCAATACTCGTCGTGTGTGTGGCGTCTAGGCGGGTCAATCACTGGAGGTGCTGGAGCTGGAGCCACTGCAGGAGGGGGCGGAGGGGGCGGCATCCTGAAAGAAACGGATGTCCCTGGCCTGGTACTCTTTCGGGGACGGGTGACGACACGAGCACCACTACTCCTAATAGGCGGGATGGGAGAGAGGGTAGGCGCGGTGACATGAGGAGAGTGGGATCGCGTTCTGCTTCTGACCGGAGATGATGATACAGAGTCTTCCGAGGGCTCAGAGTCTTCCGAGGTCACGGAAATCCATCCAGGGTGTCCACACCTTCGCAGGTACTTTTCATATTCAGTCTGAGGCGTTGACTTCTTAACACTTCCCACATGGGCAGTCTCATCAACAGGGTATGCGGGCGCCTTTCCTTTATCAGCCATAGCCTACAAATCCTGTAAGATTTTCATGAGTAAATTGGTTTCTCATAGCTCATGATAATAATAATAGTAATAATAATAGTATCTATAGCAGTGATGGCAGTAGCATCAATAATCAATAGTATCAGTAATTAGTAGCATTAAAAAAATCAGTAGTATCTCGATATAACAGGCATGAAAGTCACTTTTAAAAATTTAGACCACACAAAAGAAATTTACTTAAATCATTAACCCAAATACAGAGTTTAACATCACCTAGGGGTCCATGCCAGAACTCACGCGTTCGGTAAATTCATGATTACGTTGATCAAGTGTAATTATCAATTTACCCAACCCGCTTACTCCGACACGTTCCAAACAAGGACAGTCCTAAGGAATCAGGGTTGTAGCCTAGGGTCTACTAAGGTATTCCCAATTTCTCTACAACCTGTGGCTCTGATACCAATCTGTCACACCCCGAGCCCAAGTAGGGTGGGACGTCACAGACTGGCAACATATCTGGCAGCGGAAACTAACCATCAAAAGAGCACACAAGGAAAGAAATCACATGGCATTACAATAAAAGTTTTAACAATCCAAACACAATGGCCAAAAGCCGGATCATGACAGACTTAATCCAAATTAAAGTAAATTCATAAGTTCAACAAACATCCAACAAATTGTCTAATGATAGATTCAAACTAATTATTGCCATGTGGTGGTCACGGAACTAGGTCATCCAATGAGGTTCTCCAACTATTCCAAGCTCTCATCAAGGATTACCTGAAACATGCTCAAAAGATTTTTGTGTCAACTAAAAAGTTGGTGAATTCAAGTGCTTAAAGTTTAAAAACAAAAAGGACTCCTTAGAATCCATAAGTAAATTTTGAAATCATAAGTGTCACTGTTGTGGGGTCACAATCAACCCTGCACTCAGTCCCGGCTAGCCTCTTCTAAATTTGTGTTAATGCCGGTTAACCCATAGGGATAACTGAGCCTTAAATAGTGAACCATACCTGCTGGATGGTTCACCTTAGTATCTTATAATACCTGTCACATGACACAAACGACCCCGCAGGATCTCAGTGTGGTACCCTTCCCATTCATGAGGGAAGGCACTGTGTGTGGGGGATTCCCCAAGTAGATCTACCCATATAGAACAAGCGGTTCACACAAGAATTAATGATTGTGATACAATTAAGAGCAGGTTCAATATTAACCACAACATACAAGTATCATAGCACATAAATGATTTCAAAGTAGGCATAGCATGTTTCATCCCAAAACAGTAGTAAAAAGGGAACACTAGAACTTACCTTAGGGTTAAGTCAACGATTCCTTGAGCAAAGATAGATTCAATTCCTAGCACCCTATCATCATGATTCAAGTAATAAGCTAAATGATCTATGGTCATTATAAGAGTAACTAGGTTAATTTATGGTTAAGAGTTCAACTAACTTTGGTTCTTTAACAATTACGTTTAAAAAGTTTCCTTTTTAGGTAAGTTGTATTTCTTTATGTAACTAACGTGTTTTTATGATTTAAATCAGTTTGATAAGGTGATGATAAGTTTAAAAAGTAATTTTTAGTCATATATTGATCATTTTAGGGTGAAATTACAGAATTACACTTTAGTCCCTCAAGTTTCATAATTTACAGTTTTTACCCTAAAGTTTGATTTCTATTATTTCATGACCCATTATGGCTCTTAATAATTTCCAGAAGTTTTACATATTTAAAATGACCTATTTTAACCCAAATTTTCAGTATTTTAATTTGGAGAATTTAAAATACCTATAACTAGCTACCGGTTACGGTTAAACCGACAATTTATCGTCTAGTTTTGAATATTGTAGTTTTTAACCCATAAGACTTATGTATTAATTTTTAAACACTTCTAATAAACTTTTTAATCAGTTTTAAATGGGATTTTTGAGTCATTGTACCCCAAGTCATGAATTTTACAGGTTTATCATCATCAAACTACTGGAACAAAACTTCAACTCACGGATTTTTACATACAAGTCACCATTGATTCATTTAGAGGGTGTTAATCACTTTTTGCACATGTGTAATCGATATGTTTCAAGCATAATCATCATCAAACCATTATTTAACTTTTAAACCAGCTTCATAAGGAGTTCATAAACTGTTTTAGAGCAGAAGTTTAGCATAGATTGAGAGGCTTTTAAAAATAGGTGGGTTTTTGGTGCTAAACCCATGAAAAAGAGGGTTTTCAAGGTGAAAACTTGTGCACCAACCAAAGATTCACTAATCTATCATGAGATATACCTTTAATGAAGTTAAAAGCTCCTCAAAAACAAGGTTATAGCAGCAAGTTTCTGTTAGAACAAAGAAAGTAAGATATTTGATAGAATAAAGGTGTAAAACTCAAGAAATAGCCTCATTCGGGTACATTGATGCTTACACTTCAGATTTCCACGTTTTAGAGATGATTTTGAGAGTTTGAAGGCTGTTGAATCTCGAGCATAAGATGAAACCTTCTGTTCTTGCAAGTACCAAGCTTGAAAGCTCACCAAAACTCACTTTCTAGCTTGTTTTGTGCTTGGTCGATGCTTGGATGGTGTTATACTTCCGTTTTTCTTGCTTGGATGAAGAAGATTTGCAGAGAATTCTGATGAGAATGGCTGGAAAATTCGAGAGGGAGAGGGAGAGAAGAGAGAAGTTGCATGTATGGGGAAGGGGGAGAGAGAGTGGAGTGATTGAGTGGTCTTTGAGGGGTTCAAGGGTGGGAGGTGGTTGGTGGTTAAGGGGGGCGGCCGAGAATGAGAGAGAGAGGGGGATTTATTTAAATTTTAATGGTATTTTGTTAATTAAAGTAGGTTAAGTGTAGTATAATTTTAGTAGGTAATGTTATTTGGTAGTAGTTTCTTGTTTTTAGATTTTTAAGTGTAAAAATTCATATATATAATTCAAGATTGGATTTTGATTTATTATTATCACCCATGATTTATTTTACCTTGAAATTAAATTTCATCACCTAATTAATACTTGTCAAGGATTATCTATTAATTTCTAGACTAAGTCAAGGCATAAAGGTATCATCTAAGGCAATCAAGCATGAAATCAAATAATCATGTAAAAATGATAATAATAATAATACTATGGATAATATAATATTAAATTAAATTTAGGGTTAGGGTTGGACCTAGGAGCTGGTTGTTACAACTACGAACACAAAAATATTAAACAACAATTGTTCTCGCATGGATAGTTATTTTTGTAAGGACAACCTCAAATCCTATGTAGTTGTGATTCTTAAGCCTTTAACAAACATTTCTAAACTAATTTAATCAAATTCGAGCAAAATGATCTCTAAAATCAAACTTAACAACCACAAATGGAGTATTTTCATCTAATGCTTGAATCGAAACAAAAACCAAACACGAGGCCACATAAATCACCCTTGAAATCGATTAAATCATACACAAACTCATTTAAAACACTCAACGACCATATTAAAACACTTTTACTTTCCAAATCCACTAAGTCAAGCAAAAATGTCAACTCTCAATGCATAGAATCCTTTATTGAGCAGCAAGGCAATGATACTAATCGTAACGTACCAATAAACTACTCGTATTCACTCGGTAAGAATCAATAATCAAATTAGAGTTGTGAAATGAAAGTACTAACACGTCAAAATCAAACTCATTGTGTGTTCAATAAATAAGAAATCAAATCAAGCAAACACGACCAAGTAAGTTTGATTTTCTTTTATTTCACTTTAAACTAAGCAATTATAAATTCGTTGATTCAAGTATTCACGAAATAGTATAACATAATATATTGGAAATGAACTACGAACACAAAAATATTAAACAACAATTGTTCTCGCATGGATAGTTGTTTTTGTAAGGACAACCTCTAATCCTATGTAGTTGTGATTCTTATGCCTTTAACACACATTTCTAAACTAATTTAATCAAATTCGAGCAAAATGATCTCTAAAATCAAACTTAACAACCACAAATGGAGTATTTTCATCTAATGCTTCAATCGAAACAAAAACCAAACACGAGTTCACATAAATCACCCTTGAAATAGATTAAATCATACACAAACTCATTTAAAACACTCAACGACCATATTGAAACACTTTTACTTTCCAAATCCACTAGGTCAAGCAAAATGTCAACTCACAATGCATAGAATCCTTTATTGAGCACCAAGGCAATGATACTAATCGTAACGTACCAATAAACTACTCGTATTCACTCGGTAAGAATCAATAATCAAATTAGAGTTGTGGAATGAAAGTACTAACACGTCAAAATCAAACTCATTGTGTGTGCAATGAATAAGAAATCAAATCAAGCAAACACGACCAACTAAGTTTGATTTCCTTTTATTTCACTTTAAACTAAGCAATTATAGATTCGTTGATTTAAATATGCACGAAATAGTATAACATAATATATTGTAAATGAACTACGAACACAAAAATATTAAACAACAATTGTTCTCGCATGGATAGTTATTTTTGTAGTGACAACCTCTAATCCTATGTAGTTGTGATTCTTAAGCCTTTAACACACATTTCTAAACTAATTTAATCAAATTCGAGCAAAATGATCTCTAACATCAAACTTAACAACCATAAATGGAGTATTTTCATCTAATGCTTCAATAACAAAAACCAAACACGAGTTCACATAAATCACCCTTGAAATCGATCAAATCATACACAAACTCATTTAAAACACTCAACGACCATATTGAAACACTTTTACTTTCCAAATCCACTAGGTTAAGCAAAATGTCAACTCTCAATGCATAGAATCCTTTATTGAGTACCAAGGCAATGATACTAATCGTAACGTACCAATAAACTACTCGTATTTACTCGGTAAGAATCAATAATCGAATTAAAGTTGTGGAATGAAAGTAATAACACGACAAAATCAAACTCAATGTGTGTGCAACGAATAAGAAATCAAATCAAGCAAATACGACCAACTAAGTTTGATTTCCTTTTATTTCACTTTAAACTAAGCAATTATAGATTCGTTGATTCAAGTATTCACAAAAGAGTATAACATAATATATTGGAAATGAACTACAAACACCAAAATATTAAACAATTGTTCTCGCATGGATAGTTATTTTTGTAGTGACAACCTCGAATCCTATGTAGTTGTGATTCTTAAGCCTTTTACACATATTTATAAACTAATTTAATCAAATTCGAGCAAAATGATCTCTAAAATAAAACTTAACAACCACAAATGGAGTATTTTCATCTAATGCTACAATCGAAACAAAACCAAACACGAGGCCACATAAATCACCCTTGAAATCGATCAAATCTTACACAAACTCATTTAAAACACTCAACGACCATATTGAAACACTTTTACTTTCCAAATCCAGTAAGTCAAGCAAAAATGTCAACTCTCAACGCATAGAATCCTTTATTGAGCACCAAGGCAATGATACTAATCGTAACGTACCAATAAACTACTCGTATTCACTCGGTAAGAATCAATAATCAAATTAGAGTTGTGAAATGAAAGTACTAACACGTCAAAATCAAACTCATTGTGTGTGCAATGAATAAGAAATCAAATCAAGCAAACACGACCAAGTAAGTTTGATTTCCTTTTATTTCACTTTAAACTAAGCAATTATAGATTCGTTGATTCAAGTATTCACGAAATAGTATAACATAATATATTGGAAATGAACTACGAACACAAAAATATTAAACAATAATTGTTCTCGCATTGATAGTTATTTTTGTAGTGACAACCTCTAATCCTATGTAGTTGTGATTCTTAAGCCTTTAACACACATTTCTAAACTAATTTAATCAAATTCGAGCAAAATAATCTCTAAAATCAAACTTAACAACCACAAATGGATTATTTTCATTTAATGCTTCAATCGATACAAAAACTAAACACGAGTTCACATAAATCACCCTTGAAATCAATCAAATCATACACAAACTCATTTAAAACACTCAACGACCATATTGAAACACTTTTACTTTCCAAATCTACTAGGTCAAGCTAAATGTCAACTCTCAATGCATAGAATCCTTTATTGAGCACCAAGGCAATGATACTAGTCGTAACGTACCAATAAACTACTCGTATTCACTCGGTAAGAATCAATAATCGAATTAGAGTTGTGGAATGAAAGTAATAACACGACAAAATCAAACTCAATGTGTGTGCAACGAATAAGAAATCAAATCAAGCAAATACGACCAACTAAGTTTGATTTCCTTTTATTTCACTTTAAACTAAGCAATTATAGATTCGTTGGTTCAAGTATTCTCGAAAGAGTATATCATAATATATTTGAAATGAAATACGAACACAAAAACATTAAACAACAATTGTTCTCGCATTGATAGTTATTTTTACAGTAACAACCTCTAATCCTATGTAGTTGTGATTCTTAAGCTTTTAACACACATTTCTAAACTAATTTAATCAAATTCGAGCAAAATGATCTCTAAAATCAAACTTAACAACCACAAATGGAGTATTTTCATCTAATGCTTCAATCGAAACAAAAACCAAACACGAGTTCACATAAATCGCCCTTGATATCGATAAAATCATACGCAAACTCATTTAAAACACTCAACGACCATATTGAAACACTTTTACTTCCCAAATACACTAAGTCAAGAAAAATGTCAACTCTCAATGCATAGAATCCTTTATTGAGCACCAAGGCAGTGATACTAATCGTAACGTACCAATAAACTACTCGTATTCAATAGGTAAGAATCAAGAATCAAATTAGAGTTGTGGAATGAAAGTAATAACACGTCAAAATCAAACTCAATGTGTGTGCAATGAATAAGAAGTCAAATCAAGCAAACACGACAAATTAAGTTTGATTTCCTTGCATTTCTCTTTAAACTAAGCAATTATAGATTCGTTGATTCAAGTATTCACGAAAGAGTATAACATAATTTGTTGGAAATGAACTACGAACACAAAAATATTAAACAACAATTGTTCTCGCATGTATAGTTATTTTTGTAGTGACAACCTCTAATCCTATGTAGTTGCGATTTTTAAGCATTTTACACACATTTCTAAACTAATTTAAGCAAATTCGAGCAAAATGATCTCTAAAATCAAACTTAACAACCACAAATGGAGTATTTTCATCTAATGCTTCAATCGAAACAAAAACCAAACACGAGTTCACATAAATCGCCCTTGAAATCGATAAAATCATACGCAAACTCATTTAAAACACTCAACGACCATATTGAAACACTTTTACTTTCCAAATCCACTAAGTCCAGCAAAAATGTCAACTCTCAATGCATAGAATCCTTTATTGAGCACCAAGGCAATGATACTAATCGTAACATACCAATAAACTACTCGTATTCACTCGGTAAGAATCAATAATCAAATTAGAGTTGTGGAATGAAAGTACTAACACGTCAAAATCAAACTCATTGTGTGTGCAATGAATAAGAAATCAAATCAAGCAAACACGACCAAGTAAGTTTGATTTCCTTTTATTTCACTTTAAACTAAGCAATTATAGATTCGTTGATTCAAATATTCACGAAATAGTATAACATAATATATTGGAAATGAACTACGAACACAAAAATATTAAACAACAATTGTTCTCGCATGGATAGTTATTTTTGCAGTGAAAACCTCGAATCCTATGTAGTTGTGATTCTTAAGCCTTTAACACACATTTCTAAACTAATTTAATCAAATTCGAGCAAAATGATCTCTAACATCAAACTTAACAACCACAAATGGAGTATTTTCATCTAATGCTTCAATAACAAAAACCAAACACGAGTTCACATAAATCACCCTTGAAATCGATCAAATCATACACAAACTCATTTAAAACACTCAACGACGATATTGAAACACTTTTACTTTCCAAATCCACTAGGTCAAGCAAAATGTCAACTCTCAATGCATAGAATCCTTTATTGAGTACCAAGGCAATGATACTAATCGTAACGTACCAATAAACAACTCGTATTCACTCGGTAAGAATCAAGAATCAAATTAGAGTTGTGGAATGAAAGTAATAACACGTCAAAATCAAACTCAATGTGTGTGCAATGAATAAGAAGTCAAATCAAGCAAACACGACCAAGTAAGTTTGATTTCCTTTTATTTCACTTAAAACTAAGCAATTATAAATTCGTTGATTCAAGTATTCACGAAATAGTATAACATAATATATTGGAAATGAACTACGAACACAAAAATATTAAACAACAATTGTTCTCGCATGGATAGTTATTTTTGTAAGGACAACCTCTAATCCTATGTAGTTGTGATTCTTAAGCCTTTAACACACATTTCTAAACTAATTTAATCAAATTCGAGCAAAATGATCTCTAAAATCAAACTTAACAACCACAAATGGAGTATTTTCATCTAAAGCTTCAATCGAAACAAAAACCAAACACGAGTTCACATAAATCACCCTTGAAATCGATTAAATCATACACAAACTCATTTAAAACACTCAACGACCATATTGAAACACTTTTACTTTCCAAATCCACTAGGTCAAGCAAAATGTCAACTCACAATTCATAGAATCCTTTATTGAGCACCAAGGCAATGATACTAATCGTAACGTACCGATAAACTACTCGTATTCACTCGGTAAGAATCAATAATCAAATTAGAGTTGTGGAATGAAAGTACTAACACGTCAAAATCAAACTCATTGTGTGTGCAATGAATAAGAAATCAAATCAAGCAAACACGACCAACTAAGTTTGATTTCTTTTTATTTCACTTTAAACTAAGCAATTATAGATTCGTTGATTTAAATATGCACGAAATAGTATAACATAATATATTGTAAATGAACTACGAACACAAAAATATTAAACAACAATTGTTCTCGCATGGATAGTTATTTTTGTAGTGACAACCTCTAATCCTATGTAGTTGTGATTCTTAAGCCTTTAACACATATTTCTAAACTAATTTAATCAAATTCGAGCAAAATGATCTCTAACATCAAACTTAACAACCATAAATGGAGTATTTTCATCTAATGCTTCAATAACAAAAACCAAACACGAGTTCACATAAATCACACTTGAAATCGATCAAATCATACACAAACTCATTTAAAACACTCAACGATCATATTGAAACACTCTTACTTTCCAAATCCACTAGGTCAAGCAAAATGTCAACTCTCAATGCATAGAATCCTTTATTGAGTACCAAGACAATGATACTAATCGTAACGTACCAATAAACTACTCGTATTTACTCGGTAAGAATCAAGAATCAAATTAGAGTTGTGGAATAAAAGTAATAACACGTCAAAATCAAACTCAATGTGTGTGCAATGAATAAGAAGTCAAATCAAGCAAACACGACAAAGTCAGTTTGATTTCCTTGTATTTCACTTTAAACTAAGCAATTATAGATTCGTTGATTCAAGTATTCACTAAAGAGTATAACATAATATATTGGAAATGAACTACAAACACAATAATATTAAACAATTGTTCTCGCATGGATAGTTATTTTTGTAGTGACTACCTCGAATCCTATGTAGTTATGATTCTTAAGCCTTTTACACACATTTATAAACTAATTTAATCAAATTCGAGCAAAATGATCTCTAAAATAAAACTTAACAACCACAAATGGAGTATTTTCATCTAATGCTACAATCGAAACAAAACCAAACACGAAGCCACATAAATCACCCTTGAAATCCATCAAATCTTACACAAACTCATTTAAAACACTCAACGACCATATTGAAACACTTTTACTTTCCAAATCCACTAAGTCAAGCAAAAATGTCAACTCTCAATGCATAGAATCCTTTATTGAGCACCAAGGCAATGATACTAATCGTAACGTACCAATAAACTACTCGTATTCACTCGGTAAGAATCAATAATCAAATTAGAGTTATGAAATGAAAGTACTAACACGTCAAAATCAAACTCATTGTGTGTGCAATGAATAAGAAATCAAATCAAGCAAACACGACCAAGTAAGTTTGATTTCCTTTTATTTCACTTTAAACTAAGTAATTATAGATTCGTTGATTCAAGTATTCACGAAATAGTATAACATAATATATTGGAAATGAACTACGAACAAAAAAATATTAAACAACAATTGTTCTCGCATTGATAATTGTTTTTGTAGTGACAACCTCTAATCCTATGTAGTTGTGATTCTTAAGCCTTTAACACACATTTCTAAACTAATTTAATCAAATTCGAGCAAAATGATCTCTAAAATCAAACTTAACAACCACAAATGGAGTATTTTCATCTAATGCTTCAATCGAAACAAAAACCAAACACGAGTTCACATAAATCACCCTTGAAATCGATCAAATCATACACAAACTCATTTAACACACTCAACGACCATATTGAAACACTTTTACTTTCCAAATCCACTAGGTCAAGCTAAATGTCAACTCTCAATGCATAGAATCCTTTCTTGAGCACCAAGGCAATGATACTAATCGTAACGTACCAATAAACTACTCGTATTCACTCGGTAAGAATCAATAATCGAATTAGAGTTGTGGAATAAAAGTAATAACACGACAAAATCGAACTCAATGTGTGTGCAACGAATAAGAAATCAAATCAAGCAAATACGACCAACTAAGTTTGATTTCGTTTTATTTCACTTTAAACTAAGCAATTATAGATTCGTTGATTCAAGTATTCTCGAAATAGTATATCATAATATATTTGAAATGAACTACGAACACAAAAATATTAAACCACAATTGTTCTCGCATTGATAGTTATTTTTACAGTAACAACCTCTAATCCTATGTAGTTGTGATTCTTAAGCCTTTAACACACATTTCTAAACTAATTTAATCAAATTCGAGCAAAATGATCTCTAAAATCAAACTTAACAACCACAAATGGAGTATTTTCATCTAATGCTTCAATCGAAACAAAAACCAAACACGAGTTCACATAAATCGCCCTTGATATCGATAAAATCATACGCAAACTTATTTAAAACACTCGACGACCATATTGAAACACTTTTACTTCCCAAATACACTAAGTGAAGCAAAATGTCAACTCTCAATGCATAGAATCCTTTATTGAGCACCAAGGCAGTGATAATAATCGTAACGTACCAATAAACTACTCGTATTCAATAGGTAAGAATCAAGAATCAAATTAGAGTTGTGGAATGAAAGTAATAACACGTCAAAATCAAACTCAATGTGTGTGCAATGAATAAGAAGTCAAATCAAGCAAACACGACAAATTAAGTTTGATTTCCTTGCATTTCTCTTTAAACTAAGCAATTATAGATTCGTTGATTCAAGTATTCACGAAAGAGTATAACATAATTTGTTGGAAATGAACTACGAACACAAAAATATTAAACAACAATTGTTCTCGCATGGATAGTTATTTTTGTAGTGACAACCTTTAATCCTATGTAGTTGCCATTTTTAAGCATTTTACACACATTTCTAAACTAATTTAAGCAAATTCGAGCAAAATGATCTCTAAAATCAAACTTAACAACCACAAATGGAGTATTTTCATCTAATGCTTCAATCGAAACAAAAACCAAACACGAGTTCACATAAATCGCCCTTGAAATCGATAAAATCATACGCAAACTCATTTAAAACACTCAACGACCATATTGAAACACTTTTACTTTCCAAATCCACTAAGTCCAGCAAAAATGTCAACTCTCAATGCATAGAATCCTTTATTGAGCACCAAGGCAATGATACTAATCGTAACATACCAATAAACTACTCTATTCACTCGGTAAGAATCAATAATCAAATTAGAGTTGTGGAATGAAAGTACTAACACGTCAAAATCAAACTCATTGTGTGTGCAACGAATAAGAAATCAAATCAAGCAAATACGACCAACTAAGTTTGATTTCCTTTTATTTCACTTTAAACTAAGCAATTATAGATTCGTTGATTCAAGTATTCTCGAAATAGTATATCATAATATATTTGAAATGAACTACGAACACAAAAATATTAAACCACAATTGTTCTCGCATTGATAGTTATTTTTACAGTAACAACCTCTAATCCTATGTAGTTGTGATTCTTAAGCCTTTAACACACATTTCTAAACTAATTTAATCAAATTCGAGCAAAATGATCTCTAAAATCAAACTTAACAACCACAAATGGAGTATTTTCATCTAATGCTTCAATCGAAACAAAAACCAAACACGAGTTCACATAAATCGCCCTTGATATCGATAAAATCATACGCAAACTTATTTAAAACACTCAACGACCATATTGAAACACTTTTACTTCCCAAATACACTAAGTGAAGCAAAATGTCAACTCTCAATGCATAGAATCCTTTATTGAGCACCAAGGCAGTGATACTAATCGTAACGTACCAATAAACTACTCGTATTCAATAGGTAAGAATCAAGAATCAAATTAGAGTTATGGAATGAAAGTAATAACACGTCAAAATCAAACTCAATGTGTGTGCAATGAATAAGAAATCAAATCAAGCAAACACGACCAACTAAGTTTGATTTCCTTTTATTTCACTTTAAACTAAGCAATTATAGATTCGTTGATTTAAATATGCACGAAATAGTATAACATAATATATTGTAAATGAACTACGAACACAAAAATATTAAACAACAATTGTTCTCGCATGGATAGTTATTTTTGTAGTGACAACCTCTAATCCTATGTAGTTGTGATTCTTAAGCCTTTAACACATATTTCTAAACTAATTTAATCAAATTCGAGTAAAATGATCTCTAACATCAAACTTAACAACCATAAATGGAGTATTTTCATCTAATGCTTCAATAACAAAAACCAAACACGAGTTCACATAAATCACACTTGAAATCGATCAAATCATACACAAACTCATTTAAAACACTCAACGACCATATTGAAACACTTTTACTTTCCAAATCCACTAGGTCAAGCAAAATGTCAACTCTCAATGCATAGAATCCTTTATTTAGTACCAAGGCAATGATACTAATCGTAACGTACCAATAAATTACTCGTATTTACTCGGTAAGAATCAAGAATCAAATTAGAGTTGTGGAATAAAAGTAATAACACGTCAAAATCAAACTCAATGTGTGTGCAATGAATAAGAAGTCAAATCAAGCAAACACGACAAAGTCAGTTTGATTTCCTTGTATTTCACTTTAAACTAAGCAATTATAGATTCGTTGATTCAAGTATTCACAAAAGAGTATAACATAATATATTGGAAATAAACTACAAACACAAAAATATTAAACAATTGTTCTCGCATGGATAGTTATTTTTGTAGTGACTACCTCGAATCCTATGTAGTTATGATTCTTAAGCCTTTTACACACATTTATAAACTAATTTAATCAAATTCGAGCAAAATGATCTCTAAAATAAAACTTAACAACCACAAATGGAGTATTTTCATCTAATGCTACAATCGAAACAAAACCAAACACGAAGCCACATAAATCACCCTTGAAATCCATCAAATCTTACACAAACTCATTTAAAACACTCAACGACCATATTGAAACACTTTTACTTTCCAAATCCACTAAGTCAAGCAAAAATGTCAACTCTCAATGCATAGAATCCTTTATTGAGCACCAAGGCAACGATACTAATCGTAACGTACCAATAAACTACTCGTATTCACTCGGTAAGAATCAATAATCAAATTAGAGTTATGAAATGAAAGTACTAACACGTCAAAATCAAACTCATTGTGTGTGCAATGAATAAGAAATCAAATCAAGCAAACACGACCAAGTAAGTTTGATTTCCTTTTATTTCACTTTAAACTAAGTAATTATAGATTCGTTGATTCAAGTATTCACGAAATAGTATAACATAATATATTGGAAATGAACTACGAACAAAAAAATATTAAACAACAATTGTTCTCGCATTGATAATTGTTTTTGTAGTGACAACCTCTAATCCTATGTAGTTGTGATTCTTAAGCCTTTAACACACATTTCTAAACTAATTTAATCAAATTCGAGCAAAATGATCTCTAAAATCAAACTTAACAACCACAAATGGAGTATTTTCATCTAATGCTTCAATCGAAACAAAAACCAAACACGAGTTCACATAAATCACCCTTGAAATCGATCAAATCATACACAAACTCATTTAACACACTCAACGACCATATTGAAACACTTTTACTTTCCAAATCCACTAGGTCAAGCTAAATGTCAACTCTCAATGCATAGAATCCTTTCTTGAGCACCAAGGCAATGATACTAATCGTAACGTACCAATAAACTACTCGTATTCACTCGGTAAGAATCAATAATCGAATTAGAGTTGTGGAATAAAAGTAGTAACACGACAAAATCGAACTCAATGTGTGTGCAACGAATAAGAAATCAAATCAAGCAAATACGACCAACTAAGTTTGATTTCCTTTTATTTCACTTTAAACTAAGCAATTATAGATTCGTTGATTCAAGTATTCTCGAAATAGTATATCATAATATATTTGAAATGAACTACGAACACAAAAATATTAAACCACAATTGTTCTCGCATTGATAGTTATTTTTACAGTAACAACCTCTAATCCTATGTAGTTGTGATTCTTAAGCCTTTAACACACATTTCTAAACTAATTTAATCAAATTCGAGCAAAATGATCTCTAAAATCAAACTTAACAACCACAAATGGAGTATTTTCATCTAATGCTTCAATCGAAACAAAAACCAAACACGAGTTCACATAAATCGCCCTTGATATCGATAAAATCATACGCAAACTTATTTAAAACACTCAACGACCATATTGAAACACTTTTACTTCCCAAATACACTAAGTGAAGCAAAATGTCAACTCTCAATGCATAGAATCCTTTATTGAGCACCAAGGCAGTGATACTAATCGTAACGTACCAATAAACTACTCGTATTCAATAGGTAAGAATCAAGAATCAAATTAGAGTTGTGGAATGAAAGTAATAACACGTCAAAATCAAACTCAATGTGTGTGCAATGAATAAGAAGTCAAATCAAGCAAACACGACAAATTAAGTTTGATTTCCTTGCATTTCTCTTTAAACTAAGCAATTATAGATTCGTTGATTCAAGTATTCACGAAAGAGTATAACATAATTTGTTGGAAATGAACTACGAACACAAAAATATTAAACAACAATTGTTCTCGCATGGATAGTTATTTTTGTAGTGACAACCTCTAATCCTATGTAGTTGCGATTTTTAAGCATTTTACACACATTTCTAAACTAATTTAAGCAAATTCGAGCAAAATGATCTCTAAAATCAAACTTAACAACCACAAATGGAGTATTTTCATCTAATGCTTCAATCGAAACAAAAACCAAACACGAGTTCACATAAATCGCCCTTGAAATCGATAAAATCATACGCAAACTCATTTAAAACACTCAACGACCATATTGAAACACTTTTACTTTCCAAATCCACTAAGTCCAGCAAAAATGTCAACTCTCAATGCATAGAATCCTTTATTGAGCACCAAGGCAATGATACTAATCGTAACATACCAATAAACTACTCTATTCACTCGGTAAGAATCAATAATCAAATTAGAGTTGTGGAATGAAAGTACTAACATGTCAAAATCAAACTCATTGTGTGTGCAACGAATAAGAAATCAAATCAAGCAAATACGACCAACTAAGTTTGATTTCCTTTTATTTCACTTTAAACTAAGCAATTATAGATTCGTTGATTCAAGTATTCTCGAAATAGTATATCATAATATATTTGAAATGAACTACGAACACAAAAATATTAAACCACAATTGTTCTCGCATTGATAGTTATTTTTACAGTAACAACCTCTAATCCTATGTAGTTGTGATTCTTAAGCCTTTAACACACATTTCTAAACTAATTTAATCAAATTCGAGCAAAATGATCTCTAAAATCAAACTTAACAACCACAAATGGAGTATTTTCATCTAATGCTTCAATCGAAACAAAAACCAAACACGAGTTCACATAAATCGCCCTTGATATCGATAAAATCATACGCAAACTTATTTAAAACACTCAACGACCATATTGAAACACTTTTACTTCCCAAATACACTAAGTGAAGCAAATTGTCAACTCTCAATGCATAGAATCCTTTATTGAGCACCAAGGCAGTGATACTAATCGTAACGTACCAATAAACTACTCGTATTCAATAGGTAAGAATCAAGAATAAAATTAGAGTTGTGGAATGAAAGTAATAACACGTCAAAATCAAACTCAATGTGTGTGCAATGAATAAGAAATCAAATCAAGCAAACACGACCAACTAAGTTTGATTTCCTTTTATTTCACTTTAAACTAAGCAATTATAGATTCGTTGATTTAAATATGCACGAAATAGTATAACATAATATATTGTAAATGAACTACGAACACAAAAATATTAAACAACAATTGTTCTCGCATGGATAGTTATTTTTGTAGTGACAACCTCTAATCCTATGTAGTTGTGATTCTTAAGCCTTTAACACATATTTCTAAACTAATTTAATCAAATTCGAGCAAAATGATCTCTAACATCAAACTTAACAACCATAAATGGAGTATTTTCATCTAATGCTTCAATAACAAAAACCAAACACGAGTTCACATAAATCACACTTGAAATCGATCAAATCATACACAAACTAATTTAAAACACTCAACGACCATATTGAAACACTTTTACTTTCCAAATCCACTAGGTCAAGCAAAATGTCAACTCTCAATGCGTAGAATCCTTTATTTAGTACCAAGGCAATGATACTAATCGTAACGTACCAATAAATTACTCGTATTTACTCGGTAAGAATCAAGAATCAAATTAGAGTTGTGGAATAAAAGTAATAACACGTCAAAATCAAACTCAATGTGTGTGCAATGAATAAGAAGTCAAATCAAGCAAACACGACAAAGTCAGTTTGATTTCCTTGTATTTCACTTTAAACTAAGCAATTATAGATTCGTTGATTCAAGTATTCACAAAAGAGTATAACATAATATATTGGAAATGAACTACAAACACAAAAATATTAAACAATTGTTCTCGCATGGATAGTTATTTTTGTAGTGACAACCTCGAATCCTATGTAGTTGTGATTCTTAAGCCTTTTACACACATTTATAAACTAATTTAATCAAATTCGAGCAAAATAATCTCTAAAATAAAACTTAACAACCACAAATGGAGTATTTTCATCTAATGCTACAATCGAAACAAAACCAAACACGAGGCCACATAAATCACCCTTGAAATCCATCAAATCTTACACAAACTCATTTAAAACACTCAACGACCATATTGAAACACTTTTACTTTCCAAATCCACTAAGTCAAGCAAAAATGTCAAATCTCAATGCATAGAATCCTTTATTGAGCACCAAGGCAATGATACTAATCGTAACGTACCAATAAACTACTCGTATTCACTCGGTAAGAATCAATAATCAAATTAGAGTTGTGAAATGAAAGTACTAACACGTCAAAATCAAACTCATTGTGTGTGCAATGAATAAGAAATCAAATCAAGCAAACACGACCAAGTAAGTTTGATTTCCTTTTATTTCACTTTAAACTAAGTAATTATAGATTTGTTGATTCAAGTATTCACGAAATAGTATAACATAATATATTGGAAATGAACTACGAACAAAAAAATATTAAACAACAATTGTTCTCGCATTGATAATTGTTTTTGTAGTGACAACCTCTAATCCTATGTAGTTGTGATTCTTAAGCCTTTAACACACATTTCTAAACTAATTTAATCAAATTCGAGAAAAATGATCTCTAAAATCAAACTTAACAACCACAAATGGAGTATTTTCATCTAATGCTTCAATCGAAACAAAAACCAAACACGAGTTCACATAAATCACCCTTGAAATCAATCAAATCATACACAAACTCATTTAAAACACTCAACGACCATATTGAAACACTTTTACTTTCCAAATCCACTAGGTCATGCTAAATGTCAACTCTCAATGCATAGAATCCTTTATTGAGCACCAAGGCAATGATACTAATCGTAACGTACCAATAAACTACTCGTATTCACTCGGTAAGAATCAATAATCGAATTAGAGTTGTGGAATGAAAGTAATAACACGACAAAATCAAACTCAATGTGTGTGCAACGAATAAGAAATCAAATCAAGCAAATACGACCAACTAAGTTTGATTTCCTTTTATTTCACTTTAAACTAAGCAATTATAGATTCGTTGATTCAAGTATTCTCGAAATAGTATATCATAATATATTTGAAATGAACTACGAACACAAAAATATTAAACCACAATTGTTCTCGCATTGATAGTTATTTTTACAGTAACAACCTCTAATCCTATGTAGTTGTGATTCTTAAGCCTTTAACACACATTTCTAAACTAATTTAATCAAATTCGAGCAAAATGATCTCTAAAATCAAACTTAACAACCACAAATGGAGTATTTTCATCTAATGCTTCAATCGAAACAAAAACCAAACACGAGTTCACATAAATCGCCCTTGATATCGATAAAATCATACGCAAACTTATTTAAAACACTCAACGACCATATTGAAACACTTTTATTTCCCAAATACACTAAGTGAAGCAAAATGTCAACTCTCAATGCATAGAATCCTTTATTGAGCACCAAGGCAGTGATACTAATCGTAACGTACCAATAAACTACTCGTATTCAATAGGTAAGAATCAAGAATCAAATTAGAGTTGTGGAATGAAAGTAATAACACGTCAAAATCAAACTCAATGTGTGTGCAATGAATAAGAAGTCAAATCAAGCAAACACGACAAATTAAGTTTGATTTCCTTGCATTTCTCTTTAAACTAAGCAATTATAGATTCGTTGATCAAGTATTCAGGAAAGAGTATAACATAATTTGTTGGAAATGAACTACGAACACAAAAATATTAAACAACAATTGTTCTCGCATGGATAGTTATTTTTGTAGTGACAACCTCTAATCCTATGTAGTTGCGATTTTTAAGCATTTTACACACATTTCTAAACTAATTTAAGCAAATTCGAGCAAAATGATCTCTAAAATCAAACTTAACAACCACAAATGGAGTATTTTCATCTAATGCTTCAATCGAAACAAAAACCAAACACGAGTTCACATAAATCGCCCTTGAAATCGATAAAATCATACGCAAACTCATTTAAAACACTCAACGACCATATTGAAACACTTTTACTTTCCAAATCCACTAAGTCCAGCAAAAATGTCAACTCCCAATGCATAGAATCCTTTATTGAGCACCAAGGCAATGATACTAATCGTAACATACCAATAAACTACTCTATTCACTCGGTAAGAATCAATAATCAAATTAGAGTTGTGGAATGAAAGTACTAACACGTCAAAATCAAACTCATTGTGTGTGCAACGAATAAGAAATCAAATCAAGCAAATACGACCAACTAAGTTTGATTTCCTTTTATTTCACTTTAAACTAAGCAATTATAGATTCGTTGATTCAAGTATTCTCGAAATTGTATATCATAATATATTTGAAATAAACTACGAACACAAAAATATTAAACCACAATTGTTCTCGTATTGATAGTTATTTTTACAGTAACAACCTCTAATCCTATGTAGTTGTGATTCTTAAGCCTTTAACACACATTTCTAAACTAATTTAATCAAATTCGAGCAAAATGATCTCTAAAATCAAACTTAACAACCACAAATGGAGTATTTTCATCTAATGCTTCAATCGAAACAAAAACCAAACACGAGTTCACATAAATCGCCCTTGATATCGATAAAATCATACGCAAACTTATTTAAAACACTCAACGACCATATTGAAACACTTTTACTTCCCAAATACACTAAGTGAAGCAAAATGTCAACTCTCAATGCATAGAATCCTTTATTGAGCACCAAGGCAGTGATACTAATCGTAACGTACCAATAAACTACTCGTATTCAATAGGTAAGAATCAAGAATCAAATTAGAGTTGTGGAATGAAAGTAATAACACGTCAAAATCAAACTCAATGTGTGTGCAATGAATAAGAAGTCAAATCAAGCAAACACGACAAATTAAGTTTGATTTCCTTGCATTTCTCTTTAAACTAAGCAATTATAGATTCGTTGATTCAAGTATTCACCAAAGAGTATAACATAATTTGTTGGAAATGAACTACGAACACAAAAATATTAAACAACAATTGTTCTCGCATGGATAGTTATTTTTGTAGTGACAACCTCTAATCCTATGTAGTTGCGATTTTTAAGCATTTTTCACACATTTCTAAACTAATTTAAGCAAATTCGAGCAAAATGATCTCTAAAATCAAACTTAACAACCACAAATGGAGTATTTTCATCTAATGCTTCAATCGAAACAAAAACCAAACACGAGTTCACATAAATCGCCCTTGAAATCGATAAAATCATACGCAAACTCATTTAAAACACTCAACGACCATATTGAAACACTTTTACTTTCCAAATCCACTAAGTCCAGCAAAAATGTCAACTCTCAATGCATAGAATCCTTTATTGAGCACCAAGGCAATGATACTAATCATAACATACCAATAAACTACTCTATTCACTCGGTAAGAATCAATAATCAAATTAGAGTTGTGGAATGAAAGTACTAACACGTCAAAATCAAACTCATTGTGTGTGCAATGAATAAGAAATCAAATCAAGCAAACAGACCAAGTAAGTTTGATTTCCTTTTATTTCACTTTAAACTAAGCAATTATAGATTCGTTGATTCAAATATTCCCGAAATAGTATAACATAATATATTGGAAATGAACTACGAACACAAAAATATTAAACAACAATTGTTCTCGCTTGGATAGTTATTTTTGTAGTGAAAACCTCGAATCCTATGTAGTTGTGATTCTTAAGCCTTTAACACACATTTCTAAACTAATTTAATCAAATTCGAGCAAAATGATCTCTAAAATCAAACTCAACAACCACAAATGGAGTATTTTCATCTAATGCTTCAATCGAAACAAAACCAAACACGAGTTCACATAAATCACCCTTGAAATCGATCAAATCATACACAAACTCATTTAAAACACTCAACGACCATATTGAAACACTTTTACTTTCCAAATCCACTAGGTCAAGTTAAATGTCAACTCTCAATGCATAGAATCCTTTATTGAGCACCAAGGCAATGATACTAATCGTAACGTACCAATAAACTACTCGTATTCACTCGGTAAGAATCAATAATCAAATTAGAGTTGTGGAATGAAAGTAATAACACGACAAAATCAAACTCAATGTCTGTGCAACGAATAAGAAATCAAATCAAGCAAATACGACCAACTAAGTTTGATTTCCTTTTATTTCACTTTAAACTAAGCAATTATAGATTCGTTTATTCAAGTATTCTCGAAAGAGTATATCATAATATATTTGAAATGAACTACGAACACAAAAATATTAAACAACAATTGTTCTCGCTTGGATAGTTATTTTTGTAGTGAAAACCTCGAATCCTATGTAGTTGTGATTCTTAAGCCTTTAACACATATTTCTAAACTAATTTAATCAAATTCGAGCAAAATGATCTCTAAAATCAAACTCAACAACCACAAATGGAGTATTTTCATCTAATGCTTCAATCGAAACAAAACCAAACACGAGTTCACATAAATCACCCTTGAAATCGATCAAATCATACACAAACTCATTTAAAACACTCAACAACCATATTGAAACACTTTTACTTTCCAAATCCACTAGGTCAAGTTAAATGTCAACTCTCAATGCATAGAATCCTTTATTGAGCACCATGGCAATGATACTAATCTTAACATACCAATAAACTACTCGTATTCACTCGGTAAGAATCAATAATCAAATTAGAGTTGTGGAATGAAAGTACTAACACGTCAAAATCAAACTCATTGTGTGTGCAATGAATAAGAAATTAAATCAAGCAAACACGACCAAGTAAGTTTGATTTCCTTTTATTTCACTTTAAACTAAGCAATTATAGATTCGATGATTCAAATATTCACGAAATAGTATAACATAATATATTGGAAATGAACTACGAACACAAAAATATTAAACAACAATTGTTCTCGCATGGATAGTTATTTTTGTAGTGAAAACCTCGAATCCTATGTACTTGTGATTCTTAAGACTTTAACACACATTTCTAAACTAATTTAATCAAATTCGAGCAAAATGATCTCTAACATCAAACTTAACAACCACAAATGGAGTATTTTCATCTAATGCTTCAATAACAAAAACCAAACACGAGTTCGCATAAATCACCCTTGAAATCGATCAAATCATACACAAACTCATTTAAAACACTCAACGAGCATATTGAAACACTTTTACTTTCCAAATCCACTAGGTCAAGCAAAATGTCAACTCTCAATGCATAGAATCCTTTATTGAGTACCAAGGCAATGATACTAATCGTAACGTACCAATAAACTACTCGTATTCACTCGGTAAGAATCAAGAATCAAATTAGAGTTGTGGAATGAAAGTAATAATACGTCAAAATCAAACTCAATGTGTGTGCAATGAATAAGAAGTCAAATCAAGCAAACACGACAAAGTCAGTTTGATTTCCTTGTATTTCACTTTAAACTAAGCAATTATAGATTCGTTGATTCAAGTATTCACAAAAGAGTATAACATAATATATTGGAAATGAACTACAAACACAAAAATATTAAACAATTGTTCTCGCATGGATAGTTATTTTTGTAGTGACAACCTCGAATCCTATGTAGTTGCGATTCTTAAGCCTTTTACACACATTTCTAAACTAGTTTAATCAAATTCGAGCAAAATGATCTCTAAAATCAAACTTAACAACCACAAATGGAGTATTTTCATCTAATGCTTCAATCGAAACAAAAACCAAACACGAGTTCACATAAATCGCCCTTGATATCGATAAAATCATACGCAAACTTATTTAAAACACTCAACGACCATATTGAAACACTTTTACTTCCCAAATACACTAAGTGAAGCAAAATGTCAACTCTCAATGCATAGAATCCTGTATTGAGCACCAAGGCAGTGATACTAATCGTAACGTACCAATAAACTACTCGTATTCAATAGGTAAGAATCAAGAATCAAATTAGAGTTGTGGAATGAAAGTAATAACACGTCAAAATCAAACTCAATGTGTGTGCAATGAATAAGAAGTCAAATCAAGCAAACACGACAAATTAAGTTTGATTTCCTTGCATTTCTCTTTAAACTAAGCAATTATAGATTCGTTGATTCAAGTATTCACGAAAGAGTATAACATAATTTGTTGGAAATGAACTACGAACACAAAAATATTAAACAACAATTGTTCTCGCATGGATAGTTATTTTTGTAGTGACAACCTCTAATCCTATGTAGTTGCGATTTTTAAGCATTTTACACACATTTCTAAACTAATTTAAGCAAATTCGAGCAAAATGATCTCTAAAATCAAACTTAACAACCACAAATGGAGTATTTTCATCTAATGCTTCAATCGAAACAAAAACCAAACACGAGTTCACATAAATCGCCCTTGAAATCGATAAAATCATACGCAAACTCATTTAAAAAACTCAACGACCATATTGAAACACTTTTACTTTCCAAATCCACTAAGTCCAGCAAAAATGTCAACTCTCAATGCATAGAATCCTTTATTGAGCACCAAGGCAATGATACTAATCGTAACATACCAATAAACTACTCTATTCACTCGGTAAGAATCAATAATCAAATTAGAGTTGTGGAATGAAAGTACTAACACGTCAAAATCAAACTCATTGTGTGTGCAATGAATAAGAAATCAAATCAAGCAAACAGACCAAGTAAGTTTGATTTCCTTTTATTTCACTTTAAACTAAGCAATTATAGATTCGTTGATTCAAATATTCACGAAATAGTATAACATAATATATTGGAAATGAACTACGAACACAAAAATATTAAACAACAATTGTTCTCGCTAGGATAGTTATTTTTGTAGTGAAAACCTCGAATCCTATGTAGTTGTGATTCTTAAGCCTTTAACACACATTTCTAAACTAATTTAATCAAATTCGAGCAAAATGATCTCTAAAATCAAACTCAACAACCACAAATGGAGTATTTTCATCTAATGCTTCAATCGAAACAAAACCAAACACGAGTTCACATAAATCACCCTTGAAATCGATCAAATCATACACAAACTCATTTAAAACACTCAACGACCATATTGAAACACTTTTACTTTCCAAATCCACTAGGTCAAGTTAAATGTCAACTCTCAATGCATAGAATCCTTTATTGAGCACCAAGGCAATGATACTAATCGTAACGTACCAATAAACTACTCGTATTCACTCGGTAAGAATCAATAATCAAATTAGAGTTGTGGAATGAAAGTAATAACACGACAAAATCAAACTCAATGTGTGTGCAACGAATAAGAAATCAAATCAAGCAAATACGACCAACTAAGTTTGATTTCCTTTTATTTCACTTTAAACTAAGCAATTATAGATTCGTTGATTCAAGTATTCTCGAAAGAGTATATCATAATATATTTGAAATGAACTACGAACACAAAAATATTAAACAACAATTGTTCTCGCATGGATAGTTATTTTTGTAGTGAAAACCTCGAATCCTATGTAGTTGTGATTCTTAAGCCTTTAACACATATTTCTAAACTAATTTAATCAAATTCGAGCAAAATGATCTCTAAAATCAAACTCAACAACCACAAATGGAGTATTTTCATCTAATGCTTCAATCGAAACAAAACCAAACACGAGTTCACATAAATCACCCTTGAAATCGATCAAATCATACACAAACTCATTTAAAACACTCAACAACCATATTGAAACACTTTTACTTTCCAAATCCACTAGGTCAAGGTAAATGTCAACTCTCAATGCATAGAATCCTTTATTGAGCACCATGGCAATGATACTAATCGTAACGTACCAATAAACTACTCGTATTCACTCGGTAAGAATCAATAATCAAATTAGAGTTGTGGAATGAAAGTACTAACACGTCAAAATCAAACTCATTGTGTGTGCAATGAATAAGAAATCAAATCAAGCAAACACGACCAAGTAAGTTTGATTTCCTTTTATTTCACTTTAAACTAAGCAATTATAGATTCGATGATTCAAATATTCACGAAATAGTATAACATAATATATTGGAAATGAACTACGAACACAAAAATATTAAACAATTGTTCTCGCATGGATAGTTATTTTTGTAGTGAAAACCTCGAATCCTATGTAGTTGTGATTCTTAAGCCTTTAACACACATTTCTAAACTAATTTAATCAAATTCGAGCAAAATGATCTCTAAATCAAACTTAACAACCACAAATGGAGTATTTTCATCTAATGCTTCAATAACAAAAACCAAACACGAGTTCGCATAAATCACCCTTGAAATCGATCAAATCATACACAAACTCATTTAAAACACTCAACGAGCATATTGAAACACTTTTACTTTCCAAATCCACTAGGTCAAGCAAAATGTCAACTCTCAATGCATAGAATCCTTTATTGAGTACCAAGGCAATGATACTAATCGTAACGTACCAATAAACTACTCGTATTCACTCGGTAAGAATCAAGAATCAAATTAGAGTTGTGGAATGAAAGTACTAACACGTCAAAATCAAACTCATTGTGTGTGCAATGAATAAGAAATCAAATCAAGCAAACAGACCAAGTAAGTTTGATTTCCTTTTATTTCACTTTAAACTAAGCAATTATAGATTCGTTGATTCAAATATTCACGAAATAGTATAACATAATATATTGGAAATGAACTACGAACACAAAAATATTAAACAACAATTGTTCTCGCATGGATAGTTATTTTTGTAGTGAAAACCTCGAATCCTATGTAGTTGTGATTCTTAAGCCTTTAACACACATTTCTAAACTAATTTAACAAATTCGAGCAAAATGATCTCTAAAATCAAACTCAACAACCACAAATGGAGTATTTTCATCTAATGCTTCAATCGAAACAAAACCAAACACGAGTTCACATAAATCACCCTTGAAATCGATCAAATCATACACAAACTCATTTAAAACACTCAACGACCATATTGAAACACTTTTACTTTCCAAATCCACTAGGTCAAGTTAAATGTCAACTCTCAATGCATAGAATCCTTTATTGAGCACCAAGGCAATGATACTAATCGTAACGTACCAATAAACTACTCGTATTCACTCGGTAAGAATCAATAATCAAATTAGAGTTGTGGAATGAAAGTAATAACACGACAAAATCAAACTCAATGTGTGTGCAACGAATAAGAAATCAAATCAAGCAAATACGACCAACTAAGTTTGATTTCCTTTTATTTCACTTTAAACTAAGCAATTATAGATTCGTTGATTCAAGTATTCTCGAAAGAGTATATCATAATATATTTGAAATGAACTACGAACACAAAAATATTAAACAACAATTGTTCTCGCATGGATAGTTATTTTTGTAGTGAAAACCTCGAATCCTATGTAGTTGTGATTCTTAAGCCTTTAACACACATTTCTAAACTAATTTAATCAAATTCGAGCAAAATGATCTCTAAAATCAAACTCAACAACCACAAATGGAGTATTTTCATCTAATGCTTCAATCGAAACAAAACCAAACACGAGTTCACATAAATCACCCTTGAAATCGATCAAATCATACACAAACTCATTTAAAACACTCAACGACCATATTGAAACACTTTTACTTTCCAAATCCACTAGGTCAAGTTAAATGTCAACTCTCAATGCATAGAATCCTTTATTGAGCACCAAGGCAATGATACTAATCGTAACGTACCAATAAACTACTCGTATTCACTCGGTAAGAATCAATAATCAAATTAGAGTTGTGGAATGAAAGTACTAACACGTCAAAATCAAACTCATTGTGTGTGCAATGAATAAGAAATCAAATCAAGCAAACACGACCAAGTAAGTTTGATTTCCTTTTATTTCACTTTAAACTAAGCAATTATAGATTCGTTGATTCAAGTATTCACGAAATAGTATAACATAATATATTGGAAATGAACTACGAACACAAAAATATTAAACAACAATTGTTCTCGCATGGATAGTTATTTTTGTAGTGAAAACCTCGAATCCTATGTAGTTATGATTCTTAAGACTTTAACACACATTTCTAAACTAATTTAATCAAATTCGAGCAAAATGATCTCTAACATCAAACTTAACAACCACAAATGGAGTATTTTCATCTAATGCTTCAATAACAAAAACCAAACACGAGTTCACATAAATCACCCTTGAAATCGATCAAATCATACACAAACTCATTTAAAACACTCAACGACCATATTGAAACACTTTTACTTTCCAAATCCACTAGGTCAAGCAAAATGTCAACTCTCAATGCATAGAATCCTTTATTGAGTACCAAGGCAATGATACTAATCGTAACGTACCAATAAACTACTCGTATTCACTCGGTAAGAATCAAGAATCAAATTAGAGTTGTGGAATGAAAGTAATAACACGTCAAAATCAAACTCAATGTGTGTGCAATGAATAAGAAGTCAAATCAAGCAAACACGACAAAGTCAGTTTGATTTCCTTGTATTTCACTTTAAACTAAGCAATTATAGATTCGTTGATTCAAGTATTCACGAAAGAGTATAACATAATATATTGGAAATGAACTACAAACACAAAAATATTAAACAACAATTGTTCTCGCATAAATAGTTATTTTTGTAGTGACAACCTCGAATCCTATGTAGTTGCGATTCTTAAGCCTTTTACACACATTTCTAAACTAATTTAATCAAATTCGAGCAAAATGATCTCTAAAATCAAACTTAACAACCACAAATGGAGTATTTTCATCTAATGCTTCAATCGAAACAAAAACCAAACACGAGTTCACATAAATCGCCCTTGATATCGATAAAATCATACGCAAACTCATTTAAAACACTCAACGACCATATTGAAACACTTTTACTTCCCAAATCCACTAAGTCAAGCAAAATGTCAACTCTCAATGCATAGAATCCTTTATTGAGCACCAAGGCAGTGATACTAATCGTAACGTACCAATAAACTACTCGTATTCAATAGGTAAGAATCAAGAATCAAATTAGAGTTGTGGAATGAAAGTAATAACACGTCAAAATCAAACTCAATGTGTGTGCAATGAATAAGAAGTCAAATCAAGCAAACACGACAAATTAAGTTTGATTTCCTTGCATTTCACTTTAAACTAAGCAATTATAGATTCGTTGATTCAAGTATTCACGAAAGAGTATAACATAATTTGTTGGAAATGAACTACGAACACAAAAATATTAAACAACAATTGTTCTCGCATGGATAGTTATTTTTGTAGTGACAACCTCTAATCCTATGTAGTTGCGATTTTTAAGCATTTTACACACATTTCTAAACTAATTTAATCAAATTCGAGCAAAATGATCTCTAAAATCAAACTTAACAACCACAAATGGAGTATTTTCATCTAATGCTTCAATCGAAACAAAAACCAAACACGAGTTCACATAAATCGCCCTTGAAATCGATAAAATCATACGCAAACTCATTTAAAACACTCAACGACCATATTGAAACACTTTTACTTTCCAAATCCACTAAGTCAGCAAAATGTCAACTCTCAATGCATAGAATCCTTTATTGAGCACCAAGGCAATGATACTAATCGTAACATACCAATAAACTACTTGTATTCACTCGGTAAGAATCAATAATCAAATTAGAGTTGTGGAATGAAAGTACTAACACGTCAAAATCAAACTCATTGTGTGTGCAATAAATAAGAAATCAAATCAAGCAAACACGACCAAGTAAGTTTGATTTCCTTTTATTTCACTTTAAACTAAGCAATTATAGATTCGTTGATTTAAGTATTCACGAAATAGTATAACATAATATATTGGAAATGAACTACGAACACAAAAATATTAAACAACAATTGTTCTCGCATGGATAGTTATTTTTGTAGTGACAACCTCTAATCCTATGTAGTTGTGATTCTTAAGCCTTTAACACACATTTCTGAACTAATTTAATCAAATTCGAGCAAAATGATCTCTAAAATCAAACTCAACAACCACAAATGGAGTATTTTCATCTGATGCTTCAATCGAAATAGAAACCAAAGACGAGTTCACATAAATCACCCTTGAAATCGATCAAATCATACACAAACTCATTTAAAACAATCAACGACCATATTGAAACACTTTTACTTTCCAAATCCACTAGGTCAAGCTAAATGTCAACTCTCAATGCATAGAATCCTTTATTGAGCACCAAGGCAATGATACTAATCGTAACGTACCAATAAACTACTCGTATTTACTCGGTAAGAATCAATAATCAAATTAGAGTTGTGGAATGAAAGTAATAACACGACAAAATCAAACTCAATGTGTGTGCAACGAATAAGAAATCAAATCAAGCAAATACGACCAACTAAGTTTGATTTCCTTTTATTTCACTTTAAACTAAGCAATTATAGATTCGTTGATTCAAGTATTCTCGAAAGAGTATATCATAATATATTTGAAATGAACTACGAACACAAAAATATTAAACAACAATTGTTCTCGCTTGGATAGTTATTTTTGTAGTGAAAACCTCGAATCCTATGTAGTTGTGATTCTTAAGCCTTTAACACATATTTCTAAACTAATTTAATCAAATTCGAGCAAAATGATCTCTAAAATCAAACTCAACAACCACAAATGGAGTATTTTCATCTAATGCTTCAATCGAAACAAAACCAAACACGAGTTCACATAAATCGCCCTTCATATCGATAAAATCATACGCAAACTCATTTAAAACACTCAACGACCA
This sequence comes from Flaveria robusta, assembly GCA_025506415.1. NCBI lineage: Eukaryota > Viridiplantae > Streptophyta > Magnoliopsida > Asterales > Asteraceae > Flaveria > Flaveria robusta. The sequence continues at coordinate 14,270,086 of CM046475.1, forward strand.
TATTGAAACACTTTTACTTCCCAAATCCACTAAGTCAAGCAAAATGTCAACTCTCAATGCATAGAATCCTTTATTGAGCACCAAGGCAGTGATACTAATCGTAACGTACCAATAAACTACTCGTATTCAATAGGTAAGAATCAAGAATCAAATTAGAGTTGTGGAATGAAAGTAATAACACGTCAAAATCAAACTCAATGTGTGTGCAATGAATAAGAAGTCAAATCAAGCAAACACGACAAATTAAGTTTGATTTCCTTGCATTTCACTTTAAACTAAGCAATTATAGATTCGTTGATTCAAGTATTCACGAAAGAGTATAACATAATTTGTTGGAAATGAACTACGAACACAAAAATATTAAACAACAATTGTTCTCGCATGGATAGTTATTTTTGTAGTGACAACCTCTAATCCTATGTAGTTGCGATTTTTAAGCATTTTACACACATTTCTAAACTAATTTAAACAAATTCGAGCAAAATGATCTCTAAAATCAAACTTAACAACCACAAATGGAGTATTTTCATCTAATGCTTCAATCGAAACAAAAACCAAACACGAGTTCACATAAATCGCCCTTGAAATCGATAAAATCATACGCAAACTCATTTAAAACACTCAACGACCATATTGAAACACTTTTACTTTCCAAATCCACTAGGTCAAGGAAAATGTCAACTCTCAATGCATAGAATCCTTTATTGAGCACCAAGGCAATGATACTAATCGTAACGTACCAATAAACTACTCGTATTCACTCGGTAAGAATCAATAATCAAATTAGAGTTGTGGAATGAAAGTAATAACACGTCAAAATCAAACTCAATGTGTGTGCAATGAATAAGAAATCAAATCAAGCAAACACGACAACTAAGTTTGATTTCCTTTTATTTCACTTTAAACTAAGCAATTATAGATTCGTTGATTCAAGTATTCACGAAAGGTATATCATAATATATTTGAAATGAACTACGAACACAAAAATATTAAACAACAATTGTTCTCGCATGGATAGTTATTTTTGTAGTGAAACCTCGAATCCTATGTAGTTGTGATTCTTAAGCCTTTAACACACATTTCTAAACTAATTTAATCAAATTCGAGCAAAATGATCTCTAAAATCAAACTTAACAACCAAAAATGGAGTATTTTCATCTAATGCTTCAATCGAAACAAAACCAAACACGAGTTCACATAAATCGCCCTTGATATCGATAAAATCATACGCAAACTCATTTAAAACACTCAACGACCATATTGAAACACTTTTACTTCCCAAATCCACTAAGTCAAGCAAAATGTCAACTCTCAAAGCATAGAATCCTTTATTGAGCACCAAGGCAGTGATACTAATCGTAACGTACCAATAAACTACTCGTATTTACTCGGTAAGAATCAATAATCGAATTAGAGTTGTGGAATGAAAGTAATAACACGACAAAATCAAACTCAATGTGTGTGCAACGAATAAGAAATCAAATCAAGCAAATACGACCAACTAAGTTTGATTTCCTTTTATTTCACTTTAAACTAAGCAATTATAGATTCGTTGATTCAAGTATTCTCGAAAGGGTACATCATAATATATTTGAAATGAACTACGAACACAAAAATATTAAACAACAATTGTTCTCGCATGGATAGTTATTTTTGTAGTGAAAACCTCGAATCCTATGTAGTTGTGATTCTTAAGCCTTTAACAAACATTTCTAAACTAATTTAATCAAATTCGAGCAAAATGATCTCTAAAATCAAACTTAACAACCAAAAATGGAGTATTTTCATCTAATGCTTCAATCGAAACAAAACCAAACACGAGTTCACATAAATCGCCCTTGATATCGATAAAATCATACGCAAACTCATTTAAAACACTCAACGACCATATTGAAACACTTTTACTTCCCAAATCCACTAAGTCAAGCAAAATGTCAACTCTCAATGCATAGAATCCTTTATTGAGCACCAAGGCAGTGATACTAATCGTAACGTACCAATAAACTACTCGTATTCAATAGGTAAGAATCAAGAATCAAATTAGAGTTGTGGAATGAAAGTAATAACACGTCAAAATCAAACTCAATGTGTGTGCAATGAATAAGAAGTCAAATCAAGCAAACACGACAAATTAAGTTTGATTTCCTTGCATTTCACTTTAAACTAAGCAATTATAGATTCGTTGATTCAAGTATTCACGAAAGAGTATAACATAATTTGTTGGAAATGAACTACGAACACAAAAATATTAAACAACAATTGTTCTCGCATGGATAGTTATTTTTGTAGTGACAACCTCTAATCCTATGTAGTTGCGATTTTTAAGCATTTTACACACATTTCTAAACTAATTTAAACAAATTCGAGCAAAATGATCTCTAAAATCAAACTAAACAACCACAAATGGAGTATTTTCATCTGATGCTTCAATCGAAACAAAAACCAAACACGAGTTCACATAAATCGCCCTTGAAATCGATAAATCATACGCAAACTCATTTAAAACACTCAACGACCATATTGAAACACTTTTACTTTCCAAATCCACTAGGTCAAGGAAAATGTCAACTCTCAATGCATAGAATCCTTTATTGAGTACCAAGGCAATGATACTAATCGTAACGTACCAATAAACTACTCGTATTCACTCGGTAAGAATCAAGAATCAAATTAGAGTTGTGGAATGAAAGTAATAACACGTCAAAATCTAACTCAATGTGGGTGCAATGAATAAGAAGTCAAATCAAGCAAACACGACAAATTAAGTTTGATTTCCTTGCATTTCACTTTAAACTAAGCAATTATAGATTCGTTGATTCAAGTATTCACGAAAGAGTATAACATAATTTGTTGGAAATGAACTACGAACACAAAAATATTAAACAACAATTGTTCTCGCATGGATAGTCATTTTTGTAGTGACAACCTCTAATCCTATGTAGTTGCGATTTTAAGCCTTTTACACACATTTCTAAACTAATTTAATCAAATTCGAGCAAAATGATCTCTAAAATCAAACTTAACAACCACAAATGGAGTATTTTCATCTAATGCTTCAATCGAAACAAAAACCAAACACGAGTTCACATAAATCGCCCTTGAAATCGATAAAATCATACGCAAACTCATTTAAAACACTCAACGACCATATTGAAACACTTTTACTTTCCAAATCCACTAGGTCAAGCAAATGTCAACTCTCAATGCATAGAATCCTTTATTGAGCACCAAGGCAATGATACTAATCGTAACGTACCAATAAACTACTCGTATTCACTCGGTAAGAATCAATAATCAAATTAGAGTTGTGGAATGAAAGTAATAACACGTCAAAATCAAACTCAATGTGTGTGCAATGAATAAGAAATCAAATCAAGCAAACACGACCAACTAAGTTTGATTTCCTTTTATTTCACTTTAAACTAAGCAATTATAGATTCGTTGATTCAAGTATTCACGAAAGAGTATATCATAATATATTTGAAATGAACTACGAACACAAAAATATTAAACAACAATTGTTCTCGCATGGATAGTTATTTTTGTAGTGAAACCTCGAATCCTATGTAGTTGTGATTCTTAAGCCTTTAACACACATTTCTAAACTAATTTAATCAAATTCGAGCAAAATGATCTCTAAAATCAAACTTAACAACCAAAAATGGAGTATTTTCATCTAATGCTTCAATCGAAACAAAACCAAACACGAGTTCACATAAATCGCCCTTGATATCGATAAAATCATACGCAAACTCATTTAAAACACTCAACGACCATATTGAAACACTTTTACTTCCCAAATCCACTAAGTCAAGCAAAATGTCAACTCTCAAAGCATAGAATCCTTTATTGAGCACCAAGGCAGTGATACTAATCGTAACGTACCAATAAACTACTCGTATTCACTAGGTAAGAATCAAGAATCAAATTAGAGTTGTGGAATGAAAGTAATAACACGTCAAAATCAAACTCAATGTGTGTGCAATGAATAAGAAGTCAAATCAAGCAAACACGACAAATTAAGTTTGATTTCCTTGCATTTCACTTTAAACTAAGCAATTATAGATTCGTTGATTCAAGTATTCACGAAAGAGTATAACATAATTTGTTGGAAATGAACTACGAACACAAAAATATTAAACAACAATTGTTCTCGCATGGATAGTTATTTTTGTAGTGACAACCTCTAATCCTATGTAGTTGCGATTTTAAGCCTTTTACACACATTTCTAAACTAATTTAATCAAATTCGAGCAAAATGATCTCTAAAATCAAACTTAACAACCACAAATGGAGTATTTTCATCTAATGCTTCAATCGAAACAAAAACCAAACACGAGTTCACATAAATCACCCTTGAAATCGATCAAATCATACACAAACTCATTTAAAACACTCAACGACCATATTGAAACACTTTTACTTTCCAAATCCACTAAGTCAAGCAAAATGTCAACTCTCAATGCATAGAATCCTTTATTGAGCACCAAGGCAATGATACTAATCGTAACGTACCAATAAACTACTCGTATTCACTCGGTAAGAATCAATAATCAAATTAGAGTTGTGGAATGAAAGTACTAACACGTCAAAATCAAACTCAATGTGTGTGCAATGAATAAGAAATCAAATCAAGCAAACACGACCAAGTAAGTTTGATTTCCTTTTATTTCACTTTAAACTAAGCAATTATAGATTCGTTGATTCAAGTATTCACGAAAGAGTATAACATAATATATTGGAAATGAACTACGAACACAAAAATATTAAACAACAATTGTTCTCGCATGGATAGTTATTTTTGTAGTGAAAACCTCGAATCCTATGTAGTTGTGATTCTTAAGCCTTTAACACACATTTCTAAACTAATTTAATCAAATTCGAGCAAAATGATCTCTAACATCAAACTTAACAACCACAAATGGAGTATTTTCATCTAATGCTTCAATAACAAAAACCAAACACAAGTTCACATAAATCACCCTTGAAATCGATCAAATCATACACAAACTCATTTAAAACACTCAACGACCATATTGAAACACTTTTACTTTCCAAATCCACTAGGTCAAGCAAAATGTCAACTCTCAATGCATAGAATCCTTTATTGAGTACCAAGGCAATGATACTAATCGTAACGTACCAATAAACTACTCGTATTCACTCGGTAAGAATCAAGAATCAAATTAGAGTTGTGGAATGAAAGTAATAACACGTCAAAATCAAACTCAATGTGTGTGCAATGAATAAGAAGTCAAATCAAGCAAACACGACAAAGTAAGTTTGATTTCCTTGTATTTCACTTTAAACTAAGCAATTATAGATTCGTTGATTCAAGTATTCACGAAAGAGTATAACATAATATATTGGAAATAAACTACAAACACAAAAATATTAAACAATTGTTCTCGCATGGATAGTTATTTTTGTAGTGACAACCTCGAATCCTATGTAGTTGCGATTCTTAAGCCTTTTACACACATTTCTAAACTAATTTAATCAAATTCGAGCAAAATGATCTCTAAAATCAAACTTAACAACCACAAATGGAGTATTTTCATCTAATGCTTCAATCGAAACAAAAACCAAACACGAGTTCACATAAATCACCCTTGAAATCGATCAAATCATACACAAACTCATTTAAAACACTCAACGACCATATTGAAACACTTTTACTTTCCAAATCCACTAAGTCAAGCAAAATGTCAACTCTCAATGCATAGAATCCTTTATTGAGCACCAAGGCAATGATACTAATCGTAACGTACCAATAAACTACTCGTATTCACTCGGTAAGAATCAATAATCAAATTAGAGTTGTGGAATGAAAGTACTAACACGTCAAAATCAAACTCATTGTGTGTGCAATGAATAAGAAATCAAATCAAGCAAACACGACCAAGTAAGTTTGATTTCCTTTTATTTCACTTTAAACTAAGCAATTATAGATTCGTTGATTCAAGTATTCACGAAATAGTATAACATAATATATTGGAAATGAACTACGAACACAAAAATATTAAACAACAATTGTTCTCGCATGGATAGTTATTTTTGTAGTGACAACCTCTAATCCTATGTAGTTGTGATTCTTAAGCCTTTAACACACATTTCTAAACTAATTTAATCAAATTCGAGCAAAATGATCTCTAAAATCAAACTTAACAACCACAAATGGAGTATTTTCATCTAATGCTTCAATCGAAACAAAAACCAAACACGAGTTCACATAAATCACCCTTGAAATCGATCAAATCATACACAAACTCATTTAAAACACTCAACGACCATATTGAAACACTTTTACTTTCCAAATCCACTAGGTCAAGCAAAATGTCAACTCTCAATGCATAGAATCCTTTATTGAGCACCAAGGCAATGATACTAATCGTAACGTACCAATAAACTACTCGTATTCACTCGGTAAGAATCAATAATCAAATTAGAGTTGTGGAATGAAAGTAATAACACGACAAAATCAAACTCAATGTGTGTGCAACGAATAAGAAATCAAATCAAGCAAAAACGACCAACTAAGTTTGATTTCCTTTTATTTCACTTTAAACTAAGCAATTATAGATTCGTTGATTCAAGTATTCTCGAAAGAGTATATCATAATATATTTGTAATGAACTACGAACACAAAAATATTAAACAACAATTGTTCTCGCATGGATAGTTATTTTTACAGTAACAACCTCTAATCCTATGTAGTTGTGATTCTTAAGCCTTTAACACACATTTCTAAACTAATTTAATCAAATTCGAGCCAAATGATCTCTAAAATCAAACTCAACAACCACAAATGGAGTATTTTCATCTAATGCTTCAATCGAAACAAAAACCAAACACGAGTTCACATAAATCGCCCTTGATATCGATAAAATCATACGCAAACTCATTTAAAACACTCAACGACCATATTGAAACACTTTTACTTCCCAAATCCACTAAGTCAAGCAAAATGTCAACTCTCAATGCATAGAATCCTTTATTGAGCACCAAGGCAGTGATACTAATCGTAACGTACCAATAAACTACTCGTATTCAATAGGTAAGAATCAAGAATCAAATTAGAGTTGTGGAATGAAAGTAATAACACGTCAAAATCAAACTCAATGTGTGTGCAATGAATAAGAAGTCAAATCAAGCAAACACGACAAATTAAGTTTGATTTCCTTGCATTTCACTTTAAACTAAGCAATTATAGATTCGTTGATTCAAGTATTCACGAAAGAGTATAACATAATTTGTTGGAAATGAACTACGAACACAAAAATATTAAACAACAATTGTTCTCGCATGGATAGTTATTTTTGTAGTGACAACCTCTAATCCTATGTAGTTGCGATTTTTAAGCATTTTACACACATTTCTAAACTAATTTAAGCAAATTCGAGCAAAATGATCTCTAAAATCAAACTTAACAACCACAAATGGAGTATTTTCATCTAATGCTTCAATCGAAACAAAAACCAAACACGAGTTCACATAAATCGCCCTTGAAATCGATAAAATCATACGCAAACTCATTTAAAACACTCAACGACCATATTGAAATACTTTTACTTTCCAAATCCACTAGGTCAAGGAAAATGTCAACTCTCAATGCATAGAATCCTTTATTGAGTACCAAGGCAATGATACTAATCGTAACGTACCAATAAACTACTCGTATTCACTCGGTAAGAATCAAGAATCAAATTAGAGTTGTGGAATGAAAGTAATAACACGTCAAAATCAAACTCAATGTGTGTGCAATGAATAAGAAGTCAAATCAAGCAAACACGACAAATTAAGTTTGATTTCCTTGCATTTCACTTTAAACTAAGCAATTATAGATTCGTTGATTCAAGTATTCACGAAAGAGTATAACATAATTTGTTGGAAATGAACTAAGAACACAAAAATATTAAACAACAATTGTTCTCGCATGGATAGTTATTTTTGTAGTGACAACCTCGAATCCTATGTAGTTGCGATTCTTAAGCCTTTTACACACATTTCTAAACTAATTTAATCAAATTCGAGCAAAATGATCTCTAAAATCAAACTTAACAACCACAAATGGAGTATTTTCATCTAATGCTTCAATCGAAACAAAAACCAAACACGAGTTCACATAAATCGCCCTTGAAATCGATAAAATCATACGCAAACTCATTTAAAACACTCAACGACCATATTGAAACACTTTTACTTTCCAAATCCACTAGGTCAAGCAAAATGTCAACTCTCAATGCATAGAATCCTTTATTGAGCACCAAGGCAATGATACTAATCGTAACGTACCAATAAACTACTCGTATTCACTCGGTAAGAATCAAGAATCAAATTAGAGTTGTGGAATGAAAGTAATAACACGTCAAAATCAAACTCAATGTGTGTGCAATGAATAAGAAGTCAAATCAAGCAAACACGACAAAGTAAGTTTGATTTCCTTGTATTTCACTTTAAACTAAGCAATTATAGATTCGTTGATTCAAGTATTCACGAAAGAGTATAACATAATATATTGGAAACGAACTACAAACACAAAAATATTAAACAATTGTTCTCGCATGGATAGTTATTTTTGTAGTGACAACCTCTAATCCTATGTAGTTGCGATTCTTAAGCCTTTTACACACATTTCTAAACTAATTTAATCAAATTCGAGCAAAATGATCTCTAAAATCAAACTTAACAACCACAAATGGAGTATTTTCATCTAATGCTTCAATCGAAACAAAAACCAAACACGAGGCCACATAAATCACCCTTGAAATCGATCAAATCATACACAAACTCATTTAAAACACTCAACGACCATATTGAAACACTTTTACTTTCCAAATCCACTAAGTCAAGCAAAATGGCAACTCTCAATGCATAGAATCCTTTATTGAGCACCAAGGCAATGATACTAGTCGTAACGTACCAATAAACTACTCGTATTCACTCGGTAAGAATCAATAATCAAATTAGAGTTGTGGAATGAAAGTAATAACACGTCAAAATCAAACTCATTGTGTGTGCAATGAATAAGAAATCAAATCAAGCAAACACGACCAAGTAAGTTTGATTTCCTTTTATTTCACTTTAAACTAAGCAATTATAGATTCGTTGATTCAAGTATTCACGAAAGAGTATAACATAATATATTGGAAACGAACTACAAACACAAAAATATTAAACAACAATTGTTCTCGCATGGATAGTTATTTTTGTAGTGACAACCTCTAATCCTATGTAGTTGTGATTCTTAAGCCTTTTACACACATTTCTAAACTAATTTAATCAAATTCGAGCAAAATGATCTCTAAAATCAAACTTAACAACCACAAATGGAGTATTTTCATCTAATGCTTCAATCGAAACAAAAACCAAACACGAGTTCACATAAATCACCCTTGAAATCGATCAAATCATACACAAACTCATTTAAAACACTCAACGACCATATTGAAACACTTTTACTTTCCAAATCCACTAAGTCAAGCAAAATGTCAACTCTCAATGCATAGAATCCTTTATTGAGCACCAAGGCAATGATACTAATCGTAACGTACCAATAAACTACTCGTATTCACTCGGTAAGAATCAATAATCAAATTAGAGTTGTGGAATGAAAGTAATAACACGACAAAATCAAACTCAATGTGTGTGCAACGAATAAGAAATCAAATCAAGCAAAAACGACCAACTAAGTTTGATTTCCTTTTATTTCACTTTAAACTAAGCAATTATAGATTCGTTGATTCAAGTATTCACGAAAGAGTATATCATAATATATTTGTAATGAACTACGAACACAAAAATATTAAACAACAATTGTTCTCGCATGGATAGTTATTTTTACAGTAACAACCTCTAATCCTATGTAGTTGTGATTCTTAAGCCTTTAACACACATTTCTAAACTAATTTAATCAAATTCGAGCCAAATTATCTCTAAAATCAAACTCAACAACCACAAATGGAGTATTTTCATCTAATGCTTCAATCGAAACAAAAACCAAACACGAGTTCACATAAATCGCCCTTGATATCGATAAAATCATACGCAAACTCATTTAAAACACTCAACGACCATATTGAAACACTTTTACTTCCCAAATCCACTAAGTCAAGCAAAATGTCAACTCTCAATGCATAGAATCTTTTATTGAGCACCAAGGCAGTGATACTAATCGTAACGTACCAATAAACTACTCGTATTCAATAGGTAAGAATCAAGAATCAAATTAGAGTTGTGGAATGAAAGTAATAACACGTCAAAATCAAACTCAATGTGTGTGCAATGAATAAGAAGTCAAATCAAGCAAACACGACAAATTAAGTTTGATTTCCTTGCATTTCACTTTAAACTAAGCAATTATAGATTCGTTGATTCAAGTATTCACGAAAGAGTATAACATAATTTGTTGGAAATGAACTAAGAACACAAAAATATTAAACAACAATTGTTCTCGCATGGATAGTTATTTTTGTAGTGACAACCTCTAATCCTATGTAGTTGCGATTTTTAAGCATTTTACACACATTTCTAAACTAATTTAAACAAATTCGAGCAAAATGATCTCTAAAATCAAACTAAACAACCACAAATGGAGTATTTTCATCTGATGCTTCAATCGAAACAAAAACCAAACACGAGTTCACATAAATCGCCCTTGAAATCGATAAAATCATACGCAAACTCATTTAAAACACTCAACGACAATATTGAAACACTTTTACTTTCCAAATCCACTAGGTCAAGGAAAATGTCAACTCTCAATGCATAGAATCCTTTATTGAGTACCAAGGCAATGATACTAATCGTAACGTACCAATAAACTACTCGTATTCACTCGGTAAGAATCAAGAATCAAATTAGAGTTGTGGAATGAAAGTAATAACACGTCAAAATCTAACTCAATGTGGGTACAATGAATAAGAAGTCAAATCAAGCAAACACGACAAAGTCAGTTTGATTTCCTTGTATTTAACTTTAAACTAAGCAATTATAGATTCGTTGATTCAAGTATTCACAAAAGAGTATAACATAATATATTGGAAATGAACTACAAACACAAAAATATTAAACAATTGTTCTCGCATGGATAGTTATTTTTGTAGTGACAACCTCGAATCCTATGTAGTTGCGATTCTTAAGCCTTTTACACACATTTCTAAACTAATTTAATCAAATTCGAGCAAAATGATCTCTAAAATAAAACTTAACAACCACAAATGGAGTATTTTCATCTAATGCTTCAATCGAAACAAAAACCAAACACGAGGCCACATAAATCACCCTTGAAATCGATCAAATCATACACAAACTCATTTAAAACACTCAACGACCATATTGAAACACTTTTACTTTCCAAATCCACTAAGTCAAGCAAAATGTCAACTCTCAATGCATAGAATCCTTTATTGAGCACCAAGGCAATGATACTAATCGTAACGTACCAATAAACTACTCGTATTCACTCGGTAAGAATCAATAATCAAATTAGAGTTGTGGAATGAAAGTAATAACACGACAAAATCAAACTCAATGTGTGTGCAACGAATAAGAAATCAAATCAAGCAAATACGACCAACTAAGTTTGATTTCCTTTTATTTCACTTTAAACTAAGCAATTATAGATTCGTTGATTCAAGTATTCACGAAAGAGTATATCATAATATATTTGAATGAACTACGAACACAAAAATATTAAACAACAATTGTTCTCGCATGGATAGTTATTTTTGTAGTAACAACCTCTAATCCTATGTAGTTGTGATTCTTAAGCCTTTAACACACATTTCTAAACTAATTTAATCAAATTCGAGCCAAATGATCTCTAAAATCAAACTCAACAACCACAAATGGAGTATTTTCATCTAATGCTTCAATCGAAACAAAAACCAAACACGAGTTCACATAAATCGCCCTTGATCGATAAAATCATACGCAAACTCATTTAAAACACTCAACGACCATATTGAAACACTTTTACTTCCCAAATCCACTAAGTCAAGCAAAATGTCAACTCTCAATGCATAGAATCCTTTATTGAGCACCAAGGCAGTGATACTAATCGTAACGTACCAATAAACTACTCGTATTCAATAGGTAAGAATCAAGAATCAAATTAGAGTTGTGGAATGAAAGTAATAACACGTCAAAATCAAACTCAATGTGTGTGCAATGAATAAGAAGTCAAATCAAGCAAACACGACAAATTAAGTTTGATTTCCTTGCATTTCACTTTAAACTAAGCAATTATAGATTCGTTGATTCAAGTATTCACGAAAGAGTATAACATAATTTGTTGGAAATGAACTACGAACACAAAAATATTAAACAACAATTGTTCTCGCATGGATAGTTATTTTTGTAGTGACAACCTCTAATCCTATGTAGTTGCGATTTTAAGCCTTTTACACACATTTCTAAACTAATTTAATCAAATTCGAGCAAAATGATCTCTAAAATCAAACTTAACAACCACAAATGGAGTATTTTCATCTAATGCTTCAATCGAAACAAAAACCAAACACGAGTTCACATAAATCGCCCTTGAAATCGATAAAATCATACGCAAACTCATTTAAAACACTCAACGACCATATTGAAACACTTTTACTTTCCAAATCCACTAAGTCAAGCAAAATGTCAACTCTCAATGCATAGAATCCTTTATTGAGCACCAAGGCAATGATACTAATCGTAACGTACCAATAAACTACTCGTATTCACTCGGTAAGAATCAAGAATCAAATTAGAGTTGTGGAATGAAAGTAATAACACGTCAAAATCAAACTCAATGTGTGTGCAATGAATAAGAAGTCAAATCAAGCAAACACGACAAAGTCAGTTTGATTTCCTTGTATTTCACTTTAAACTAAGCAATTATAGATTCGTTGATTCAAGTATTCACGAAAGAGTATAACATAATATATTGGAAATGAACTACAAACACAAAAATATTAAACAATTGTTCTCGCATGGATAGTTATTTTTGTAGTGACAACCTCTAATCCTATGTAGTTGCGATTCTTAAGCCTTTTACACACATTTCTAAACTAATTTAATCAAATTCGAGCAAAATGATCTCTAAAATAAACTTAACAACCACAAATGGAGTATTTTCATCTAATGCTTCAATCGAAACAAAAACCAAACACGAGGCCACATAAATCACCCTTGAAATCGATCAAATCATACACAAACTCATTTAAAACACTCAACGACCATATTGAAACACTTTTACTTTCCAAATCCACTAAGTCAAGCAAAATGTCAACTCTCAATGCATAGAATCCTTTATTGAGCACCAAGGCAATGATACTAATCGTAACGTACCAATAAACTACTCGTATTCACTCGGTAAGAATCAATAATCAAATTAGAGTTGTGGAATGAAAGTAATAACACGTCAAAATCAAACTCAATGTGTGTGCAATGAATAAGAAATCAAATCAAGCAAACACGACCAAGTAAGTTTGATTTCCTTTTATTTCACTTTAAACTAGGCAATTATAGATTCGTTGATTCAACTATTCACGAAAGAGTATAATAATATATTGGAATTGAACAACAAACACAAAAATATTAAACAACAATTGTTCTCGCATGGATATTTATTTTTCTAGTAACAACCTCTAATCGTATGTAGTTGTGATTCTCAAGACTTTGACACACATTTCTAAACTAATTTAATCAAATTCGAGCAAAATGATCTCTAAAATCAAACTTAACAATGACAAATGGAGTATTTTCATCTAATGCTTCAATCGAAACAAAAACCAAACACGAGGCCACATAAATCACCCTTGATATCGATAAAATCATACGCAAACTCATTTAAAACACTCAACGACCATATTGAAACACTTTTACTTCCCAAATCCACTAAGTCAAGCAAAATGTCAACTCTCAATGCATAGAATCCTTTATTGAGCACCAAGGCAGTGATACTAATCGTAACGTACCAATAAACTACTCGTATTCAATAGGTAAGAATCAAGAATCAAATTAGAGTTGTGGAATGAAAGTAATAACACGTCAAAATCAAACTCAATGTGTGTGCAATGAATAAGAAGTCAAATCAAGCAAACACGACAAATTAAGTTTGATTTCCTTGCATTTCACTTTAAACTAAGCAATTATAGATTCGTTGATTCAAGTATTCACGAAAGAGTATAACATAATTTGTTGGAAATGAACTACGAACACAAAAATATTAAACAACAATTGTTCTCGCATGGATAGTCATTTTTGTAGTGACAACCTCTAATCCTATATAGTTGCGATTTTTAAGCATTTTACGCACATTTATAAACTAATTTAAGCAAATTCGAGCAAAATGATCTCTAAAATCAAACTTAACAACCACAAATGGAGTATTTTCATCTAATGCTTCAATCGAAACCAAAACCAAACACGAGTTCACATAAATCGCCCTTGAAATCGATAAAATCATACGCAAACTCATTTAAAACACGCAACGACCATATTGAAACACTTTTACTTTCCAAATCCACTAGGTCAAGGAAAATGTCAACTCTCAATGCATAGAATCCTTTATTGAGCACCAAGGCAATGATACTAATCGTAACGTACCAATAAACTACTCGTATTCACTCGGTAAGAATCAAGAATCAAATTAGAGTTGTGGAATGAAAGTAATAACACGTCAAAATCTAACTCAATGTGTGTGCAATGAATAAGAAGTCAAATCAAGCAAACACGACAAATTAAGTTTGATTTCCTTGCATTTCACTTTAAACTAAGCAATTATAGATTCGTTGATTCAAGTTTTCACGAAAGAGTATAACATAATTTGTTGGAAATGAACTAAGAACACAAAAATATTTAACAACAATTGTTCTCGCATGGATAGTTGTTTTTGTAGTGACAACCTCGAATCCTATGTAGTTACGATTCTTAAGCCTTTAACACACATTTCAAAACTAATTTATTCAAATTCGAGCAAAATGATCTCTAAAATCAAACTCAACAACCACAAATGGAGTTTTTTCATCTAATGCTTCAATAGAAACAAAAACCAAACACGAGTTCACATAAATCGCCCTTGAAATCGATAAAATCATACGCAAACTCATTTAAAACACTCAACGACCATATTGAAACACTTTTACTTTCCAAATCCACTAGGTCAAGCTAAATGTCAACTCCCAATGCATAGAATCCTTTATTGACCACCAAGGCAATGATACTAATCGTAACGTACCAATAAACTACTCGTATTCACTCGGTAAGAATCAATAATCAAATTAGAGTTGTGGAATGAAAGTAATAACACGACAAAATCAAACTCAATGTGTGTGCAACGAATAAGAAATCAAATCAAGCAAATACGACCAACTAAGTTTGATTTCCTTTTATTTCACTTTAAACTAAGCAATTATAGATTCGTTGATTCAAGTATTCACGAAAGAGTATAACATAATTTGTTGGTAATGAACTAAGAACACAAAAATATTAAACAACGATTGTTCTCGCATGGATAGTTGTTTTTGTAGTGACAACCTCGAATCCTATGTAGTTGCGATTCTTAAGCCTTTAACACACATTTCTAAACTAATTTAATTAAATTCGAGCAAAATGATCTCTAAAATCAAACTCAACAACCACAAATGGAGTATTTTCATCTAATGCTTCAATCGAAACAAAAACCAAACACGAGTTCACATAAATCGCCCTTGATATCGATAAAATCATACACAAACTCATTTAAAACACTCAACGACCATATTGAAACACTTTTACTTCCCAAATCCACTAAGTCAAGCAAAATGTCAACTCTCAATGCATAGAATCCTTTATTGAGCACCAAGGCAATGATACTAATCGTAACGTACCAATAAACTACTCGTATTCACTCGGTAAGAATCAAGAATCAAATTAGAGTTGTGAAATGAAAGTAATAACACGTCAAAATCAAACTGAATGGGTGTGCAATGAATAAGAAGTCAAATCAAGCAAACACGACAAATTAAGTTTGATTTCCTTGTATTTCACTTTAAACTAAGCAATTATAGATTCGTTGATTCAAGTATTCACGAAAGAGTATAACATAATGTGTTGGAAATGAACTACGAACACAAAAATATTAAACAACAATTGTTCTCGCATGGATAGTTATTTTTGTAGTGACAACCTCTAATCCTATGTAGTTGCGATTCTTAATCCTTTTACACACATTTCTAAACTAATTTAATCAAATTCGAGCAAAATGATCTCTAAAATCAAACTTAACAACCACAAATGGAGTATTTTCATCTAATGCTTCAATCGAAACAAAAACCAAACACGAGTTCACATAAATCACCCTTGAAATCGATCAAATCATACACAAACTCATTTAAAACACTCAACGACCATATTGAAACACTTTTACTTTCCAAATCCACTAAGTCAAGCAAAATGTCAACTCTCAATGCATAGAATCCTTTATTGAGCACCAAGGCAATGATACTAATCGTAACGTACCAATAAACTACTCGTATTCACTCGGTAAGAATCAATAATCAAATTAGAGTTGTGGAATGAAAGTAATAACACGTCAAAATCAAACTCAACGTGTGTGCAATGAATAAGAAGTCAAATCAAGCAAACACGACAAATTAAGTTTGATTTCCTTGTATTTCACTTTAAACTAAGCAATTATAGATTCGTTGATTCAAGTATTCACGAAAGAGTATAACATAATTTGTTGGAAATGAACTACGAACACAAAAATATTAAACAACAATTGTTCTCGCATGGATAGTTATTTTTGTAGTGACAACCTCGAATCCTATGTAGTTGCGATTCTTAAGCCTTTAACACACATTTCTAAACTAATTTAATCAAATTCGAGCAAAATAATCTCTAAAATCAAACTCAACAACCACAAATGGAGTATTTTCATCTAATGCTTCAATCGAAACAAAAACCAAACACGAGTTCACATAAATCGCCCTTGAAATCGATAAAATCATACGCAAACTCATTTAAAACACTCAACGACCATATTGAAACACTTTTACTTCCAAATCCACTAGGTCAAGCAAAATGTCAACTCTCAATGCATAGAATCCTTTATTGAGCACCAAGGCAATGATACTAATCGTAACGTACCAATAAACTACTCGTATTCACTCGGTAAGAATCAATAATCAAATTAGAGTTGTGGAATGAAAGTAATAACACGTCAAAATCAAACTCAATGTGTGTGCAATGAATAAGAAATCAAATCAAGCAAACACGACCAACTAAGTTTGATTTCCTTTTATTTCACTTTAAACTAAGCAATTATAGATTCGTTGATTCAAGTATTCACGAAAGAGTATATCATAATATATTTGAAATGAACTACGAACACAAAAATATTAAACAACAATTGTTCTCGCATGGATAGTTATTTTTGTAGTGACAACCTCTAATCCTATGTAGTTGTGATTCTTAAGCCTTTAACACACATTTCTAAACTAATTTAATCAAATTCGAGCAAAATGATCTCTAAAATCAAACTTAACAACCACAAATGGAGTATTTTCATCTAATGCTTCAATCGAAACAAAAACCAAACACGAGTTCACATAAATCGCCCTTGAAATCGATAAAATCATACGCAAACTCATTTAAAACACTCAACGACCATATTGAAACACTTTTACTTTCAAATCCACTAACTAAGCAAAATGACAACTTTCAATGCATAGAATCCTTTATTGAGCACCAAGGCAATGATACTAGTCGTAACGTACCAATAAACTACTCGTATTAATCGGTAAGAATCAAGAATCAAATTAGAGTTGTGGAATGAAAGTAATAACACGTCAAAATCAAACTCAACGTGTGTGCAATGAATAAGAAGTCAAATCAAGCAAACACGACAAAGTAAGTTTGATTTCCTTGTATTTCACTTTAAACTAAGCAATTACAGATTCGTTGATTCAAGTATTCACGAAAGAGTATAACATAATTTATTGGAAATGAACTACAAACACAAAAATATTAAACAACAATTGTTCTCGCATGGATAGTTATTTTTGTAGTGACAACCTCTAATCCTATGTAGTTGCGATTCTTAAGCCTTTTACACACATTTCTAAACTAATTTAATCAAATTCGAGCAAAATGATCTCTAAAATCAAACTTAACAACCACAAATGGAGTATTTTCATCTAATGCTTCAATCGAAACAAAAACCAAACACGAGGCCACATAAATCACCCTTGAAATCGATCAAATCATACACAAACTCATTTAAAACACTCAACGACCATATTGAAACACTTTTACTTTCCAAATCCACTAAGTCAAGCAAAATGGCAACTCTCAATGCATAGAATCCTTTATTGAGCACCAAGGCAATGATACTAGTCGTAACGTACCAATAAACTACTCGTATTCACTCGGTAAGAATCAATAATCAAATTAGAGTTGTGGAATGAAAGTAATAACACGTCAAAATCAAACTCAATGTGTGTGCAATGAATAAGAAGTCAAATCAAGCAAACACGACAAATTAAGTTTGATTTCCTTGCATTTCACTTTAAACTAAGCAATTATAGATTCGTTGATTCAAGCATTCACGAAAGAGTATAACATAATTTGTTGGTAATGAACTAAGAACACAAAAATATTAAACAACAATTGTTCTCGCATGGATAGTTATTTTTGTAGTGACAACCTCGAATCCTATGTAGTTGCGATTCTTAAGCCTTTAACACACATTTCTAAACTAATTTAATCAAATTCGAGCAAAATGATCTCTAAAATCAAACTCAACAACCACAAATGGAGTATTTTCATCTAATGCTTCAATCGAAACAAAAACCAAACACGAGTTCACATAAATCGCCCTTGAAATAGATAAAATCATACGCAAACTCATTTAAAACACTCAACGACCATATTGAAACACTTTTACTTTCCAAATCCACTAGGTCAAGCAAAATGTCAACTCTCAATGCATAGAATCCTTTTTGAGCACCAAGGCAATGATACTAATCGTAACGTACCAATAAACTACTCGTATTCACTCGGTAAGAATCAATAATCAAATTAGAGTTGTGGAATGAAAGTAATAACACGTCAAAATCAAACTCAATGTGTGTGCAATGAATAAGAAATCAAATCAAGCAAACACGACCAACTAAGTTTGATTTCCTTTTATTTCACTTTAAACTAAGCAATTATAGATTCGTTGATTCAAGTATTCACGAAAGAGTATAACATAATATATTTGAAATGAACTACGAACACAAAAATATTAAACAACAATTGTTCTCGCATGGATAGTTATTTTTGTAGTGACAACCTCTAATCCTATGTAGTTGTGATTCTTAAGCCTTTAACACACATTTCTAAACTAATTTAATCAAATTCGAGCAAAATGATCTCTAAAATCAAACTCAACAACCACAAATGGAGTATTTTCATCTAATGCTTCAATCGAAACAAAAACCAAACACGAGTTCACATAAATCGCCCTTGAAATAGATAAAATCATACGCAAACTCATTTAAAACACTCAACGACCATATTGAAACACTTTTACTTCCCAAATCCACTAGGTCAAGCTAAATGTCAACTCTCAATGCATAGAATCCTTTATTGAGCACCAAGGCAATGATACTAATCGTAACGTACCAATAAACTACTCGTATTCACTCGGTAAGAATCAATAATCAAATTAGAGTTGTGAAATGAAAGTAATAACACGACAAAATCAAACTCAATGTGTGTGCAACGAATAAGAAATCAAATCAAGCAAATACGACCAACTAAGTTTGATTTCCTTTTATTTCACTTTAAACTAAGCAATTATAAATTCGTTGATTTAAGTATTCTCGAAAGAGTATATCATAATATATTTGTAATGAACTACGAACACAAAAATATTAAGCAACAATTGTTCTCGCATGGATAGTTATTTTTACAGTAACAACCTCTAATCCTATGTAGTTGTGATTCTTAAGCCTTTAACACACATTTCTAAACTAATTTAATCAAATTCGAGCCAAATGATCTCTAAAATCAAACTCAACAACCACAAATGGAGTATTTTCATCTAATGCTTCAATCGAAACAAAAACCAAACACGAGTTCACATAAATCGCCCTTGATATCGATAAAATCATACGCAAACTCATTTAAAACACTCAACGACCATATTGAAACACTTTTACTTCCCAAATCCACTAAGTCAAGCAAAATGTCAACTCTCAATGCATAGAATCCTTTATTGAGCGCCAAGGCAGTGATACTAATCGTAACGTACCAATAAACTACTCGTATTCAATAGGTAAGAATCAAGAATCAAATTAGAGTTGTGGAATGAAAGTAATAACACGTCAAAATCAAACTCAATGTGTGTGCAATGAATAAGAAGTCAAATCAAGCAAACACGACAAATTAAGTTTGATTTCCTTGCATTTCACTTTAAACTAAGCAATTATAGATTCGTTGATTCAAGTATTCACGAAAGAGTATAACATAATTTGTTGGAAATGAACTACGAACACAAAAATATTAAACAACAATTGTTCTCGCATAGATAGTTATTTTTGTAGTGACAACCTCTAATCCTATGTGGTTGCGATTTTTAAGCATTTTACACACATTTCTAAACTAATTTAAGTAAATTCGAGCAAAATGATCTCTAAAATCAAACTTAACAACCACAAATGGAGTATTTTCATCTAATGCTTCAATCGAAACAAAAACCAAACACGAGGCCACATAAATCACCCTTGAAATCGATCAAATCATACACAAACTCATTTAAAACACTCAACGACCATAGTGAAACACTTTTACTTTCCAAATCCACTATGTCAAGCAAAAATGTCAACTCTCAATGCATAGAATCCTTTATTGAGCACCAAGGCAATGATACTAATCGTAACGTACCAATAAACTACTCGTATTCACTCGGTAAGAATCAATAATCAAATTAGAGTTGTGGAATGAAAAGTACTAACACGTCAAAATCAAACTCAATGTGTGTGCAATGAATAAGAAGTCAAATCAAGCAAACACGACAAATTAAGTTTGATTTCCTTGCATTTCACTTTAAACTAAGCAATTATAGATTCGTTGATTCAAGTATTCACGAAAGAGTATAACATAATTTTGGAATGAACTAAGAACACAAAAATATTAAACAACAATTGTTCTCGCATGGATAGTTATTTTTGTAGTGACAACCTCGAATCCTATGTAGTTGCGATTCTTAAGCCTTTAACACACATTTCTAAACTAATTTAATCAAATTCGAGCAAAATGATCTCTAAAATCAAACTCAACAACCACAAATGGAGTATTTTCATCTAATGCTTCAATCGAAACAAAAACCAAACACGAGTTCACATAAATCGCCCTTGAAATAGATAAAATCATACGCAAACTCATTTAAAACACTCAACGACCATATTGAAACACTTTTACTTCCCAAATCCACTAGGTCAAGCTAAATGTCAACTCTCAATGCATAGAATCCTTTTTGAGCACCAAGGCAATGATACTAATCGTAACGTACCAATAAACTACTCGTATTCACTCGGTAAGAATCAATAATCAAATTAGAGTTGTGGAATGAAAGTAATAACACGACAAAATCAAACTCAATGTGTGTGCAACGAATAAGAAATCAAATCAAGCAAATACGACCAACTAAGTTTGATTTCCTTTTATTTCACTTTAAACTAAGCAATTATAGATTCGTTGATTCAAGTATTCTCGAAAGAGTATATCATAATATATTTGTAATGAACTACGAACACAAAAATATTAAACAACAATTGTTCTCGCATGGATAGTTATTTTTACAGTAACAACCTCTAATCCTATGTAGTTGTGATTCTTAAGCCTTTAACACACATTTCTAAACTAATTTAATCAAATTCGAGCCAAATGATCTCTAAAATCAAACTCAACAACCACAAATGGAGTATTTTCATCTAATGCTTCAATCGAAACAAAAACCAAACACGAGTTCACATAAATCGCCCTTGATATCGATAAAATCATACGCAAACTCATTTAAAACACTCAACGACCATATTGAAACACTTTTACTTCCCAAATCCACTAAGTCAAGCAAAATGTCAACTCTCAATGCATAGAATCCTTTATTGAGCACCAAGGCAGTGATACTAATCGTAACGTACCAATAAACTACTCGTATTCAAAGGTAAGAATCAAGAATCAAATTAGAGTTGTGGAATGAAAGTAATAACACGTCAAAATCAAACTCAATGTGTGTGCAATGAATAAGAAGTCAAACAAGCAAACACGACAAATTAAGTTTGATTTCTTTGCATTTCACTTTAAACTAAGCAATTATAGATTCGTTGATTCAAGTATTCACGAAAGAGTATAACATAATATGTTGGAAATGAACTACGAACACAAAAATATTAAACAACAATTGTTCTCGCATGGATAGTTATTTTTGTAGTGACAACCTCTAATCCTATGTAGTTGCATTCTAAGCCTTTTACACACATTTCTAAACTAATTTAATCAAATTCGAGCAAAATGATCTCTAAAATCAAACTTAACAACCACAAATGGAGTATTTTCATCTAATGCTTCAATCGAAACAAAAACCAAACACGAGGTCACATAAATCACCCTTGAAATCTATCAAATCATACACAAACTTATTTAAAACACTCAACGACCATATTGAAACACTTTTACTTTCCAAATCCACTAAGTCAAGCAAAATGTCAACTCTCAATGCATAGAATCCTTTATTGAGCACCAAGGCAATGATACTAATCGTAACGTACCAATAAACTACTCGTATTCACTCGGTAAGAATCAATAATCAAATTAGAGTTGTGGAATGAAAAGTACTAACACGTCAAAATCAAACTCAATGTGTGTGCAATGAATAAGAAGTCAAATCAAGCAAACACGACAAATTAAGTTTGATTTCCTTGCATTTCACTTTAAACTAAGCAATTATAGATTCGTTGATTCAAGCATTCACGAAAGAGTATAACACAATTTGTTGGTAATGAACTAAGAACACAAAAATATTAAACAACAATTGTTCTCGCATGGATAGTTATTTTTACAGTAACAACCTCTAATCCTATGTAGTTGTGATTCTTAAGCCTTTAACACATATTTCTAAACTAATTTAATCAAATTCGAGCCAAATGATCTCTAAAATCAAACTCAACAACCACAAATGGAGTATTTTCATCTAATGCTTCAATCGAAACAAAAACCAAACACGAGTTCACATAAATCGCCCTTGATATCGATAAAATCATACGCAAACTCATTTTAAACACTCAACGACCATATTGAAACACTTTTACTTCCCAAATCCACTAAGTCAAGCACAATGTCAACTCTCAATGCATAGAATCCTTTATTGAGCACCAAGGCAGTGATACTAATCGTAACGTACCAATAAACTACTCGTATTCAATAGGTAAGAATCAAGAATCAAATTAGAGTTGTGGAATGAAAGTAATAACACGTCAAAATCAAACTCAATGTGTGTGCAATGAATAAAAAGTCAAATCAAGCAAACACGACAAATTAAGTTTGATTTCCTTGCATTTCACTTTAAACTAAGCAATTATAGATTCGTTGATTCAAGTATTCACGAAAGAGTATAACATAATTTGTTGGAAATGAACTACGAACACAAAAATATTAAACAACAATTGTTCTCGCATGGATAGTTATTTTTGTAGTGACAACCTCTAATCCTATGTAGTTGCGATTCTTAAGCCTTTACACACATTTCTAAACTAATTTAATCAAATTCGAGCAAATGATCTCTAAAATCAAACTTAACAACCACAAATGGAGTATTTTCATCTAATGCTTCAATCGAAACAAAAACCAAACACGAGTTCACATAAATCGCCCTTGATATCGATAAAATCATACGCAAACTCATTTAAAACACTCAACGACCATATTGAAACACTTTTACTTCCCAAATCCACTAAGTCAAGCAAAATGTCAACTCTCAATGCATAGAATCCTTTATTGAGCACCAAGGCAATGATACTAATCGTAACGTACCAATAAACTACTCGTATTCAATCGGTAAGAATCAAGAATCAAATTAGAGTTGTGGAATGAAAGTAATAACACGTCAAAATCAAACTCAATGTGTGTGCAATGAATAAAAAGTCAAATCAAGCAAACACGACAAATTAAGTTTGATTTCCTTGCATTTCACTTTAAACTAAGCAATTATAGATTCGTTGATTCAAGTATTCACGAAAGAGTATAACATAATTTGTTGGAAATGAACTAAGAACACAAAAATATTGAACAACAATTGTTCTCGCATGGATAGTTATTTTTGTAGTGACAACCTCGAATCCTATGTAGTTGCGATTCTTAAGCCTTTCACACATATTTCTAAACTAATTTAATCAAATTCGAGCAAATGATCTCTAAAATAAACTTAACAACCACAAATGGAGTATTTTCATCTAATGCTTCAATCGAAACAAAAACCAAACACGAGTTCACATAAATCGCCCTTGAAATAGATAAAATCATACGCAAACTCATTTAAAACACTCAACGACCATATTGAAACACTTTTACTTCCCAAATCCACTAGGTCAAGCTAAATGTCAACTCTCAATGCATAGAATCCTTTATTGAGCACCAAGGCAATGATACTAATCGTAACGTACCAATAAACTACTCGTATTCACTCGGTAAGAATCAATAATCAAATTAGAGTTGTGAATGAAAGTAATAACACGACAAAATCAAACTCAATGTGTGTGCAATGAATAAGAAATCAAATCAAGCAAACACGACCAACTAAGTTTGATTTCCTTTTATTTCACTTTAAACTAAGCAATTATAGATTCGTTGATTCAAGTATTCACGAAAGAGTATATCATAATATATTGTAATGAACTACGAACACAAAAATATTAAACAACAATTGTTCTCGCATGGATAGTTATTTTTACAGTAACAACCTCTAATCCTATGTAGTTGTGATTCTTAAGCCTTTAACACACATTTCTAAACTAATTTAATCAAATTCGAGCAAATGATCTCTAAAATCAAACTCAACAACCACAAATGGAGTATTTTCATCTAATGCTTCAATCGAAACAAAAACCAAACACGAGTTCACATAAATCGCCCTTGATATCGATAAAATCATACGCAAACTCATTTAAAACACTCAACGACCATATTGAAACACTTTTACTTCCCAAATCCACTAAGTCAAGCAAAATGTCAACTCTCAATGCATAGAATCCTTTATTGAGCACCAAGGCAATGATACTAATCGTAACGTACCAATAAACTACTCGTATTCAATAGGTAAGAATCAAGAATCAAATTAGAGTTGTGGAATGAAAGTAATAACACGTCAAAATCAAACTCAATGTGTGTGCAATGAATAAGAAGTCAAATCAAGCAAACACGACAAATTAAGTTTGATTTCCTTGCATTTCACTTTAAACTAAGCAATTATAGATTCGTTGATTCAAGTATTCACGAAAGAGTATAACATAATTTGTTGGAAATGAACTACGAACACAAAAATATTAAACAACAATTGTTCTCGCATGGATAGTTATTTTTGTAGTGACAACCTCTAATCCTATGTAGTTGCGATTTTTAAGCATTTTACACACATTTCTAAACTAATTTAAGCAAATTCGAGCAAAATGATCTCTAAAATCAGACTTAACAACCACAAATGGAGAATTTTCATCTAATGCTTCAATCGAAACAAAAACCAAACACGAGGCCACATAAATCACCCTTGAAATCGATCAAATCATACACAAACTCATTTAAAACACTCAACGACCATATTGAAACACTTTTACTTTCCAAATCCACTAAGTCAAGCAAAAATGTCAACTCTCAATGCATAGAATCCTTTATTGAGCACCAAGGCAATGATACTAATCGTAACGCACCAATAAACTACTCGTATTCACTTGGTAAAAATCAATAATCAAATTAGAGTTATGGAATGAAAAGTACTAACACGTCAAAATCAAACTCAATGTGTGTTCAATGAATAAGAAGTCAAATCAAGCAAACACAACAAATTAAGTTTGATTTCCTTGCATTTCACTTTAAACTAAGCAAAAATAGATTCGTTGATTCAAGTATTCACGAAAGAGTATAACATAATTTGTTGGAAATGAACTAAGAACAGAAAAATATTAAACAACAATTGTTCTCGCATGGATAGTTATTTTTGTAATGACAACCTCGAATCCTATGTAGTTGCGATTCTTAAGCCTTTTACACACATTTCTAAACTAATTTATTCAAATTCGAGCAAAATGATCTCTAAAATCAAACTCAACAACCACAAATGGAGTTTTTTCATCTAATGCTTCAATAGAAACAAAAACCAAACACGAGTTCACATAAATCGCCCTTGAAATCGATAAAATCATACGCAAACTCATTTAAAACACTCAACGACCATATTGAAACACTTTTACTTTCCAAATCCACTAGGTCAAGCTAAATGTCAACTCCCAATGCATAGAATCCTTTTTTGAGCACCAAGGCAATGATACTAATCGTAACGTACCAATAAACTACTCGTATTCACTCGGTAAGAATCAATAATCAAATTAGAGTTGTGGAATGAAAGTAATAACACGACAAAATCAAACTCAATGTGTGTGCAACGAATAAGAAATCAAATCAAGCAAATACGACCAACTAAGTTTGATTTCCTTTTATTTCACTTTAAACTAAGCAATTATAGATTCGTTGATTCAAGTATTCACGAAAGAGTATAACATAATTTATTTGTAATGAACTACGAACACAAAAATATTAAACAACAATTGTTCTCGCATGGATAGTTATTTTTACAGTAACAACCTCTAATCCTATGTAGTTGTGATTCTTAAGCCTTTAACACACATTTCTAAACTAATTTAATCAAATTCGAGCAAATGATCTCTAAAATCAAACTCAACAACCACAAATGGAGTATTTTCATCTAATGCTTCAATCGAAACAAAAACCAAACACGAGTTCACATAAATCGCCCTTGATATCGATAAAATCATACGCAAACTCATTTAAAACACTCAACGACCATATTGAAACACTTTTACTTCCCAAATCCACTAAGTCAAGCAAAATGTCAACTCTCAATGCATAGAATCCTTTATTGAGCACCAAGGCAGTGATATTAATCGTAACGTACCAATAAACTA
This sequence comes from Flaveria robusta, assembly GCA_025506415.1. NCBI lineage: Eukaryota > Viridiplantae > Streptophyta > Magnoliopsida > Asterales > Asteraceae > Flaveria > Flaveria robusta. The sequence goes on from CM046475.1 coordinate 14,297,289, forward strand.
CTCGTATTCAAAAGGTAAGAATCAAGAATCAAATTAGAGTTGTGGAATGAAAGTAATAACACGTCAAAATCAAACTCAATGTGTGTGCAATGAATAAGAAGTCAAACAAGCAAACACGACAAATTAAGTTTGATTTCTTTGCATTTCACTTTAAACTAAGCAATTATAGATTCGTTGATTCAAGTATTCACGAAAGAGTATAACATAATTTGTTGGAAATGAACTACGAACACAAAAATATTAAACAACAATTGTTCTCGCATGGATAGTTATTTTTGTAGTGACAACCTCTAATCCTATTACACACATTTCTAAGCATTTTACACACATTTCTAAACTAATTTAAGCAAATTCGAGCAAAATGACCTCTAAATTCAGACTTAACAACCACAAATGGAGAATTTTCATCTAATGCTTCAATCGAAACAAAAACCAAACACGAGACCACATAAATCACCCTTGAAATCGATCAAATCATACACAAACTCATTTAAAACACTCAACGACCATATTGAAAAACTTTTACTTTCCAAATCCACTATGTCAAGCAAAAATGTCAACTCTCAATGCATAGAATCCTTTATTGAGCACCAAGGCAATGATACTAATCGTAAGGTACCAATAAACTACTCGTATTCACTCGGTAAGAATCAATAATCAAATTAGAGTTGTGGAATGAAAAGTACTAACACGTCAAAATCAAACTCAATGTGTGTGCAATGAATAAGAAGTCAAATCAAGCAAACACGACAAATTAAGTTTGATTTCCTTGCATTTCACTTTAAACTAAGCAATTATAGATTCGTTGATTCAAGCATTCACGAAAGAGTATAACATAATTGTTGGAAATGAACTAAGAACACAAAAATATTAAACAACAATTGTTCTCGCATGGATAGTTATTTTTACAGTAACAACCTCTAATCCTATGTAGTTGTGATTCTTAAGCCTTTAACACACATTTCTAAACTAATTTAATCAAATTCGAGCAAAATGATCTCTAAAATCAAACTCAACAACCACAAATGGAGTATTTTCATCTAATGCTTCAATCGAAACAAAAACCAAACACGAGTTCACATAAATCGCCCTTGAAATCGATAAAATCATACGCAAACTCATTTAAACACTCAACGACCATATTGAAACACTTTTACTTCCCAAATCCACTAAGTCAAGCAAAATGTCAACTCTCAATGCATAGAATCCTTTATTGAGCACCAAGGCAATGATACTAATCGTAACGTACCAATAAACTACTCGTATTCAATCGGTAAGAATCAAGAATCAAATTAGAGTTGTGGAATGAAAGTAATAACACGTCAAAATCAAACTCAATGTGTGTGCAATGAATAAAAAGTCAAATCAAGCAAACACGACAAATTAAGTTTGATTTCCTTGCATTTCACTTTAAACTAAGCAATTATAGATTCGTTGATTCAAGTATTCACGAAAGAGTATAACATAATTTTTGGAAATGAACTACGAACACAAAAATATTAAACAACAATTGTTCTCGCATGGATAGTTATTTTTGTAGTGACAACCTCGAATCCTATGTAGTTGCGATTCTTAAGCCTTTACACACATTTCTAAACTAATTTAATCAAATTCGAGCAAAATGATCTCTAAAATCAAACTTAACAACCACAAATGGAGTATTTTCATCTAATGCTTCAATCGAAACAAAAACCAAACACGAGTTCACATAAATCGCCCTTGAAATCGATAAAATCATACGCAAACTCATTTAAAACACTCAACGACCATATTGAAACACTTTTACTTTCAAATCCACTAAGACAAGTAAAATGTCAACTGTCAATGCATAGAATCCTTTATTGAGCACCAAGGCAATGATACTAATCGTAACGTACCAATAAACTACTCGTATTCACTCGGTAAGAATCAAGAATCAAATTAGAGTTGTGGAATGAAAGTAATAACACGTCAAAATCAAACTCAATGTGTGTGCAATGAATAAGAAGTCAAATCAAGCAAACACGACAAATTAAGTTTGATTTCCTTGTATTTCACTTTAAACTAAGCAATTATAGATTCGTTGATTCAAGTATTCACGAAAGAGTATAACATAATATATTGGAAATAAACTACAAACACAAAAATATTAAACAATTGTTCTCGCATGGATAGTTATTTTTGTAGTGACAACCTCGAATCCTATGTAGTTGCGATTCTTAAGCCTTTTACACACATTTCTAAACTAATTTAATCAAATTCGAGCAAAATGATCTCTAAAATAAAACTTAACAACCACAAATGGAGTATTTTCATCTAATGCTTCAATCGAAACAAAAACCAAACACGAGGCCACATAAATCACCCTTGAAATCGATCAAATCATACACAAACTCATTTAAAACACTCAACGACCATATTGAAACACTTTTACTTTCAAATCCACTAAGACAAGTAAAATGTCAACTGTCAATGCATAGAATCCTTTATTGAGCACCAAGGCAATGATACTAATCGTAACGTACCAATAAACTACTCGTATTCACTCGGTAAGAATCAAGAATCAAATTAGAGTTGTGGAATGAAAGTAATAACACGTCAAAATCAAACTCAATGTGTGTGCAATGAATAAGAAGTCAAATCAAGCAAACACGACAAATTAAGTTTGATTTCCTTGTATTTCACTTTAAACTAAGCAATTATAGATTCGTTGATTCAAGTATTCACGAAAGAGTATAACATAATTTTTGGAATGAACTACGAACACAAAAATATTAAACAACAATTGTTCTCGCATAGATAGTTATTTTTGTAGTGACAACCTCTAATCCTATGTAGTTGTGATTCTTAAGCCTTTAACACACATTTCTAAACTAATTTAATCAAATTCGAGCAAAATGATCTCTAAAATCAAACTCAACAACCACAAATGGAGTATTTTCATCTAATGCTTCAATCGAAACAAAAACCAAACACGAGTTCACATAAATCGCCCTTGAAATCGATAAAATCATACGCAAACTCATTTAAAACACTCAACGACCATATTGAAACACTTTTACTTTCCAAATCCACTAGGTCAAGCTAAATGTCAACTCTCAATGCATAGAATCCTTTATTGAGCACCAAGGCAATGATACTAATCGTAACGTACCAATAAACTACTCGTATTCACTCGGTAAGAATCAATAATCAAATTAGAGTTGTGGAATGAAAAGTACTAACACGTCAAAATCAAACTCAATGTGTGTGCAATGAATAAGAAGTCAAATCAAGCAAACACGACAAATTAAGTTTGATTTCCTTGCATTTCACTTTAAACTAAGCAATTATAGATTCGTTGATTCAAGTATTCACGAAAGAGTATAACATAATTTGTGGAATGAACTACGAACACAAAAATATTAAACAACAATTGTTCTCGCATGGATAGTTATTTTTAGTACAACCTCTAATCCTATGTAGTTGTGATTCTTAAGCCTTTAACACACATTTCTAAACTAATTTAATCAAATTCGAGCAAAATGATCTCTAAAATCAAACTTAACAACCACAAATGGAGTATTTTCATCTAATGCTTCAATCGAAACAAAAACCAAACACGAGTTCACATAAATCGCCCTTGAAATCGATAAAATCATACGCAAACTCATTTAAAACACTCAACGACCATATTGAAACACTTTTACTTCCCAAATCCACTAAGTCAAGCAAAATGTCAACTCTCAATGCATAGAATCCTTTATTGAGCACCAAGGCAATGATACTAATCGTAACGTACCAATAAACTACTCGTATTCAATAGGTAAGAATCAAGAATCAAATTAGAGTTGTGGAATGAAAGTAATAACACGTCAAAATCAAACTCAATGTGTGTGCAATGAATAAAAAGTCAAATCAAGCAAACACGACAAATTAAGTTTGATTTCCTTGCATTTCACTTTAAACTAAGCAATTATAGATTCGTTGATTCAAGTATTCACGAAAGAGTATAACATAATTTGTTGGAAATGAACTAAGAACACAAAAATATTGAACAACAATTGTTCTCGCATGGATAGTTATTTTTGTAGTGACAACCTCGAATCCTATGTAGTTGCGATTCTTAAGCCTTTCACACATATTTCTAAACTAATTTAATCAAATTCGAGCCAAATGATCTCTAAAATAAAACTTAACAACCACAAATGGAGTATTTTCATCTAATGCTTCAATCGAAACAAAAACCAAACACGAGTTCACATAAATCGCCCTTGAAATCGATAAAATCATACGCAAACTCATTTAAAACACTCAACGACCATATTGAAGCACTTTTACTTTCCAAATCCACTAGGTCAAGCAAATGTCAACTCTCAATGCATAGAATCCTTTATTGAGCACCAAGGCAATGATACTAATCGTAACGTACCAATAAACTACTCGTATTCACTCGGTAAGAATCAATAATCAAATTAGAGTTGTGGAATGAAAGTAATAACACGACAAAATCAAACTCAATGTGTGTGCAACGAATAAGAAATCAAATCAAGCAAATACGACCAACTAAGTTTGATTTCCTTTTATTTCACTTTAAACTAAGCAATTATAGATTCGTTGATTCAAGTATTCACGAAAGAGTATATCATAATATATTGTAATGAACTACGAACACAAAAATATTAAACAACAATTGTTCTCGCATGGATAGTTATTTTTACAGTAACAACCTCTAATCCTATGTAGTTGTGATTCTTAAGCCTTTAACACACATTTCTAAACTAATTTAATCAAATTCGAGCAAAATGATCTCTAAAATCAAACTTAACAACCACAAATGGAGTATTTTCATCTAATGCTTCAATCGAAACAAAAACCAAACACGAGTTCACATAAATCGCCCTTGATATCGATAAAATCATACGCAAACTCATTTAAAACACTCAACGACCATATTGAAACACTTTTACTTCCCAAATCCACTAAGTCAAGCAAAATGTCAACTCTCAATGCATAGAATCCTTTATTGAGCACCAAGGCAGTGATACTAATCGTAACGTACCAATAAACTACTCGTATTCACTCGGTAAGAATCAAGAATCAAATTAGAGTTGTGGAATGAAAGTAATAACACGTCAAAATGAAACTCAACGTGTGTGCAGTGAATAAGAAGTCAAATCAAGCAAACACGACAAATTAAGTTTTATTTCCTTGTATTTCACTTTAAACTAAGCAATTACAGATTCGTTGATTCAAGTATTCACGAAAGAGTATAACATAATTTATTGGAAATGAACTACAAACACAAAAATATTAAACAACAATTGTTCTCGCATGGATAGTTATTTTTGTAGTGACAACCTCTAATCCTATGTAGTTGCGATTCTTAAGCATTTTACACACATTTCTAAACTAATTTAATCAAATTCGAGCAAAATGATCTCTAAAATCAAACTTAACAACCACAAATGGAGTATTTTCATCTAATGCTTCAATCGAAACAAAAACCAAACACGAGGCCACATAAATCACCCTTGAAATCGATCAAATCATACACAAACTCATTTAAAACACTCAACGACCATATTGAAACACTTTTACTTTCCAAATCCACTAAGTCAAGCAAAATGGCAACTCTCAATGCATAGAATCCTTTATTGAGCACCAAGGCAATGATACTAGTCGTAACGTACCAATAAACTACTCGTATTCACTCGGTAAGAATCAATAATCAAATTAGAGTTGTGGAATGAAAAGTACTAACACGTCAAAATCAAACTCAATGTGTGTGCAATGAATAAGAAGTCAAATCAAGCAAACACGACAAATTAAGTTTGATTTCCTTGCATTTCACTTTAAACTAAGCAATTATAGATTCGTTGATTCAAGTATTCACGAAAGAGTATAACATAATTTGTTGGAAATGAACTAAGAACACAAAAATATTAAACAACAATTGTTCTCGCATGGATAGTTATTTTTGTAGTGACAACCTCGAATCCTATGTAGTTGCGATTCTTAAGCCTTTAACACACATTTCTAAACTAATTTAATCAAATTCGAGCAAAATGATCTCTAAAATCAAACTCAACAACCACAAATGGAGTATTTTCATCTAATGCTTCAATCGAAACAAAAACCAAACACGAGTTCACATAAATCGCCCTTGAAATCGATAAATCATACGCAAACTCATTTAAAACACTCAACGACCATATTGAAACACTTTTACTTTCCAAATCCACTAGGTCAAGCAAAATGTCAACTCTCAATGCATAGAATCCTTTTTGAGCACCAAGGCAATGATACTAATCGTAACGTACCAATAAACTACTCGTATTCACTCGGTAAGAATCAATAATCAAATTAGAGTTGTGGAATGAAAGTAATAACACGACAAAATCAAACTCAATGTGTGTGCAATGAATAAGAAATCAAATCAAGCAAACACGACCAACTAAGTTTGATTTCCTTTTATTTCACTTTAAACTAAGCAATTATAGATTCGTTGATTCAAGTATTCACGAAAGAGTATAACATAATATATTTGTAAATGAACTACGAACACAAAAAAGTTAAACAACAATTGTTCTCGCATGGATAGTTATTTTTGTAGTGACAACCTCTAATCCTATGTAGTTGTGATTTTTAAGCATTTTACACACATTTCTAAACTAATTTAAGCAAATTCGAGCAAAATGATCTCTAAAATCAAACTTAACAACCACAAATGGAGTATTTTCATCTAATGCTTCAATCGAAACAGAAACCAAACACGAGTTCACATAAATCGCCCTTGATATCGATAAAATCATACGCAAACTCATTTAAAACACTCAACGACCATATTGAAACACTTTTACTTCCCAAATCCACTAAGTCAAGCAAAATGTCAACTCTCAATGCATAGAATCTTTTATTGAGCCCCAAGGCAGTGATACTAATCGTAACGTACCAATAAACTACTCGTATTCAAAAGGTACGAATCAAGAATCAAATTAGAGTTGTGGAATGAAAGTAATAACACGTCAAAATCAAACTCAATGTGTGTGCAATGAATAAGAAGTCAAATCAAGCAAACACGACAAATTAAGTTTGATTTCTTGCATTTCACTTTAAACTAAGCAATTATAGATTCGTTGATTCAAGTATTCACGAAAGAGTATAACATAATTTTGGAAATGAACTAAACACAAAAATATTAAACAACAATTGTTCTCGCATGGATAGTTATTTTTGTAGTGACAACCTCGAATCCTATGTAGTTGCGATTCTTAAGCCTTTCACACACCTATTTCTAAACTAATTTAATCAAATTCGAGCCAAATGATCTCTAAAATAAAACTTAACAACCACAAATGGAGTATTTTCATCTAATGCTTCAATCGAAACAAAAACCAAACACGAGTTCACATAAATCACCCTTGAAATCGATCAAATCATACACAAACTCATTTAAAACACTCAACGACCATATTGAAACACTTTTACTTTCCAAATCCACTAGGTCAAGCTAAATGTCAACTCTCAATGCATAGAATCCTTTATTGAGCACCAAGGCAATGATACTAATCGTAACGTACCAATAAACTACTCGTATTCACTCGGTAAGAATCAATAATCAAATTAGAGTTGTGGAATGAAAGTAATAACACGACAAAATCAAACTCAATGTGTGTGCAACGAATAAGAAATCAAATCAAGCAAATACGACCAACTAAGTTTGATTTCCTTTTATTTCACTTTAAACTAAGCAATTATAGATTCGTTGATTCAAGTATTCTCGAAAGAGTATAATAATATATTGTAATGAACTACGAACACAAAAATATTAAACAACAATTGTTCTCGCATGGATAGTTATTTTTACAGTAACAACCTCTAATCCTATGTAGTTGTGATTCTTAAGCCTTTAACACACATTTCTAAACTAATTTAATCAAATTCGAGCAAATGATCTCTAAAATCAAACTCAACAACCACAAATGGAGTATTTTCATCTAATGCTTCAATCGAAACAAAAACCAAACACGAGTTCACATAAATCGCCCTTGATATCGATAAAATCATACGCAAACTCATTTAAAACACTCAACGACCATATTGAAACACTTTTACTTCCCAAATCCACTAAGTCAAGCAAAATGTCAACTCTCAATGCATAGAATCCTTTATTGAGCACCAAGGCAGTGATACTAATCGTAACGTACCAATAAACTACTCGTATTCAATAGGTAAGAATCAAGAATCAAATTAGAGTTGTGGAATGAAAGTAATAACACGTCAAAATCAAACTCAATGTGTGTGCAATGAATAAGAAGTCAAATCAAGCAAACACGACAAATTAAGTTTGATTTCCTTGCATTTCACTTTAAACTAAGCAAAAATAGATTCGTTGATTCAAGTATTCACGAAAGAGTATAACATAATTTGTTGGAAATGAACTAAGAACAGAAAAATATTAAACAACAATTGTTCTCGCATGGATAGTTATTTTTGTAGTGACAACCTCTAATCCTATGTAGTTGCGATTTTAAGCCTTTACACACATTTCTAAACTAATTTAATCAAATTCGAGCAAATTCATCTCTAAAATAAAACTTAACAACCACAAATGGAGTATTTTCATCTAATGCTTCAATCGAAACAAAAACCAAACACGAGGCCACATAAATCACCCTTGAAATCGATCAAATCATACACAAACTCATTTAAAACACTCAACGACCATATTGAAACACTTTTACTTTCCAAATCCACTAGTCAAGCAAAATGTCAACTCTCAATGCATAGAATCCTTTATTGAGCACCAAGACAATGATACTAATCGTAACGTACCAATAAACTACTCGTATTCACTCGGTAAGAATCAATAATCAAATTAGAGTTGTGGAATGAAAAGTACTAACACGTCAAAATCAAACTCAATGTGTGTGCAATGAATAAGAAGTCAAATCAAGCAAACACGACAAATTAAGTTTGATTTCCTTGCATTTCACTTTAAACTAAGCAATTATAGATTCGTTGATTCAAGCATTCACGAAAGAGTATAACATAATTTGTTGGTAATGAACTAAGAACACAAAAATATTAAACAACAATTGTTCTCGCATGGATAGTTATTTTTGTAGTGACAACCTCGAATCCTATGTAGTTGCGATTCTTAAGCCTTTAACACACATTTCTAAACTAATTTAATCAAATTCGAGCAAAATGATCTCTAAAATCAAACTTAACAACCACAAATGGAGTATTTTCATCTAATGCTTCAATCGAAACAAAAACCAAACACGAGTTCACATAAATCGCCCTTGAAATCGATAAAATCATACGCAAACTCATTTAAAACACTCAACGACCATATTGAAACACTTTTACTTTCCAAATCCACTAGGTCAAGCAAAATGTCAACTCTCAATGCATAGAATCCTTTATTGAGCACCAAGGCAATGATACTAATCGTAACGTACCAATAAACTACTCGTATTCACTCGGTAAGAATCAATAATCAAATTAGAGTTGTGGAATGAAAGTAATAACACGTCAAAATCAAACTCAATGTGTGTGCAATGAATAAGAAATCAAATCAAGCAAACACGACCAACTAAGTTTGATTTCCTTTTATTTCACTTTAAACTAAGCAATTATAGATTCGTTGATTCAAGTATTCACGAAAGAGTATATCATAATATATTGTAATGAACTACGAACACAAAAATATTAAACAACAATTGTTCTCGCATGGATAGTTATTTTTAGTGACAACCTCTAATCCTATGTAGTTGTGATTCTTAAGCCTTTAACACACATTTCTAAACTAATTTAATCAAATTCGAGCCAAATGATCTCTAAAATCAAACTCAACAACCACAAATGGAGTATTTTCATCTAATGCTTTAATCGAAACAAAAACCAAACACGAGTTCACATAAATCGCCCTTGATATCGATAAAATCATACGCAAACTCATTTAAAACACTCAACGACCATATTGAAACACTTTTACTTCCCAAATCCACTAAGTCAAGCAAAATGTCAACTCTCAATGCATAGAATCCTTTATTGAGCACCAAGGCAGTGATATTAATCGTAACGTACCAATAAACTACTCGTATTCAAAAGGTACGAATCAAGAATCAAATTAGAGTTGTGGAATGAAAGTAATAACACGTCAAAATCAAACTCAATGTGTGTGCAATGAATAAGAAGTCAAACAAGCAAACACGACAAATTAAGTTTGATTTCTTTGCATTTCACTTTAAACTAAGCAATTATAGATTCGTTGATTCAAGTATTCACGAAAGAGTATAACATAATTTGTTGGTAATGAACTAAGAACACAAAAATATTGAACAACAATTGTTCTCGCATGGATAGTTATTTTTGTAGTGACAACCTCGAATCCTATGTAGTTGCGATTCTTAAGCCTTTCACACCTATTTCTAAACTAATTTAATCAAATTCGAGCCAAATGATCTCTAAAATAAAACTTAACAACCACAAATGGAGTATTTTCATCTAATGCTTCAATCGAAACAAAAACCAAACACGAGTTCACATAAATCGCCCTTGAAATAGATAAAATCATACGCAAACTCATTTAAAACACTCAACGACCATATTGAAACACTTTTACTTCCCAAATCCACTAGGTCAAGCTAAATGTCAACTCTCAATGCATAGAATCCTTTATTGAGCACCAAGGCAATGATACTAATCGTAACGTACCAATAAACTACTCGTATTCACTCGGTAAGAATCAATAATCAAATTAGAGTTGTGAAATGAAAGTAATAACACGTCAAAATCAAACTCAATGTGTGTGCAATGAATAAGAAATCAAATCAAGCAAACACGACCAACTAAGTTTGATTTCCTTTTATTTCACTTTAAACTAAGCAATTATAGATTCGTTGATTTAAGTATTCACGAAAGAGTATAACATAATATATTTGTAATGAACTACGAACACAAAAATATTAAACAACAATTGTTCTCGCATGGATAGTTATTTTTGTAGTGACAACCTCTAATCCTATGTAGTTGTGATTCTTAAGCCTTTAACACACATTTCTGAACTAATTTAATCAAATTCGAGCAAAATGATCTCTAAAATCAAACTCAACAACCACAAATGGAGTATTTTCATCTAATGCTTCAATCGAAACAAAAACCAAACACGAGTTCACATAAATCGCCCTTGATATCGATAAAATCATACGCAAACTCATTTAAAACACTCAACGACCATATTGAAACACTTTTACTTCCCAAATCCACTAAGTCAAGCAAAATGTCAACTCTCAATGCATAGAATCCTTTATTGAGCACCAAGGCAGTGATACTAATCGTAACGTACCAATAAACTACTCGTATTCAATAGGTAAGAATCAAGAATCAAATTAGAGTTGTGGAATGAAAGTAATAACACGTCAAAATCAAACTCAATGTGTGTGCAATGAATAAGAAGTCAAATCAAGCAATCACGACAAATTAAGTTTGATTTCCTTGCATTTCACTTTAAATTAAGCAATTATAGATTCGTTGATTCAAGTATTCACGAAAGAGTATAACATAATTTGTTGGAAATGAACTACGAACACAAAAATATTAAACAACAATTGTTCTCGCATAGATAGTTATTTTTGTAGTGACAACCTCTAATCCTATGTAGTTGCGATTTTAAGCCTTTTACACACATTTCTAAACTAATTTAATCAAATTCGAGCAAAATGATCTCTAAAATCAAACTTAACAACCACAAATGGAGTATTTTCATCTAATGCTTCAATCGAAACAAAAACCAAACACGAGGCCACATAAATCACCCTTGAAATCGATCAAATCATACACAAACTCATTTAAAACACTCAACGACCATATTGAAACACTTTTACTTTCCAAATCCACTAAATCAAGCAAAATGGCAACTCTCAATGCATAGAATCCTTTATTGAGCACCAAGGCAATGATACTAATCGTAACGTACCAATAAACTACTCGTATTCACTCGGTAAGAATCAATAATCAAATTAGAGTTGTGGAATGAAAAGTACTAACACGTCAAAATCAAACTCAATGTGTGTGCAATGAATAAGAAGTCAAATCAAGCAAACACGACAAATTAAGTTTGATTTCCTTGCATTTCACTTTAAACTAAGCAATTATAGATTCGTTGATTCAAGTATTCACGAAAGAGTATAACATAATTTGTTGGTAATGAACTAAGAACACAAAAATATTAAACAACGATTGTTCTCGCATGGATAGTTGTTTTTGTAGTGACAACCTCGAATCCTATGTAGTTGCGATTCTTAAGCCTTTAACACACATTTCTAAACTAATTTAATTAAATTCGAGCAAAATGATCTCTAAAATCAAACTCAACAACCACAAATGGAGTATTTTCATCTAATGCTTCAATCGAAACAAAAACCAAACACGAGTTCACATAAATCGCCCTTGAAATCGATAAAATCATACGCAAACTCATTTAAAACACTCAACGACCATATTGAAGCACTTTTACTTTCCAAATCCACTAGGTCAAGCTAAATGTCATCTCCCAATGCATAGAATCCTTTTTTGAGCACCAAGGCAATGATACTAATCGTAACGTACCAATAAACTACTCGTATTCACTCGGTAAGAATCAATAATCAAATTAGAGTTGTGGAATGAAAGTAATAACACGACAAAATCAAACTCAATGTGTGTGCAACGAATAAGAAATCAAATCAAGCAAATACGACCAACTAAGTTTGATTTCCTTTTATTTCACTTTAAACTAAGCAATTATAGATTCGTTGATTCAAGTATTCTCGAAAGAGTATATCATAATATATTTGTAATGAACTACGAACACAAAAATATTAAACAACAATTGTTCTCGCATGGATAGTTATTTTTACAGTAACAACCTCTAATCCTATGTAGTTGTGATTCTTAAGCCTTTAACACACATTTCTAAACTAATTTAATCAAATTCGAGCCAAATGATCTCTAAAATCAAACTCAACAACCACAAATGGAGTATTTTCATCTAATGCTTCAATCGAAACAAAAACCAAACACGAGTTCACATAAATCGCCCTTGAATCGATAAAATCATACGCAAACTCATTTAAAACACTCAACGACCATATTGAAACACTTTTACTTCCCAAATCCACTAAGTCAAGCAAAATGTCAACTCTCAATGCATAGAATCCTTTATTGAGCACCAAGGCAGTGATATTAATCGTAACGTACCAATAAACTACTCGTATTCAAAAGGTACGAATCAAGAATCAAATTAGAGTTGTGGAATGAAAGTAATAACACGTCAAAATCAAACTCAATGTGTGTGCAATGAATAAGAAGTCAAACAAGCAAACACGACAAATTAAGTTTGATTTCTTTGCATTTCACTTTAAACTAAGCAATTATAGATTCGTTGATTCAAGTATTCACGAAAGAGTATAACATAATTTGTTGGTAATGAACTAAGAACACAAAAATATTAAACAACGATTGTTCTCGCATGGATAGTTGTTTTTGTAGTGACAACCTCGAATCCTATGTAGTTGCGATTCTTAAGCCTTTAACACACATTTCTAAACTAATTTAATTAAATTCGAGCAAAATGATCTCTAAAATCAAACTCAACAACCACAAATGGAGTATTTTCATCTAATGCTTCAATCGAAACAAAAACCAAACACGAGTTCACATAAATCGCCCTTGATATCGATAAAATCATACACAAACTCATTTAAAACACTCAACGACCATATTGAAACACTTTTACTTTCCAAATCCACTAGGTCAAGCAAAATGTCAACTCTCAATGCATAGAATCCTTTTTGAGCACCAAGGCAATGATACTAATCGTAACGTACCAATAAACTACTCGTATTCACTCGGTAAGAATCAATAATCAAATTAGAGTTGTGGAATGAAAGTAATAACACGTCAAAATCAAACTCAATGTGTGTGCAATGAATAAGAAATCAAATCAAGCAAACACGACCAACTAAGTTTGATTTCCTTTTATTTCACTTTAAACTAAGCAATTATAGATTCGTTGATTCAAGTATTCACGAAAAGTATAACATAATTGTTGGAAATGAACTAAGAACACAAAAATATTAAACAACAATTGTTCTCGCATGGATAGTTATTTTTACAGTGACAACCTCTAATCCTATGTAGTTGTGATTCTTAAGCCTTTAACACATATTTCTAAACTAATTTAATCAAATTCGAGCAAAATGATCTCTAAAATCAAACTTAACAACCACAAATGGAGTATTTTCATCTAATGCTTCAATCGAAACAAAAACCAAACACGAGTTCACATAAATCGCCCTTGAAATCGATAAAATCATACGCAAACTCATTTAAAACACTCAACGACCATATTGAAACACTTTTACTTCCCAAATCCACTAAGTCAAGCAAATGTCAACTCTCAATGCATAGAATCCTTTATTGAGCACCAAGGCAGTGATACTAATCGTAACGTACCAATAAACTACTCGTATTCAATAGGTAAGAATCAAGAATCAAATTAGAGTTGTGGAATGAAAGTAATAACACGTCAAAATCAAACTGAATGGGTGTGCAATGAATAAGAAGTCAAATCAAGCAAACACGACAAATTAAGTTTGATTTCCTTGTATTTCACTTTAAACTAAGCAATTATAGATTCGTTGATTCAAGTATTCACGAAAGAGTATAACATAATGTGTTGGAAATGAACTACGAACACAAAAATATTAAACAACAATTGTTCTCGCATGGATAGTTATTTTTGTAGTGACAACCTCTAATCCTATGTAGTTGCGATTCTTAATCCTTTTACACACATTTCTAAACTAATTTAATCAAATTCGAGCAAAATGATCTCTAAAATCAAACTTAACAACCACAAATGGAGTATTTTCATCTAATGCTTCAATCGAAACAAAAACCAAACACGAGTTCACATAAATCACCCTTGAAATCGATCAAATCATACACAAACTCATTTAAAACACTCAACGACCATATTGAAACACTTTTACTTTCCAAATCCACTAAGTCAAGCAAAATGTCAACTCTCAATGCATAGAATCCTTTATTGAGCACCAAGGCAATGATACTAATCGTATAAACTACTCGTATTCACTCGGTAAGAATCAATAATCAAATTAGAGTTGTGGAATGAAAAGTACTAACACGTCAAAATCAAACTCAATGTGTGTGCAATGAATAAGAAGTCAAATCAAGCAAACACGACAAATTAAGTTTGATTTCCTTGCATTTCACTTTAAACTAAGCAATTATAGATTCGTTGATTCAAGCATTCACGAAAGAGTATAACATAATTGTTGGAAATGAACTAAGAACACAAAAATATTAAACAACAATTGTTCTCGCATGGATAGTTATTTTTAGTAACAACCTCTAATCCTATGTAGTTGTGATTCTTAAGCCTTTAACACACATTTCTAAACTAATTTAATCAAATTCGAGCAAAATGATCTCTAAAATCAAACTTAACAACCACAAATGGAGTATTTTCATCTAATGCTTCAATCGAAACAAAAACCAAACACGAGTTCACATAAATCGCCCTTGATCGATAAAATCATACGCAAACTCATTTTAAACACTCAACGACCATATTGAAACACTTTTACTTCCCAAATCCACTAAGTCAAGCAAAATGTCAACTCTCAATGCATAGAATCCTTTATTGAGCACCAAGGCAGTGATACTAATCGTAACGTACCAATAAACTACTCGTATTCAATAGGTAAGAATCAAGAATCAAATTAGAGTTGTGGAATGAAAGTAATAACACGTCAAAATCAAACTCAATGTGTGTGCAATGAATAAGAAGTCAAACAAG
The DNA here is from genome assembly GCA_025506415.1 of Flaveria robusta. NCBI lineage: Eukaryota > Viridiplantae > Streptophyta > Magnoliopsida > Asterales > Asteraceae > Flaveria > Flaveria robusta. Next base: position 14,313,124 of record CM046475.1, read on the forward strand.
CAAACACGACAAATTAAGTTTGATTTCCTTGCATTTCACTTTAAACTAAGCAATTATAGATTCGTTGATTCAAGTATTCACGAAAGAGTATAACATAATTTGTTGGAAATGAACTACGAACACAAAAATATAAACAACAATTGTTCTCGCATGGATAGTTATTTTTGTAGTGACAACCTCTAATCCTATGTAGTTGCGATTTTAAGCCTTTTACACACATTTCTAAACTAATTTAATCAAATTCGAGCAAAATGATCTCTAAAATCAAACTTAACAACCACAAATGGAGTATTTTCATCTAATGCTTCAATCGAAACAAAAACCAAACACGAGACCACATAAATCACCCTTGAAATCGATCAAATCATACACAAACTCATTTAAAACACTCAACGACCATATTGAAAAACTCTTACTTTCCAAATCCACTAGGTCAAGCAAAAATGTCAACTCTCAATGCATAGAATCCTTTATTGAGCACCAAGGCAATGATACTAATCGTATAAACTACTCGTATTCACTCGGTAAGAATCAATAATCAAATTAGAGTTGTGGAATGAAAAGTACTAACACGTCAAAATCAAACTCAATGTGTGTGCAATGAATAAGAAGTCAAATCAAGCAAACACGACAAATTAAGTTTGATTTCCTTGCATTTCACTTTAAACTAAGCAATTATAGATTCGTTGATTCAAGCATTCACGAAAGAGTATAACATAATTTGTTGGTAATGAACTAAGAACACAAAAATATTAAACAACAATTGTTCTCGCATGGATAGTTATTTTTACAGTAACAACCTCTAATCCTATGTAGTTGTGATTCTTAAGCCTTTAACACATATTTCAAAACTAATTTAATCAAATTCGAGCCAAATGATCTCTAAAATCAAACTCAACAACCACAAATGGAGTATTTTCATCTAATGCTTCAATCGAAACAAAAACCAAACACGAGTTCACATAAATCGCCCTTGATATCGATAAAATCATACGCAAACTCATTTTAAACACTCAACGACCATATTGAAACACTTTTACTTCCCAAATCCACTAAGTCAAGCAAAATGTCAACTCTCAATGCATAGAATCCTTTATTGAGCACCAAGGCAGTGATACTAATCGTAACGTACCAATAAACTACTCGTATTCAATAGGTAAGAATCAAGAATCAAATTAGAGTTGTGGAATGAAAGTAATAACACGTCAAAATCAAACTCAATGTGTGTGCAATGAATAAAAGTCAAATCAAGCAAACACGACAAATTAAGTTTGATTTCCTTGCATTTCACTTTAAACTAAGCAATTATAGATTCGTTGATTCAAGTATTCACGAAAGAGTATAACATAATTTGTTGGAAATGAACTAAGAACACAAAAATATTGAACAACAATTGTTCTCGCATGGATAGTTATTTTTGTAGTGACAACCTCGAATCCTATGTAGTTGCGATTCTTAAGCCTTTCACACACATTTCTAAACTAATTTAATCAAATTCGAGCAAAATGATCTCTAAAATAAAACTTAACAACCACAAATGGAGTATTTTCATCTAATGCTTCAATCGAAACAAAAACCAAACACGAGTTCACATAAATCGCCCTTGAAATCGATAAAATCATACGCAAACTCATTTAAAACACTCAACGACCATATTGAAACACTTTTACTTTCCAAATCCACTAGGTCAAGGAAAATGTCAACTCTCAATGCATAGAATCCTTTATTGAGTACCAAGGCAATGATACTAATCGTAACGTACCAATAAACTACTCGTATTCACTCGGTAAGAATCAAGAATCAAATTAGAGTTGTGGAATGAAAGTAATAACACGTCAAAATCAAACTCAATGTGTGTGCAATGAATAAGAAGTCAAATCAAGCAAACACGACAAATTCAATTTGATTTCCTTGTATTTCACTTTAAACTAAGCAATTATAGATTCGTTAATTCAAGTATTCACGAAAGAGTATAACATAATATATTGGAAATAAACTACAAACACAAAAATATTAAACAATTGTTCTCGCATGGATAGTTATTTTTGTAGTGACAACCTCGAATCCTATGTAGTTGCGATTCATAAGCCTTTTACACACATTTCTAAACTAATTTAATCAAATTCGAGCAAAATGATCTCTAAAATAAAACTTAACAACCACAAATGGAGTATTTTCATCTAATGCTTCAATCGAAACAAAAACCAAACACGAGGCAACATAAATCACCCTTGAAATTGATCAAATCATACACAAACTCATTTAAAACACTCAACGACCATATTGAAACACTTTTACATTCCAAATCCACTAAGTCAAGCAAAAATGTCAACTATCAATGCATAGAATCCTTTATTGAGCACCAAGGCAATGATACTAATCGTAACGTACCAATAAACTACTCGTATTCACTCGGTAAGAATCAAGAATCAAATTAGAGTTGTGGAATGAAAGTAATAACACGTCAAAATCAAACTCAATGTGTGTGCAATGAATAAGAAGTCAAATCAAGCAAACACGACAAATTAAGTTTGATTTCCTTGTATTTCACTTTAAACTAAGCAATTATAGATTTGTTGATTCAAGTATTCACGAAAGAGTATAACATAATTTGTTGGAAATGAACTAGAACAAAAAATATTAAACAACAATTGTTCTCGCATGGATAGTTATTTTTGTAGTGACAACCTCTAATCCTATGTAGTTGCGATTCTTAAGCCTTTTACACATATTTTTAAACTAATTTAATCAAATTCGAGCAAAATGATCTCTAAAATAAAATTAACAACCACAAATGGAGTATTTTCATCTAATGCTTCAATCGAAACAAAAACCAAACACGAGGCCACATAAATCACCCTTGAAATCGATCAAATCATACACAAACTCATTTAAAACACTCAACGACCATATTGAAACACTTTTACTTTCCAAATCCACTAAGTCAAGCAAAAATGTCAACTCTCAATGCATAGAATCCTTTATTGAGCACCAAGGCAATGATACTAATCGTAACGTACCAATAAACTACTTGTATTCACTCGGTAAAAATCAATAATCAAATTAGAGTTGTGGAATGAAAAGTACTAACACGTCAAAATCAAACTCCTTGTGTGTGCAATGAATAAGAAATCAAATCAAGCAAACACGACCAAATAAGTTTGATTTCCTTTTATTTCACTTTAAACTAAGCAATTATAGATTCGTTGATTCAAGTATTCACGAAATAGTATAACATAATATATTGGAAATGAACTACGAACACAAAAATATTAAACAACAATTGTTCTCGCATGGATAGTTATTTTTGTAGTGACAACCTCTAATCCTATGTAGTTGTGATTCTTAAGCCTTTAACACACATTTCTAAACTAATTTAATCAAATTCGAGCAAAATGATCTCTAACATCAAACTTAACAACCATAAATGGAGTATTTTCATCTAATGCTTCAATAACAAAAACAAAACACAAGTTCACATAAATCACCCTTGAAATCGATCAAATCATACAAAAACTCATTTAGAACACTCAACGACCATATTGAAACACTTTTACTTTCCAAATCCACTAGGTCAAGCAAAATGTCAACTCTCAATGCATAGAATCCTTTATTTAGTACCAAGGCAATGATACTAATCGTAACGGACCAATAAACTACTCGTATTCACTCGGTAAGAATCAATAATCAAATTAGAGTTGTGGAATGAAAGTAATAACACGACAAAATCAAACTCAATGTGTGTGCAATGAATAAGAAATCAAATCAAGCAAACACGACCAAGTAAGTTTGATTTCCTTTTATTTCACTTTAAACTAATCAATTTTAGATTCGTTGATTCAAGTATTCACGAAATAATATAACATAATATATTGGAAATGAACTACGAACACAAAAATAGTAAACAACAATTGCTCTCGCATGGATAGTTATTTTTGTAGTGACAACCTCCAATCCTATGTAGTTGTGATTCTTAAGCCTTTAACACACATTTCTAAACTAATTTAACAAATTCGAGCAAAATGATCTCTAAAATCAAACTTAACAGCCACAAATGAAGTATTTTCATCTAAAGCTACAATCGAAGCAAAAACCAAACACGAGTTCACATAAATCGCCCGTGATATCGATAAAATCATACGCAAACTTATTTAAAACACTCAACGACCATATTGAAACACTTTTACTTCCCAAATCCACTAGGTCAAGCAAAATGTCAACTCTCAATGCATAGAATCCTTTATTGAGCACCGAGGCAGTGACACTAATCGTAACGTACCAATAAACTACTCGTATTCAATAGGTAAGAATCAAGAATCAAATTAGAATTGTGGAATGAAAGTAATAACACGTCAAAATCAAACTCAATGTGTGTGCAATGAATAAGAAGTCAAATCAAGCAAACACGACAAATAAGTTTGATTTTCTTGTTTTCACTTTAAACTAAGCAATTATAGATTCGTTGATTCAAGTATTCACGAAAGAGTATAACATAATATATTGGAAATGAACTACAACACAAAAATATTAAACAATTGTTCTTGCATGGATAGTTATTTTTGTAGTGACAACCTCTAATCCTATGTAGTTGCGATTCTTAAGCCTTTTACACACATTTCTAAACTAATTTAATCAAATTCGAGCAAAATGATCTCTAAAATAAAACTTAACAACCACAAATGGAGTATTTTCATCTAATGCTTCAATCGAAACAAAACCAAACACGAGGCCACATAAATCACCCTTGAAATCGATCAAATCATACACAAACTCATTTAAAACACTCAACGACTATATTGAAACACTTGTACTTTCCAAATCCACTAAGTCAAGCAAAATGTCAACTTTCAATGCATAGAATCCTTTATTGAGCACCAAGGCAATGATACTAATCGTAACGTACCAATAAACTACTCGTATTCACTCGGTAAGAATCAATAATCAAATTAGAGTTGTGGAATGAAAGTAATAACACGTCAAAATCAAACTCATTGTGTGTGCAATGAATAAGAAATCAAATCAAGCAAACACGACCAAGTAAGTTTGATTTCCTTTTATTTCACTTTAAACTAAGCAATTATAGATTCGTTGATTCAAGTATTCACGAAATAGTATAACATAATATATTGGAAATGAACTACGAACACAAAAATATTAAACAACAATTGTTCTCGCATGGATAGTTATTTTTGTAGTGACAACCTCTAATCCTATATAGTTGTGATTCTTAAGCCTTTAACACACATTTCCAAACTAATTTAATCAAATTCGAGCAAAATTATCTCTAAAATCAAACTTAACAACCACAAATGGAGTATTTTCATCTAATGCTTCAATCGAAACAAAAACCAAACACGAGTTCACATAAATCACCCTTGAAATCGATCAAATCATACACAAACTCATTTAAAACACTCAACGACCATATTGAAACACTTTTACTTCCCAAATCCACTAGGTCAAGCAAAATGTCAACTCTCAATGCATAGAATCCTTTATTGAGCACCGAGGCAGTGACACTAATCGTAACGTACCAATAAACTACTCGTATTCAATAGGTAAGAATCAAGAATCAAATTAGAATTGTGGAATGAAAGTAATAACACGTCAAAATCAAACTCAATGTGTGTGCAATGAATAAGAAGTCAAATCAAGCAAACACGACAAAGTCAGTTTGATTTTCTTGTGTTTCACTTTAAACTAAGCAATTATAGATTCGTTGATTCAAGTATTCACAAAAGTGTATAACATAATATATTGGAAATGAACTACAAACACAAAAATATTAAACAATTGTTCTCGCATGGATAGTTATTTTTGTAGTGACAACCTCGAATCCTATGTAGTTGCGATTCTTAAGCCTTTAACACACATTTCTAAACTAATTTAATCAAATTCGAGCAAAATGATCTCTAAATCAAACTTAACAACCACAAATGGAGTATTTTCATCTAATGCTTCAATCGAAACAAAAACCAAACACGAGTTCACATAAATCACCCTTGAAATCGATCAAATCATACACAAACTCATTTAAAACACTCAACGACCATATTGAAACACTTTTACTTTCCAAATCCACTAGGTCAAGCAAAATGTCAACTCTCAATGCATAGAATCCTTTATTGAGTACCAAGGCAATGATACTAATCGTAACGTACCAATAAACTACTCGTATTCAATAGGTAAGAATCAAGAATCAAATTAGAGTTGTGGAATGAAAGTAATAACACGTCAAAATCAAACTCAATGTGTGTGCAATGAATAAGAAGTCAAATCAAGCAAACACGACAAAGTCAGTTTGATTTCCTTGTATTTCACTTTAAACTAAGCAATTATAGATTCGTTGATTTAAGTATTCACAAAAGAGTATAACATAATATATTGGAAATGAACTACCAACACAAAAATATTAAACAATTGTTCTCGCATGGATAGTTATTTTTGTAGTGACAACCTCGAATCCTATGTAGTTGCGATTCTTAAGCCTTTTACACACATTTCTAAACTAATTTAATCAAATTCGAGAAAAATGAACTCTAAAATAAAACTTAACAACCACAAATGGAGTATTTTCATCTAATGCTTCAATCGAAACAAAAACCAAACACGAGGCCACATAAATCACCCTTGAAATCGATCAAATCATACACAAACTCATTCAAAACACTCAACGACCATATTGAAACAATCCACTAAGTCCAGCAAAAATGTCAACTCTCAATGCATAGAATCCTTTATTGAGCACCAAGGCAATGATACTAATCGTAACGTACCAATAAACAACTCGTATTCACTCGGTAAGAATCAATAATCAAATTAGAGTTGTGGAATGAAAGTAATAACACGTCAAAATCAAACTCATTGTGTGTGCAATGAATAAGAAATCAAATCAAGCAAACACGACCAAGTAAGTTTGATTTCCTTTTATTTCACTTTAAACTAAGCAATTATAGATTCGTTGATTCAAGTATTCACGAAACAGTATAACATAATATATTGGAAATGAACTACGAACACAAAAATATTAAACAACAATTGTTCTCGCATGGATAGTTATTTTTGTAGTGACAACCTCTAATCCTATGTAGTTGTGATTCTTAAGCCTTTAACACACATTTCTAAACTAATTTAATCAAATTCGAGCAAAATGATCTCTAAAATCAAACTTAACAACCACAAATGGAGTATTTTCATCTAATGCTTCAATCGAAACAAAAACCAAACACGAGTTCACATAAATCACCCTTGAAATCGATCAAATCATACACAAACTCATTTAAAACACTCAACGACCATATTGAAACACTTTTACTTTCCAAATCCACTAAGTCAAGCAAAAATGTCAACTCTCAATGCATAGAATCCTTTATTGAGCACCAAGGCAATGATACTAATCGTAACGTACCAATAAACTACTCGTATTCACTCGGTAAGAATCAATAATCAAATTAGAGTTGTGGAATGAAAGTAATAACACGACAAAATCAAACTCAATGTGTGTGCAACGAATAAGAAATCAAATCAAGCAAATACGACCAACTAAGTTTGATTTCCTTTTATTTCACTTTAAACTAAGCAATTATAGATTCGTTGATTCAAGTATTCACGAAAGAGTATAACATAATATATTTGAAATGAACTACGAACACAAAATATTAAACAACAATTGTTCTCGCATGGATAGTTATTTTTGTAGTGACAACCTCTAATCCTATGTAGTTGCGATTCTTAAGCCTTTAACACCATTTCTAAACTAATTTAATCAAATTCGAGCAAAATGATCTCTAAAATCAAACTTAACAACCACAAATGGAGTATTTTCATCTAATGCTTCAATCGAAACAAAAACCAAACACGAGTTCACATAAATCGCCCTGATAATCGATAAAATCATACGCAAACTCATTTAAACACTCAACGACCATATTGAAACACTTTTACTTCCCAATCCACTAAGTCAAGCAAAATGTCAACTCTCAATGCATAGAATCCTTTATTGAGCACCAAGGCAATGATACTAATCGTAACGTACCAATAAACTACTCGTATTCAATCGGTAAGAATCAATAATCAAATTAGAGTTGTGAATGAAAGTACTAACACGTCAAAATCAAACTCATGTGTGTGCAATGAAATAAGAAATCAAATCAAGCAAACACGACCAAGTAAGTTTGATTTCCTTTATTTCACTTTAAACTAAGCAATTATAGATTCGTTGATTCAAGTATTCACGAAATAGTATAACATATTATATTGAAATGAACTACGAACACAAAAATATTAAACAACAATTGTTCTCGCATGGATAGTTATTTTTGTAGTGACAACCTCTAATCCTATGTAGTTGTGATTCTTAAGCCTTTAACCACATTTCTAAACTAATTTAATCAAATTCGAGCAAAATGATCTCTAAAATCAACTTAACAACCACAAATGGAGTATTTTCATCTAATGCTTCAATAACAAAACCAAACACGAGTTCACATAAATCGCCCTTGAATCGATCAAATCATACACAAACTCATTTAAAACACTCAACGACCATATTGAAACACTTTTACTTTCCAAATCCACTAGGTCAAGCAAAATGTCAACTCTCAATGCATAGAATCCTTTATTGAGTACCAAGGCAATGATACTAATCGTAACGTACCAATAAACTACTCGTATTCAATAGGTAAGAATCAGAATCAAATTAGAGTTGTGGAATGAAAGTAATAACACGTCAAAATCAAACTCAATGTGTGTGCAATGAATAAGAAGTCAAATCAAGCAAACACGACAAATTAAGTTTGATTTCCTTTTATTTCACTTTAAACTAAGCAATTATAGATTCGTTGATTCAAGTATTCACGAAAGAGTATAACATAATATTGGAAATGAACTACGAACACAAAAATATAAACAACAATTGTTCTCGCATGGATAGTTATTTTGTAGTGACAACCTCGAATCCTATGTAGTTGCGATTCTTAAGCCTTTACACACATTTCTAAACTAATTTAATCAAATTCGAGCAAAATGATCTCTAAAATAAACTTAACAACCACAAATGGAGTATTTTCATCTAATGCTTCAATCGAAACAAAAACCAAACACGAGGCCACATAAATCACCCTTGAATCGATCAAATCATACACAAACTCATTTAAACACTCAACGACCATATTGAAACAATCCACTAGGTCCAGCAAAATGTCAACTCTCAATGCATAGAATCCTTTATGAGCACCAAGGCAATGATACTAATCGTAACGTACCAATAAACTACTCGTATTCACTCGGTAAGAATCAAAATCAAATTAGAGTTGTGGAATGAAAGTAATAACACGTCAAAATCAAACTCAATGTGTGTGCAATGAATAAGAAATCAAATCAAGCAAAACGACCAAGTAAGTTTGATTTCCTTTTATTTCACTTTAAACTAAGCAATTATAGATTCGTTGATTCAAGTATTCACGAAATAGTATAACATAATATATTGGAAATGAACTACGAACACAAAAATATTAAACAATTGTTCTCGCATGGATAGTTATTTTTGTAGTGACACCTCTAATCCTATGTAGTTGCGATTCTAAGCCTTTAACACACATTTCTAAACTAATTTAATCAAATTCGAGCAAAATGATCTCTAAAATCAAACTTAACAACCACAAATGGAGTATTTTCATCTAATGCTTCAATCGAAACAAAACCAAACACGAGTTCACATAAATCACCCTTGAAATCGATCAAATCATACACAAACTCATTTAAAACACTCAACGACCATATTGAAACACTTTTACTTTCCAAATCCACTAAGTCAAGCAAAATGTCAACTCTCAATGCATAAATCCTTTATTGAGCACCAAGGCAATGATACTAATCGTAACGTACCAATAAACTACTCGTATTCACTCGGTAAGAATCAATAATCAAATTAGAGTTGTGGAATAAAGTAATAACACGTCAAAATCAAACTCAATGTGTGTGCAATGAATAAGAAATCAAATCAAGCAAACACGACCAACTAAGTTTGATTTCCTTTTATTTCACTTTAAACTAAGCAATTATAGATTCGTTGATTCAAGTATTCACGAAAGAGTATAACATAATATATTGGAAATGAACTACGAACACAAAAATATTAAACAACAATTGTTCTCGCATGGATAGTTATTTTTTAGTACAACCTCTAATCCTATGTAGTTGTGATTCTTAAGCCTTTTACACACATTCTCTAACTAATTTAATCAAATTCGAGCAAATGATCTCTAAAATCAAACTTAACAACCCACAAATGGAGTATTTTCATCTAATGCTTCAATCGAAACAAAAACCAAACACGAGTTCACATAAATCACCCTTGAAATCGATCAAATCATACACAACTCATTTAAACACTCAACGACCATATTGAAACACTTTTACTTTCCAAATCCACTAAGTCAAGCAAAATGTCAACTCTCAATGCATAGAATCCTTTATTGAGCACCAAGGCATGATACTAATCGTAACGTACCAATAAACTACTCGTATTCACTAGGTAAGAATCAGAATCAAATTAGAGTTGTGGAATGAAAGTACTAACACGTCAAATCAAACTCAATGTGTGTGCAATGAATAAGAGTCAAATCAAGCAAACACGACAAATTAAGTTTGATTTCCTTTTGCATTCACTTTAAACTAAGCAATTATAGATTCGTTGATTCAAGTATTCACGAAAGAGTATAACATAATTTTTTGGAAATGAACTACGAACACAAAAATATTAAACAACAATTGTTCTCGCATAGATAGTTATTTTTGTAGTGACAACCTCTAATCCTATGTAGTTGTGATTCTTAAGCCTTAACACACATTTCTAAACTAATTTAATCAATTCGAGCAAAATGATCTCTAAAATCAAACTTAACAACCACAAATGGAGTATTTTCATCTAATGCTTCAATCGAAACAAAACCAAACACGAGTCCATAAATCACCCTTGAAATCGATCAAATCATACACAAACTCATTAAAACACTCAACGACCATATTGAAACACTTTTACTTTCCAAATCCACTAGGTCAAGCTAAATGTCAACTCTCAATGCATAGAATCCTTTATTGAGCACCAAGGCAATGATACTAATCGTAACGTACCAATAAACTACTCGTATTCACTCGGTAAGAATCAATAATCAATTAGAGTTGTGGAATGAAAGTAATAACACACAAAATCAAACTCAATGTGTGTGCAATGAATAAGAAATCAAATCAAGCAAATACGACCAACTAAGTTTGATTTCCTTTTATTTCACTTTAAACTAAGCAATTATAGATTCGTTGATTCAAGTATTCACGAAAGAGTATAACATAATATATTGGAAATGAACTACGAACACAAAAATATTAAACAACATTGTTCTCGCATGGATAGTTATTTTTGTAGTGACAACCTCTAATCCTATGTAGTTGTGATTCTTAAGCCTTTACACACATTTCTAAACTAATTTAATCAAATTCGAGCAAATGATCTCTAAAATCAAACTTAACAACCACAAATGGAGTATTTTCATCTAATGCTTCAATCGAAACAAAAACCAAACACGAGTTCACATAAATCGCCCTTGATATCGATAAAATCATACGCAAACTCATTTAAAACACTCAACGACCATATTGAAACACTTTTACTTTCCCAAATCCACTAAGTCAAGCAAAATGTCAACTCTCAATGCATAAATCCTTTATTGAGCACCAAGGCAGTGATACTAATCGTAACGTACCAATAAACTACTCGTATTCAATAGGTAAGAATCAAGAATCAAATTAGAGTTGTGGAATGAAAGTATAACACGTCAAATCAAACTCAATGTGTGTGCAATGAATAAGAAGTCAAATCAAGCAAACACGACAAATTAAGTTTGATTTCCTTTAAATTAAGCAATTATAGATTCGTTGATTCAAGTATTCACGAAGAGTATAACATAATTTGTTGGAAATGAACTACGAACACAAAAATATTAAACACAATTGTTCTCGCATGGATAGTTATTTTTGTAGTGACAACCTCTAATCCTATGTAGTTGTGATTCTTAAGCCTTTAAACACATTTCTAAACTAATTTAATCAAATTCGAGCAAAATGATCTCTAAAATCAAAACTTAACAACCACAATGGAGTATTTTCATCTAATGCTTCAATCAAACAAAAACCAAACACGAGTTCCACATAAATCACCCTTGAATCGATCAAATCATACACAAACTCATTTAAAAACACTCAACGACCATATTGAAACACTTTTACTTTCCAATCCACTAAGGTCAAGCTAAATGTCAACTCTCAATGCATAGAATCCTTTATTGAGCACCAAGGCAATGATACTATCGTAACGTACCAATAAACTACTCGTATTCACTCGGTAAGAATCAATAATCAAATTAGAGTTGTGGAATGAAAGTAAAACACGACAAAATCAAACCATTGTGGTGCAAAGAATAAGAAATCAAATCAAGCAAACACAACCTAAGTTTGATTTCCTTTTATTTCACTTTAAACTAAGCAATTATAGATTCGTTGATTCAAGTATTCACGAAAGAGTATATCATAATATATTTGAAATGAACTACGAAACACAAAAATATTAAACAACAATTGTTCTCGCATGGATAGTATTTTTTTAGTGACAACCCTAACCTCTATCCTAGTGTGTGATTCTTAAGCCTTTAACACACATTTCTAAACTATTTAATCAATTCGAGCAAAATGATCTCTAAAATCAAACTTAACACCCACAAATGGAGTATTTTCATCTAATGCTTCAATCGAAACAAAAACCAAACACGAGTTCACATAAATCGCCCTTGAAATCGATAAAATCATACGCAAACTCATTTAAAACACTCAACAACGACCATATTGAAACACTTTTACTCCCAATCCACTAAGTCAAGCAAAATGTCAACTCTCAATGCATAGAATCCTTTATTGAGCACCAAGGCAGTGATACTAATCGTAACGTACCATAAACTACTCGTATTCAATCGGTAAGAATCAAGAATCAATTAGAGTTGTGGATTGAAAGTAAACACACGTCAAAATCAAACTCACGTTGTGTGCAATGAATAAGAAGTCAAATCAAGCAAACACGACAATTAAGTTTGATTTCCTTGCATTTCACTTTAAATTAAGCAATTATAGATTCGTTGATTCAAGTATTCACGAAAGAGTATAACATAATATATTGGAAATGAACTACGAACACAAAAAATTAAACAACAATTGTTCTCGCATAGATTTTATTTTTGTAGTGACAACCTCTAATCCTATGTAGTTGTGATTCTTAAGCCTTTAACACACATTTCTAAACTAATTTAATCAAATTCGAGCAAAAATGATCTCTAAATCAAACTTAACAACCACAAATGGAGTATTTTCATCTAATGCTTCAATCGAAACAAAAACCAAACACGAGTTCACATAAATCACCCTTGAAATCGATCAAATCATACGCAAACTCATTTAAAACACTCAACGACCATATTGAAACACTTTTACTTTCCAAATCCACTAGGTCAAGCAAAATGTCAACTCTCAATGCATAGAATCCTTATTGAGCACCAAGGCAATGATACTAATCGTAACGTACCATAACCTACTCGTATTCACTCGGTAGAATCAATAATAAATTAGAGTTGTGGAATGAAAGTAATAACACGTCAAATCAAACCTGTGTGTGCAATGAATAAGAAATCAAATCAAGCAAACACGACCAACTAAGTTTGATTTCCTTTTATTTCACTTTAAACTAAGCAATTATAGATTCGTTGATTCAAGTATTCACTCGAAAGTATAACATAATATATTTGAAATGAACTACGAAACACAAAAATATTAACAACATTGTTCTCGCATGGATAGTTATTTTTGTAGTGTACAACCTCTAATCCTATGTGGTTGCGATTCTTAAGCCTTTAACACACATTTCTAAACTAATTTAATCAAATTCGAGCAATGAATCTCTAAAATGAAACTTACACCCACAAATAGAGTATTTTCATCTAATGCTTCAATCGAAACAAACCAACACACGAGTTCACATAAATCGCCTTGAAATCGAAAAAATCATACGCAAACTCATTTAAAACACTCAACGACCATATTGAAACTTTTTACTTCCCAAATCCACTAAGTCAAGCAAAATGTCAACTCTCAATGCATAGAATCCTTTATTGAGCACCAAGGCATGATACTAATCGTAACGTACAATAAACTACTCGTATTCATCGGTAAGAATCAAGAATCAAATTAGAGTTGTGAATGAAAGTAATAACACGTCAAAATCAAACTCAATGTGTGTGCAATGAATAAGAAGTCAAATCAAGCAAACACGACAATTAAGTTTGATTTCCTTGCATTTCACTTTAAACTAAGCAATTATAGATTCGTTGATTCAAGTATTCACGAAGAGTATAACATAATTTTGTTGGAAATGAACTACGAACACAAAAATATTAAACAACTTGTTTCTCTGCATAGATATTTATTTTTGTAGTGACAACCTCAATCCTATGTAGTTGCGATTTTTAAGCTTTTATACACATTTCTAAACTAATTTCAAATTCGAGCAAAATGATCTCTAAAATCAACTTAACAACCACAAATGGAGTATTTTCTCTAATGCTTCAATCGAAACAAAAACCAAACACGAGTTCACATAAATCGCCCTTGAAATCGATAAAATCATACGCAAACTCATTTAAAACACTCAACGACCATATTGAAACACGTTTACTTTCCAAATCCACTAAGTCCAGCAAAATGTCAACTCTCAATGCATAGAATCCTTTATTGAGCACCAAGGCAATGATACTAATCGTAACGTACCAATAAACTACTCGTATTCACTCGGTAAGAATCAATAATCAAATAGAGTTGTGGAATGAAAGTAATAACACGTCAAAATCAAACTCAATGTGTGTGCAATGAATAAGAAGTCAATCAAGCAAACACGACCAATTAAGTTTGATTTCCTTTTATTTCACTTTAAACTAAGCAATTATAGATTCGTTGATTCAAGTATTCACGAAAGAGTATAACATAATTATTGGAAATGAACTACGAACACAAAAATATTAAACAACAATTTCTCGCATGGATAGTTATTTTTGTAGTGACAACCTCTAATCCTATGTAGTTGCGATTCTTAAGCCTTTACACACATTTCTAAACTAATTTAATCAAATTCGAGCAAAATGATCTCTAATCAAACTTAACAACCACAAATGGAGTATTTTCATCTAATGCTTCAATCGAAACAAAAACCAAACACGAGGCCACATAAATCACCCTTGAAATCGATCAAATCATACACAAACTCATTTAAAACACTCAACGACCATATTGAAACACTTTTACTTTCCAAATCCACTAAGTCAAGCAAAATGACAACTCTCAATGCATAGAATCCTTTATTGAGCACCAAGGCAATGATACTAATCGTAACGTACCAATAAACTACTCGTATTCACTCGGTAAGAATCAAGAATCAAATTAGAGTTGTGGAATGAAAGTAATAACACGTCAAAATCAAACTCAATGTGTGTGCAATGAATAAGAAGTCAAATCAAGCAAACACGACAAAGTAAGTTTGATTTCCTTGTATTTCACTTTAAACTAAGCAATTATAGATTCGTTGATTCAAGTATTCACGAAAGAGTATAACATAATATATTGGAAATGAACTAAAAACACAAAAATATTAAACAACAATTGTTCTCGCATGGATAGTTATTTTTGTAGTGACAACCTCTAATCCTATGTAGTTGCGATTCTTAAGCCTTTTACACACATTTCTAAACTAATTTAATCAAATTCGAGCAAAATGATCTCTAAAATAAAACTTAACAACCACAAATGGAGTATTTTCATCTAATGCTTCAATCGAAACAAAAACCAAACACGAGGCCACATAAATCACCCTTGAAATCGATCAAATCATACACAAACTCATTTAAAACACTCAACGACCATATTGAAACACTTTTACTTCCAAATCCACTAAGTCAAAAAATGTCAACTCTCAATGCATAGAATCCTTTATTGAGCACCAAGGCAATGATACTAATCGTAACGTACCAATAAACTACTCGTATTCACTCGGTAAGAATCAATAATCAAATTAGAGTTGTGGAATGAAAGTAATAACACGTCAAAATCAAACTCATGTGTGTGCAATGAATAAAATCAAATCAAGCAAAACGACCAAGTAAGTTTGATTTCCTTTTATTTCACTTTAAACTAAGCAATTATAGATTCGTTGATTCAAGTATTCACGAAATAGTATAACATAATATATTGGAAATGAACTACGAACACAAAAATATTAACAACAATTGTTCTCGCATGGATAGTTATTTTGTAGTGACAACCTCTAATCCTATGTAGTTGCGATTCTTAAGCCTTTAACACACATTTCTAAACTAATTTAATCAAATTCGAGCAAAATGATCTCTAAATCAAACTTAACAACCACAAATGGAGTATTTTCATCTATGCTTCAATCGAAACAAAAACCAAACACGAGTTCACATAAATCACCCTTGAAATCGATCAAATCATACACAAACTCATTTAAACACTCAACGACCATATTGAAACACTTTTACTTTCCAATCCACTAGGTCAAGCAAAATGTCAACTCTCAATGCATAGAATCCTTTATTGAGCACCAAGGCAATGATACTAATCGTAACGTACCAATAAACTACTCGTATTCACTCGGTAAGAATCAATAATCAAATTAGAGTTGTGGAATGAAAGTAATAACACGTCAAAATCAAACTCAATGTGTGTGCAATGAATAAGAAATCAAATCAAGCAAACACGACCAATAAGTTTGATTTCCTTTATTTCACTTTAAACTAAGCAATTATAGATTCGTTGATTCAAGTATTCACGAAAGAGTATAACATAATATATTTGAAATGAACTACGAACACAAAAATATTAACAACAATTGTTCTCGCATGGATAGTTATTTTTGTAGTGACAACCTCTAATCCTATGTAGTTGTGATTCTTAAGCCTTTAACACACATTTCTAAACTAATTTAATCAAATTCGAGCAAAATGATCTCTAAAATCAAACTTAACAACCACAAATGGAGTATTTTCATCTATGCTTCAATCGAAACAAAAACAAACACGAGGCACATAAATCGCCCTTGAAATCGATCAAATCATACACAAACTCATTTAAACACTCAACGACCATATTGAAACACTTTTACTTTCCAAATCCACTAAGTCAAGCAAAATGTCAACTCTCAATGCATAGAATCCTTTATTGAGCACCAAGGCAGTGATACTAATCGTAACGTACCAATAAACTACTCGTATTCACTCGGTAAGAATCAAGAATCAAATTAGAGTTGTGGAATGAAAGTAATAACACGTCAAAATCAAACTCATGTGTGTGCAATGAATAAGAAGTCAAATCAAGCAAACACGACAAATAAGTTTGATTTCCTTTTATTTCACTTTAAACTAAGCAATTATAGATTCGTTGATTCAAGTATTCACGAAAGAGTATAACATAATATGTGGAAATGAACTACGAACACAAAAATTAAACAATAATTGTTCTCGCATGGATAGTTATTTTTGTAGTGACAACCTCTAATACTATGTAGTTGTGATTTTTAAGCCTTTTACACACATTTCTAAACTAATTTAATCAAATTCGAGCAAAATGATCTCTAAAATCAAACTTAACAACCACAAATGGAGTATTTTCATTTAATACTTCAATCGAAACAAAAACCAAGCACGAGGCCACATAAATCACCCTTGAAATCGATCAAATCATACACAAACTCATTTAAAACACTCAACGACCATATTGAAACACTTTTACTTTCCAAATCCACTAAGTCAAGCAAAATGTCAACTCTCAATGCATAGAATCCTTTATTGAGCACCAAGGCAATGATACTAATCGTAACGTACCAATAAACTACTCGTATTCACTCGGTAAGAATCAAGAATCAAATTAGAGTTGTGGAATGAAAGTAATAACACGTCAAAATCAAACTCAATGTGTGTGCAATGAATAAAGAAGTCAAATCAGCAAACACGACAAATAAGTTTGATTTCCTTGTATTTCACTTTAAACTAAGCAATTATAGATTCGTTGATTCAAGTATTCACGAAAGAGTATAACATAATATTGTTGAAATGAACTAGAACACAAAATATTAAACAACAATTGTTCTCGCATGGATAGTTATTTTTTTGTAGTGACAACCTCTAATCCTATGTAGTTGCGATTCTTAAGCCTTTTACACACATTTCTAAACTAATTTAATCAAATTCGAGCAAAATGATCTCTAAAATCAAACTAACAACCACAAATGGAGTATTTTCATCTAATGCTTCAATCGAAACAAAACCAAACACGAGGCACATAAATCACCCTTGAAATCGATCAAATCATACGCAAACTCATTTAAAACACTCAACGACAATATTGAAACACTTTTACTTTCCAAATCCACTAGGTCAAGGAAAATGTCAACTCTCAATGCATAGAATCCTTTATTGAGTACCAAGGCAATGATACTAATCGTAACGTACCAATAAACTACTCGAATTCACTCGGTAAGAATCAAGAATCAAATTAGAGTTGTGGAATGAAAGTAATAACACGTCAAAATCAAACTCCTTGTGTGTGCAATGAATAAGAAATCAAATCAAGCAAACACGACCAAATAAGTTTGATTTCCTTTTATTTCACTTTAAACTAAGCAATTATAGATTCGTTGATTCAAGTATTCACGAAATAGTATAACATAATATATTGGAAATGAACTACAAACACAAAAATATTAAACAACAATTGTTCTCGCATGGATAGTTATTTTTGTAGTGACAACCTCTAATCCTATGTAGTTGCGATTCTTAAGCCTTTTACACACATTTCTAAACTAATTTAATCAAATTCGAGCAAAATGATCTCTAAAATCAAACTTAACAACCACAAATGGAGTATTTTCATCTAATGCTTCAATCGAAACAAAAACCAAACACGAGGCCACATAAATCACCCTTGAAATCGATCAAATCATACACAAACTCATTTAAAACACTCAACGACCATATTGAAACACTTTTACTTTCCAAATCCACTAACTCAAGGAAAATAACAACTCTCACTGCATAGAATCCTTTATTGAGCACCAAGGCAATGATACTAGTCGTAACGTACCAATAAACCTCGTATTCACTCGGTAAGAATCAAGAATCAAATTAGAGTTGTGGAATGAAAGTAATAACACGTCAAAATCAAACTCAATGTGTGTGCAATGAATAAGAAGTCAAATCAAGCAAACACGACAAAGTAAGTTTGATTTCCTTGTATTTCACTTTAAACTAAGCAATTATAGATTCGTTGATTCAAGTATTCACGAAAGAGTATAACATAATATATTGGAAATGAACTACAAACACAAAAATATTAAACAACAATTGTTCTCGCATGGATAGTTATTTTTGTAGTGACAACCTCTAATCCTATGTAGTTGCGATTCTTAAGCCTTTTACACACATTTCTAAACTAATTTAATCAAATTCGAGCAAAAAATGATCTCTAAAATCAAACTTAACAACCACAAATGGAGTATTTTCATCTAATGCTTCAATCGAAACAAAAACCAAACACGAGGCCACATAAATCACCCTTGAAATCGATCAAATCATACACAAACTCATTTAAAACACTCAACGACCATATTGAAACACTTTTACTTTCCAAATCCACTAAGTCAAGGAAAAATGTCAACTCTCAATGCATAGAATCCTTTATTGAGCACCAAGGCAATGATACTAATCGTAACGTACCAATAAACTACTTGTATTCACTCGGTAAAAATCAATAATCAAATTAGAGTTGTGGAATGAAAAGTACTAACACGTCAAAATCAAACTCCTTGTGTGTGCAATGAATAAGAAATCAAATCAAGCAAACACGACCAAATAAGTTTGATTTCCTTTTATTTCACTTTAAACTGAGCAATTATAGATTCGTTGATTTAAATATTCACGAAATAGTATAACATAATATATTGGAAATGAACTACGAACACAAAAATATTAAACAACAATTGTTCTCGCATAGATAGTTATTTTTGTAGTGACAACCTCTAATCCTATGTAGTTGTGATTCTTAAGCCTTTAACACACATT
Source organism: Flaveria robusta (assembly GCA_025506415.1). Taxonomy (NCBI): domain Eukaryota; kingdom Viridiplantae; phylum Streptophyta; class Magnoliopsida; order Asterales; family Asteraceae; genus Flaveria; species Flaveria robusta. The sequence goes on from CM046475.1 coordinate 14,333,343, forward strand.
TCTAAACTAATTTAATCAAATTCGAGCAAAATGATCTCTAAAATAAAACTTAACAACCAAATGGAGTATTTTCATCTA